>BROG01000168.1:215000-847500 GCA_030159075.1 Atrina japonica
ATTATTGAAATTGCTTTTCATCTGGGAGAGAAACCGTGTACAGAACCAAGAAAGCATTTTTTCAAAATCGGTGTACCGTCCGAATTTTTTTAGACTTAGACTTTTAGATTTAGATCTAACAGCGATATATAAAGTTGGCTCTATTTAAAAAGAAAAATATTACATACATGTATCTATTGTTTTGAAAGACGAATTATTTTATTCAAAGAACATCAAATGGCTGACATCAACACCAATCACGGTATTAATAAGTTTATATCAGCTATAAAAAAGAACCTCTTTCACTCTGCACATGCATGTTTACACAAAGTTTCATAGCAAAGGGGAATTCTAAAGTGAAACCCTACCAGTCGGCCCGGGAGTAAACAGAAATCACAGAAACAGAACTTTGAATTCAAATAAAAGGTGAAATGTTAATTCTTATATTAAAAGTATAACTTTCATAATCACTAAATAAATAAATAGAACCCACCCCAAAAAATCAAGTAAATCGTGATGTCAGGTATCGTCTTCGAGTTGTCTCCCTCTGCTGTGGACGCCCTTCCACAGGGCTAATCTTGTGTTTCTATCGGAATATAAATCTCTCCTGCATTTATTTCATTTAGAAAATAATTTGAAAAAAAAATAAAACACCAATCTACATATATAATCAAATGTTTAAGATTTTCAATATGCCCTGACACGGTTGCCGGTACCTTAAATTTAGCAATTTTTTAAAAAACTCTATGTTGATTAAAACTGATCGAAGGGAATGCATATATACCAAAATCTACTTCGCTTCTATTGTCTTTCATCGATATTTTTATGCAAACAAATAACAGATATATAAATGAAATAACCAACTCATTTAGTAAATGCATATACTTGACGATAAAATGTTATTTTAATTTATATTCAGTATTATAACATACCACAGTATCTTCGTTTAAGACAAGTAACACCGGGTAAATGTCAAAGTGGATTCCGATGTATTAAAAAAATATTTTTTTACTATGTATGAAGACATTATTTCAAAAACAAACACAATATTACACACATTCACATATTTTAAAAGTTGTTTAATAACTAGATCTAATTCAGTTTTTTAAGTCATCGATTTATTTCTAATTTCCCTTTGCTTTGACATACTCGTCTAAAAAGAACTTCATATAAGCTTATGTCCAATGCGGTTTAGTTTTTCTCTCCTGACCGGTCGACAGGGGATGGCACCTGATCCCACCTCTTGGTTTCCAGAGGTCCGCGTTTGTCCATTTTTACCGGATTTGTATCTATGTCCATTCTATTGATTTATACTTTGGTATCTGAGATTTTTATATTGTTACTGTTGTCCTTTTGTAGTTTTATATACACAATACATCAGAAATGTTTGTATCAATAATTGTATCCTGTACTAAATATTTATTTTCAGTTTGACTGTGACAGTCGTTGAAGCCCCGTCACAATATAGCGGAGAAATAAAGGTCTTTCATCTTTCATCTTTTGGAAATAAACTGACAAACTTCCAAACAGTATCACTTGTCGCCTGAACCATGCTAATCGGAGATGACAAGCAGTATAATTTAAATATTATAAACATAATACCAAAATTGTAATACTCAAGATCGTTTCGATCAATTAGTTTTCATAAGTTGAGCTCCAATTAAAAATTGATTTTCTAAAGGAAAACTGGTACCTAAAAATAATTCTAAATGCATAGCCAAATCCGTCTAAGAGTAACCTCTGTTACAATATGACTGTCTTAGTTTTTGAAGAATTTGGAATTTTAATTGTGTTATCAGTGCGACATATTACTTGAGTATAAGATTATCAGCTGGTACCGAAATACCACTAGGTTTATATTAAAACGACGTCGTAACCACTCGGTCACAGTGGTTCCTGCTGGAGGAAATAGAACCATGTCTGATGTTGAAAATGTATTTTATCAGGATCAAATATCTAAATGATAGATACCGAGATGCTAACAGTAGCGAAGTGATGAAGACGATAAACAAATACAGGAGGAATGGACAACATAGACCACATTTCGAGGTCGGTACAGGGAAGAACAAAAAACCTGCCTCAGGTCACACCTGGAGTCTGCAGTTAAACTCTCTGGTCAGAACACTGAACAGTTGGTATAGACCATGGAGAAAACATTTTATTACAACCGCTAATTGTACGGTCGGTATTATAGCTTGTTTGCCATTACTCTGTTTCACTAAATGAAATATCGAGGTACCTGTTCGATAGTGGTTGTTGAGTACGTCTGTACCAATTGTGACGAGGATTTATCCCTCACCTATTACACAAGAATATGATTGTGGACTCACGCAGTGTGTGATAGGGGATACTTACTCCTCCATGGCACCCGATCCTATCTCTTAATTTTAAAGGTCTGTGTTTGTCCAATATTCACCAGATTTGTATATGTATCTTGTACACCCTGAAAGTCTATGCTTTGGTATCTGAGGTTTTATAACTTGCACTTAAAACGGCGTTACCGAGTACGTGTAGGTAGCTTTTGTCGGAGTTGAAAACAAAATGGTTCATACAATTGTCAGAGGATGACACTATCGACGTGACAATCTGTTAGTCAAAGTAACTTAATTCCTTATCTTAAAGGAACTTTAACTACACTCCTCGACTAGAATAGTGCAATGTAGTATAATTACATTACAAACAGGGGTGAAAACAGAACCCGAAGTCACTCAAATTTACTCAATAATCAAGTTCAAAAACTTTTCATGATTTTAAGTTATAAACACGCAAGATTTATTCTGTAACTGGACACGTTTGTATGTTGACGGCATGCAATTGTAAATGATTATCAAAATTCTTGCTCAATTTATATGCGAACGACGAAAAATTATAATTTTGTAATTAGTGAAACCTAAAACATTTACAAATATTATAAACATACTACCAAAGTTATAATGCTCAAGACGATATCGTTTCTGTCAATTAGACGTCATCAGTTGAGCTCCAATTTAAGTTATGTGTATATTTCCTAAAGAGAAAGTGGTAGTAAAAAAGGAATAATATATCTAAAAGTATAGCCGAAATCCGTCTCAGAGTAACCACTGTAAAAATGACTATCTTAGCTTTAGATTGTTTGTTTGTTTGTTTATTGTTGTTTAACGTCCCACTCGAGAATATTTCACTCATATGGAGACGTCAACAAATGCCGGTGAAGGGCTTCAAATTTTGGCCTATGCTCGGCACTTACGGCCATTGAGCAGTAGGGTTCTTTAACGTGCCAACACCTACTGTGACACGGGACCTCCAGCTTTTACTGTCTCATCCGAAAGACAGGAAACCAACCTGTCGCCGGCGGGACTCGAACTCACGACCTCACGATCCAGAGTCGAGCGCGCTACCGACTGAGCCAGGCCGGCTCTCTTAGCTTTAGAAAACATTTTTGAATTTAAATGATGTTAACAGTGCCAAATATTACTTTAGTATAAGATGAACAGCTGGTACCGAATTACAAAGGATTATATAAAGTCAAAATAAAGAAATAAAAGTTGAGCATGCGTACTAAATAAATTTAATGACTTCGGGCCCGGGACCCAAAATAACCAACTTTACTCAATACTCAAGCTCAACTGTTAATTTAATTGTTTCACTGTATAGATTTTGTTTATAAATTTGACTAGGAAACATCATTCACATAAACATTGTTGGGTAGCAGTCACGATTTTCCTGCAAAATGAATAAATAGTACTGTAATCAAAATTTGAATCCGTACTCAAACGATTTTGATATTTCTTTGAGCGGGCACCATAAAACCTGAAAATTTACTCAATTATGACAATATTCTCAAATTGGCTTGCGTATTTTCACATTTCAGTATTAGTCAGATTTGAATAAAATTTTTAGACTTAAGTATTTCTTAAGTGTTTTAGTGCCAGGCCTTGAAGTTTTCTGCTAATGAGTAATGATTTTCATCTTTATTTACAATTGCATGCTATAATATGCAAACATATGCAGTTGCAATATGAATTTTGTGTGTTAAAATCACGTCAACTGAGTTGGAGTAACTTTGCTGACTTCGAGCACTAGACAAACATATCACTAAAGTTATAATGCACAAGACGATCGTTTCTGTTAACTAGACCCCGCTAGCTGAGCTCCAATAAACTGTCATAGTTGCCATAAATAACGATGGTGCAGCTGATTATTTTAGACTTAAGTAATAATTCGAATACATGACACGGTTGGAGTTCTAAACTTTGGAATACATTTAAGTTATTTTGTGTGGGCGGGGGCGGTCTTGTGTAACACTACTTTCTGTTTCGTAACTCTAAATCTAATTTACATCCGAGCTCAACCGATGGAGTTTTATTGACAGAAACGATCGTCTACAGCACTAGTTTTGACTTTTTTGCGAAACTATCACTATGGTAATATGTTTATATAACTGTACACCTGCGAATGGGATTAATTCATGTACCACGTGATACCCGATAACTTTTGTGTAGGACTATTGTTTATATTAGTGACGGAATGACGCTAGAACACGCTACCCCGCGCTAACGTCATTTAAGCAGGAAGATTACGTAGAGTTAGTTTCCATCACAATTGGAGATACTAGTACCGCGCAAACGTTATCGGCTATCACGTGGTACATGAATCAATCCCATTTCCGCTCCTGTTTGATTTTCGCCCTTAGTTGAGAGGTCCAATTTAAAAAGAATGAGACATTTTCAAACTGAATGTCTGAAACACTGACAATGATGCCACAAATGATACTATTGTGACTCAGGACGAAATTAAGACGGGATAAATGTATTTTCCGTCGTTAAAAACGGAAAATAATCAAGGGTGAAATTATCCAGGTCTGCAATATTCATATTGGACGACCAGGTGACACACCGACTGAAGACATATTTTATAGTTCACAGGAATCGTGGCCTGGTGGCATAAAATGTACATTCTGAATCATGAGAATTCCATTATTTGTTAATAACTGTCAAACCCACAATTTTACTTACTTTAAAATATTTCTGTACATCACCATTGTAACAATAAAGGTAATCAGAACTCAAAGTCGTAAAGATTGACTTCATTTATATGACTATTTTGATTTGTTGCAAAAGCATATAACTTTCTTCAGAAAATCATATGATAGAAGTGTGACCGACTCCCGTGAAGGTATTTGTATTCACTGAACATGTGTTGATCAAGATAGATCAATAGTAGGACTATACTGTGTCTGTGTGAAATAACAGACGTATGCCTTTCATTCCAGTTATCCAAGTTTGAAGGGTTTTGAATTTTAAGTATTATTTTAAGTCACACTCAGCAATTTTTCAGCCATAAGAGGGTGGTCAGATTATAAATATTGAAGGCGAGAACCCGGATATAATGTACCCGGGAAGAGTAAACTGGCCTTCAGCAAGTAAACTGGCAAACTTTCTCACAAAATCAGCTCTAGGTTCCAGTGAGACTCGAACCAGCGCTAACCAAAAATGAGAGACTTCATGGTTTAAAGCGCGATGCTTTAAGCAGTCGGTCACCACGAAGGCCCAAAGTTTGAAGAAAATTTAAAGTTTGCCTTGCAAGCTAATGCTTCCAGATTCGACTCTCAAACGTTTAGCATAAAAAGGGAACTTCATTTGTCTTTAAAATATGACCTTAATCATCAAAGGAAATGGATGCCCAGAATCTTCAAGAGTATGTATCACAACTTTAGACACTTAATCAATAGCTGGTTACGTCTCAATATAGGGGCAACAACAACTAAAATACAATTGTTTTAAAGTCAACGAATTTATTTGTCAACACATGTACAAGAGTAGGAACAATTTTATCATACATATTTGTGACAAGCGTAACAATCAACGTATCACAGAAATAGGAAAACAAGTTAATCTTTCAAAGTGTTTTTGATCTTGCAAAGAACTGGGCAAAATCGCATAAAATAAATAGGAATGTGAACTAATTTCTTTTAAATTCATAGACAAAAATTCAGTAATTTTATATCCATCCACTGCCTCTGCGCTGACGAGGAGCTGCATTTCTGGGTTTACCGCCGGGTGGAGGTGGCGCTCTTCTTCCTCGTTTCGGTGTCAGAAGGTGAGTTTTTCTTGTATGGATAACCAGAATAAGCGCTATAACAGTGCACACCAGCGCAATAAAGACAATAATTAAACCAATGAGTCTTCCAATAGGCATGCAGCTACTACCCATAGCAATTCCTTAAAAAAAGAAATAATTCAAAATATTGATATCATAATCCTATTCAAGATCAAGGTTTATTTGAGCACATTTGCATACAAATAGTCGCATCTTTAATTTCAATCGATCATTTTCATATTGTGGTAAATTATTATCAGGATTTTCTTATTGTGACAAGACATTGTGTACTCATTGGGTACAATACAATATACCCGTGAGAGCACTGAAAAATCTCTTGGTCAATCAATATTCCGACGGGGGACAGAATTCCAAATAGTCAATTTATTCATTATTCATTATCGAATTTTCAGAAGAAGTTTAATATGATTCTGGGTAGAAGTGGCTTCTTGTGGTCCTTTGGAACCACACGCTAGGTGTTAACCTCTGTCTTATAACTTATAAGCGTGATATGATTCTATGTAGAAGTGGCTTCTGGTGGTCCATTCGAGCCACACTCTACGTCTTAACCACTGTCTTATAACATGACTTACCTACTGTATCCCCACATACACTCGATGTTACGCAGTTCTCATCATAATACAATCCAACCTTCTGGTCTGTAAAAGAAGTCAAAACAAATGATCAAGACGATAGTTTCTGTCGGTAAGACTTCATCTGTTGATCTCCAATTTAAAATAAATGTATATTTCCGAAAGATAAATATACAGCTCTCTGGGTCTTTTTGCTGACTAACATAGCTATCGTTTTCGCCAATACTATATGGAAGATGTTTATTATGATATTATAAATAAAAACAAGATAGACAACAAAAGAATATGCAAAAAACAACAACATCAACGATGGTTAAGATGATGGTGACGACGATGACGATGATAATGATAACGGCGATGATGATGATGATGATGATGATGATGATGATGATGATGATGATGATGATGATGATGATGATGATGATGATGATGATGTGGCGACGACGACGATGACGAAAATAATAATGATGATGATGATTTGTCAATCTTACCTTTGTATGCTGCTGGGGTAGTACAGACAGGGGAGCCCACCATGGTTATGTTCTTATCAATTGAGTCTTTCCAGAACCACAAAGCTTCACAGGAACAACTCCAATCAATATTAGTCTGATCAAATTCAGACAATCCATCGAGACCAGAAAATAGGGAGCTTGGTATGGATGTTATGTTGTTGTCCCTAATGGAGATGCCACGCAGAGTTTTGACTTGTGAAAACAAATTTGCATCAACATTGCCTAGGCCAAGATTTTCCAATTTGATCCATCTCGTAGAATTTAGATTGTCAAAAATTCCAGTGGGAAGATTAGCTATTGTTAAGTCCTCTATGATTAACTCACCACGCGGGAATGGGTAATTATCAATCTCGACAATATGCAAGTTGGAAAAAACTGCGGCATCAATTGTGGATATCTCCCCTCCTCTGATGGTCAGTTTATTTAAACTTCCCAGTCCTTCAAACGAGCTCGCCGATAACGTACTGGTACATCCAATTATCTCCAGCTCCTGTATGTATCCCATGTCCGTAAATACTCCGGATGACAAGGATAAGGAACCTCCGGAGGCACAGTGGAGCTGGAGTGTTGGGTGTCTGTCTCTGTTTAATTGGGTTGTATCGTAACTTGCGAATCCACTGAAAGAAATTGCTCCATTGATTTTATTGAGGAGGATCCACTGTGGTAGGGGGTTGCTAAATGTATTGTACGTCAATGGAAATGTGACGGCAGAAAAATCGCAGACATAGAGATGAGTTGAGTCTATCTCTTCTACGTAAGAACAACCCGTAGGGAAGGTGGCACTGTATACACTATTAGTGAAGCAACATAGAGCCAGAAGCAGACCTACCCAATAATCAGCCATCTTGAACAGCAATGGATGATGTAAAACCTCACAAATCTCCCAGAAATCTACATTTTAATATGAGGCATATTTTGTAGGAAATCCTTCACTTCACCTGTGTATGACAAATGGCAGTTATCGGCTGTAAATTAAATTCTCTCGAGATGAGATATTTGGTCGGATTACAATAATCAGTGATATGGAACAAAATCCTGTTCGAACCTTTTAATCTTTCTAGAGCGCTTAATCAAAGATTGATATATTTTTGCTATTATTCAAATCAGTTTAAGTAATCGTGACCCTAATATTGTTATTAAAGTGCTTATTTCAACACTACAGAGATTATGTTTGACAAAGAGAATTTTTTTGAGTTTATGATAAAGGAACATTTTAAACCTATGCAGTGTGCCTGACCTATTTAATATGCATCCCAAATAAAATACATATGGCATTACCATTACCATATAATAACCCATAGGAGTGTCCAATGTGTTGTCAAAACCATGTTAAGTAAATAGTTCAAAACTGAGATTAAGAAGTGTACACCTGTCTTATTTTTTGGTCAAATTGCATATTTTACTTTTTTCATGTGAAGTAGTTTAGGTATTTGTATTTTAAATTATTTGCGAAAAAAATCCGCTCTGTGACGATATTGATATATATTTTTTTTTTAAAAAGCCAGATACCAAAGTATAAATCTTCAGGTTGTCTATGATACACATACAAATCTGTAAACCATTAACCAAATACGTCCCTCTGAAAATCCAGAGGTGGGATCACGTGTCATGGAGCAGTAACATCGATCGGTGACATTATCTATTAAAATTCTTTACTGAAATATAAAAATTTACAATTCGAAATAAATATGTAAAAACAGTCTATTACCACCATGCATAACACATGTCCAATTTGTCAGATTATACTTCATTCATCATGACATTGTTTACAAATATTATGTATACATCTTGATTGAAATCTTAACAGTGATGTTTTCATATAGGTCACCTTCACACCTCTTTATAAACAGCATTTTTAAATAATCAAACTATATGTGTAATGATATAGGTAACATTTACAAAATCCCATTGTATTTTATTATTTATTTTTTATTTGTATTTATATCAGATGAAATAAACATCTATACATAAAAGTTAAATCTTTTTGAAAATGACAATTACATGTTTATATGTTAAGAAATATACGCAACAACTTCTCCCCGCTTTCCTCCTTCCTCCATTCAGAAATTTTATGAAACTCTATAAGCATCTTCTCTTAATGTCAATTTAAGTATAATATTAACAGACGTGTTATTGCATCTCATTATGGTATTACCATAACATACTATATCTACATAATTCTTATAAGATTGTAAACCCTGATTATGCTGACAAAAACGTTTACCGCCATTGATCACATACTGTTATGACTGTATTGAACAAGTGGTTATAATACTAATAAAATGCATAGATAACTAAGAGGGGATTAGTTGTGTTGACAATTGTTTTTCTTCGATTTTTACTACTTTTAATACTTGTGCTTGATATACAAGAACAATTAAGATATATACATAGGCTTAAAAGACTTATATTCCTATATATTTTGTGAAAATAAGATCAGATCAAATGTGGTATGCATATACAAATAGTAAGGTTTAATTTATCAATTCCAAGTGAATAATTGCCAAATTGGGTTTCTCAAGCAATTTTCACAAAGTATATAGGAATTTAAGATTTGTTATGTGTATATCTCTTTTTGTTGTTGTTGTTGTTGTTGCTTATCAATCTAAGGGGTTAAAAAGGGGAAATACAGTTGATGCCTCTTTAACAACGACATAAACAATAATAATGAATCATTATTGTTTTCAAAACAATAATGTATTGTGACATTGTTTATCCCACACTCAAAACCTTTCCATGTTTTAAAGACAGAAGAGACAACTCGGAAAGACCACTGACATCCCTCGTGTAAGTTAACCTGGTCATAATATTAACATCTAAGCGGGGCTTAAACCCACGCCCACTAGAAAGCAAAGAATTCATTATATTAGAGGCTTTGTTATATTAGAGACTTTGTTATATTAGAAATTTTGTTATAGTAGAGACTTTGTTATATTAGAGACTTTGTTATATTAGACATTTTGTTATTTAGAGGCTTTGTTCTATTAGAGACTTATATTAGCGATTTTGTCATATTAGAGACTTTGTTATATCAGAGACTTTGTTATATTAGAGACTATGTTATATTTAAATCGTAATGCCCAAACAAGTTAGCCATAAAAGTTCCCAGTAATATTTACAGTAATCATGGTGATGACAATGATGTATATCGGGTTATTTATGTGTGAATTTGTATTACAGGGAATATCCTTTCTACTTTAAGGAATTCGAGCAGCCACTCATTAGGTCAACACTATAGTGCCATACATAAACTTTTCGGGTTCAACATTTATTAACGACTAAGGTAGCACTTATATTCGGTCATCATTTCTAATATTTGGCAGCAAAGACAGTGGTCATTCCATGGTCCGGAAGAAGGAGCTTTCATGGAATTTCAAGCTCCCTATTCATTAATCATTTAATCCTAGTATAGCTCTATTTACTTCAAAGAATAAAATCGTATTTGCGTTAGAATTGCATCCCCATTTACGTCACGTGGGCTGAAACACGCTGTACTGTTTAGGACTCTTCAAAAGTTCTTTTTACAGCCTATAAACCATGCAGAAAATTGTTAAGGGTATCGAATGTATATATATCTCCGCGCCAAGATAGTTTTGTTTGCTTTTTTATTGTTGTTTAACGTCCCACTCAAAAAGCTTTCACTCATATTGAGACGTCACCAATTGCAGGTGAAGGGCTTCAAATTTTGGCCTATGCTCGGCACTTGCAGACATTGAGCAGTGCGGGTTCTTTAACGTGCCGACACCTACTGTGACACGGGACCTCGGTTTTTACTCTCTGATCCGAAGGACCGGAAACCAACCTGCCGCTAGCTGGACTCGAACTCAGACCTCACGATCAAGGGTCGGCACCACGCCAAGATAGAAATAATTCCAAATAAACATTCAATAATATTGTATATCATTTCCAATGAATCAATGGTCAATATTTTAAATATCTTATTTGACTCATAGCAAATCACGACACCATGAAAAATTTACGTAACTTGTCATCGCAATAGTACGTATGAAATATAACATTTCTAGATATACTGTATACAAAGGTATTTCAACAGAAGAAAATTTAGGATTCTGGGCTATTTGGCATTTTCTTAAAATTGCTAGTACGGTGTATTTGAAACAGTGATGATCCAAAGGTTTAATTAAATACAAAATGTAAAGATATACTCGTGGCGAGGAATATTCATAGAACCGGGTCTTATAGGAAACGTGCACACTTATTTAGCAACTAAGACACGTTACGTGAAATTGAGGTTGTAAGCCTAAACTGTCTAAACAGATGGACAGATGTATGTCAATGTCAATCAGTCGAGTTGTATGATAAGTATTTCATAACATTAATATAGATAACATTGTATGGTTTCATGATATGAATTACATTCATTATAATTTAGAAATTCATAAAAAAGGAATGTTTTACATTTTACATACGACTTTTGGTCGTGAGTTTGAGTCCAGCGAGCGGCAGGTCGGACTCCTGTCCTGATGAGAAACTTTGAAGCCCTTCACCGGCATTGTTGACGTCTTCATATGAGTGAAACTGATATTCTTAAGTGAGACGTTAAACAGCAATACAACAAACCAACGACCATATACATTGACTCAGTTTTGCCAATCAGATCTTAAACTTATTGATGACCTTTTCACCGACCTTCAATTTTTCACCCATTTGCGACGGGTGTTGCATGCTAACATGGGGCACTGATTCCCTTTTCACCGAACTTGATCTTTTCGCCGAATTCGAGAGATTTCCATGAAACATTTGCGATGGGATGTGGCATGCTAATAGAGGATGCTTACTGCTTCCGGACACCTTGTCCCATTCCGTTAGGGATTCGCAATTGTCCTTCATGTTGAGACCGGTGTTATATCTAATTTTTCTTGTTCTTATGGACATAGAGTTTCCAATATCGGTCGGGACTTCTTCATTATACTTCAAAACAGTAAATACCATAACAATAACAACGTATAGACTCGTGAGTTGTAGCTTTTTGTCTATTGACACAAGTACTGTCAGAATTACGTTTTCTATTCTAATGATGTAACATTAAAGAAGTACCAATGGATAATCAAAACTCCGAGTCCATTAGTTACGAGAAATTAGATATACAAGTGGTTTCAACATGGAGAACAATTGCGATTCCCTAACGGGGAGTTTGTGATATTGAAGTTTGTCATAAAGGGAAGTGTGAAGTTGACCGTCCTTCCCAAACGACAGAAGTAAATCTAGGTAAGAAGCAGATGTGTTGCTCTCTGTCGTTTTATTGATCTAAAGCTCAACAGGATACATCTGGCCGAGGTAATTCTGAATTCTGCATTATTGATAGACAGGACGTCGTTGATGTACCTGTAAGTAAAATTGAACTGTATAAGTTCCGCTTCATATGAATACAAAAAGATGCCAGCCAAGAGAGGTGCTCAATTGGTACCCATTGGAATACCAACAATTTGCTGGAAAAAAACTTTCCGAAGAAACAACGAAGATGTTGTCTACTAGAAACTGTATCATCTTATCTTTTTGGTAACGTCTTCTGTGTACTTGTTATTGGCATCAGAGTGTTCCTTTCCGTCTTAACCTAACACTAAGAATGTATATCTGTGATTTCCATTTTTGTATACAAAGGCATAATTTATAATAGATGTGAGTCTGTTTCACATCTCTGCTTTCTGGTGAGGAATTATGTAAAGGGTCTAAAAAACAAAAGACTTAATTCATGTTATATGTTTAGAATTTTGAGACTTTAAATGTTCGAACAAATCGTTTGGATTCTTTAGAATCCACATTTGATTGCCCATTTTTAGTAGACTGTTGTATAGTACCAATACAGAATTTACTTAATATATATAGGCAGTTTGGTGAGCTAAATGGATAAAGACGTTTTGGAGGACCTAGATGACCCCGCAATGAATTGGTTATGCCAGGTCGTGTACAACATATGAAGATTTCATATACAGAGGTAAACTACTCACTGACCAAATTATTGACACAGAGATATCGAAAACCGCATTTTAAGTCAACGTTCCGCAAATTTTACGGTCGGTATAATAGTCTTGTTTGCGATTACTCTGTTTCGTTAAGTGAAATATTGAGTTGCATTTTCGTTGGCGGTTGTTGAAACGTCTGTACCAATTGTGACGATGATTCACTCCTCACGTATTTCATTGGACTTGATTGTGGACTCACAGTGGTGTGTGGCCGGTCGACAGGGGATACTTACTCCTCCATGGAAGCACATCCCACCTCTTGCTTTTCAGAGGTCCGTGTTTGTCCATTTTTACCGGATTTGTATCTATGTCCTGGACATTATTGATTTATACTTTGGTATCTAAGATTTTTTATATTTTTATAGGTATTTTTGTGCATTTCCGGAATCCAATAAATGTATGACAATCATGGCAATCTTCATATAGACTGACAAATAAAATACATGACTAACAAATAACTTCGAGAGTTTAGTCAACTTAAACCCAATGGCCACGCATGCCCATTAAAGTATATTCTCTTTGTACATTTTATATATTAGCATGTTATGATGGCAATCTAGCTTACTTATTTCAATTTTAAATTAAAACATGAATCAATAACTATTTCCTGGCTATATTTAATTTATGAACAACACAATCATGTCTGATTACTCCCAGAACGCTGTTCATCCACATAACACTACCATTGAAAGAAAAAAAACTTTAATTGGTTTTGCTTTATTTCGTATTGATTATTTCAAGTTAGCATCACATTTTATCCATGCATTTCGTCATTTTGTAAATAATATCTGTTATAGCTTATAAACGTCTTTCAAATCGACAACAGTTTGTTAGACGAAATGATTCCTATTTAGATTTGAATATTTCAAAAGTACAAACAAAACTTGGATATCTTTTAACAATGCTGATACACAGACAGACAGATTGTTAGATATTTACATTAGTACAGAACTCATGTATAATACAGATCATTCTATATTATGAAAAAAAATGTACAATCTTCATTGACATTAACAAATTAAAATACATGACTTATAACAAAACGATATATAACAGTTTTTGTAAATAAAGAGCATAGACGAATTCCGTACAGCAATACAGAACACGGAAAATGGAGACACACAAACATCCAGAAATATAATGTTGAGATTAGAAAAGAGTCATGAAGGTCATCCAAAATTGTTTGTGTGACATTAAGATAGGTTTATAATACTTCGGTATGTTAGGCATTTTACCATTTGACATTTTTGGGTGGTACTGTAGCAGCTGGTGGTTTTTGGCCACTTGTAGCTGTCGACTGTAACACTTTCTGAATTTTGCTCCATTTCCTGTCCATCTGAGCATTTAGTTTGTCCCTTTCCGACAGTAACACACATCTCGTGTGACAAACAAGCAAAAGAGCTATCAGGGCGATAAAGAACACAAGAATAACTATGATAAAAGCCGCAACGTCGTACGCTGCAATGCACGTGCCGTCAATAATGTATCCTGAAAATAACAAAACTTGAAATGTGAAGATCTCAAAGTAAATAAACAACTCCAACACATTATATAGAAAAAATTAAAATGTATCATACAGCTTTAGGATTATCTGAAAACATTTATTCATGATTATGTATTACGTGTTTCCACTTACATGCAGTAAATTTCAGAAAATTCGTGCTTCTTGATACAATAAAAGGTCTACCCTAACAAAAACTTGCGTTGTGTGATGAATTGAGAATTCTAACCTTATTAAGAATAATTGTTGAAAAAATAAGGGGAAATATCATGAAAACGTACAATGTTTAAGTGTTTAAATTTTAAAATAAGTGAACCTCTACCGCATTTCATGAAGAAATATCTTATAAATATAATGGTACGTAAAGTATAGTTGAAACCTGCAATGGATAATTTTTTATTTTGAAATTTGAAAAATAAGTTTATCTTTTGATAGTTCATATAGACATAGCTAAATTATCAACATTATATTCATTTTATACACCCGCCGTCGACACTTGAGTATCACTAACAAAAGGCTATAATAAATTATAGTTTACTAAAGTAAAAACTTAACATCTTGATTTACTATACTAACTCTAGTAACCTTTCGTTTACTATTGAAACAAAATTGATATACTTAAGTAAGAACTTTGATTTACAATAGTAATAACTTGATTTACTATAGTATTTTTTATTTACTAAAGTAATTATTTAATTATGTAATTAAGTACATTGATTTACTTTAATAAGAACTTTGATTTACTATAGTAAGAACTTTGGTTTACTATAGTAAAACTTTCATTTACTAAAGTAATTATTTTTGTTTACTATGATGAAAAAATTTATTTACTATAATAAAAACCGTTTGATTTAGTTTCGTAAGAACTTTGGTTTACTATAGTAAGAATTTGTCGTATTGTTTATTTACTTTAGTAAGAACTTTGGTTTACATTAAATCTCTCACTTCCTGTCAGCGCAGATTGCGTTTCGCTGGAATCCAAGCTGATTTTTGTGAAAAAGTTTGTCAGTTTACTTGCGGAAGGTCAGATGTCTCTTTCCGGGTAACGGGATTGTCTCCTTTAAAAACTGGCCGCCACCATATAACTGAACAAATTGTGTGTGGCGCAAAACACTATTCAAAATTCAAATTTAAATACCTTGGTTTACTATAGTTACTATACACTACCTGATATTTCTATACCAACTGATCATTTTATACCAAAGTAATATTTTGAATGTATAGCACTTACTCCTCCATGGCACCTGATCCCACCTCTTGGTTTCCAGAGGTCCGTGTTTGTCCATTTTTACCGGATTTGTATCTATGTTCTTGACATCCTATTGATTTATACTTTGGTATCTGAAATTTTTACGGTTTAAAGTCTAAACTCTTTAAAAACTAGATTTTTTTTATCCTTTTACAGTTATTACTCTTAGATGGATTTTGGAATACATTTGGGTTATTTTTTGACCTTGTATGATACCACTTCTTGTTTTGGAATATGTATATCTACATACCAACAAGTCCATCACAGATGTCGTATGTTACACAGTTCTCTGCAAAGTAAGTGTCCACTCTTTTTGCTGTAAAATTGAAAAAAAGTACATAAGAATATGAAATACACAAAAATACACAAATATAATTCAGAACTTTTTTCAAAAAAATCATCATTTGATGTAGACACTAACGGTTAGCTATACAGTTGGCTATGATATAATATATGTAGATAGATTGATGAAGTGATAGATAGATAGATAGATAGATACATACATACATACATACATACTATTCTTTTGATATAGATAACACTTACCTTGGTTATCGCTGTCTGTACAGGTCAAACTATAACGTAGTGTGATATTGTTGTGATTTGTATAGTTGACGAACCAGAGAGAATCACAAGAACACGTTATCTGCAATCCGGTCAGGTCCAGCAGACTCAGTGCTCCGAGGTTGGAGAACATGTTGTTTGGGATAGATGTTAATTGATTATCTCTTAAGATCAAAGATTTAACGCGGGTGTTCTGTGAGAATGTATCTAAATCTAGTGATGTTAGACCCACATTGTTCATTACAATCGTTTCAACACTTGTTACTGGAATCAGAAAGCCATTAGCAAGCGTTCCACCAGTAATCTCGACATTGGTGAAGTTCAAAATACCTTTTGGACCAGAAACATCTGCTCTGGATATATCGAAAGTACCCAAGGAATTCCCCGCTGTAACACTTATGCTCCCACCCTCTATTGTCAAGGTGTCGAGGGGAGACAGAAGTGAAAACACGTACTCTGGCAATCCGTTTGTCAGGCGACAGTTTTTGATGTACACTTCTTGCAAATAATTCATATTGATAAACGTCCCTTCGTGTATGATGAGCTGCCCATTTGTTGCCCCTAAGGTGCATACTATCTCTAAGTAATTCGTGTAGTCTTTATCAGCACTATTAGAGTCAAAATTCTGGAAGCCATCAAACGTCCTCGACGGAGTAATAATCGGAAGTTCTCCATTGACGTCGTAAATTCGCAGACGTTGTGGTATTGGGCTACTGAAGGTGTTGTAGGTCAGCGGAAGTGTTATAACGTCAAAATCACAGGAATATATCCCCCGTGACGTCACTGAGTCATCATACACACATCCGGTTGGCTGTGCAGCCTCTGTAACTGTCAAAACAATCGCTAACGTTAAGAAGCCACTCAGATTAAATGTAAACATTTTGTTAACTTTTCCAATTAAATGACACTGATGTGATGTCGGCTTTTATGACATAGTGACAAAATGCATCTGTCGAAGAGGAAGAAACGTCAAATAGTTATTATGTGTAAAGTCGGGTAGAGAAAATCTTTTAGAACGATTATTAAGTAGGAAATAATGTTTCTTTATACACAGTCATGTTTTGAGTTTGATATCCAAACATGCCTGGTCTTAATATGTGTAAATCCTATTTAATCAAAATCTGTAATCTTTAATCTACGTTTCAAGTTTAAAGTTTATACATAACAAAACTGGTGTATTAGAAGAATTAATTTATTTAAATATTATGATTAGATTATATATAGTGATTTGTTACATTACATTTCAAACACACACACACACACGTATACACACAGATATATATATATATATATATATATATATATATATATATATATATATATATATATATATATAATATAATATAATATAATTTACCTTCTAATAATTGAATTGCTAGTGTATGAACGATAACTCTTGTTAGTTGTGTTAACAATGTATTCTTATTGTTGATATGAAAACTCCGATGTATTTCTTATGTATTTCTATCTCAATATGCAGATGATACATTTATATATAATGCAATTGATATAATTTATAATTCATAATTTACATATTTCTCTGTCTGTCTATCTATCCATCTACATCTATCTAGCAATCCATCCATCTAGCTATCTATCTATCCATCTATCTATCTTTGTTCTTTCTATCTTTCTTTCTATCTATCTATCTATCTATCTACCTACCTACCTACCTACCTACCTACCTATCTATCTATCTATCTAACTATCTATCTAGTTTATTCTAATAATACGCATGCGTTTGTCGCATACCTATCGAAAAAGTCAAAGATATTTTTAAGTTACTTTCTTCGGTAAAATCAGGGATAGAAGTCCTCCCATATATTGTCTTCGTAGCAAGATGCTGTGACATTTTCACAGCAACATATCGACATGTTTATCTATGTAAAATGGTAACTATGGAATCTGGTCATTTGCTTACCTGACCTATTAAAAAATCTGAAGGCATTAAGTCGTGTCATAAAATAATTGCATTTATTTGAGACAAGAATTCAAGCTACACTACTTTTTGTTATCTTATGCATGGTATCCTGTTGCCATTTTGAATTCGTAAGAAAATCTTATTCTTCGTCTGATTGGTTGACAGTGAAGCGTCAAAGGATATGGCATTCCATATAGGGAAAAACCTTCCTTCGCTTCAGATTACTCATTGGTTGACAATCTGGGTCGTAATAAAGTTTTCCTTTTATGGAATATCACATCATTTGACCGCTTTACTGTCATCCAATCAAAGAGCGTATCAGATTTTCTTACGAATACATAATGAACTATTTGTATCATCTATAGTTTTTAAAATGTAATACTAGTATTTTTCACATTGAAGAAATATTATTTTGCGGGAAATTTTCAGCAATAGTTTGTAAGAGTTATATCCCTTATGCTTTAATGCGAAGAACTGAAATGACAATGTTGCTAACGCTCATGATCAAATCTCCAGAGGACTACATAAGTGCGCGCCTGTTGCCTGTCAGCTTCGTGCCTTGTGGCACATCAGACCTTCACAGAGCTCTTCCGCCTCTCTCGGCCTAATGCCACTGTCCACACTCCATTCCAAGATCTCCAAAAAACTTCCCTTTTCCCCACCGCCCGCCTCTACGTGGTCATTGGTCGTCGTCTTTTCCATTTCCCTTCTTGGACCCAGGTCAGCAGATTATGTGTTTTTGTTTTTCGCTATATTAACAGATACTTACAGGTAAATAAGGTAATTGTTGATGAAATTGTGTTCGTACTAAATTTGCAAAGACTATGTTATATACAAAGTACTGTAGGTACTGAGGAGAGGTGATGAATGATATAGCTCTGGTTATGTAGCACGTTCTTGAATATACCCAGAGGAGTACGTTTGTCAATCGCCAGATTTATTTTCTTGCGTGAAACTGATTTAAACATTACCCATTACAGTAAAACCTGTATAGATTCCACCCAAGTGACCATAAAATATTGACCTTTATGTGCAGGTACTTTTCAAAACTGGCCTTTATAGACAGGCAATCCGCTATAGCAGATTTTAATGTACATTGGTTGTCAGGCAGTTGTCAGCATGTATACCATAAAGATAAGCCAGTCACACTGGCTTCATTTAATGACTAGAGCAGTGATTGCATAATAAAACATCAGTAGAATAGATATAAGGGTCAATATTATATATATTTTTCTTGTAAACAACACATAGACGCGTAAGAATTTTAAATATTAAGATAATGTCTCACTCACTCATTTCAAAAATTATACTATCTCATCGAGTACTTTCTTTGCTATTTCTCTCCATTTAATTATCTTCATTAACAGTCTGTTTAATCAAATAAATCCCATATTTTGTTGAAAATCAAAACAATGAACTATTTCTTCGGAAGCTGCTAGATTCTGTTTGCATGATTAGCGGCAAATTTTCCGGAAAGAATCACGAGAATTCTTCCCGAGATCGACAATAACAAACACGTGTACACGTTTGCAAAACAAATGGGTATCGTATACTACGATGGTATAAAGCTGCCATCAACAGGTTGAGATAATCTGATTAGTTATGTCGACATGATGTGATAATTAATTTTCAAATTTTGTCAGTGCAACTAGTACATGCAATAGTGGTGGATTTATAAAAAAATAAAAAGGTTTATTGATGTTTTAAGGCTAGCTTCCAGACACAAAATTATCGTTTACTTTCCCCATGATCTAGCTGGGTATGCTTCCCAGAATTTCTTTTTTAGGGGGGTGGGGCACAAGATGCCGTACACACGAAAATGTTGCATTTATTCTGTGTACAAAATTGGATATGATTAAATTTTAATATCTTTAACTGATAATAACACAAGGGAAAGTCGTATCCATTTTAATCCAAATCGAATGCAAATTTGGTTTACAAATAAATTTTCATATTAATACATGCTGAGAATTTTGAATGGTATTTGAATTTTACGCCAATTTTAAAGTTTTACATGGGTTAGTTGTTAGTTTTATTTATACATAGATATATTTATTTGTAAATTACATAGCAGAATGATCGGGAACAAGTTTCCAAACTTATTAACTCTCTCGGTATTGTAGCATAGACTTCCCCCGCACAGAGTCCCCCCGGAAGAATGGGCCCGGGCCCATCTTTCCCTCCCGGAAAATGGGCCAAAGACTAACAGATCTTTAAACAGAACTTTAAATTTTGGTTTGGTTAAAAAATAAAATTTATTAAAATCTTTGTCGATTTATGTCATTGGTACATTAAGTTGAAAATATATAAATATTTTTGAAAACACATTTCCGATTTGTTAATATTCGATTTGCTTGACCAAACCAATACATAAGCATAAAGTTATAATCATTATTGTATTTCTATGTATGAAGCCTGGTTGGATCCAGGATTTCGAGTTAGCGGGTGGGGGGGGGGGGGGGGTATTGGAAATTTCGATAGGCCTAATTTAAAAACTCTGAGAAGTCTTTTTTCTGGATTCCAGAATTGATGATATTATGAAATAAATATTTATTTTTTCATGCATTTAAATAACCTCGTAAAACTGTCTTTTGCACAATAAATAAACGAAGTAAGTGCTAACATCACTACAGAATGTCAACATGTCGACATAATGTGACAATTCTCGAAACTTGTCGATATAATGTGAAAGTTTTACTGCGCAAAACATTGTGTCATAAAAAAAAACCCACTTTTTGTCGGCATATAATCTGCTCACAATCTCAACATGTCGATGGCAGCTTTATGCCATCATTGTATAAATACCCTCGTGTATGTACTACTATCGGTTTTCTTTTCAGTACAGTTATTTATAAATCATATCTGATCAACTAAGAGTATTTTTTTAGTTTGCAAATATCTATTTCTTAAGAAAATGTTGCATTCTCCTGTGAGTTATGTATATAAAATCATAACAACTGAATTTGCAGTTTAAGTAAGAGTATTTTTTCCGATGAGAGAAAGTTTATAGTTTGCAAGAAAACTGATCTTATTTCGGCTTAAAATTTTATAAACTAAACGATTGTCATTCGAATCTGACACCTGTTTGATTGTCACTTATTTTCGACCACCACAAGCGCTCGCTTTTGTAATTATTCGCCGCCAGGAGGCGGCGAATATTTCAAATCAGTTAGGAAGTAGTAAATTTTTTCAACGCGGAAGTAATGACGTAGTAATTTTATTTGCAAAAACGCTTTAAGTTTCAGATATGAAAGTGATGTTGGTTTGTTTCTAAATAATCAGCATCTAATGCAATTAAGGTATAATACCGCGATTCGTAGAAATAGAAAGTTTAGTCGAAATAGTAGCAATCATTGTATATAAGAGCATGATATCCTGTTAATAAAACGACGGAAAAACAAAATTGTTGCTATCATTTAAAATGATTTCGGTGCTGTCAGCCAAAACGAAATTTTTATGAAATATTGATGATTGGGAGAACAACAAAGTGAAAACGGGTCCACGATTTACTTAAAACGATGCGAAGCACACCATTTTTACTTTTATTTCACATAAAAACGTAGTCATGAAAGTCTACATATAATAAAATGTTACTTCCGTTTTGCGTAGTAATGGATAAAGTCAGAATTATCATGTTTACACTAGATCCAACCACAAGCGCTCGCAGACTTTTGGACTTGTTTTAATTCTGATGTTATGTTTTTCTAAATTACGTTTTATATTCTTGATATATACATTTAATACTAAAAAAGTTCGTTGATTATGAGTACAGTGAAAATTACTGCAACTGTCATAAACTTTTACATATATAGACGCTACATCGCTGCAATATATAAACACTACTTAAATGAATGAAAATGAATTTGATGTTGACCAATGCTCACTACTGTCATTGGGAGTTGACGAGAAATCATTGATCACAAAAATGTTATCTGACTCGTAATATCATTAATCCTGCAAAAAACTTCCTTTGAAATACCTTTGGGTTGTTTTTCAATTTGTGAATGTTATGGTGTGCTGGTAGATTCCATCAAACCTACAACGGACTAGTGAATTATGTTACTGCTGTCATGGGACATGGCATTGATACATTGAATATCATTATCGGGTCACTGTGAAATCCTAGTGAATCAGGCCGACCACACCAATATATCGGTCACTTGATCAGCCAACATAATAGCAAAAGTGACGTAGCTACTGTTAGGCAATGTAAGCAGTTGGTTATATATGTCCAAGTGTTTAACACGCAATGATTCGAAGCACATCAGGACACAATGATAATACATCTTTCTTATACTTTTGAATACTGTAAAATGGTTATAAAATGACTGAATTCCAATAGCTTCCAGGGAATCGTCATTCTTGTCCCCTACAAGGGCAGACAGCTTTGACCAGATCCCTTGTCTGCTTATTGTTCTGTCCATAGTGCTCTACGCCATTGAATTAGTGCGTGAAATATAAGGGGCCACATGGATACACTGACGTCATCTATTCACCAGAAAATAATAATGCAACCTTTTAGCACTTGATTATCACTGCAAAAGTAACCCAGGTATTAGGGCTGTTGCAGTAGATATTGTTTTTCCTTGCATGTATTAACAGAAGTTAACTTAATATAGAACAAATACAAAATATTTTACACTACACCATTCAGTACCAAAGATGATATAACTCATGCCGGAAAAATAGCTTGTAATCGCATCTCTCAAGAAGCATTCGGATCTGGAATCGAATCAAGACCTTTCGCTTGCAAAGTGAACACTATCCCTACTGAACCACCAAGATAGTATTCAGTTTCAAATTCTGCACGACCTGGAGGTTTGTCATCCTTTACATCTTGAGAAAGCAATATTTGAAATACGCTTGATTGTAATAGCAATAATTCTGTAGAAGTTTTATGTTAATGCTAGCAATTGACCGACTTCGTGCAGGTTGCATGCATGTCGCGTGCAGGTCGCGTGCATGAGAATAATCAATATGGTAAGAACAATGTTGATTCCATATATGATCAATAAGTTTAACCTACTTCTGAGCAATGAAGAGAACAATGACCCTGCTTTTATTGTTCCAAGTTGTAGATAAGAACGACGCGGATTTTACAATATGGTTCTTATTTCTTTTATAGAAGCATAATTTTCTCTGAATGTATATTTTATAGCACAAGGGAGATAGAGTTACATGAGCTCAGTAGAGTTGCATCGCAATCGCTCGTTTGATGTGCATCTTTCATTGAACAAAAAATATGAAAATAGAATGAAAACGATAAAATGAACAAAAACCAGATATTCCATTTCAAAAATGGTATGATGCTTTGAGTTAAGAAATCTAAATGAGATCGCACCGAGAAAGTCTTTTTATTGCTTGTGTTAAAAATTGGAAATGAAATAAAAAAATACATTTTGGTACGGAACGTTGAAAATACAACTGTTTCAGATATTATTGTTACACGGTATTCTAAAAAGTCGCACGGTATTCTACAAAGTCGAAAACTAAGAAATGAAAGTTCATCCTTATATGTAGGGCTTTAACTTAGTAATTTTGACACACCAATTCTTGTAGCAACTCTCTCTCTCTCTCTCTCTCTCTCTCTCTCTCTCTCTCTCTCTCTCTCTCTCTCTCTCTCTCTCAACTTACTTTTCAAGATTTAAGATTAAACACACGAACTTTATGCTCCAAATGGGCATGTTTGTATATTGATGGCATACAATTGTAAATAATGATGAACAATATTGCTTATTTGAAGAAAACTTCTGAACAAATGTTTAAGCATATACATAAATTTGAAATCATTTATAGGAAAATCATTAGTGAGACCTAATTCGTATTTGTGAATGATGAAATGTAATAAATGTGTTTTCTATCCAGTCACATCCAGAAATTTTACAAACGAGTTATAGATATACTCAAAATAGTAAAACGTTGAGATTGAGTAAGTTTGGTGTTTTGGGGGTCCAACCAGCGGCCATTTAACCAATTCAACCCAACAGATCACAATAGACTGGTCCTAAGCAATAGAAAAGTGTATACCACTCAGGGACGAAAGATTAAGGTAGGTTGTTTGAAATCAAAATACCCCCCTTCCATTGCTTACACAGCAACTGAACTTTTATGTCATATATACGTCTAAAATTCGTTGGCGGTTGTTGAGATGACTGTGCCAATTGTGACGAGGATTCGTTCCTCACGTATTTCATTTGGACTTGACTGTGGGCTCATGGCGGGTGTGACCAGTCGACAGGGGATCCTTGCTCCATGACACCCGATCCCACCTCTTGCTTTCCAGAGGCCCGTGTTTGTCCATTTTTGCCAGATTTGTATCTATATCCTAGACATCATAAAGATTTATAGTTTGGTATCTGATAGGTTTTATATCTATAGCGTCATTTATAATTTAAAAGTTAGCTATGTTTTATCCTTAAAAAGTTAGACTGTCCTTTATTTTATTTATTTATTTTTAACTGTTTGGTATAGTGATTTTAGAGGACTAGTTGAGATGAGATCCATTAAGGAAATATATGATAAGCTGGTGAGCTTTGTTGACTCTATGTTTTACATCTGATAAAAAGTTTCCTTATCCGCCATATGATGGTCTAGCACAATGAAATCTCATAAAAATGTATGCACGTTTGACATGATTATTCTCAACTGTATAGTTAGTAAAAGTTCATGATTTAACAAAGTTAAGTAAACAATTTTGGACTAGATCTACTGTAAGTGTACGTTTTACGGTGCTGTACCTTCTTCAGTGAATTCGAGAACTCGTAACTATGACATAGACCACGAACAGAAAAAGAAACTGGATCTCGTTTTGGTGATTTTGGCTATTCTTTTTGCCGCCATTTTAAGATAAGTTATGTAAACGAGAGTATTCCGTTATAAAATCGGAATGACATATATTGCGAGGTGTACTATGATTAAATCAAATTGCGAGGTAAGTAAAATACTCTGATTTTCAATAAATATGATAAAATTCATCAACTTTAATCTGTTTTGTGCAGTTTCGCAGTCAACGGGTAGAACTCGCAAGTGGAAGATATAATGGGATACGTTGTTAGACTCAAGTCACGCAGATATTTTATACTGATCATTCTTAGCCAAGTGTTTGAACAGCGACTCCATTCAACAGTGTGGTTCAATAATTAATTTTCTACAACATGATGGCTAAAGATTGCACGGTAATGCCATCTATTCATCTTGTCGGTTTCGACTTTTGGGTCTACTTTTGAGACGTTGACAGACATTGCGAAAAAGTGTAAGGACCGACAACTCTGTGTAAGAGATTTCCAATGAAACCCGCTGTGGTGTCACAGTTGAAAGTTTATCGCATTGCAAAAAAATGTAGCAAATTTTAACAAAGAAGAAATTCAAATTGTCAGTTTATAGAATTCATTTAGAGCATCTTTGATGATTCAATATTATCCGAAGTTATCTAAATCCAGATTCTGCGTGTTAAAACTCGGTTTTGAAGTTTATGAAATTCGATAAACTTACAATATAGCGAAAATTTTCATCGGTCGAACATGACACATCTTCGAGGTCATTCACATGTGATCCATAGTGGGTTTCATAATATCCTCTACGCGACATATCAGAAAAAAGGGAGCTATGATAGAGTTGTTTTCAATTAGGTTGCATTACAGCAAAATACTACTATGTTTCCTTTATATATCAATATTTATATCAGCCCTTTCATAGCAGCACATTCCCTTAACCATAATCCTAAAAACAAAGACGTTATTTTATGTTGTTGGTTGTTTGTTTTATCAAATAAAATCTTAAAGTGTGTGCCTCTCTATTGTTAGGATGAATAAAATAGAAAAAACCACTCATGAAATACATACTAACTTAAGGGGGCACTAGCACTAGAAATTATTTCGATTTTTTTCTACTTTTACTTCTTGTACTTTATGTACAATTACAAATAAGAACAATACATAGGCATAAAAATTTTAAGTTTTTGTTTGTTTGTTTATTGCTGTTTAACGTCCCACTCAAGAATCTTTCACTCATATAGAGACGTCACCAAATGCTGGTGAAGGGCTTCAAAATTTGGCCTATGGTACTTACGGCCATAGAGCAGTGAGGGTTCTTTAACGTACCGACACCTACTTTGACTAGGGGCCTCCGTTTTTCCTGTCTCTTCCGAAAGACAAGAAACCATCCTGTCGCCGGCTGGACTCAAAGTTACGACCTCACGATCAAGAGTCGAGCGCGCTACCGACTGAGCCAGGTCGGCTGAAAAATCTTTAGTTATATTACTATGTACTATATAATTTGTAAAAATAAGGTCAGGTCCAGGATGGTATTCATATGTATACAAACAGTAAGTTGAGTTAATCAGTTTTAATGTTTTAATTGAAAAGATTGTCAAATCTGGGTTTCTGTATCAATTATTACAATATATATATATATATATATCTTTATATATATATATATATATATCAGATATATATATATAACTAATATATATATATATATATATATATATATATATATATATATGTAAGACTTTAAGAATTTTCTATGCCTGTATATATTCATTTTTCTTTCTTATATATCAATCCTAGCAATTATAAACTGACAAACGCATCTAATGCCCCTTTAATGTAAGACAAAAACACCGAAGGCTTAAACGTCATCTTAGCCAAAGGCTCAAGTTGACCTTACACAATCCGTTAACCAATGGAACAATGTCAAACAAATTTTGCAGGAAACATCCACATGTGTAGCTGCAAAATCGAATAAAAAGGGGCTATGACCCATAGTGGCCCCAAATTCCTCTCGTGAATCAATGATCAAATTTCATTTACATTTATATTGCATGATTGTTAAATCAATATTTACAGTGTTTGCGAATAAAAACGAAATCTGTTCATAAACGGGGCCATTAGGGGCGCTTCATATAATATAGAGAACAGTTTTAAACAAATGACTTATTAAATCAAAACAGAATGTCCAAAAGGAGAAAAAATGGAAAATCTATAAAATAAAAAAAAATCCTCATGAACCAATGACGAGATAGATTTCCTCTGCATGGGTGTTAAGTTAATATCTAAAAGGTTTGAAAATTGAAACGGAAAATGTTAATTAGACTGTCACTAGATGGCGCTTCAAATGACATAAGGCAAGTCTTTTTTTACAAATGGCTTATTAACTAAAATCCTTTTTTGTATAAAGGGAATATAAGAAAAATTTTCAGAATCATCGAAGAATCATAGTGTAAATGGTTCCAAAGTCATTTGGCCAAAGCCCAAGGTCAAAGATACCTAAGTGAAGAGAACATATAAGCTTTTCATCAACTGTTAGACACGTTTTACTTCTCCTGAAGATCAGATGTTTACTTGATTCTTGCGAACAAAAAGAGGACGAGTTCCCGTAGGGTTTCCAATAGAGGTCAACACTGGGTATAACTCCATGATTTCTGAGGTGACCGAATTAAGCGTAACCTCAGATGAATATTTCTCCTTTTATAACATGCAAATAACAGTATTTTGTAGCCGCGATGGTGTGATGATGCGATGGCGATGGTAGGGTGATGTAATGGCGACGATGTAATAGTATCATCGCATCATTAACTTCACACTATCGGATAATTGTCATCTTATTTACGCATCATCGGCCATCGAGCCATCACACCATCGACCTCTAGTCAGTTGATGGTAAGGTAATGCTATAAATCACTAAGTGGCCCTAACCAGATTCCATACTACGGTCAATCGAACCCCGTTATAATACACGAGTAGTTATATATAGTTACTTATCAGGAGAGGTATTTGGAAATGAGGACATTTTAAAGTTCTATGTCAGGGTCGAAGTCAGGATGTACGTTGTATTGAAAGTATTGCATTCCGAAATAGAGTGTTCACATCAAGATATCGTTAACAGGTTCGAGGCCATATGAAATCTAATGAGAGCAAGGTGGTCAGTATTTCGCTCCAGATGTTATCAACGCAGGTATCCATTAACAGTGTTAGTGCGTGCTGGAAGGCGAAATGAAACAAGACAACATTAGTGATTTCATGCCCCGAGAATGAAGAGTGGACCGTATCATTTTATGTTTAGTCTTAAATTTTGAGTTGGTTGTCCATTTTTTAAAGGATGTGTGTTGTTTACAATAAAACTCTTTCTTTATTTAATACTTAGGTTGATGTACAATGACAAAAAAAAAAGAACACAGGCATAAACATTCTTAAACTTCTATATATGTATTTTGTGAAAATTGCTTGAAAAATCTATTTCGCAATTTTTCATTTACAAAAGAGCTTACTATTTGTATAGGCATACGACACTGTGTCTGACCTTATTTCACAAAATATATACAAATTTAAGAATGGGACTAATCCATGTACCACGTGATAACCGATAACGTTTGTGCGGTACTAGTATCTCCAATGGTGATGGAACAAAACTCTAGTCAAACGATACAAGAATTGACAAAATTTGAAAAACAACGAAATGTCAATAATTTTCAACAAAGACTCCTATTTCTCGATAACTACTGATTGGGATTCCGGTTTTAAACAATACAATAAATGATGATAGTAAAAATATTCTATTGCAGGAAATATAATATATAGAATTGTATGGATCTCTTTGATGCTTCACCTTTAGGCTCCCCTAACAATCAATGACTCTTTCAGGCTATTCTATATGAAATGTTAAACAATAGACTAAATGTATTTGCCATCAGCTTATTTTCAATATTAATGGTTATCGCAAATTTGAATACCTTCTATTTGGTCATCCAGACAACATGATTACAAGCAGAAAACAATGAAGTGAAAAATGAAAATTATAATGGAATTTCTGATTGACAATTTATTTGTAGTAGACAAATGTTTTTTGGGTTTTTTTTTTCGCAAGCCGCAAGCGTTCCCACTAAAACCACGATGTTTACATATACATAACTCAGACCTTACATGTGATAGCAGTGTAAAACTATTAGGTATTGATAGAGACTACCAGTTTAACTTTGATGACCACATAGGCACAATTTCCAGGGAGGTATCCTTGATCAGAACATAATTTGCAAGGGAGCATCATTGATCACCACATAAGTACAATCTGCAGTAAATAAACATAAATAAACGTTTAGGTCCTTATTTGAATCGTATAAGTAAATTTACAATTTTTCATTATTTTGAGTAATTTTAATTTTTGCCCTTTAACATGACATTTCTGTACAGAGAAATATTACCAAAAAATGAAAAAATGCCAGATAGAGCAATTAGCTCTGTATACGACGACTACAATAGTACTTATGACGACCTTTTAAATATTATAAATGCGCTTTCTTTGCAGATTAAAAGGATGACAACTATAGCTTTGGAAATATTTAAATTAATCAATCATTGGCATATGTAAGATTACATCATTAATAACATATTACAAATTCAAAATATGATTTCAGATATTCAAATATAGAAGATGTAAATCAAGCAAGAACATCATGGTATGGTATAAAATGCTTTATGTATGCTGCAGCCATATTATGGAACAGTTGTCGAAACTATTTCAGAGAAGAAACGGTTTCTCCATTTGATCTTGTATGATACCACTTTCTCTTTGGAAACTGTGTATCTGTTTAAAATTGGAGCTCAACTGATTAAGTCTAATTGACCGAAACGGTCGTTTTGGGCATTGTAACTTTGTTATTATGTTTATAATATTTCTCACATTTTTAAAGTTTGTTTCAGTCCTTGAATGGTTTGGATTGCCGCTGCTCAGCTTGAAAATAAATTTCTTCATTTGTGTAGACGTTGCTAATTGCCTATATATATTATACTTATACTTTTGATCTGCTAGTTACACTTTTTAAAATTTTATGATTCATTTATAATTTATATTTTCCAAACCGTTTTTATCTGTATGTCAAAATATTTTGCTGCAAATCTGAATTTTTCATTGTATGCATGGCTTTGCTTATGTCAAGTGTTTGTCTTAGCACGTTCACTCTATCTGTCATCGTGTATTTCTTTTATGTTGATTATGCATGCATGAATGTTTTTTTATGTTTTATATCTTCGGCTAAAAGCACAACAGTGCTTATGCATTTATGTTATAGTACATTCCGAATCTAAATAAAATGTTCTTATCTTATATTAAGCCCACTGTTTATTCATAATATGAAGCAATGTTCATTGATAAGTTTCTGAGGCACAAGAAAAATATAGCCGTGACCTTTAATTTGATATTTTGATAAATGGATGATATTTTTCAATTATTTATGGCAATATTTCATACCTGGACATTCTTATTCTTCCTAAGTAAGACATTCAAGTTTGACATTTATACTCAACGACTAACTGATCAGCTTTCCTATCGTCAATTTCCCACAGTACTAATGTAGTGGTGTCCCTTTATCACTTGTCTGTTACCTACCAACTTCGTGCCAAGTGACACATAAGTCCTCTACAAAATTCCTTTACACATCACTGTCCGCAGCCGCAACACTGACCTCTCCTCAGGATTACCTCCCAGCCTTTGGCCTCTCTCTTTATATCGTTCTTCTCTGTGTTGTCTTCGGATTTTATCTTTTCATTTTCCCTTCTGGTGCCCATGTTTTTGACACATTACTGTCATTATTGCATTCTTTTCGCATGATGTGACCAATAAATTTCAATCTTCTACTTTTGATCTCGTTACTAAGTGGCCTAAGACTATTTACGTTTCTTAAATGATCCGATATGTATGCGTCTGTCAAACCTACGATCGTTTCATGTACAGAGGTAGTTTGCTTAATGAAAAGTTATACTCAGAATGATATGAATATTCGTATTTAAATTCAATATTTCGCAAATTCTGCAGCTGGTTTAATGACCTTGCGTGTAGTGACCATTTGAGATGAAAGGTTGATTCAAAAGTGGTTGTTATTCTTAAATTCAACGGTGATAAACCTTTCACATGAAGTTTGTATATTATCTTCAGGATTTCCTTACTGTTAACAGGTAGGTATCTATATTTTCATACGGTTTATATCCATTTAATGACGAATCAGTAAAATTGCAGAAGCAAAGGCGACAAGTACGTCTTGTATTGTAAAACATCCTCTATCGTCGATTACGGTGTTGTTAACTGATGACGTATAAATGAAAATATAACGCTTCCATAAATTTCACTTTTTATACCAGGTACTTGGTTTATGTATTTTCGCTGATGTTTTACGCTGCACTCAACAATGTTTGGTTATGCGGTTTTTGTAACAGTTTTAATAATGGAGGAGGGTCGCTTGCGTTAGTTTAGTGATCGAGCGTGCGATTCACAAGTGGAAAGTCACTTGTTCGATTCCTAAGACTTTTTAAATGATAGGCTGCCGAATGTTCCTTCGGCAAACGCTCGGCATACAAAGCAAAAGTCGTAGCTATTTCGGATAAGATATAAAACCGACGTCACGTGTCAGGGTAGGCGTGACACGTAAAGAACACTCACTGCTTTGGTGTCAGTCCTTAGCACAGGTTTAAAATGTGTGACACTTCATCTAATGCTTGTGACATCTCCATGTAAGTGAAAAATTGTTGGCTTATGCTAAACAATATACAATTATGACCCTCTGTGGAGGGATACATTGTCTACCATTCCCTCGCCCTCGAGAAAATAACTCTTCCCAGGGAGACAATCCTAGATGTATCCCGACATAGGATGACATAATTATTATATTATACCGAACAGAATTAAAAAATAAATGCGTAAATTTGCTTGATACTTTAATCATTATAAGCATGAATAAACGTATTTAAAAATACACAACAATTAATTGTTCTTTTGTTATTAATTGTACACATTGACATTGAAATTAACTATACATCCTGGGATATAAGGTTATTTCCCTGGGGTTATTTCCCTCGAGGATTATTTCCCTTGGGTTATTTTCCTCGAGAGTTATTTCCCTGGGGTTTTTTCCCCAATCTTCCAATTCCGATGAAGTGTCTCACTTATACAATGTCATATGATCAAGTTTAATCCAATCAAGTCACATTTTAAGTAAAAGAGAGGTATGATAATAATAGATATATAAAAAACAAATAAAGGAAGAGAAACTTAACCATTGTGTACCTGAAAAAACCAACCGGTTTATTTCCAAACTTCCGCGCTTAATCAAGTCGAACCCGCGTTGAATAGGGAACACCACTAAAAGTTTTTTTATTACTTTCAAGCTCTTATTACTCGCCACAGACGGACGTGTATGTTTTGAGAACATTGTGTATTTGACGAAAGCGTTTAATTTTTATATAAGCATGATTTATAGTACAGAAGCAATTGTAACAAACCGGACAGCATTGCAAAGTGTAAATCGGGAGGTCATGGTGCTTCAAGACGGGTAATTAAATGAGAGATAAACAGGAAGTAAATGATAAAAAATAACATCTCATCCCCTTGGCATTCCAATACCATTTATTTTAGTAAATTTACTCCATATGATTAAATAGGATCGTTTTGTTTGTTTGTTTGTTTATCAATTTATTTATATACCTTTTCCAGATTTGCTGTTGCACACCAATTGACTTTGCAGTTGTAATCATCTATCCCCGATCGCTTGTTTTAAGCATATAGAAGACAATCGCGTGAATCTTATTATGAAATATTGGAAGCATTTACCGTGAGTTAATATCACAACACTTAGATATTTTCATAAAACATCCCTAAACGATAAGCGGCCGTGATCTAATTTTTTTCTAGCATATGTGTACATCTAGTAAATTACACTTACTGACCTTTGACCGATTAACCTTTGTACAACTTCCGGATAATCTTAAAATTTCAACTAAGCATATTTCAGTAATATAAGAACGCACGTACGCGCATGTGTATGTGTGTAGTGAGTCCGTCCTCGACGTCATGGAAATTATACCGTTGCTTTTTCCAATCAATGAGTGTATAACTTAACTTTGACATGACCTTTTTTAATGAAATTGCTATAATTACGTATTATTTAATAAACTGACCGATCAACTTTTTATGTTTTATTACTTCTAAACGATAAACGACAACATACGTCATTATGTAAGAAGATGGATGGTACTGTAGATATTAGAAATATAATAAATGATTCAATTTTTTTTTCATTTCAACTTAGTTGAACAGGTGACATGAATCACCTATGATATACAAAATATTAATTCTCTCTTAATTATAAAACTGACTTTCCTCTAAATCTTAATATAAGCATTTGTTAATCTAAACATTAACAATACTAACTGAACCCTGAAATATGAACAAATGATCTACTAACAGGATGTGACTGAGTACCGAACACGACAATAAAATCTTTCAAATTCAAGTTTAGCATAATATTAAAAGCGAAAAGCACTTCAATTTTATTCGACTCTTTATTATTTTTCACGGCACCGCACATTTACAAATGTAAGGTTGAATCATGCTGCATTACCGAACCCGACAATATAATGTATGTATCTTACAATTTGTTTTATTGCTAACATCTCGCACCTGGTCACAGAGCCGCAATAAACTCCAGTATAATACAACTTAAACTGACTGGGAAGCTGTGACATAACCGCAAACGATAAGCCACATTTCAATTTATTCGAAAGATGTTTTTATTTCAAAAGTATTAATTTCCATAGAAACTGTCATTTTGATAGTAAAAACTCATTATGCCCAAGTATATTTTGCCATTCTGTTGGCAAGACTCCATTTGAATATTGATCACTTTTTGGAACGACTACTACATGTAGATTTTGTTAATGTGGTCCATTAACTTAGCGTATAATTGCTGAAACAGATCATCCTTTTTTTCGTCAGGTACAACTGTTGTATATATAGAACATTCGGCCATTTGAATTTAGTTTTAAAAACTTATTTGAAAAACAAAATGTATGGAAACTGTCTTTACAGGTAGGCGGTATTTATGCACAGGTACGCGTTGTTATTTCATATTCCTATATTTTATAATCTTGTCACAAATATCAATTACTTAACCCTTTCAACCCTAAGTATCCTGATGGAATGCTATTTCCTATTATTTATACAAGTCTATTATGACCTGTAGGGTTTAAAGGGTTAAAGTTCAATTTTATCATGGTGTGTAAATTTAATGGTTTGGAAGAAATCCACAGTTAATTTGTGAAATATGTAACGTGATAAAAGTTGTAATTTAGTTACATCTCTCAATGAACTTAGACGTTAATAAGCTCCCGTTTTCTGTATCGTTTTATATAATACCTTTGAGAGAGACTATGCTTTAAAATAAGCCGGATTCTTTATGAATGAATAAATCATTATTTGTATCGAGTTCAGATAAACTAGCCCCAAAACACAAGCTTTCAGTGTTCAGCGATAATATATATATATATATAACTTTATCTTTTGCACTGATCTTAGAAGATAAAGTCCTTCTCCGATATGTCAGTTATAGTTCTTTGAGAAGTCTTAACAAGTCACCGATAACATTAAATACAACTAATTTCGCAATTGTCTCTTCACAATGTACTTCCCCATAGAGGCTTTGATTGACACTTTATCTTGGAATTGATTATGCAAATCGCTTACTACTTACATCAGTTTCATTCATGGTTTTTATTTTGTGATATAGTTTTGGTCATTCGTGGCTTACGGAACGGCTTCCTCTTGATCCCTGTAATCGCTCAAGACTGGTGAATTTTCAAGACTTAAACGATGGACATATTAGCGTTTAACGTTCTCGTATCAATTGTTGCATTGGGAAAGGTGTGCTCTCAAGGTAAGTTAATTATTCTACGTATAAATGTGTTGTTTTTTTTGTTCGCTGGTCAGCAGAAAACAGAGCAAATAACTTGCAAATGCAGAAATAGTCATAACGAGGAACATGTTGTTCTCTGTGGGTGTTGTTGAATCAGGATCTTGGCGTTTTAAGTTGTTATTATTAATAGTAAGCTACTCAAATTACACCGAATTTTATCATGGTTAGAAAGCGTGATATTTACACAAACCCTTCTTTCTGTAAATCGTTTCATCAGCTTTAGTTCTTGCCCATGTGGCTTGAAAAAACGCCAAAGGTTCATAAAATGACCAGGATTCTTCAGACCAGGGGACTGGCTGAACCTTTACATATAATGTCTTTTAACACCATACATGCAACGCCATTGAACTACCACGTGTTAGCCACGCGCTATTTAGCATGAAAATGTTTGTAAACACTTGAATGGCCTAATTACTTTGTACTCGACGTGATTATTGACCGAAATATAGGAACAATTTAAATCTCTTTTTATCTCCAGGGTATCTGTTCGTATCAATAAGTTTCAGCTTATACCACGCTGGTTTACTGGTCTCAAGATAACGTGGACAATAACGAGTTTTGTCCGTTGTCTTCTGTAATTACTAGATACTTTAATTATTCCCACATTATCAAGGTCAAATGGCTTCGTGATCAATATAAACCAAATATCATAATAACAGAACTAGAAGACGGACAACCATTCCTTTTGTTTGGTTTACAAAATTAACGAGCACAAAGGCGTGCAGGGATTTTTTGAAACATCATCAGTATTTAAAACGTCTATTGTATTTATGTATAGGCCTCTTTGTAAACATGTAAGCATTTAAAACAACAATCTATATTTAACAAAAAACCACCACTTGTTTATATATATATATATATATATATATATATATATATATATATATATATATATATATATTCCAGTATTGTCTTGTTATAAACAGGTTTATATTTATCATCGTTTAACCAGTGATTTATAAAAGCTTTATAGGGTATATCGCTGTTACCTTGTCCTTGACAGTTATTGTTGATAATTAGTCGCGCTTAAATGGATTGTAAATATATATATATATATATGTGTGTGTGTGTGTGTGTGTGTGTGTGTGTGTGTGTGTGTGTGTGTGTGTGTGTGTGTGTGTGTGTGTGTGTGTGTGTGTGTGTGTGTGTGTGTGCATATATAATACATATACATACAGTGTAACCGGGTCCTCCTCCTGACCGCCACCATATAACTGAAAAATTGTTGAGTGTGATATCATCGGTAGCCATCCATGCGTAAAACACTGTTACAACAAATAAAATGCCCATTTTATGAATACTACTGACATATCTTTCGAACGAACTCCGTTTTATGGATTCTCGTGTTTTTTAAAAAACGAAAGTTATCTTCTTTAAATAGAGATATAATCATTGCCCCATAATCATGGCGGAATAAAATAACAATTGTATATCCTGACATAAATGAATAACGAACCATCATACAAGACTTGAAGGGACTTTTTCAAAGAATTTCCGAAACTTTCTATTTTATATATTTATTCTTTCATTAAATAGTTTTTATTTTATACATGTATTTATATTATAGTTTTTATTTTATATTTTACTTTCTATTTTATATATTTATTCTTTCATTAAATAGTTCTTTTCACAATGTAAATACCATTAAATGCATTATTGCATGCATCGACAATAAAATAAAACTGCAGGATGGACAGGTGTGAAAAAGAGCTGTAGTATCTTTGACGCTTTATGCGTTCTTTATATAAATAAAAAATCTCAAATACCAAAGTATAAATCTTCAGGATGTCCATAATACATATACAAATATGGTGAATATTACACGAACACTGACCTCTGGAAATCCAGAGGTGGGATCAGGTGCCAAGGAGGACTAAGTACCCCTAAAGAACGGCCACGCCCGCCGTGATTTAACAGTCAAATTCAAATTTAATAAGTGAGGAGGAAATCCTCTTCATAATCTGTACAGACGTATCAACTAGCGCTATCGAAAAGGCATCTCAACATAAAATGTTTACACCTATGTAGGAAAGTGCTGATTTATAGTTTTTGTCAATTATTTATGTTTTTAGCTGGTTATGTTCAACCCAAAAAGTTCCTAACGGAGAAAACAAAATTATATGAAAATAAAATCCTGACTTTATTAAACTTGCAGGCCCAAAGTCACTCAGTACTCGAGCTCAACTTTTATTTCATCGTTTCAATTATAACAGTAATAGTAATTTGTAAAGCATCTGGATATGCTTGAATTGGAAACATTTTTTTCATTACTTTCACATTAAAAACATCTAGGTCAAACTTGTGATTTTACTGTAAAAATTAAATACGTTGATCACAATACTTTGAGTACGTATCGAAACAATTCTTTATATTTATGAAGTTTCTTCAAATAAACAATACGTTTAAGATTATTTGTAATTGTATAACATTAAGTATAAACATGTCCAGTTGCAGATTGATTATATTTCGTGTGAATTAACCTCAAAATCATGGAAAGTGCTTGGGTACTGATTAAATTTGGTGAAAGCAAATTTTAAAAATAGATTGTCATGATATGATAATATTTGTGACCGTTATGTATGTCGGTACGATGTGTCCAAGAGAGAGAAAAAGCCGGAAATATTTTATTCTCCTAAACTATCAATTTAATATTACAGTAATTACATTACAACAGGTGTGCCGTATATATAAGTTTCCCCTCACACTGCGTGGAAACGAAACAGTTTACTTCTTATTTCTCCTAGGTAGTCATTAATCAGAACAATATGGAATTCACCTGTTTGACATACCTTTTAATCGAAGGCAGCTGAAAACTGAGTACAGGCATTCCAATGTACCATGTAGTACATATGTATTTAAGAGTAATAATTGACTTGTCAATAGCGTGTGGATCTAGTGCAGTCTGGAGTTTCACTTTAAAGATAACAACGACATGGGGTATAAGTGTACCTGGATAAAGTGGCACATCCGGGTTCTGTCAGAAACCAAAACAATACTGTACAATACAATATATATATGTTCCAAAGATAGGGGTATACAGGGGAAAGCATTTTATTATATATTTAGTACAACACGTGATAAACCCGTGCTATAAACTAAACCACATTTCAATGTTTTTAATCATTTTTATTTTGCCTTTATGCTGGTCTTACACCATTCAACACTGTGAACATGTTTGTTCGCAAGAATACGTCATTCTACAAACAGGGGCAATAACTATACTTAATGAGCTGGAAATAAATTCAGCAATTTCAATTAATAATATACAAGTTTCAATAATATTCAATTCATAACAACAAACAAAGAAATTTAAAATGAAAATCGTTTTGTTGTCGATTTTTCGCCGGCAGCTGCCATTGCTTACAAACAAACGTTTGTTCGACGTAACACATCGGGAAGTTTAATAACAAGAACTACCACTCTAGTGGGGGGGGGGGGGGGCTCCGAATGGGATGAATATATAACAAAAGAAATGGAGCTCGTGACGTTTCTATTCTTAGTCACGTGGACACGTTTGTCCAGTAAGGATTTAGAATCAAATATATAGGTATAACAGAATACTAAGACCTATGATTTGTCCATTTTTATACGCCCGTCATAAGACACAACGTATTACTGGAAACGTGGGTATAATCGCGTGTTGTTAAATACGCGATATTCTTATGCAAACTATACGCGTTGGGTTTTTTACGCAATGTCACGACTTACTACGAGCAGTCCTGTACTGGACCAAGTTGCACAACAGGTCGTTAAATTTAACGTGACGTTAACCAATGTTAAACCAATGGGCTAGCTGTACGTTAAATTTAACGATGCATTGTGCAACCGGGTCCTGATCGATAATTGTTAACACAACTGTGAGACTGTATTTTAAACGAAAAACTGTCTATCGCGTATTTAGTATAAGTTACTTCCACGCGTAAATTTCTACATTTACAGCATGGTATAGCCTCTGTCCAGCCGGTTGTCCGTTCACTTGCCTTGTCCTCATTCTGTCGCATTGATTTCTTTCAACGATTTTGATGAAACTCGGTTTACAGATAAAAAATTAGTACACATCAGATCAGCTCGGTCATGACCGTGTACCGTTTTATCATTTGATAGAATTATTATTGATTTTAGTATTCAGTTCTCGTGTAGTTAAAAAACGACCTGAAATTTGACTTGTCTCTGTATTTGGAATAAAGTGAAACAAATTTCAAGAATAATAATCCTGAAGTAATTCAATTGTCGATACATTTTCATCATTAACTCTCATAATAAGATAAGAATTATCAAACCGAAATCTATATCCTATTCACTCTGAAAAGTATACATATACTGTATACCATTTTCGAATGGAAGCGTCTCATTTAGATGGGGAAATCTACATCATTATGCAACAGTTTGCAAGCCACATCGTTTATGGCTTTATTATATTCAGCTTGATTTGATTTGATTTGAATTTTTTGTTTTACGCCATACTCAACAATTTTTCAGTCATATGATGGCGTCCACTTTTTATTGGTGGAGGAGAAACCCCGGTTACCCGGGTAAAGACCACCGACCTTCCGCAAGAAAACTGGCAAACTTTCCCACTTAATTCGAAATGACCCTAGCGGGATTCGAACCAAAGGTGAGAGGCCGTGTGATTTAAAGCGCAATGCTCTAACCACTCGGCCACGGAGGCCCCACATTCGGCTTGAATCAAATGTCAATAGTAATACTATAGTCTGATCCATATTACGTATAATGCAGCGTTTTGAAAATAAATAAATTGCTTTACTGTAGGTAAAATTGTAAATGCAAGCAGTTACATAGGTTTTTACTAAAAGGGACTTCCTCTGTATCCCTTCCATATCCATTGTCGTTGGACCTAAATGTTAGTAGGGCATCATCCATGGTTGAGTAGTTAGAGCATAGCACTTTGCGACATGAAGTTTCTCACCTCTTTTGATCACAGGCTCGAGTCTCTCCTGAATCTTTGAATCTTTTATTAGAAAGTTAACTTGCGGAAGGCCGGGTAATTTGTAAACGTTTTCTCTCTCTCTCTCCCATGATAAAAATCTGTCCGCCATCATATAACTGAAAGAAATGTTGAGTGTGACGGAAAACACCAATAACACAAACAATTAAACTGAATCCTTTATATTTATTGAGACAGTTTGCCAGTTGACTTCCGGAAGGCAGGCTGTATCTTCCGCGTAATTTTCAACCAGATTCTCTCTTCCACCATTATCAGGTTTGTTACGGACACTCCACGGGACATGATCAATCCGACATATCCCCGTGGACGGTCAATAAAAAAAATTACAATTGTTTTATATTGTAGAGGACAAAATATATTCTCAGTTCATAAACATTTTCATTTGCCGCTATACACAAAATTTGGACCGTACCATCCGCCATGGCCGTTTATTGTTTGCTACTGACCGTCCATAGAACCATGGAAGGCAGTCACGTGACTCTTAGCCCAATGAAATGACGATATTTCAGTCCGAGGCAAAGAAATAAAATAATAAAATTTGGCCGCCACAGTATGGCTGAAAAATTTAGTGTAACGTAAAACACAAATAAAAAAGAAGTGGAAGAAAATATAAATTTTTGGAAATATAGAAAATACAATTCTCTGTGAACTTCCTTTGAAAATTGATGTGTATATGACAATACTGATACCTTAAGAGACATCATAGAAGCACAACTAGATATGCAGATCCAGCATCCTGTCTTGTCGTTAACGATAATTGAGAAATAAATAATTTGAATGTTTCGTCTTTCTTTTTAATGTTTTTTTACACCACACTCAACAGTCATATGATGGCGGCCTGTGTTTAATGGTGAAGGAGAGAACTCAGTTACAATATACCTGAGGAAAGACCACCGACTTTCCGCAAGTAAATTGGCAAACTTTCTCACAAAATCAGCATAGGTTCCAGTGAGATTCGAACCCAGGCTGACTAGAGGTCAGATACTTCATGGTTCAAAGCGCGAGTCTCTTAACACTCTGTCATGAAGGTCTTTTCAGTAAAAAAAAAACGATAGAAAATACGAACCAGAGTCTTCAAACTTCGTTTATAAGACGCATGCAGTATTAGAATGGCGGTGATATCACATCGGATAAACACATACCCTTCGAAAAAAGAATGCAATTATCTTTGTTTATGATTGGCCTCTCCATAGTGATATGAACGATTTGGTGACATATCAACACTGTACATCTGGGCCAACAGATTTAGTTGATAATGAAACCAAACTTTTATTTCATTATTTTACTACTGTTTACCTGGTCATTTGCACCATTTTGCGACAGAGAATATATTCATCCTGTCTTAAATTCGTCCTAAATCACCATACTCACATACATGGTATGTATGTTTGTGCATTTTAATTACTTTGCATGAAAAGTTCACTTTGAGTTGAAATTTGCGCTGTTATCTAATGACGAAAATAACGAAAATTAAACAAGAGTGAAAATGTACATGGATACATTATACACATATAGCATTTAGTAAAACTTCTGGATATGGATGAAAAAGATCAAATTATTGTGTAAAACTTATGATTTCCCAACAAGACTGGAAAATACCGTGAGTTTGGTCTTCAAAACTCCCTGAATTAGCAATACATTTCTCTATTACTCATTCTATATACATTAAATGTCAAATTACAGCAAAATGTTTGTATATTTTCATCAAACAATGGCAAATTTTTTTTGGGAGATAATACTTGTCTGGTTTTAAAATGGCTTTTAACATAGTTTGAGACTAGTTTCGTTAGGCTTGCTGTTTTCCAATGAATTGCAAGTTTGAATTTCAGAATCCCCGATACATTAGTACTTACCGGGTACTTCTGCGTACTGGATTTAGTGTATATTTTACAGTTTCTTAATCATAATCTGATCTTTATTAATAAAAACAAAACAAATCCCATGACATCTGCGTATTTGCCACCATCTTTGAATGCTTTGAACTGTATGTAACTCATGTAAACCAACTCCGGAGGTAGTTTGGTCGGTTTCCAAAATAATTTGAAACTTTTACTTAATGATTAACGAGAAAATCAAAACTAGTGTCAAATCAGTTTGGGGCATTAAATGAAAGGTTTACCCAACTGTTTATGAACCAGAACCAGATTATATATAATAAATTTACCCTAAGTGTAGTTTTTGTGCTTAATAATTACATTTGGTGGAATATAAAATGCCTTTACCGTATGTATACCGCCGAATAGATTTATTGTCGACGTCACAACGTTGGGATCTATCCACAGTCGTAAAATGATCATTTTACATAGATGTACTTTAAATCTCGTGTCAAGAGAAAATTTACTATAGCTGCTGCATTTGAAATACGTTGTTTTTGGCGATTTTGTGAAACTCGCAATATCTATGAGTGTGGAAGGCTTATAAATAGTTTCTTTGGTAATTGCATATTTTACCCAAACTTGTTCACATGCGTGGGGAGATTTATTTGATTTGGATAGGTGGTTTGTAATTGATGACTTGTAATTCACCCACCCGTCTGAAATATGTAATTGTAATACTGAATACATGTTAATATACATTACCCAAATCGCCGAATTTCATCGATTTGACTAATTCAACAGAATTGTATATTTGGAATGATGCTGGCATCCGACATCGACTTCATTAACGTGTATACTTACCTATTAATTTCAAACGTTTACTGTTATTGTGTCAGATATAAATCCCCAGTCGTGTTGCAAGAACCTCGGTGGACAAGAATAACGTTATTGATACAATAAAATGCTAGGTAAGTAGGGAAATTGCATTTGCAACAATTATTGATCCAAGAAACATTACAGCAAGTTCACCTAGTGACCTAAATTATCATGCGATGTTTTCTTCCATTTTCAATAATTGGTTTCTGAAGTAGGTCAAGATGCCGGAAATTTGTTTCCGAATAAACTGGAAACACTGTCAATATCGAGAGAAATACCCTTTCTATTCTGTTTTAATAGTAATTGAAATGTATCTGAAGTTTCTCTTTCACTCATAATTTGATTTGTATGTTGTTTTACGTCACACTCAACACTCAACTCACTGGAGGCACCCGTTCTTAATGGTGAAGTAGCGAGCCCGGTTACAGTGTAGCTGACCCGCGCTGATCAGAGGTGAGGACTTTATGGTTTAAAGTGGAATACTCTAGCCAGTCGATCACGGATTTCCCTGAAAGTAGTAATGGGATGTGATTTTGATATTTGTAACAGTGCAAGTAAATGATCATGGTTATGTCGATTTCGCAAACTAAACTGTTTATCCTATACGGAACACATGATATCACTTATTGCTTTTGATTTAGTTTGTGTTATTAAACTTTATCAGTTTTCATACAGATGTCATTCCTGTCTCTCACGACATAACTGTTCGTGTTTTTAAGAGTACAGAAGTTTGCATATTTCCGTCTGTTTTTCTCTTTTTCCGTAAATTTTATGAAAAGTAATTTGGCACAATACATTTATGAGAATGATAATGAAATGATGATGTTTATGGTGGAGATGATGGTGATGACAGCGATGATGATTATGCTGCTGCTCCTGCTTCTGCTTCTGCTGCTGCTGTTGCTGCTGCTGCTGCTGCTGATGATGATGATGGTGATGATGATGATGAAGATGATGAAGATGAAGATGAAGCAGAAATACAATGTTCAATATATATTAACTGCAAATAGCACGTACTTATATGACCGCGTGATTTCGTTCTGAATCTGACATTTTAGTAGTATTTGTGTTTTCATATAAAACGTTCAGGAAATTTTATTTCACTCAATTTACATGTATTTTTCAATTATATTTTTAAGTGTAAAAGTACCTATTGTTTCAATTAATCTCGGTAATTACTTTGTCATTCCAACTATATTTGTTAATTAGACTTATACTTAAGTGGCAGCTGTCACAGACTAATCCCTATCGTCTGGACAGGTGAGACATCTTTGTTTCTTAATTGTTTTATAGCTCTAAAATATTAAATATCAATTACATTATTTATTACTTGTATAAGATTATAACAGTGCTATATATTTTGTGCATTAACACATTTAGTTAGTTAGGTTTTTTATAATTGGATACGGAACGTACTGGGGTGATTTAGGAATGTCCTAAATCCGCCTAACCGTTTAGCAAGAGTAAAATTTTAGAAAGTTTATACGACAACTTACGTCATCATTCACACGATTATCAAACTAAACAATAGAGACTCGGTAATCTTCGTAAAAATAAGCGAAAGTTAATTTGCAATGCTCAAATGGCGGACAAAAAACTTATATTACGGGTTACGTTTGGCAAGATTGTTGCAATTATACGTATGCATTTATTATTCTAGCCAACAGATGGTCTCTTTGAGATATATATGAGATAAAATATTACATAAAATGGGCATGTAAAATTGTTCACCTGTGATTATTGATTAAATATAATTGGAGGGATAACATCCTTAGATACGTAAGCGTTGTACTAAACATTTAAATATAAAAGGAAGCATCTGTTACCGTAATTATGATTGGAGAAAATTCAAATACATGCTCTATCCCTTATTATGCGGGTGCTGTTGTCCATTTCACATTACTTGACGGGACAGAGTAACAGATGCTTACTCCTCCATGGCACCTGATCCCACCTCTTGGTTTTCAGAGGTCTGTGTTTGTCCATTTTTACCGGATTTGTATCTATGTCCTGGACATTCTATTGATTTATTTTTTATACTTGAATATCATACGGATGATTCTACCCACTTTTTGGTTAGGACAGACTTAATGGGAAACACATATATACATATAAGACATTTATACCTCCGTGGTGAACACTTTGGTATGGTGTCAAGTAGGAACTATGACTTTTGCCAGTGTAATTTTAATGTCATTATGTTTTAGTACCTAAAATGTAAACTCGTCTAGGTCACAAATGCACTCACGAGACTTTACCCCGCCAGGTTAAATGACTATTACGATATTCCTAATTAATCTGAATCCAGTAATTTTAGAAATGTGCTGAGACAAACCTCCTTGAACTCTACTGGGGTTGATCAACTACTAAAAGTTAGAAGTTGATCTTGAACTTCTAAAACACGTCATAGAAGACATCGTCTTACAGAAAATAATCCTAGGTTATCTTTGTGACATATATCTTCTTGTAAATCATTACTACAATAACCACCGCTTTCTTAAACAGACAGTCCAGGATTCAGTTCCCGGTAATGGGATGATTTAAAAATGGTAGTGATAGTTTCTTAGCGAAACGCTTGCCATATGAAGAGTAAGTCACAAATCTCTCTGATGACACTTAATTCCACGTCCCGTGTCGCGGAAGACGTGGCACGTAAACAAACCTTCTCTGCATTTGCAACAATCCATAGAACAGGTCAAAATTTGTAACAGTTTACTTATGCTTATCACATCTCCATTTAAGTGAACAATTCTTGGTGGCGCGTCAAACAGCAATCAGTCTACGGAAATACCTTAATAAAGGGATTGCCTTCCAAATAATTTGTTCCAGCAGCCATCTTTCGAGATATTTAAAAACGATTGAAAAAAAATGTAGGCAATGAATTAAATAAATCGTATACAGTCGACATGCGGAAGGCACATTATCATTCCATACACAACTTCTACGTGTCCAAGATGACTAAATGATGATAGTTTAAATACAATTTATCTCTAACTAAACAATTCCCGCATTGCATATCACATGCGGTGGAAGATGCAGAACATCTCTTCCTAACTTTTGACTGATACGCTGCTTTTAGATATTATTTTTGAATAATATTTGCGATACAAACGGTCCACATATAAATATTAACATTATCCTGCTACCGACCTACATACTTAACATCTACAGAGTTGTAAGTAAGCCGTGATTTAATCTTCGACGAATATGTTTCTATTTTTCAAGCATCATCTAAATTTATTTGAGATACAAAAAAATTTGACATAATTGTACTAATTTTATTTTTATTTTGTAAAATGTTAAATATTTTTATAAATATGCAGTATCAAATTTCAAACTAGCACTGTTTGTATGTAGTTAGTATATTCATATATGAATAATTATCATAATGGTTTTCATATTGAGTGCAAGGTTTTAGTGAGAGAAGAGTAGATGGTTAGAGGTATTTGTTTCGTGTCTTTTCAATGTTTGTATTGTAAATATGTTTTGAGTAATCGGAACACCTACCTACCTTGCGAATATATATATATATATATATATATATATATAACCTTTATTAAAAACACGTTTAGTTTAATTTGTAATTTATCGCTCTTTAATGTGACGAAGTTTTGTTATTCCTATCTTTTAAATTTTTGTGCACTTGAATGCATCTGATTTTATAGGATTTTCTTGATAAGTTTAAATATAACTTAGATTACAGCTGCTAGTTTGTTGTTTTTAAGATAAGTCACTGAAACCCTAAGTTGGCTTCTCATTGCCTATCTTAACCTTCAAACGAAAGAAAGGAACACTTCTTTACCGCGCCGGTTTACGTCTGATGTCGCAAAGTTTCACGTAAATTATCTTCACAACAAGAACGTGAAGTACATTAAAAGATAACCTTTTGATCACTACTGATCATATTTCATAAACGCTTTTACTTAAAGTGATATATAAATATGTCACATTCTTAAAAGAATTTAGATAAAGATGATAAAGCAGATGAAATAAAATCTAAGATAAATGCCTAATATATTGATGCAGCAGTAACAAAACAGTGTTTCCGTGACCGAATGGTTGGAGCATCGCACTTTAATCCACGATGTCATTTAAGTCTAATCAACACATGCCCTATTCCCTAGAACCTTAGCTTATATGTCGGGATGTTTGAGAGTTTACTTAGTTAAACTGCAGGACACTGATGGATTGTCCGGGGAAACTTATAATCACGGTCTTTTGTCCACTACATGAGACAAGCTATCCATGTGTAACGTTGTAAGACTGGCATCCAACACTTATAAACAAAAGTGTAGTTATTTTTGTGGTTTAGACGTGTTTGTTATATACGTCCGGCTATGACTTTTTTCACTTACATACAGATGGTGCTTTAGATGAATCGCCAAACATTTTAACCGGTTCTATGGAGTTTAGAGTGATACTAATGCAGTGAGGGTTTTCTTTTCATCATATCATTCTATCATGATATGGACGTCTCTGTTGAATGCTTGTCGAAGGAACAGTCACAAACGCTTAATAAAGATTTTGGTATTACTCAGTACGGAAAATCGAACCCAGGATCTCCCGCTTGAAAGTCGAAATATCTACCATCCATCCACCCCAAGAGATATTTTGCGATTTGGGCTTTTGGTAATGTCCAAACAATAAGTTGCTGAATATGGTAGGTATACTTGAGTTATACCTGGGATGTATTTACACTGAAACAGATCAACTTGATTTGAAACAGAACTTTTCACCAGAGACGTATATGCGTCTCTGCTTTCATTGTGATACGAACAAAGGCTTGCTTCTGTTAAACAACAGTCTCGTTACCAGCTAACCATATATTACTGACAGGGCTATAGAGTTTGCATAAATTCCAATCCTCGTTTTTCTAAAGTGTAACATGAATGAAATTATAGTTTGTGTTCCGTATATATCGAACGCGCCATTTCTTTTTTGTGTACTCTGTTATGATTTGCACTTTAAACCATATTGAGTCTCTGCTACAACAAATGTTTTGTTTGAGATTACTCTGTTTCTCTAAATGAATATAAAATCTCAGATACCAAAGTATAAATGAGATATCGAGTTACCTGTTAGATAGCGTCTGTACTAATTGTGACGAGAATGTCTTCCTCGTTTATTTCATTTGAATTTGACTGTGGACTCACGGCGGGTTTGATCGATCAACAGGGATGCTTATTCCGTGTTTGTCAAATATCAGCAGATTTATAATTGAAGATTTATATTTTGTTATCTGAGATTTTATATCACTACGTTATTGAGCTTATCTTGATCTTTTTTCTAGTATTAATGTGGAGGGAAACTACATGTAAGATTAAGTTCCGCTTTCGATCCAATCTCTAGGCTAAAAATGTCATTGCACGTGTACTGTGTTGTTTTATCTGTGTTTAACACCACTCTAACAATTTGTCACTTATATGGTGACCGCCATTTGTTACTATTGGAAGAGGGAGAGAATCCGGTTACAATGTAACCTGGCACACTTTCTCACAATATCAGCTTATGTTCTGGCTGGGCTCTGACTTGAACTCACAGGAGTCAGGAGACTTCATGGTTTAAAGCACAATGCTCTAACCACTCGGACATGAAGGCCGCAATACTTGTGTTTAAAACTAATGATTCAGATTCAAATCCCATCCTTCAGCGTTTGGGTGTTTAAAAATAGCTGTAAATATATAATATCATTTATACGGCATATTCAATATATTTTTTCTATATTTCAGACGCTGAATATTGGAATAAACTTGGTCAAGATGAAATAAAAAAGGCCCTCTTAGTAAGACCAAATGAAAATGTTGCAAAAAACGTCATCCTTTTTCTCGGGGACGGCCTTGGTATGTCCACCATCACAGCTGCTCGTATATTAAAGGGACAATTACAGAACAAATCTGGAGAAGAAACCATTCTAGAGTTCGAGAAATTTGCGAATGTTGCATTGCTTAAGGTACTGTAGGAAATCTAGGGCCTTCACATCAGATATCTTACAATGTGATATAGTATGTACTTTTTCCACTTTATGTATAATTCGACCACAAATTCGTTAAAGAAAGCTTCTTACCATTTGTAAGTTTTACGGATGGTATAACATTATCGACAAATTATCACGTAAGCTTTAGATTTGGGATATTGTCCCTAAAGAAAAAATGAAGGAGTACCAATGAATATTAGAAACCCCAAGTCCGTTACAATATATACATGTAATAAAGATCTCAACATGAAGAACAATTGCAAATCCGAAACAGGATTGGACCAGGTATTTGGAAGGAGTCAGCGTACCAATGCTTTACCCACCCATCACAAATGTTTCATGGAAACCCCTCAATTTCGTTATAAAAAGTCAAGCTCGGTGCAAAGGTCACCAGTTAGTTTTAGATCTGATTGGCGAAAACGTGTCACTGTATGTGATCTTGTCAAAGAATCTAACATTCTTGAGAGGGGACTTCATTTTTTTACCAAGATCCCCAATATAAGTAACATCTAAGTAAGTAAGTAAGTGGATTATTAATTCATTAAGCCAGTACTAGACTTTACATGTTTTCTTATTATTGACATGTTCTAAACGTTATGTGCCCTATCAAAAAGGCATTTTCATGGGTCGAAAAGACATACTTACGAGTTCATTCACATGTGACCTCATAGCGCATTGCGTTAGATCCTCTACGCGACAAATCAGAAAATGAGGGCGATTAGAAATCGGGTTTTAATTAGATAGTTAATAACCTTGACAAAATGTATGTCTTTAATCTTCGTTCATTTTGTTAAAGTTTGCATTTACAACAAAATCTATGAACCGTAGCATTTACTACTGAAACAATGGACTGTGGCATCAAAACTCTTCAACTATGGCACAGACAACAAAAACAAAGAACTGTGGCACTTAAACAAAAATTATTACTGTGGCACTGACATGAAAAACTTCAAACTGTGGCATCGAATGATCAAGCTTGTCGTATCGTTTTGTTGTAACATTTCCATCTCTGTATATTGTTAGTTAAACATCAAAGTAGGAAGCTTGATCTTGTTGTGTGTTTAATCCTACCTCCCTACGAATTTCAGATGGTATCGTCTTTGCTATTGTTTAGATCGATCTACTGTGGTATGTAGGGATGAAAATATTAAAAACAACAAAATATTCACAACAGTGCTACTCACAACAAAAACCAAGAAACATGTAGATGTATCATGAATATGTTTTAAGTTACAAGACCTAAGTATTTTTTATATATTTATTATGCTATATATTTATATTGGCCAATTTTTTTTAACTGATGTGCAACATTCGTGTAGGACTTATGATGTGAACTACACGTATTTGGTCGATACATATATACGTAGATATTTCGTTAATTAATCCCAAGCAAAAATTATGTATTGTAAATCGAAATATCAACTGCCAGTGAAAATATCGAATGTACAATATTTGAAAAATGTAATTACATTGTTTTTATCTTTGTAGACGTACAATATAGATCGCCAGGTATCTGATTCCGCGGGAACGGCGACAGCGATTTTGAGTGGCGTCAAGACTAATTATGGTGTAGTTGGTTGTAATGGCAAAGCTAAATTCAAAAATTGTGAATCGTCTGTAGGCGCACATATAGACGGCATCGTGCATTGGTCAGAGAAAGAAGGTAAATACTCTGATAAATTAATGTTCGAGCCATCTTAAAAACAAAAGCTCTTCTTTTCTTATAGTGTCAATCCTCTTGGTGGTTACGTTTGAGTGAATAACATCTCGAACGTGGAAACTTGAACATCAAAAAGATAGTTCATACACTTCCGGTTTTATCTATTTTTAAGTTTACATAGATAAATATTTTTTTATTTCAAGGATGAGTAAAATAATTTTCGAATTCTATAGGTTAATAAGAAAAATACAGAAATAAATAAACGCTAAAAGTATTTAAGTGAATCGGTCGGATTTTACATTGTATACCTGAACATTTAGATAAGAGCGCGAATTTAATTTAAGTTCAAAAATTGAAGCAAAAACATGCCGTACACGAGACTGGTGATTTACAGCAAAAGGGCGAAAATAAGCAGCGGCGAAATTTTCCAGGTATACAATATGTATATAAGTGTATAATTTTACAGATTTTACCATCATTACTTAATCAATTACAGGTAAATCTACAGGTGTAATAACCACCGCCAGTATCACGCATGCGTCGCCATCTTCTACGTATGCTCACTCTGCCAGCAGATACTGGGAAGGGGATATGGCGATGAAAAATATATCCAAAAAGTGCAAAGATATAGCATCGCAGCTGATAGACGATAACAATCAAATAGAGGTATGAGATTACTCCTTAAAGAGACATTAGCTGTTGTTGTTGTTTTTTTTTCGGGGGGTTCATTCACCCATTTTTATTACTCAGATTGATAAACAATAACAAACGAGAGGTATACATAGACGTAAAAATTCTGAAGTACCTGGTTCAGAAACCCAGATTTTGCACGTTTTCAATTGCAATTTATTAACTCAACCTTACTTTTTGTATATGTTTACCACACAGGACTCACTTTATTTACACAAAATATTTAAGATTATAATATTTCTATGCCTGTATATAGTTCTTATTTGTTATTGTACATCAAGTACAAGTAGTAAAAATAGAAAAAAAAAATCGAAATAAACTTATGTTCTGTGTCATAACCGGACGAGTTAAGCAAAAGAACAGCGAGTCAAAACAGTACAAATCAAACGTAAGATTCATAATTAGACATTACCTGCTAGTGCTCTTAAATGCTATTAATTTTTCTCTCACACACACACACACCCACGCACACACAAACACACACACACACACACACACTTAAATAATGGATAGATTATCGTAATAATATTTTGTGACGATAAAATGTATTTCATTCTGTAAAATACCTTCTTTCGACATGTCTTCACTGTCTTCACTGTTGACTTATTTATAATTTTATTTTAAATTATTCATCATAAGTTTCGTATACATTTCATCAACGATTTTTTCATAAAATTATATAAAGATGCCATTTATATCACCTATGAAATATTCTTGTAAAAGTCGTACCACGTGTCACATACGAGTCGTAAGGGAAAATTCGATGACGTATCTGATGTATATGAAATGATCTGTAACCTTTAAGCACGAGTAAAGCAGGTAATGCAATTTTGAATTGTGTTTTGCGCCACACTCAGAAATTTTCAATTACATGGTGGCTGCCAATTTTTAATGGTTTAGTACAGACTCGGTTACAAAATAACCACCGTCAGGAACAGACCACCGTCCTTACGCAAGTGAACTGGCAATTTTTCTTACAAAAATCAGCTTAGGTTCTAGCGGGGATCGAATTTGCGCTGGCCAGAAGTAAGAGACTCCATGGTCCAAAGCACAATGTTCTAACCACTCGGCCAAGGAAACCCCGGATGTACAGGTAGAATTCGTTAAGGTTTTAAGAGACCTAATGCACTAAGTATACTTTTTACGAGATGACGTCAATCACTTCATTCGGGTAGTCTAACTCATAATGCCAGTGAAACGTTGAAATAGACCACACACACACCCCACACCCCTTGAAAATGGAACTGGGGTCAGTTTTCAACGTTGAATATGGAACCGGAATGTCGTTGAAAATGGATCGTGCCGTTGAAAAATGACAGCTGCTTTGTCAACTCGAACCAGTTTTGGTAATAAATAATACTCACACCAGGCTCTATTTTTCAAGTTAAATATCGAACAAGATGAAATAGCAATGTTTATCCCAGAGTGCATTTTCAACGTAGAATATTGAACCGGGTAAAACAATTCCCACATCAGGATCTCCTTTCAGGTTTAATAATACTCAAGGAAAAACAGTAATGCCTACACAAGGGCCCATTTTCAACTTTGAATATCGAACCGGATGAAATAGCAATATTCATATCAGGGTCCATTTTCAAAGTTGAATACGGAACCGAGACAACTAGTTTTACCCATTTACACATAGAAAGATCAATATTCACGGGTCTAGTTGCAAAAGTCAAGTCAGATTGGACAAAATGTTTTATATTCGGTAAGTCGGTCGACATTGTCAAATGTAGTTGTTTTCTTGAATAAGTGGTGTCCATCCGCTGATGATAGTCGGTGGGAATTATTTTGGTCCAATCGACTAGGACGAGTTATTCTAGTCTAGTTCGTAGTTACATAATTGTCAACCATTTTTAATGAGGTCAGTTTTCAACGGTGTCCATATTCCATGTGTCATGTGAAAAAGACGGTCATGGCTCCATTTTCAACGCCATTCCGGTTCCATATTCAACTGACCCTGGTTCCATTTTCAGCGGGGTCCATTTTCAACGTTACACTGGATGCTTTAATAAGTACAATGTTCATTTCATAAACTTTCTTTTACTTATGTAGTGAATCATACAAAACATCGCTCATCGAACCACGAGAGACAACTTCAGTAATTAATACGAGACTTGCCCTTCTTAAATTGCAAGTTCGGGTTGAAAATTTATTATTCTTGATTTGTTTACTTATTCTTTTGACATAGATCTCTGACATAATAATTTGACAGTAATTCTGTCAATGATGTTTTATAAATAGTTGTACAGGAAAATTAAAATCAATAACAATACAAAAACGAACCTTTTCATACGGTAGCCATTTATGTCACCTATTTACACGTTTTTGTTATTGTCAATCTCGCAGTGAAAACATCGATAGTTCTCGCAATTCTGTAAAACAAAATGCTGCTGAAAATATAGTCCGTTTTAAAATTTACATGAACATTTGATTTTTTCATACGAGCCATGCTGTTGTGGAATGCGTAGTGCTTGACCCTCACACTCGTGCTCTAACCATGTAGTTTTGCAATGGTCAGTCAGAGATCAATTTTAACGTTTCTTAATACAAACAAGGGTGTACCATCCAAAGTTATATTTAATGTTTGAGGCATACAAGCTGTCATTTTGATTTAAATATATATATACATATATATATATATATATATATATATATATATATATATATATATATATATATATATATATATATATATATATCCCGCGATCACCAAAATTCTGATTAAAAAACTAAAAGGTGTATTGCCATAGACATTTTTAACAAAGCATACATATATTGTTTAGAATTAATGAAAAAAGGCGACGATTAATATCCTTACATCGATATTTTTAGTATTAGGAATATCATATTTAAACTCAGCCATTGTTCACATTCGATTTTTTCTCAAATTAAAACATTATATTTTTCGCATCCGTGATTTTTTAAGAACATTTTATTTGTATAAATGAAAATATTTGAAACTTTTGATACAAACAAAACCTTCCATTTCGACAGCTTATATGCCTTTAATTTACAGTTCTGTGTTCAAAATAAAGCATGCAATTGACACACACGATTTTTTCTCTGTAAATCTCACCTACATACCAGTATGATACACAAACATTAGTAAGACAATCAAAGCAGTACATTTTGTCACCTCATGCCAGTACTTTCAATAGTTTGATTTCTAAGTACATGTACTGTAAATCCGGTTTTATTTGTGAGAATTATATTTACGCGTAAGAGAGAGAGAGACAGACAGAGAGAGAGAGAGAGAGAGAGAGAGAGAGAGAGAGAGAGAGAGAGAGAGAGAGAGAGAGAGAGAGAGAGAGAGAGAGAGAGAGAGAGAGAGAGAGAGAGAGAGTTCTCGCTCCCGAGAATTAAATTGTGGAATAAGTAAGTAAATATAATAATAATATGATGAAAAGGGAATTCGCAGTCTCGAAAAAATCATCTCACAAATAAATTAAGAATTATGAATTTTCTTTTCTTTAAACAACTAGACAACATAGCGCGTGTGAATAAATGAAAACAAACTTTGAAAGGGAAAATACACATAAATACATTAGAATTTTACTACACTTTAGTTGATATATTTTAATCACAGTCTGAACTGAAAACCACTTGCACAATATGTTGGCATTTTCACTGGGAATAATTTTGCATTTTTTCTGTACAAAACATTAAGTGTGGGATTTATATTCTCGGAAATAGAGGAGAAATAAGATATAAAGCTTGACTACATATCGTGTGGTGATAATTTTTTTGGGGTGGGGATTTGTAAAGATTTTCCCCACACGAACATTTCCACTATTAATGTATGTTTCAGTTTTAAATAAGACATTGACAATCAAACTGATATTGTTTGTGTACCGTTTTATTCACATTTTAGGGGTGTTCGCATAGTACAATAACTTCTGATAATTGGTGGTAATAAAATGATATATATATAATAAACGTATATACCCGTTAGCAGTAACTGTGGTCCTGTGACTTTGCCAGTCTTCCGGTTGGCAAAATTATTGAGTTATCTGCAAAAACATAAACGTCGCTATAGTAACTTGTGGTTTCTTGACGTCATTTTCCGGTAATCTGTATCATTTTTCCAACCGGAAGACTGACAAAGTCACAGGACCGCAGTTACTGCTAAAGGGTCTATTAATATTCTAAAACCTCCTCTTTTTGCTAACATTAATGAGTGATTAAATAAAATTTTTGTTTTAGTCATAAAAATTATATCAATGATTCTATAATTTCCTCTGAATAGACAAATATTCAACATGTAACTAAAATGAATTAAAACATTAATGCATATCAGATTACCAAGGTAGCTTCATGTCCAATATAATGACAAATTGCGCGAAAAGAAATAATTCGCAAACTTAACACAAACATTATTTCGATATAATTTAGTCGCACATGAAAGGTTTTACATAAAGTACTCGCAAATCAACCCCGGTCAACATATTTACATCAAGAATGTGTAAAAATTAATACTTTTGTCGAATTCTCAACATCTAAGAAGGTATAGTTTTTATCAAGATATTAGATGTAATTTATTTATTCATGATGTGTCTTGTATTTGCTTTTCAGGTAATTTTCGGTGGTGGACGGCAATGGTTTTTGCCAAACACAGTTCCTGATCCAGAAACAGGGAAAATTTATATGAAATATCAACGGAATGATAGTCGCCATCTTATTGAGGTTAACCATTTTATATTTCGTTATATCATCATCATCATCATCATCATCATCACCATCATCATCATCATCATCATCAAAAATATTATTTCTACTAACATTTAGATGCACTCTATTTAGTATTAGCAACGAAAGTAATATTAATAGTAGCAGCAGTATAGCGGTAGTGTAATAAAAGTAGTTGTGAAATTAGTATCAAAAGTAGTAGTAGTAGTAGTAGTAGTAGTAGCTGTAGTAGTAGTAGTAGCTGTAGTAGTAGTAGTAGTAGTAGTATTAGTAGTAGTAGCTGTAGTAGTAGTAGTAGAAGTAGTAGTAGTAGTAGTAGAAGTAATAGTAGCAGTAGTAGTAGTAGAAGTAGTAGCAGTGGTAGTAGTAGTAGTAGCTGTAGTAGTAGTAGTAGTAGTAGTTGTAGTAGTAGCTGTAGTAGTAGTAGTAGCTGTAGTAGTAGCTGTAGTAGTAGTAGTAGTAGTAGTAGTAGTAGTAGTAGTAGTAGTAGTAGTAGTAGCTGTAGTAATAGTAGTAGCTGTAGTAGTAGTAGTAGCTGAAGTAGTAGTAGTAGAAGTAGTAGAAGTAGTAGTAGAAGTAGTAGCAGTGGTAGTAGTAGTAGTAGTAGTAGTAGTAGCTGTAGTAATAGTAGTAGCTGTAGTAGTAGTAGTAGTAGCTGAAGTAGTAGTAGTAGTAGTAGTAGTAGTAGTAGTAGTAGTAGTAGCTGTAGTAGTAGTAGTAGTAGTAGTAGTAGTAATGGAAGCAGTAGAAGTGGTAGTATTTGTAACAAAAGTAGTAGTAGCACCAGGACTAGTATCAGCAGTTTTTGTATTTTTCCTCTACTTTAGTTTGGATAGGAGCATGAACACGGCGGATGTAACCGATCAGCACCTGTTGCTATTATGTTCGTGTCAGATGGTCTCACCTCTGAATTTCTACACGTCCGTGGCACCGATATCAACTTTTTACACAGTTTTACTAACTTCACTAACTACTTCAATAATTACATTTACAAATATGCCCAAACCATCAAAATTTTATAACTTTCACATGTTTAACTTGGAACCATCCGTATTACTAGTACATTATTGAAATCGCATATACGATATATATGATCCAGAACACACTGGAACAGTAATAAATCAGAGCACGTGGAGAGCACGCTGTGACTTCCAGCTGATACAAAACTTAAAGTGTACCATTGATTTTGTATATTTCTCCTTATATTAATCAGTCTATTTATCTGTCAATCTACCTATCAATTTATCTACCATACAAATTGCCAGTAGATTTTATCTTGAACTTTGCCGTTGATCAATTGAAATCAAACAACTTTGAAAGATAAGTATCTTTTCGGTTAAATTTCTGAGCTGTATCTAAAAGGCAGACGTATAGGATTTGTCACAAGTTTCCAATAATATCACATTTATGATACGAGTTTTTAATTTTGCGTTTACGAGCCTCTTGTGAGTCTTTTTATCATATGATCTAACATATGCGTTTTAAACGGCATTTTCTTATGACTGAAGATGAAATTGTATATTCCCCTTTCTGTCGTGTTGACCAAATTGTTCAAACTAGGTCAAATACTTGCGCAGAAATATGTGCATAAAACATATTGTAAATATTGCTTATATTTTAATACATACATTAAGCCTACATCAAAAAATATTATCAACATCTAAGCATACTTTATCAGATGTTGAATTTAGCAAAATGGCCAACTTGAATTAAAAAAATATCAACTTTATCTAAACATGTTTATTCGATGTCCCCATTCAAGTGACGTCACAAACACCAAGTGACATCATCGCCATCCTTCAAATGAATGAAGCCTGCGTACGTAGTGAATAAATGTAGTTCAGTTTTTCGCACTTTAGCCAATCAAATCGCTTTTGATTGGCCGTTTGCGAGGCGAACTTATAGATTTTAGTTAAACATATATTATTTCATAACTTCATGAAAAAGGATTGAGCAAAAGTTATTAAAATATTACAAATACCCTTTCCCTACAGAGTACGATATATAATAATAGTCAATATGGCGACATCACAAAAATTATATACAATTTAAACGAGAAAAAAAAGGAACATTTCCATGGAAAGGAAAGGAGAGTGGCTAGTTGTTAATAATAAGAGAACAGAAAATGGGCAAATTAGAAGAGCGAGTAATATAACAGAAAAGATCAACCCTGACGCTTAAAATCGTTTAGTTCATGGTTGGCTTGAATAATTGTCTCATTTTCTTTAAAAAATCCCCAAAAAGGTTTTTCAACTGTGAGAGGATGAAAAGGGATCAATTTTGTTTTTAATTCGTTTCTGTGAAAGGTGTAAATAGGACAGTCAAAGAGAAAATGAAACACATGTAGGGTAACCACACAAACACGACTAAGAATTAACTAAGTTTAGTCTATGTAAAGCTTAATTCAAGTGAATAGCACAGTTACGAAGTCTGGTTAAAATCATTCAAAATTATCACTACGTTTATGTACAGCGTTTTTAAATTGTGTAATGGTAAGATTAAGTCGTAAGTCTGGTTCGAGTGAGTTCCAGAGATTAATATTGTAGAGGGAAAGTAAGAATTTCGAGTGGATTGAAGCCTATATTTCGGGGGTAAGAAGTCAAACTCATATGGATTCGTACTTATCAAAGGAAAGGTCAATTGATCAGGAAGGAAAGTACATTGCATTTAAACATTTTATGAAATAACGTAAGTTTTCTTCTATTTCTCCTATCCTTTAGTGATTCCCAGCCTGTTTCAAAATATAAAAATTCTCTACTCGCATATTTTGGTAAACCAGTAACTATTTTTGCTGCCCCAAGATAGACCTTTTCAAGTGTATCTTTATTTTGCTTTGTAAATTCCCCCAAACTTCACATGCATATTCAAATGTAGGTAAATAAATGTATATTTTGTTTAGAGCTTTCATACTTAGGGCTACTTGCCTTGAAAGCGAGCGCAGCTCCTTGTTTTACTTATGCGGGAAAAACATCCATTGGGAGTCTATTCGCTTTCACAAGAACAGCACCTGTCCGGCAAAATGACGTCACAGTTTAATTGTGACGTCAAATATTTAGAACAGAGCCACATCCGCAAAAATATTACTATAAAGTATCCAAAACGTTTCGTTTGAATAGAGTAACTGGTGAAGCATAAGGTTGACGTGGTCCATCTTCAGCCATCTTGACTAGAGAATTTCTTTAGGTTCCACAGTACAGCTTCTGACAGAGTTCTGTCACTTTTCTGTGTTATGTACGAGTGTTATCTATGAGTTCGCTTCACAAACCGCCTTCGAACTGCGCTCTCTATAATGTGTTTTGAAAAGTATGTACGCTCAATTCACTATTCTCAAATAAGATATCATTATGAGATTTACTAGTTCGTTTGTGATCCATAAGTCATTTTATCGCTTTTTAAAATCGAATGCATTAAACTTATCTAAACCAACATTTACACAATATTTTCCTACACAGGAATGGGAGCAAATTATGAGGAAAAAGGGACTTCGATATAAATATGTATGGAATTCCGAAGATTTCAGGTCAATAAACCCTGAACAAGTGGATCATGTTTTAGGTATTTATAAATGTATCTAACTCAACATTAATGTTTCCAGCTATCAGGAAATTAAGATTGTATCGGCTTCTTAATATCGGCTAAATAAATCAACAAGAATATGATTAATTGGGTAGGCGAAGTAGCGGTAAATATTTTTGTTGTTTTACTTGAAATATAGTGTTTTAATCGAAATAAATTTTTTCTTCATATTCATGAGATGCATCTGTTCACTAGATACATGAAGTACATATTTACGTATTTTACTTTTACGTTAAAGAAATGAAATAACTATCGCTGCCTTGGGGTCGGTGGCTAGACCTTATCCTTGCAATCTAGGGGTCCCTGGCAGTTAAGGAAATGAAATCGCAATCCCTGGTTGTTAATGAAGTAAAAGAATTATCGCAATAAAATTAACTACTTCCGGGGGATAAGTGATCAGTGAGCTAGGGGAGCCAGTGACCGCGAGCTAGTGGGACCCTGTTTGGATTTTGGATGCAGATGATACATTTGATTTCTTTGATAAATGTAGTGACCATTTCTTCGCATTTTGGCATAGGAAAAGTTACAGTATCACAGACGCCATGCTTTGACCTCCATGTCTGAAAATGAAGTTTCTCACCTTTAATCAGTTCTTAATCTTATTGCGTAAGTTTGCCAGTTTAATGTAACTCATCAGCCCCTTAAAACAATGGACTCTTCTGTAAATCAATGACTTAGAACAGTCCAAATATATTTCTAGGGTTGAATGAGTTAAGGGTACATTGTAACCAGGTTATGTCATCTACTATTGAAAACTGCCCCCCCCCCACCGTATATCTGCGAAATGGTTTTGTGTGGGGTAAACATCACTAACACTTTAAAGAATACCAACTACCTTGCTATAAGAAATCAATACTAGTCAATATTTGTATGTTGAGAGGGGGATATCAGTGGCCCAGTGGTTGGAGCATCGCGCTTTAAACCATAAACTTTTGGTCAGCACAGGTTGGTGTCCCGCTGGAACCTTAGCTAATCTTATGAAAAAGTTTGTCAGTTTACTCGCGGAAGACCGGTGGTCTCTTCCCGGATACATTGAAATCGGGTAAAAACTTGCAGCACCCATATAACTGAAAAATCGTTGAGTTTAGAGTGAAACACCATAAACAACTACATGTATAGCGATAGGCAAAACTCCAAGAAAACATATATAGTTAACATTACAATGTTTATTAGTAGCACATTGCTTTTTAGATAAATGACTCGTGCAAATTTAAAATGATTTTTACTGTCTGCCATCAAAATATGCTGGGAATTTTATGGAATATATATGTAGACCATGGAGACGAATATTTCAGTTAACAATAGTATCATTGGGGCCAAATACCTCGTTTATTTGTCCAACATTCTCTTTATTCTAGATGCGGAAATAATTTAAAATCAGAAGAAATAGTACTAGCCTTAAACAACCTGACCTTTCAAATTATTAATTATGCTTTTCAATTAAAAATAACAATTGTCTTAAGTAAGTATGTGAACGGGAGAATAATTATTCTACGAAGTTTTTAAGTTTAAACTTATTTATTTTATAACGATTGACGTATATCAACTTATATCAATGCCCCTCGAAGGCCACGGGATCCTTGCCGGAGAAAATCCACCTGACCGACTTGGCGACAATTATATCATCTCACATACTCCCCTGTATAATGCAAGGACCGAACCCGGGTCGCATTGGTGAGAAGCGAGGGTGCTAGTTTAACCACTGCGCTTCTCGGACACCCCCACACATACCCAAGTGATGAGTTGATATCACAAGGGTGTACGGCTTCGCTTTCAAAATCATCTTTTTTCGCGTATATAACGGTCGATATGATTACCTTTTATCACTGTCTGAATCGTTTGGCTACTTGTCATTATCCGATTACCTGTGTTTACTAAAAAGTTTTTTCGATTTTTTTTTTACCTTTACTACTTGTACTTACTTGATGTACAATAACAAATAAGAGCTATACACGGGCATAAAAATCTTATGTTTCTATATATTTTGTGAAAATAAGGTCAGGTCCAGTGTGATATTCATAGACAAATAGTAAGGTTGAGTTAATCAATTGGAATTGAAAAGTGCCAAACCTGGTTTTCTCACTCAATTTTCACAAAATGTATAGGAATTTAACGAATTTTTATGCCTGAGCATATCTCTCCTTTGTTATTGTTTATCAATCTAAAAGGGAAACAAATTTAAAAAAAAAAATAGAGCTGATGCCCCTTTAATGTTTTGACATGGAATCCACTAGGCATTTACGCGTTTGTGACCGGTCGGCAGTCAGCTTTTTATTTCTCCATAGCACCTGACCCCGCCCCGAATTTTCAGGATACCCGTGTTAGTCCAAATGTTAACTTGTTTGTTTGGTTTATTCTGTAATTTTGACTTCTTATACATTGTGACATGATAAATCATTAGTAGTTTTTGTACAAGAAAATGATATTTTATTTATTTCGATTATGAACGTAATGTTTATTTTACCTAGGTTTATTTGGTCCGAAGCATATGCAGTACGAACTCGAAAGAGATAATTCAACCTCTAAAACTGGAGAACCATCGATAAAAGAAATGACTGAAAAAGCAATAAGAATTTTACAGAAAAATTCCAAAGGGTTTTTCCTTTTTGTTGAAGGTTTGTAAATTGCAATGTACTAAAACACCTAAAACTGATGTCATATATTTGTAAAATTATTATCTTATTGTATTATCAGATGAAATGCGTTTTGTATATCGGAATGGTTTTATAATGTTATTTACGAAAAGTGCATTAGATTACTGTTCAAATGAGAATCTGATAAACATTCAAGGATTTCTGTCACGTAATATCATATCATTCTATCTATTATTTTGTCTGTCAGAAAACTGAACAAATATATCATTCATAACATTTTTTTTTTAAAAATGCATCTTCAAAAAAAAACAGGGGTGAAACAGAACGAAATCGTCGCTTCGTGAGTCACGTATTTAAAATCCATACAGAAAAGTGTTTAATCATTGATACTAGATTTTCTAGAGTTCATATTTTCCAAGTAGATTTAAGTGCAGCTTTTAAAATTCGAAATGTTATTTCTAAACACAGCATTTTAAGTGAAACTAAAATGTTCTCCCTACAACGGACAATTTGAGATAGGACACCTTTAAGACAGCGTCTTACTTTTGTATTGTACAGTGGCGATGAAACGAATGTTCGAAATTTCGCGTATTAAAAGTAAATATTATTAACTCATCAATCCTATAAAACAATGGACTCTTCTGTAAATCAATGACTTAGACCAGTCCAAATGTGTTTTAAGGGGTGAATGAGTTAACAATACCAATAAAGAGGCCAATACAAATACCCAGAACAATCGTTTCATCAGTTGAGCTTGATATAAATGTTTATCACCGAAATAAAAAGAAGTATCATATAAGCAATGTATATACATGTACTTGTTTTTGACCCATATAACTAATAATTGTCAAAAAAATGCCGAATGTCGAAAACTGCACAAGTATCGAGATATTCATCTTTAATCACCTAGCTAAACATGTCTAGGCCACCGATCGGTCTCTTCGGCAGTGATCGACAAATCTCGTTTGATCTGTGACGTACATTCAGTCATGTCCGCCTTTACTCATTAGTGCCAAACACTGTAACACGATCTTATCTATATGTAATTCGCATTGGTTTACTATGTGGCATTCGGATGAATAAACAAAAAGGTGGATATAACGTAGAGGGTTCAGTTTCCCAATTACAGATGATTGAAAACAGTTATGTTTCTGATTTATTGTTATGTAATACACAGTCAAGATTGATTGCTTTTATATGTAGGGCCTACATGTCACCTTCTATATGTGAGGTTCCACTAATATTGACCTATGCTACGGATTCAGGTTGTTGGTTTAATTGTTTGTTTATTGTTGTTTGAAGTCCCACTCAAGAATATTTCACTCATATGGAGACGTCACCAAATGCCGGTGAAAGGCCTATCCTCGGCACTTACAGCCATTGAGCGGTGAGGGATTTTTAACCAGCCAACACCTACTGTGACACGGGACCTTGCGTTTTACTGTCTCATCCAAAAGACGGGAAACCAACTTGCCGCTGGTTGGACTCGAACTTGCGACCTTACGATCAAGAGTCGAGTGCATTACCGACTGAGCCAGGCCGGCTCATTGAGGCCTTTGTGAAGAAAATGCTTTACTTTATTAAACCACCTTCAGTTCCGGAAATCGAACCTAGGATTTCCGCTTGCAATTGTGATGGTAAACTAACGGAATATTTATATACGTGTTCCCACATATACTGTATACAAGGTTATTTTCGCCCATGTCATTGCAAATGGTTTTGCCCAGTTTTATATTCGCCCAGCCTCGGTAGAATTCCAATTTACAATATGAATTTTATTTATCTAACAATCAATACTTGTGCATGTCAGCTTTCTGAATGATTGCATTAAGGAGTTTTTAAACATTTTTGTGTGTTGTTAAAAAAAATGAAATATTTTATAGTAACTCCCTGCAATTCCTTCAGTTTTGAATTCGCCCACTGACGATGAGGGTGGAAAGGGTGAAAATATGACGGGGCGATAATTCCTGTGTAAACAGTAATATATATTGAAATAATAATGTAAGTCGAATGATATACGATTTATTTTCATTAGACTTGATTTAAAAGCCATTTGTTGTCTTTTTCTAGGAGCGCGTATAGACCATGCCCATCACGACAGTAAAGCAAAAAAGGCCCTGTATGAAACTTTAGCATTGGAAGAAGCGATTAAGTCAGCTGTTGAAATGACTGACCAATCAGATACTCTAATAATAGTAACTGCTGACCATTCACATGTGTTCAACATCGCAGGTTATCCAGATCGTGGTAATGACATATTTGGTAAGTGGTGATAATGCTCCATACAATCATACACGAATATGTCTTTACCTTCACCTAGGCTTTTCCTACACTTATCTGTTTAACGTCTGCTGATACATAAGTTTTAAGATCGTAAAACACAAAAAGCACATCTAGGGAGTTGGAAGTTTGCCTTAAATGAACAGTTAAACATTTATTTTAATCATAAATTAGTATTTCATATATTATTTATTAGTATGTGCCAAAGATATGATTTTTAAAGCTTAATTTTGTTTTTCTTCTGTTAACACGTTAGGAAAATATCATAATGTGCATAAAATTGCATTTGTTCTCATAAAAAATAGCGTTTTCCCCCGTTTTGTGTTGTGTTAAGTTTATATTTTAGGATGGACGCTAAGCATAAAAAAACTTGGAATAACCTTATACACTTTGTGCCTATTGCTACACAAGCTTACACAGGATTTCTATTCCCGTTTGTCTATAACTGCATTATGGCCTCTCCCCAGGATACCCGAGAATCGGCTCTCTCTCTCTCTCTCTCTCTCTCTCTCTCTCTCTCTCTCTCTCTCTCTCTCTCTCTCTCTCTCTCTCTCTCTCTCAGTGCCCATTTCATTGTGAAACAGTGCCCATTTCATTGTGAAAAAAGTCATGACCTTGGCGACTATTGACGACAGTCATGTTTGTTTTTATTTTTTTTATTTTTTTTGGGGGGGGGGTTGGGGGATACACAGTACTAGTATATGAATTTGTCAAAATCAGTGATAAACTAAATAAATTGTGACACATTTCCTTTTTAAGGTATCGTGAAGCCTATAGGCCCATTTGAGAGACCGTTAGATAATAAATCGTATACAGCCCTGGTATATGCCAATGGACCAGGCTATAATCAAACGAGGATTGATCCAAAGACACAAGCATTGCGTAAGTAACTCTAGTTAGATCCAATCATCTCATCTACTTGTATCCATCAGTATACCTGTGACAAAGGATTCTCGTACCTGGAATAGAATGACCACTTTTTACCAGTACAGGAAAGTTCTGTCTGGAACAATCTGGTCTGCATTGTTTATAGACATGGTAGATCATTGAGGTTTTCACTACGGCAATGTTGTAAATGTTGTCCGTTATAGATAGATCCTACCAAAATAGTTTGAAAGGAAATAAATGTATATGTGTATATTACGGGTTTATATTTATCTGCGGGAGATTAAAAAGGTGAGTGATGCCGCTATTGAAATAGGTAAAACTTATTTATACGTAAACAAACGGGATCTCAAGCACAAAATAACTCTGGTTTCCAGCAAAACAATTAATTCTGCATCACATCATGATTTAAATGGGCTCTCTTACAAATCGTTGTTGATGGGGTCAAAGTATTATTTTCCCGTAAACTCATGTTTCCGGTAATTTACCTTATTGGTTAACATAACAACGTCGATTTAAAACTATACAGATAATCAAGAATCTCTCATTTTGGCATTTTTCTGCACGGATACCATGTAGATTATATTAGAAATAAAGCGGCTAAAAGCCTGAAGCTCGTTTTTGCATCCATGCATCTTTACCGAGGATACAATTTATAAAAACATGCACTGAATGATCTCTGGTCAAAAACAAACGTTTCAAAACAGAAAAAAGTTAACTCCTGTGATAGAGAACCATTAACTCATCAAGCCCTGTAAGCCACATTTAGACTCGCCCATTTCATAGAATAGATAAATCCACTGTCAGAATTTAATTGTTCTTCATGTTGAGACCATTTGTATATCTAATTTGTCGTATTCTAATGGACTTTGAGTTTCGATTATTCATGGGTACTTTTTCATTTTTACATTCCGGGGACTTGTTGTAATTTTTTGGATGTTAATGTAATTTTGACATTTTCATTAGAAAACCACTCCTAACCGACGAAAATGAAAAAAAATTAAAAATTGGATATATTAATAGAGTTATTAGGGGGATTCCGTAGGAATTCTTAAATTTACCCTGGTGAACGAGTGATATAAAGGGTGTGCTCGATTCACCGCGAGAGTACTCAGAATATGTTACAATCGAATGTTCCAGGACAGGAAGTAATTATTTGAAAGATGTCGATAAAATTTACATAATTCATGTAAGTTTATGGCTAAATTGCTTGCCCATGACAGTGTTCCAGAGCATTTGATTGGTGTTCCACTTGTCTGGATTGTCCTGGACAGTGAAACGAACACACTCGGTAGAGCGTCGCCATGTTACCGGCAACACCTTACCGTTTATAAATAGATCAATGTGTTAGGCGTTTTCCACGATTAATTAACTAATTAGTTGGAATAGAACTTTGAACATACGATGAAAGTTCATACGAAAACGCATTAAGAGAGTACAGAAAAGTTTATTTATGAACATTACTCCCCGGAATGTGGCTTTAGAAAATTAACTTGTTCATTCCTAATTTATTACAGTAGGCCTATTCATTTATTTATTTGGGCGAGTCAAAATGTATTACGGGATTGATGAGTCAGTTTACAATGCGCTCATGCCACTCGGTATAATAAGCAGATATTGAATTAAGGACCATGTTCAAATTTAATGAAGCCATCGTCTGTATCTTTCATTGTTATCAATTTAATTGGCGCCATGGTTACATGTTATGCTTCTATCTAGATACAATTATAACAATAAAAATCCGTCATGTCAAGGTAGACCCTGCAACACTTTGATTTTGAAGTCTTATTATAGACACGATCATTTGTTCCGGCTTTTTTTTTCTTTGCAAAACTATAATTTTGGTATTTTGTAATGTGTGATGGCGCCTTGTACCAATTATTGGTCTTTGTGCTTTAATAGTGTTTTGGGTTATTTCCTTCTTCTATTCGTTGATTGTAAGCACGCAATTTTTACAAAAAAATACGATGAAAGTTCAATATGACCTAAGTCAAAAGTGGGTTTTCTTCTGTAGAGGTATTTCACTTTACGTGTTTGGGCTGTTTTATGGCACCTGATCCCACCTCTGGGTTTCCAGAGGTCCGTGTTTGTGCAATATTCCCCAGATTTGTAAATTGTATCCTGCACATATTATAGTATGTCCTTACTAGAATTGTATTGACGTGCACTTATTTTCTTTTTATTCCACTTCAGATGATAATGATTTCGTCCAATACGGTGGTATTCCAATGGAATCCGAAACCCATGGAGGCGAAGACGTACCTGCATATGCAAACGGACCCATGTCGCATTTGATTCAAGGTGTAAAGGAACAGAACTACATTGCACACGTGATGGCTTACGCATCCTGTGTCGGTACTAATAAAGAACATTGTAGAGATTTTATAAATAATGGCGTCAGTTCTTATAATCATTCTTTTATGATATTATATCTGAATATAGTTATATACATTTTAATTGATAATTATAGGATTTTATCATTTTAAAGATAACATCTCGAAGTTCTTGCTTTATTGACGCGAAGCATAGAACTTTGAAACATTCATGTTTTTCATCATAATCGGACAATATTTTCAAACCTCAAGGACTTTGGAGACATTTGATTTACTATGCAAGCTTAAAAAGATAAAATGTTGAACCAACTCATTACCTCCAAATAACATTTCACTAGCTGCATTTATAAAATTAAAACACAACAGGAAATATGATGTCTTTTTAACATGGGAAGGCATGCCAAATTTTTAAGGGTATATTTTGTGTCGACCAATTCCACTCTTCACACGGACTGTTTCCATTTAACACCGAGTTTTGACACGTGGTAATTACTAACTAATAACTAATTCGTTCTGGTGAAAAGATGGTGGTATTAACCTTTTCGTCCCCACGGACGATAACTGACTAATACAGTAGAAAAGAGCATAACAGAGATATTTGGAAGTTTGGAAGGGATTGAGACAATTTTCATCTGTATTATGGTGTAATTCTGTCTACACTGTCGTGTCAAGAAGAAGAATTTCCATGTTTACTTTCCATATTTATTCGATATTATATAAAATTTACAAGTATTCTCCTGTCACAATGGTGCCGCCCAAAGTTCCCTTTGGCCGATTGGCAGGTACTAGTTTTCAGATATCAACCGATTCACAAAATGTGTTACGTTGCACTAACCTTTTGATAATCATGTGTTTCAGCTTATTTTTTCTGTTAAGAAAGGTTTCACGGGGAAAACATATATCCCCATTGGATACGGATTCTCACAGGCTTGGTAGGAACGACAACTCTTGTCAGTGCTATGCTGCATTACCTCATATTTAAACTCGTCCAGAGTCGGTCTGACTCAGTCGGTACTGCACTCGACTCGCAGTAGGTGTTTGCACGTTAAAGAACCCTTACTGCTCAATGGCCGTAAGTGTCGAGCACAGGCCAAAATTTGAAGTCCTTCACCGGCATTTAGTGACGTCTCCGTATGAGTGAAAGATTCTTGAGTGGAACGTTAAACAACAATAAATAAACAAACAATTAAATTCGTCCAGGTCAAGAAAGGGTTCACCAGACCCCAACCCGTCAGGTTGTAAAGATTTGACTACTAAGAATATTAAGTTGGTTTTTGTTTTGTTTTTTTTTGTTTTTTGTTTGGTTATTTGGTTTTGGTTTTTGTTTTTTGGTTTTTTTGGGGGGTTGTTGTTGTTGTTGTTGTTAACTTATTTTTTTCTAATGACTTGTACACAAAATGTACCGACACTCGACAATCGGTCAAAGATAGGCTATCATTTAGCTAATTTATTTGAAGTATCCACTTTCGTGTCAGTTATAATATGTGGAAATTGGAGGATTGTCGGGTAGGCTGTTTGCTACGAGATACCTGTGCACGTGTATACAATATTGTGCGCATCTAGCAAGAGTCAATTTAACTCGGCCGACATCAGAATCTGTAACAGGAAATTAATGTAGAGTAAAAACTCGGTGATATAAAGATTCTAGCTCTATCCATATCGACTGCGCACATAACCTAATTTTGACACCCACAACAGTAACATCAGACTGCATGAAATTCATTGCATCGGGAGCTAGCCGTGGATATTTTATTGACTATTTCAATGTGCTGCCAAACATATTATCAGAAATATGTCTACCAAGACAAAGTGGCTTAGCCGGTTTCTGTCAGATACCAGTACAATACCGTCTATTTTCCAAAATAGGGGAGTACAGGTAGTTTACCTCTGATTGCATTACTGTAGCGAAATTGGACATAGGAACTCACGGAGGAGTAAGCGATCCCTGTCGACCGGTCACACCGCAAATGAAGTAACTGATGATTGAATCCTCGTCATAATCGTTAACCCTTTCAACCCTACAGACTACAGACTGGTCTAAACAATAGAAAACAACATTATATTTAGATATTAAGGGGTGAAAGGGTTAAAGACAATTCAACAACGACTATCAACAGGCAATTCAACATTTAACTCAGAGAAGCACTGTAATTGCAAACAAAGTCATTATACCGACCGTAAAATTTGCGAACTGTTGACATTAGATTTATGTTTGGTAAATTTTGTATTTACACCCACCTATATTCCAAATTTGACAACATGATACAACTAAAAGACTGTAATATGACAAATATATGTTGTCAACCTGCTAAATAGAATTTTCTTGTTTTCATAAGTCAGTCGACGAAATATATCTAATTGTATGTCCCTGATCAGGTAGTATGTAGTTCCATATCTACAGCCTGACTATGAAAGGCTGGTTGGGTCACAAACGAGTTGCATGCAAAAAGTCACTTTTAACGTGATAAAACATACTTTTTCATGCAAGCACTGACTTTTAACGTAAAAGACATTTTTGCATGCAAAACCCCTTTCATCTCTTAAATTCTGTTTGCAGGCCAGACATGGTCAAACATTTGCATGGAAGTGTGTATTGTGCCCGAGAGCAAACAGCCAATCAGAGCAATCAGATTCTTAAACCATAAAAAATCAGAAATGTCATAAATCTGATAATTTAGATACATATGCTAGGAATATCTGCTCATAAAAATATATAATGTCAACGATATCTAATACCTGAAAAGGTGACCAAATGATGGTGTGATTCGATCCCAGATATGCCATTTCTTAGCTGAAAAAAATATGTCCAATCCAGTCGCCGATATTTACCAAACGAAGCGATATTTTGAAATGATCGGTTAAGAAGTAAAACTACATTATTAGGAATATTCAAAAACATGCAAATTAAGAAACTGTATCCGTATTTAATGCATAAACTTTTGTGCTGATAAAAAAGTGACACGATATGGGGCGCGGTTTCATTTCAATTAAACGAAGCAAGCCTCTGATTAGTTAATTTCATCACGTAAGTTTATGTACTCGTAATTTACATACAAAAACCGTGTTTTGCGTGCAAACCTTCAAGACTAACGTATTGAAATATTCTCTTTCACGTTAACAGTCACTACTTACATGCAAAAAGTATGTTTTATCACGTATAAAGTAAATTTTGGCATGCAACTCGCGTGTTTTATCATGAGTGGTAATCACGTCTATGATCCAAAGACCAAACGACCTTTCATACCTGATGCGCGCGATCAAAGGGATGTAACTTTTAGATGCAGTTATTAACAAAGGAAACCCAGAACGATTCGATATTTTGAAGTTGTGAAGGGTCGGTGTAACACTTAACAATTCAAAAATCAAACACGTTTTGGAATTTTAGATTTTTTAATTTTTGAGCAAAATCCGAAAATATCAATTAACTAAAACCGTTTTGGCATTTAGATTTTTGGATTTTTGACCAAAATCCTAATATATCAAATATCTAAAACCGTTTTGGCATTTTAAACTTTTAGATTTTTTACCAAAATCCTATAATATCAAATATCCAAAATTGTTTTAAATATTTGAAAATTTTAGATTGCAGACGTTCAATGTTCCAAGAAGTAAGCACCCGAGTGTCCATGATCGGCGAACCGAAAGTAGACTTTCACGTGGTTAATCATACTTCGATCCCGATCGGCAAATTAAAGAAATTCCACTGTTACGTTAAACCATCATATTAGAATCTTGGCCTAAATAATAGAAAATAGAATCATATTTTGAAACAACTCCCTTACACATACTCTCTTGGCACTCGATAATCATTTAATACTGTCAACAAGAATTACTATGTATAGAAATTTATTTATTTATTATTTAAATAGTCCCTTATAAAAGCATCTTGCTGTGAAAATTATTTCAAAACCAGAGACTGTGCCGTAAACAAAAGTTGATGTGACTGAAATCAGTGATCTCACTGGTCATACTATTGACAACAAGGCCTACAGACAAAATAACGCAGTTTGTCGTTAAATTTCATGACACTGGCTGCTGATTTCTGTTATTTTTAATTGTTAGGAGAGCCGGCCTGGCTCAGTCAGTAGCGCACTCGACTCTTGATCGTGAGGTCGTGAGTTCGAGTCCAGCTTTTGTAACGTGAAAAATGACCCGCCGTAATCTTACCCGGGGTCAATTTTCTACGATGGAAATTTTACCGGGGTCATTTTTCTACGATAGACATCTTACCTGTGTAGCCGTAGAAAAATGGCCCCTTCAGCATTTCTGTTAGTCGTCACGTGAAAAAGTGACCCCATAGAGAAATTACCAACCTCCTTATATTTTAAGCAAAAGAAATAGAAATTTCTACAAGGATATCATGCATAATTATAATAGGCCTAATTATTATCTGGGAAGCGGAAAGCCCGCTTGGACCCCCCCCCCCCAAAGGCCCCAAAAAGAACTTAAACTTGGTACACATCTAAATATCGTCTTCTCATGAACCATGGATCAGATGTCTTTCAAATTTTGTATGCGTTATTGTTAAGTTAAGACCTACAAAGTTTGCAAATGGAAACAAAATAGACCAAGTATTTTCTCTGTCCAGCGTCTGCGGACGGATTGGTTTTGATATCATAAAACAGAAAAAAATCAAGAGCATCTAGGAAAATATAGAACATAGCTCTCAAACAGTTAGGCATGAACATCTATTTTCATCAATGTGAAAACTTCTATTTCAAAAGTTATTCATAAGTTTGTGCCAAACATATGTTTCGATCTGTTTTTATGGTGGCATATTTCTGCCATCGAGTTACCGACTTACGACTTAATGATGTCGACTTATTAATTCAACTTGCTGAGATAATAACGCCGAGATAGTTATCTAGCAAGTCGTAAACTCGTGTTTATGCTCGGATGTGACATCTACTTGTCAGTTATTTGTGTCGACATAGTAACCAGAAGATGTCGACATCTAATCTGGAAACCGGAAGACTCGTGGAGAAAATATGCAAGTGTCAAGAGCACGTGCTTGCTTAACTTTGCTGCTTTGGACCAAGAGCGCATGTGCCGACCACAGGTACTTGTGAACAGGACCATCTAAGTATGCCTTGCCCATAACTGCTTGATTTTTTAGTCTATTTTATTTATTCTTTTCATCAAAACATGTTAATTTTGGGATATACCAAGTAATATGGCCAACCAACAGACTTAAGCCAAATTTAGTTACACCCTGTATGTAACTATATATAAAAAAGAGAAGGTAAGACACTTCTGATTGTTTACATTGACACATTTAGATGGTCCTGTCCACAAGTACCTGTGGTGCCGACTTGTTTCTTCCGGTTTCCAGGTTAGATGTCGACATCTTCTGGTTACTATGTCGACATAAATAACTGACCAGTAGATGTCACATCCGAGCATAAACACGATATAAAGACGAGTTTACGACTTGCTAGATAATTATCTCGCCGTTATTATCTCGGCAAGTTGAATTAATAAGTTGACATCTTTTTCTACGATGTCGACATCTTTTCATATTATGTCGACATAATCACGAAATTATGTCGACATCATTAAGTCGTAAGTCAGCAACTCGATGGCAGAAATATACCACCATAGGTAACACATCGGTAAAATTTAGAAATGTGCATGAAATTGCATTTCTGTCGTTTTTGTTTGTCTGTTTGTTGGTTGTTTTTTTGTTTTTGTTTTTTTTGCATTATAGGAAGATAGGTTTTTGGTTTGAGGGTGAACATAAAAAACATAAAAAATAGAATGTCCAATTTTCTGCCAATATTTATATTCTCACATCAGACAGAGAAAAGTCTTATTATAATTTTAATTGCCGCGAGCGAGATTCGAACCCACATCTCAGATATGAGATGTTGTGACCATCAATCGAAGGTATCAATCACTGAGTCATCACGTAATTCCATACCCTGAAATTTCACATTTTTTATTATTATTATTATTATTATTTCATTATTCATATTTCCCCTGCTGTGGACTTCTCTAAATCCGTAGGAAATCCGGAACCCGGGTCATTTTTCTACAGGTATGCGTCAATTTTCTACAAGTGCCCGGGTATAATTCTACGTAGAATATAGACTCCGGGTAGTTTTGCTATGCGTATCGCTTTTCTTTGTCCCTCAGGTGAAACAGTAAAAACCGAGGTCCCGTGTCACAGTAGGTGTCGGCACGTTAAAGAACCCTCACTGCTCAATGGTCGTAAGTGCCGAACATAGGCCAAAATTTGAAGCCGTTTACCGGCATTTTGTGACGTCTCCATATGAATGAAATATTTTAGTGGGACGTTAAACAGCAATACAACATCAATACACAGCGATAATGTTAGGCTTTATATATTGCTGAAACACACTGCTTTGAAACCACAAACTTTTGTTTTTATGAATATATTATAACACAGAAGTCTTGTTGTATTTCTGAAAAATAATAAACAGATTTTTTATGCCTGGATTCTTATACGCATCTAAACAATTCGCTGGTTTAACTTATCGATGGATTTTCCTTAATTTGCCTATCAGGGTTGAAGTATGGGGAACCACGAGAAAGCCAGCTTTCGATTTGCAGACCATGGTCACTCGAGTGCTTACTTGTTTTAAGTTTTTGGAACATTTTACATCTGCAATCTAAAATTCTAAAAATCCAAAAAGTGAAATATTTAAAACAGTTTTGGATATTTGATATTTTAGGATTTTGATCAAAAATTCTAAAAATTTTAAATTCCAAAACGGTTTTAGATATTTGATATTTTAGATTTTTGGTCAAAAAAATCCAAAACGTTTTAGAATTTTTAATTGCTAAGTGTTGAATCTGTTGAGAATTCAATGAATCCTTAGTGGTGGATCATGAACTGTTAGATATAAATTATCACGAATTGCATGATGCGTTTAAATTTTTGTTAATAAATATGTTAAAGTATGTATTGTTAATTAAAAAATTATGCATTTACTTATTCATGATTCAAGCTTCTATGATTCTCTGTTGAATGTTCAGAAGGGAGGAAAATGCGGTCACAGACATGTGATATGAAACCGTATACTCGTATGGTAACGTGGATAACTAATCATTGGCGTAGCTGGGTCCAAAAACGTTCAAACTATTGAGAATGGATTACAGGGGCGAATCCAGGAATTTTTAAAGAGGGGGCGTAATTTTTTTTGGGGGGGGACAAGACGCCATGCGCGTGAAAATGGTGCGTTCTTTATACAGTGGTGTAGGATGCAAATCAAAAGGTGGTTTTAAAAGGGGTTAGGATTGAGGCTGTTGACATTAATTAAACTTGTTTATACTTTAAAAATTAAAATTTAAACTTAAATTAAACTGTTTATGCAATGCATACCTAATCAATAATAGAGTGATGATTTCAAGTTGGAGTGGTGTAAATCTTAAATAAAGTCGCGGAGTGGAGCGAGGCACGAACATTTTTGGAAATTTGTCTTTAATTTTTCGACTTTTATAGAAACGTTTTACACCTATTTTATCAATTTCAGTCAGCACTTTCTCCCTCAACACTGCACATTTTTCGAAGTGTTGGATTAATTAATTGTGAGGCAATACTTTATTTGGGGTAGGGTTTTATGCATCTTTCAGATTTTTTTAACTTTTGAATCCCTTTTTTCTGCACCCAGACGCGAAAATACGCAAAGTGATCCGCTGACAAACACTTTGATTATCCTTCTCAAGACAAGGTTGGATCAGCAAAAAAGTTACTAAAATCGGGACAGAATTTTGGCCTAGTATTCCCTATACATTGAATTATGATATCTATCGTTAAAATTTCGACGATGGATCAATTCAGAAGCCCAATGAAGTATCTTCCAGACACAAAAATTGACATTTCCCCCGTGGTCCAGGGTATGCTTCCCAGAAATGTTCAATTATTAAAGCCCAGAGAGTTGATTATCACAATGCGACTCCTTTTTATTCCGGCCAAATATTGCAATAAGTTGACATTATCATTTAAGTATCATTTATCAAAAATAAATTGAGTTTCAGCAAACATAAATGCATGAGCATGATGTGGGAGTCCAGAAATTTTTTGATTTTTTTAAGTTCTGAGATGTCTTTTTCTGGATTCCAGAATGTATTGATAATGTATTTTAAAAAATGGTATGTGAGAAAGTGTTGGAAGGGCCCGCTTTAGTCCGATTATCATCTGCTCTTCAAGTACAATTCAGAACACATATTTCTACGCCTAATTGATGACTAACGGAAGTATTTCCATTTCCTGACGTTGAAGCGGGGACATCAGCCATAAATAATTGAAGCCATGATTAAAATAAATTTATTGGGGTGGAGTAACCTATGTCACATCAACACGAAAAACAACTACAGCTCAGAACAACAATTTGACTTGCTATGTCCGAATCATTTTAATTTATTTTTATGATTATAAATGTTGTTTTACGCCAAATTTAACAATTTTTCAATTATATGGTGGCAGTCAGTTTTTTATTAGTCGAGGAGAGAACCCGGTTACAATGTACACCGGCCTTCCGCAAGAAAACGAGGTTGAAGAAAACTGGCAATCGTTGTCCTTGTCATCGAACGAAAGATAAGCATGTGCGACTTTTACTTGATGATAATACACGAGTTATCTCCCTTTCCTCGTAAAATGACAGTATCAGTCTAATGCATCAACAACGTAGGAGCACAAAAAATACGCTAAATTCCTCGATGTGCTGCTGATGTTGCAATGAATTCGATATATCATCAGTGGTACAAACAGGTGTCATAGATTAAGAGAATAAACATCCACTAAAATGTAGCATAAAAACCAACACTCATTTAGCCATCCCTTTATAACTTAATCTTTTTGTTTTTGCTTTTTGTTATTTCTTATTTATTTTTTTAGTGTGTGTGTGTATGTGTTATTGTCACTGAAAACACTTTTGTATACCGTAATTCAAATATTTGTAATTGCTCGCTATTTACTTCTATTGGTGATTCATGATGAATCAACAGATAGGTCTAATATTCAGAACCCGTCCTTCTTTACATAGGCATCGATTACTGTCTTCTTGTGGTACAGTTAGACGGACTCGAAAGTACAATGTTCCAGGTTCGATTCCTGGATCATAACCATTTTTATGTGACTGCTTCTTCGCCTAAACTTTTACATAGAACGTCTGTCCTTGCACTCGCAATCATTCTTTATCGAGAGTGCAAGGACCGAAAACTTTGTGTAAAAGATTGCGCAAGGGCCGACAACTCTGTGTTGGAGATTGTTCTTTGTCAAGTAATCAGGCGTTACTTGAAATCGCGGCCCCGTATATATATAAATACACACACACACACACACACACACACACACACACACACACACACACACACACACACACATATATATATATATATATATATATATATATATATATATATATATATATATATATATATATATATATATATATATATCCCTGCATTGGCATCAGTCCATAGCACAGGTCAAGTTGGTGACATCTCCATATACCGTATTCGACACAATAAACGCTAAAATTGGGAATAGTGGATGGGCGCGGGCGCTTATTGAGACCAACTAAGAGTCAAATTGACGTAAAACAGTTAAAGTTTTATAAGGCACAATGGCAAAGTTGTTGTAGTTATTACCGAGGACACCTATCGATATTCTTCTGATGCCGACAGCTGTAGAGATAAACTGTTAGGCCTTTCTCACGTTTTTCTGATCCACATCTCCTCGTCAACCGACAAGAGAAGACTTACAATCGTGTGTAATAAAAAGTGGCGGTTAGTAAATATTAACTACAGCCTGGGGAGGAGCACTTATAGAAACGTGGACGATTATTGGGTAGAATACGGTAAGGGATATGTATAACGACAATTAAACAACCAACATGTAGGCCTTACCAAGTGTATATATATATATCCTCCAAATTATGTTAATTGATAACTAGAGGATCAGCCAATGCTTTATTATCATTATACCAACGGTTTGTGGATCTCTGCCGGTATCTTAGACTTACAATATGAATTGTCTATGTTCATGGAGTTTCCCGGACCGTCACCATCAGTTCACCGTGGGCTCCATGCATCCGCGATCCAAGCCCCCCCACCCTTGCATTTATAAAGGGACTAGATATTTCGGCCTAGGTACGCTATTGGTATAATTATTTGTCTGTTTCTTTTAATATTAATTCGTCTATATATTTAGTATTATTTTCTCATCTACGTATGTGTAGATCAGCAGTTTACCTATTCAAACCAATAAAAATGCCGAGCTTAGATTTATATAATATGCATTGGCGTCGGACGCAAATTGAAAGTGGGGGCTAAACCAACTTAAAACACACACACACACACCAGAAACGTCTGGGGGCTAAGCCCCAATTTTCAACACCCCCCCCCACCCCCCCCCCCTGTTCCGACACCTATGATATGTAATAGCTCACATTCAAAGTGTGCGAACTCTTGGGACAAGCGACATTTAACCCCACCTTCTGAAGGAAATGCTCCCTTTCCCACCACTTATCCATCGTGACCCAATGTTATTTGCCCGCCCCGATTCCGCGACCCCGGGCCAGTTTTTCTAATGGTCATAACTTTGGCTATTAACTTAGACATAATTCGAGTTACGATTCAATTTATGTGCGAGTTGTTCGTTTTAAGCGCGTTAACCTTTGCGTACTTAGCGCATGACATTAGTAACCGTTCGAAGCAGACTTAGACTCAGACGTACGTGTATATGCAGGAAGAAAATAACGACTTATAGAAAACGAACTATCTGTAATAATTATGCTATGATTATATATTGAACTGCTTCAGGGTGTTTTCCTTTTTTATAAGTCAGTCTAGTCCGAAATAATCGAGTTCTAAATTGACCTACCCCCGGGGTGGTGTCCTTTTTCTATAAGTCGACTCAATGCGTAATAATTGAGCTATAATGTGGCTTATTTCTTCTACATCGGTGTTAGTCCACAGAATAGGTAAAAATATGTCGCACTTCTCCACATACATGAAAAAAATATTTTAAGAGATATTCAATAATAAGACAACATTTCTGGCAAGAGTTAGTTATCAATAATATCTTTATTCTATTGTTTACTGTCGCTGATTTTTTTTTACGGTGACATGTATAATCGTATAGAAAAATATATTAAACTTCTCAAAAATAAAAAACAATATTAGCCTAGCCTACATTTTTAATATTGTTATTTTACCTATCGGTATCTGGGAGATTTCAAGTAATAAACTAATTTAAAACTTTATTTTACGTAAATATTTAATTCAAATAAATCTTTTATTATTTCAAATATTCTGATAACATTCATGTTTTCTTTCTGAAATATCAGTTCTGTCCGGTATGTATTTTTTTTTACTATATTGGCAGGGCGAAAAGAAGACATTTTAAGGTCGCAAAGTTGCGGGGCGTAAAGACGACAAATGTAAGTCGCTAATTTGCGGGTTATTTTGTCGTCTTTTCACCCCAAAAAGACGATAAAATGTTAATTATGTCGTCTTTTCGTTCTGTCGTCTTTTTCCCCCGAAATAACGAAAAGTCGACATGGCACACATCAGCCACCATACTAATCTTATTGCCACTTTTCTTTTAGGGTTATGAAGAACTTTGCAAATTGTCAAGAAATTTGAAAACAGATTATCATAATCGTATGTATCTTCGTTTACAATGAGGTCACCGTTTACCGATCCATGCAGCAAATCTATTGCTAATATGCCCATCTCCTAGATCTACTTCGTCGGTGAAGGGCCGCGGAGCAATCGGCGCGCTTATGAATGATATCAAAGTTTTATCAAATCTGACGAGTGATCACTTCCTGTTTGCCAACAGTAATCCCGCCTTTTTTGTCCGTCTCAATGGAATTCCTGTCCATGTGTTTCACCTAACTTATCAGCGAAGCGTAACGTTGAGTACATGACGGGCTCACCAAGGGGATATTTTTTAAAAATTGAGAATCGCGTGATTTTCTAGAATGTGTGAACATGACGGCAGGGTCAGAACGAATGAAATATATATCTATAGATGGATCCAATGTGTAACTTCCTGTATATAATGTAACAGAATTTCGGAGAATTTAAACAAGCCTGATAGAATCTTTCTACGATTGTTGCAGGGTAGACTACCGTCTGTTTTGTAACAATGGACCATGAATCAACGTACATCGCACATCATTTAGTCCGCGAAAACTATCTTTGGGGACGGGTTGACTGATAACTAAGCCCACTCAATCGGAAATTCGGGATCCACCACAAATATGCAACGAATAGTCTGGAAACAAGAATTTGGTATACGTACAGCGGCGTAATTTTATAGGCAAAACAACAGGGATAATAGATCCAATTTAGTAATATTCTACAAGCCGTTTGCAAATGCGTTATGTAAGCAGCGCTATTATCGGCTTTTATATGTAATAGCTAGGTCTTCCGGGTGAGACTTTAAATCGATATCCCGTGGCACAAAGAGCGTGTCGCGTAGGAAACATCATTTTATTGGCACCATTTGTGGGGTGGGTGGGGGTGACCGTGCCCGAGTGGTAAGAGAACGTCATAGTCCACTGACGTCCTGCCTCACTTCTCGTCAGCACAGGTTCGAGCCCCGCTGTTACCTACGCTGGTTTTTGTGAAATAGTTTGCCAGTTTAATATATCTTAGAACTTTATGGAACTGCTGTGACTATAAAACACGCGTGCGTACACAATAACAGCCAAATCACATTTAACTCACACAAGCTGTTTTTTTTTTTTTATTAGAATAGATACTTCAAGATTTTCTTTTTATTAAGTTTTTATTTAATAATTTATTACGGGTGGTTTCTTACAAAACACCCTGCTGAAATGTAATTTACTTTATGACCAAGTCTGTTTGGAAATATGTTTTCAGTATCCAAAAGTGTCTGCATTTTTTATCAAGAATAAAATGTAAAATTGTATACTTTAATTTTCGAATATATCAACAAAAGTAGTCCCGTGTTTTGGCCCCATTTTGTTCAGATTTGGTACCTTCATACTTGGAATTCCACTGTGCGTAAGTTGTGCAAAACGTACTCATCTAGGCTACTGGTTAAGATCCGCCTTCTCATGAATATTTATTATACGTCATTAGTTTGCGTGTAGTTATAGTAAAGATGTAGTTCGGAAACGGTAAAACGTGTTCCGGTTAGTATCACTTTTGCTGACTGGTATGGACATGCTGGTTACATTCAGTTTTACGTAACCCCTTTTTCCGGTTCCCTTGCAATATGATGAACACTGCAATAATACTCTCTGCAGCTAAACTGCAGAAATGAAACCATCGTCTAGACGATGTACACCTGAAATAAATCAGCTTACCACAATTTGATGTTAAAACTGGGGTAAAAAGGGACGATGAAATGTCAATCTCTTGAAATACAAAATAACACAACACAATATATTGTCCTATGACATATGCGTATTTTTTAAAGAAAATATGCATATAGTTATTTCTTACAAAAAATATTACTCCACGTGTCATGGGGCATAACTATACCACACCTGGTATAATTACTTCATAATACAAATCGTAGAAAATTTGCTTGATGTGAAGTAGGTGTCATTTTGCAGAAGACAATTTAAACTGCTTATTCGCAATTTTAAGTTCATTTTTCCCCCGGAAATGTCCTTGCATAATGCCTTAACTGATGATAAATGTGGCTTACAACTGAAGGTACGTGTACTACTATACACCAATCACAGAGACTAACCCGGCATGATTTATAATATAACCAACTTCAAGTTACCGGTAACTCGTATTATTCCAAATAAAAGTTGAATAGTATTTAAAATATTACACTGGGTAATTCTAGTGACATGTTGTAAATTTTGAATTTACTGGGTGTAAATACAAAATTTACAACATGACATGTAAATACAAAATTTACAACATGACATGTTGTAAATTTTGTATTTACACCCACCCAGTAAATTCAAATTTTACAACATGACACTAGTATGCCACGTAAAACTAATAAACTTTATATTTTCTGGTGTGTCTATAATTATGTTTGTATTGAATGTGACAATTTTCACCAATTGCACAGATTAGCACACCCATAAGTTTTTTATTACTTATTGTAAATTATAATTTAAATGTTTGCTCTGATAAATTTAAATCTGTTTCGTTTCGTTATCATTTCTTTCGATCTGTTCAGTTTTGTTACGTCTCGCGATATTTAGTAACATTCCGTTAGATTTTGTTGGATAATTGGTGTTGCGTTTCGGCAATCAGGTCTGGACTCAGAAAACTGTAAGACAAATAGCAAACCAAGATTTCTTTTTTTTTGCAATGGAAATGGAGCCAGCTCAATGCCTATACATGTAATATACATTTAGCACACTATTTGTGAGTTTGGGGGTTTATTTGGTTGGGAAATATTGTTGTTGCTAATCAAGCATGACCCATACCCATGGTGTGTGCATCGTCAAAGTCAGTCGTCCGTGGCAGTTCTTCATTTTTTTTTCTTGTGAACGATAGTAAATATCACAAAAACATGTATCAGCCAGAAAATTAGCTGATTACAAATTTTTAGTCAATCTGGGATAATACTCCGAGGCTAAACCGGCTAATGGGTGTGTCCTGCTATTGCATACATGGTGATAACATTGGTTAGTATGACCGCATGTAGCACGCTCTATTTGCTGGGGAAGCTTGTTCCAGAGCTGTCTATGTAGTAACTGTTACATAACTATGGCGTCGGATTAATGTTATAACGTATAACTTGACTCGATCGATACACTCGCTCACACACACTCGGTCCATGCATACAATATTATGAGACATGCTATACACGTATGATATTAAATATCTCCCAACTGATTTCTAATATCGAGCTTATACAGTCCGGGTCATTGGAATTTTCTATTACACTGGCAAATAGCATTTAAAATGTTGTAGTTCAGGGCGGATTCAAGCACAGAGGCTCTAAAAAATAGTTTTAGAGCGTTGTATGCTCAATGAAAACTGGAGCCTGGAGGAAAAAAACTAATTTCCTCCATGCTCCAGTTTTCATTGCGCATGTAACGCTCTAAACAGCTATTTTTCCGAGCCCCTGTGATTCAGGTTGGGGCTCAGCGAGCGTGTGCCCCATAAAGTTGAAAAAATATATACAAAACCTTTTATGATTTTTCAAATGTGGGAAATAAATAACAAACAAAAAAAATCGAGCTTCAGAACGCTCTCCGAAAATTATAAGATTGTGTCGCTCTAACTTGGAACCCTGAATTCCGTCCGCTTGGAAAGTGTCGCCCATAATGTAAATCGCCCCTTTAGATTTAAAGCTTCTTCTTTCAAGATAAATACTACACACGATTCAAATACTATAAATATAGGCATATTTACAAAAATCCAAGGCGTTGTCATATATATAATTGAAATTGAAAGTGGGAGGGCTAAACCAACTTAAAACACACACACGCCAGAAGTGGGGGGGGGGGCTAAACCAACTTAAAACACACACACGACAGAAACGTCTTGGGGGCTAAGCCCCAATTTTCAACACCTATGCCTATCTTTGCAAAAAAGTGGGGGGCTAAGCCCCCCCGGCTCCGACGCCTATGTATACAAATGTATATATATATATATTTATTATATATATACATATACACCAGACAGCTAGTAAGCTCAAAACTTAAAAACGTGACCTAGCTTCCGCGACCTAGTGGTTAGAGCATCGTGTTTTGCCAGTTTATTTTACTGGTGGTCTCTACCCTGGTACTTTACCACTAAAAACTGGCTTCCAACATATAACTGAAAAACTACTGAGTGTGGCATAAAATTAAATTCAAATATAAAACATAGGCGTAGGACCCCCACATACACTTTTTCACACTGGCGGATTTATAGGGGTGTGACAGGCGCATGTCCCTCCTCTAAAATTGACTTGCAAACACAAGTTAAAGTCAAATCAAGTATTAGTGTCTGGAAGCCTGAAAAACGCCTCTCGGGGCTTTTTTTTAAATCAAAATTCCCCTCATAAATTACTGCTTCTTTTTCCAAAATGCATACTCCACAGTCACCTGGTATTCGGCTCCAGAATTTCACTTTTTGTTTTTGGCAGATGACAATCAATATGTCATATACAACTTTTGAAACGACAAGTAACTTCTTATATAGCGTCTGGAAGCTACAAATAGTTTCTCGGACTTTACAAATTATAACTTTGGTATTATGTTTATAATTTTCCCTAAACAACCAGTCTTCACATTCTTATTCGTTATTCTTGCATGCGGAATTTTGCAACCATTCAGTCCTTTATTGTTGTTAATTGGCGCAGAGAGAAATAAATGTAAAAAAATCGAAAAGAAATTATTTTACGTAGAAACTAATGGGGAAATTATGTATGTTCATAGACGTACGATACTATATATGATGGAAGTAAACTGTTGGCTCATCTTCAAGTTAGTAAATACCCTTTTAAATGTTAGATGTACAGTAATAGGTCAAAAGTGTTTCCTCATTAATGAATTTAACTATATAACCTTAGTAAGCCTGCTGTCCAATGGCCTATTTAGGTATCGATAGTTTTATTTGGATGTTTGTGAATTACGTCACATATCCGTTCGTTATCTTTCAGTGTAATAAACATCTAAATGACCTCGCTAGAATTTTACTCCCATGAAGAATGATGTATTTCTCCTGAAGTAATAAATAGATTTCAATGGAATTTCTACAAATTGAGTGCCAAAACCTCAACGTTCTGTGGATGAGTTTTTTTAAAAATTTGATGATTGACAAATTCTAGAAGAGTTATTGAAAAAACACAAAATTACTAAGGTTATATATAAATAAATTCATATTTGGGGAATCACTTTTGACCTGAGACTGTACTACACTGTCATATCTAGGCGTTCACACGGTAGCTCCGCCACTGAATCTAAATAGCCGCGTAAACAGTTACAATTTTGTATTATTATAATGTTATGATAATAATGTTGTTCATATCATTGGATTAGAAAGATTTAAGAGAGAAGTATTCACAAAATGTGTCATGGCCTAAGAATGTTTTAAATATAACATTGCGTAAATATAGCATTATAAATCTAGTATTTTGTGGAAAACGCACGTTACTTGTCATTAACGACGATTAAGACGGGCACCGTTGTAATGTTAGTACACGAATTATGATGACGTGTAACCTCATGAATATTCAAATAATTGTTCAGTATTGGAATTCTTGAGAAGTGCGTTATGCCCCACCTTTTCATCAACGCTAAAACTTACAGTCTTGGGAGAGAACTTACTTAGGCCTAGTTTAAGAACTGGCCACCCGAATTCATTAGCTAGGGTACCAGAGAAATAGGATTTTCGACGATATAAACGGAAGATACAATTTGACCCACTTTCTGTGAATTAACTCGCTGCAGTGCAGGACTACATTTTTACACTTGACAAAACACGTTTGGGAAGCAGCCATCTTGGGAAGGCGGAAGCGCTTTGAGATTTCACCTGGATTTTTGCGTATACTAGCCAGATTTTGCACTCAAAACGGACATTTGAGTCTTAACGGTACGATTACAAGTTTTTACTTATCCTAAAATTCTCCTATAACCAGCTAAAAATGGACCGAGCAACTCTCGTCGCTAGAGCTAAATTAGCAGAGCAGGTCGAACGGTATGACGACATGTCTAGCGATATGTCTACTATAGCCAAGGACTCAAATACCAAGTTATCTAACGAAGAACGAAATCTTCTTTCGGTTGCCTTCAAAAACGTGGTCGGCTCTAAGAGATCGGCATGGAGGGTGATGGCTTCTATTGGACATAAACATTCAGAAGGGGACGAACCACAGAAGGGTATTTCCGACAAGTATCGTAAAAATATTGAAGATGAACTAAACCAAACATGCGATACTGTTATAGACCTGTTAGATAATCACCTGTTGAAACAAGTTGAATCATCTAAGGATCCCGCAGATATAGAGTCTCAAATTTTCTACTTGAAAATGAAGGGCGATTACCTGCGCTACAAAATAGAGGTTTCTACGGAAGACGATAATGCTTTCACGGAACTTGCTGACAAATCGCAACAAGCATACGAACTTGCAAAAGAAATAGCAAAAAACGTCCCAGCCATCGACCCAATTCGATTAGGACTTGCATTAAACTACTCAGTTTTCTACTATGAGATAAAAAAGGAGCAACAAAAAGCATGTGATCTTGCGGAAGAAGCATTCAAAAATGCACTATCATTCCTTGAAGATTGCCAACAAAACAACGAAGCCGTCTATAAAGATAGTAGCTTGATCCTTCAGCTCCTACGGGACAACCTGACCCTATGGAAATCGGAGCAAGGAGAACAGAGTAATGAGGAGGAGGGTGTTGAAGACCAGTAACATGAAAAGCTTAACTAAAACAATGTCTTTGGGCTCTTATCATTCCTCGAGTAAGGTTAATACTACATGAAAAAAGTGTTTTATAAAAAAGAAAAAAGATCCTGAGATTATCACATGGTACTGATTTGACATATATTTTATTCAACTGGAGTGAACTGAAATTTGCCGAGAGATCAAAGTGACGAGAACGTTTATTACATTTTTATACACATTTAAAGGCAGTAAATATGCCTATCCATGTACTATGAGTATGATGTAGTAACACAGAGCTGCATATCATTTGTGTGATTCAATTCCACCGGCTCATACGCTTTGTTGATGCGAAAAAAAGGAAAAACATTAATGCAAATAATATCAATTCATATTAACAAGCAAGTTTAAATTTAAATGGAATCTTAATATCATATTGGGTGTTTGCTTTTATTTTATTTTTATTTTTTTTCGAAATAAGGATTGTCCCTGTCAAGATATATGCTCTATTTTCTGTCTTTCTCATCACAAACAGGACAAGTGTTGATGTGTTTTTTGATGAACTGAAATTTCAAAGAATGACACCAGGAAATGTCATATTATTTACACCGAAGAATTAAGATTAAGCTGTTATAATATACATGTACTTTAGTTTATATTTTCTGGTATTTAGTGTTTTTCATTTTTTTTAATTATTATTATTTTTATTATTATTATAATTACTTTAGTATCAGAGTATGTTTAAATAATGTCATTAATATGGTACAACAAAGATTAAACATCTCGCAAATACAGATTGTGCCATTTTGTGTCATTTATCTGTAGAGCTGAAACGGACAAAAAAAAAACATTGGCAATGGAATATATTCTTACTTCTTCTGTATTCATATTCAAATGATTATCTTTTTATTGTGCAATTTTTCTTTCAATCCACGTTAAATTACCCATGGTGGTTTAAGAGCTCCAGATAAGTTATTTTCAGGTAAAGGGTATTTCACTGCCTGAAATAAACTTTAAAAGGTAAATAAAAATCTAAAAAAAGTATTTTTAAATATTCAACAGGCGTTTCACATAATTATATGTAAATTGTCACTATTATAATTTGTAATTTTAATTTCCAGTGAGTAATTTCACCTTATGTTCTAATTCCAAAGTTGATTTTTCAAATTTTTAAAGGGTAAATACCCTCATACTCCACTTATCTGGAGCTCTGCAGGTTTTCATAACCAAGGAATAAATCACTAGATCAAGCCATTTTCTGTTGAATGTGTTTATAAAATGTGTACCAATACATTTGAACTTCTAGGATTTAAAAATTAATGAGTATTGGACTTGGAGCATAATTTCACCTTACTACATGTATAGGACTGCCGTGATAAATTGGCACATGTCTACAAACACGAGTCAAAATTGGATCATGAGGGTCAGGCTACTTGTCTGCACAGTAATGCCTAATGCAAGGAATCGAAGCAAGGAAAAATGTATAACCTGTACGCCCCTATTTTAGGAAAACGGATGGTATTGTTCTGGTGTCTGAAAGGACTAGAATGTGCCACCTTATCCTGGAAGACTTTTACCCGACAATTGAAATTTTCCTCACCAAGCTTTTCCTAGAATCTGTGCTAATTAGTAGCGGCAACATGATGTTGCCCTGTGTAATATACCAGTAATAGACATGTGACCAAATATTTGAATGGTAGTTTTATACTCGATAATTCATGTTTGCTATTCCTTTGCCAATATTCGCACATTCGTTTCAGCTCTATTAAGCTGAAATCTTAATGCATTGCATGGTTCAAAATTAAAGGAAGCAAAAAAAAATTTGCTACCTAACTTTTTGTTTTGCTAACAGCCTTAAGAATCATTTGCAAAAGTCTGCTACCATTCTTCGAGAGGCAACTTGGATCAAATGTCTGCATTACCTATGTATGTGTTCATAAGCTTTTGATGTTGCTGTTGAAATTTGTAGGCTATACAGTGCAACCAGTCCAGAAAGACCAATCCAGGGCAGGACAAATCCACTTGCCTGAAACCCAGGACAAGCTCAATTTTGGCTTGGGCAAGTTGAAAAATATGGTCAGCTAGCCCATGGGCAAGCTAAAATAACAATGTTTTAAAAATTGATCTAGTCCTATTACTACCACAAGGGTCAAGGGAAATGATGATCAAATAAATGATTGGATGATGACCAACACTCAATATTATTAGAGCTCAGTATACATGTATATGTTTATAGGTGGGCCATATTGCGAAGCATGTAATAGCCTATTTGTCAGGACAAGTTGAAAATTATGTTGGCTAACTCCAAAAATATTTGTCCAGCCATGCACTCTCATGAAAGGCCACATTTTGAAAACCATTATGGGAAAACAACTCTGTAAATTAAACCTCTTTTGAAAGACCACCTGTCGTGAGAGACAGCATTTCAGTGTCAAGTCAAGACAGGTTTCACTGTATGTATATAAGTCTATCAAAAGAATACACAAGAACCATTTATTTGACAACAGAAATCCTAATATTTTTACCTTGAAAAGCTTAATCCTTACTCATTGATCAGGTAAAAAAGTTTGCTTTAGGTCTATCAAGGTAAATTAGCACATGTTTAGAATTTAGAAACGAGTCTAAATTATATCACAACAGGGATGTCGGCTATTTGTCTACACAAAATATTACAGCTACAGTAATCCGTGTAATGCAAAATGTTTACCTGTACACCTTATTTTGGTAAAATGGTAGTGTTGTTTTGTTTTCAGGTCCCCTGAGCCAAATGCTCGTGGTGACCTATTGCGGTAATTTTTTGTCTGTCGTCATCTGTTGTTAACATTTACACATTTTCAACTTCTTCTCAAGAACCAATGGGCCAATTTTAACCAAACTTGGCATATGTTATTTATGTATAACATCACCATGTGAAGCCGCATAAAGTTTGCAAATGAAAAGGGACTAGGACCCATAAGGGACCCAAAAAGGACCAAGACTTGGTATGTCTTTAAAAATCTTCTCATGAAGCAATGATCAGATGACTTTCAAATTTTGTATGCCTGATTGTGAAGTCAATATCTACAAAGTTTGCAAATGAAAATGAAATCTGTCCATGAACCAGCCACTTTGGGGTTCTTTAGTAACATAGGGTACAATTGTATTGCAAATTGTTTAATAACTCAAAACTGATCGACTTTTGTATGCAAAGATATACATGTATGAGAAAGTTCTTAGGAATCATCTGAGGATCATTTTGGAAAAAATTCATGGTCATGGGGTCAAAGATCAAGGTCACAGACACCTGAGTAAATGGAAAATGTAAGTTTTTTTTGGTTAAATTTGAGACATTTTGGACTACTTCTCCAGAACCACTGGGCCAATTTGAACCAAGCATGACAGGAAGTATAACCATGTGAAGCAGCACAAAGTTTGCAGATGAAAAGGGGCTAGTTCCAAACATGGCTGCCATGGCTAATTATAGAACGAATGTTTGATTTAATGCTTGTATCTCCAAAATTATCAAAGCTAGAAAAAAACATGTTACCTGAAAATAAGCGGCTTGCAGAAATCTACCAATATTTTATTTTGATGGAAATTGTTCCCCTTTTTCTGGATTTTTCATGTTTATGGATGATTTTTGACGTTATCTTGAAAAGTATAATAGAGTAAAAGTGAAAAAAGCAAAAATGATCAGCAAATGTCTACAAAAAAGTCACTGCTCAATGGCCGTAAGTGCTGAGCATGGGCCAAAATTTGAAGCCCTTCACCGACATTTGGTGACTTCTCCATATGAGTGAAATATTCTTGAATGGGACGTTAAACAACAATAAACAAACAAACATACCATTGATCATATGACTTTCAAATTTTGTATGCATAATTATATAGTCAGTATCTACAATGTTTGTGAATTAAAAGTTAATTTGTCAGTAAATGGTTCACTAGGGGGCGCTTGAATAACATAGGGTGCAGTTGTATTACAAATTGTTGAATAACTCAAAACTGATCGACTTTTTGTATACAAAAAGATATATGAGAAAGTTGTTAGGAATTATCTAAGGATCATTTTGACAAAATTTCAAGGTGATGGGGTTAAAGGTCAAGTCATAGACACCTAAGTAAATGGAAAATGTAAGTGTTTTTGTAAAATTTTAGACATTTTTTACTTCTCAGGTGACCGTTAAGGCTCATTGGGCCTTTTGTTTGACAGATCTAGACTGTGTAACTTTATTATTGATAGATCTATACCTACTTTTATATCGGGTAGCAAAAGTTTGCCCCTGACTGACCCACCAAAATATATGTGACAAATTTTGTTGATTTATTCTGTAGAATAAAATGGTATAAGTAAGAACTGCTATCCTTATTTCTAATACTTCTGGCATTGGGTGCATGCCATTGAACATTTTTTCATTACTGGCCTGATGGGAACTTCTCTGGGAAAGATTCAGTTTTTTGAAGGGTCAGTTGTTTTGTCATTGACCGATTCACCATAGATGGCGAGCGAAGTAACCTTGTGATTATTATATGGCTGTTTCTACTCACTTTTCGGTTATGACGGGCTTCACAGGAAAAATATTTTATCCTGCACTGGATACTTGTGGGTATTATGACAATCCGGAAAGACTACTCTTACCACTTTAATTATGATGTATTATATAAAATGTAAACTCCTGGTCAAGAACGGGTTCCCGATACTTCACTCTATCAGGTGATATGGATTTTACCATACATGTTCCTTTAACAACCCAAATGGAATTTAGGGTATGATGACAGAATTTTTATTTCTTTATGAAGCATGCTTGACCAAGAAGTAGAAGAAATATGACATTTCTTTAATCTTACATGCACTTATAATAAGTAAGTCTTGGAGGAACTGAAAACATTTTAGAAGCATTATCAAGCCTGTATGGTTGAAAATCGGTACTAATATTGTTTTACAGGTAGTTCTACTAGATTCTGTCAAAATTAAGTTTCTTTCTTCAAATTGCAATCAAATTTGGTATGTGGATTTAAAGTTCCATTGAGACAAAGGAATTGGGACAAAGAAGTGTGATTATGCCTGACATTCTGCAGTACTTTACAGTCTTGAGAAGCATTGCACTTTTGAACAATGAAGTCTCTCACTTCTGGTCAGTTTAGGTTTGAGCCCTGCTGTTGATTTTTGTTGATTAAGTTGATTTTTGTGAGAAAGTTTGCCAGTTTACTTGCAGAAAGCCTATGGTCTCTTCCTGGATATGATGTAACTGGGTTCTCTCCTCCACCATTAAAATCTGGCCACCATCATATAACTAAAAATTGTTGAGTTTGGCATTAAACTACTGTCTCCAACAACAAAACAATAAAAGTCTTCTCTTGAAGCAATGATCAGATTTCTTTCAAGTCTGCTATGCATGACTGGTAAATCAATATCTGCATGAACATAGATTACAAAATGGAATTGAAATCTGTTTATAAACAAGCCTTTAGCAAGTGCATCAAATGACATGGTTTAGTGTTGTACAAATGGCTAATTAACTGAAAACAGATTGACCTTTGTATACAAAAATATAGGAGAAAGGCTGTGACAAATGGAAAATATCAGTTTTTTGTCAACTTTTAAAAATTTTCATTTTCTTCTCACAAACCAACATACCCTTTTAGCTCACCTGGCCCAAAGTGCCAAGTGAGCTATTGCTATGGCCAAATGTCTGTTGTCCGTCATCTGTTGTACGTCATTTTCCATATGTTAACTTTTGTGTTTAAACATCATCTTCTCAAAAAACAAGTGGGCTAATTTTAACCAAACTTGGCATATAGCATCCTCATGTGAAGCCGCATAAAGTTTGTGAATGAAAAGGGGCTATGAAATTTTTGGTAGTTTGTTTCTTACCATAAATGCAAGCTCCCTTTCGATTTTGATTAAATTCTGATTTTCCGTTGCTGAGTTATGGTCCTTGGTAATACGTAAATATTTGAAAAATAACAGTTTTTACAGTTTTTCTTTGTAATGCTTCAACATAGTGAGTTGATATTTGCTATTTGGTTGTATATAGATGATTTACAGATCAAGTTCAAATTTGGTTCCGGTTGGATGATTTTGTGCAGAGTTATGGCCCCTTGACTTAGTAAATTCTTTAAAAATATCCCGTTCTGCACCTTTTATTTGCAATGCCAATACATATTGATTTCATATTTAGTACATCATTTTATCTAAATGAGTTACAGATCAAGTTCAAATTTGGTTCTGGTCGGATGATTTTGTGCAGGGTTATGGCCCCTGAACTTAGTTAAATTTTAAAAAATATCCCTTTTTGCACCTTTCCTTTCCTTGGATGAATTTGTGCAGAGATGGCCCTTTGACTTAGTAAATTTTTTAAAAATATCTCTTTCTGCACCTTTTCTTTGCAATGCCTCTACATATTGATTTATCATAGTATCTAAAAGTCAAATGTATTTGAAAAGACCTCAAGGTAGACGGGTGTATCATGTGCTCTGAAAGCACAGCTCTTTATTTAAATATCATTTAGACATTTTTTACTTCTGGAATTTTACCAAATACCAGGTGAGTATCTTAAGGCCCCTTGGGCCTCTTGTTTTAATCATACTTGGTAAGAGCTATTCCCATGTGAAGCTGCATAAAGTTTTGGAAATGGAAAGGGGCTAGGACCAATAGGGGCTAAAAAGTTGCTGAAACTTTGTACATCTTTAAAATTCTTTATGAATCAATAATCAGATTTCTTTCAAATTTGATATGCCTGATAGTTAGGTCAATATTTACAACGTTTGTGAATTAAAACAAAATCAGTCCATAAATGAGCCAGGAGGAAGCTCTTCAAATGATAAAGTTTACAGTCAGTGTTATACAAATGGCTTATTAACTCCAAAAAAAAAAAATGATTTACTTCTGGACATATACAATGATATATGAGAAAGTTGTTGGGAATTATGTGGGGCTCATTGTGACAGAGTTACAAAATGGAAAGCATCAGGTTTTTTTGTAAACTTTGAAACATTTTCAGCCTCTTTTCAAGAACCAATTTTTCAATATTCACCAAACTTGACGGGAACTATACTTATGGAAAGCTACATGAGGGCAGCAGATAAAGCGGGGCTACAATCCTTTGGAACACCTAAAAGGATCAGAAATTGGTGCGTCTTTTAAAAAGAAATCTCATTAAGCAATGATCAGCATATTTTCACTCAGGTGACCACTAAGGCCCATTTGGCCTCTTGTTCAGTTATATAGTGGCACCCAGTTTTTAAAAACGGAGGAGAGAAAGTGATTTCAATGTATTCTGGAAGAGACCATAGGCAGACTTTCTCACAAAATTAGCTTTGGTTCCAACTTGGACTGAATCTTTGCTGGTGTTAAGAGCTCTTCTACTGCTGGTTAATAGATTATTTCACAGGAAAATGAGCTTGGAGGTTTAATGGGCGGTCATCAGATATATACTTGAATGTTGTTGTCACAGGATAAAACACATTTTATGCAGAGAAACATCCGACAGCTGTCAATAGAATATATTTCTGTGGCAATTACAGGCTTCCATATGACACAGAAAAAGCAATATGGTATGATGTATAATGTTAATGTCACATGAAGAGAGACTGACATGATATAAAACAAGTATCATTGGAGGTGAAAGGTCAAGGATACAATACAAAATATTGCATTTGGTATAAAGGTTAAATTTAAAATATGACACAAAACCAGTTATGTTTAATGATGGATAAAGAATATGTGATATCAAGAGTGAATGGCTTGATACATTACATGTATCATTTGAGATGAAATGAATGATACAGGTGATATAGATCTTTGTTAATTGGATATTTGACACTTGAAACAGAACAGATAACATGAGATAACACATGGCTCACAAATAACTTGATTTGTATCATTTACCTTAACATGTTCGCTGATCTGTGACACCTGTACCATTTACCTTAATATAACATGTTTCCCTGATCTGTAAGACCTGTACCATTTACCTTTATATAACATGTTTCCCTGATCTGTAATACCTGTACCACTTACCTTTATATAACATGTTCCCTGATCTGTAATACCTGTACCACTTACCTTTATATAACATGTTTCCCTGATCTGTAAGACCTGTACCACTTACCTTTATATAACATGTTCCCTGATCTGTGACACCTGTACCATTTACCTCTGTATAACATGTTCCCTGATCTGTAACACCTGTGCCATTTACTTTTATATAACATGTTCCCTGATCAGTTACACCTGGACCATTTACCTTCATATAACATGTTCCCTGATCTGTAAGACCTGTACCACTTACCTTTATATAACATGTTTCCCTGATCTGTAAGACCTGTACCACTTACCTTTATATAACATGTTCCCTGATCTGTAAGACCTGTACCACTTACCTTTATATAACATGTTCCCTGATCTGTGAGACCTGTACCATTTACCTTTATATAACATGTTTCCCTGATCTGTAAGACCTGTACCACTTACCTTTATATAACATGTTCCCTGATCTGTAAGACCTGTACCACTTACCTTTATATAACATGTTCCCTGATCTGTAAGACCTGTACCACTTACCTTTATATAACATGTTCCCTGATCTGTAAGACCTGTACCATTTACTTTTATACAATATATCCCCTGATCTGCAACACTTGTACCATTTACTTTTATATAATATATCCCCTGATCTGTAACACCTGTACCATTTAGTTTTATATAGTATATCCCCTGATCTGCAACACTTGTACCATTTACCTTTATATAACATGCCCCCTGTTTGGTAACACCTGTACCATATTTACTTTTTATAACTTGTTCCCTGATCTGTATCACCTGTAACATTTACCTTTATATAAAATGTCCCCTGTACCAGTCCCCTTTATATCACAAGTTCCTTGTTTTATAGCACTCCCTTTATATCACAAGTTCCTTGTTCTCAATCACCCACTTTATATCACAAGTTCCTTTTTTCACAAGTTCCTAGTTCTATATAATCCCCTTTATTTCACAAGTCCCTTTTTCTATATCACACCCTTTATATCATAAGTTCCTTGTTCTATACTATCCCCTTTATTTCACATGTTCTCTTATTTGTATCATCTCTATAAGTTCCCTTTATATCACAAATTTCTTGTTCTATATCAACCCCTTTTTATATCACATGTTCCTTGTTCTATATCATCCTCTTTATATTACATGTTCCTTGTTCTGTATCATCCCCATTTTATATCATAAGTTCCTTGTTCTGTATCACTCACTTTATATCATAAGTTCCTTATTCTATCTCACCCACTTTATATAAGTTCCTTGTTGTACGTTACCCCCTTTATATCACAAGTTCCTTGTTCTATATCACTCCATTTGTATCATAATTTTCATATTCTATATCACCCCTTTTATATCATAAGTTTCATGTTTTATATCACTCTCTATACCACAAGTGCCTTGTTCTATCTCGCCCAATTTTATATCACAAGTTCCTTGTTCTGTATCACCCCCTTATATAACATTTTCTCTTATTTGTGTCATCTGATTCATTTCCTTTTATATCACTATTTTCTTATTCTAAATTTCCCCTTTGAATCACGTCCTCTGATTTGCACCACATGTACTTCCATTTCCTTATGGTGTAAGGAAGATATCGAATGTGGTCTGAGGTTAAATGTCAAGGTCACAAACTTTGATTTCCAAAATTCCTTGTACTTAAAAATTGTTCTCGCTAGGTCTATGCGAAAGCTGCGTAAAAAAACACTCCTGCTACGACTTGTTTTGCTTCTAGCTGAACTTGTAACACATAGTTAAATACGTAGGCTACATCTAATAAATCAGTGAGAAATGATTTTTTTTAGTTTTTTATTCTGTATCAACTCAGTGAACTTGAAACTTTAATATTTCATGTCATTTTCCTTTCATGTCACAATTACCCTTTACACAACCACAAGGTCGTTTGAAGGTGAATGTCGGGTGTTATAATAAGATAGCCGATAGAAAATAAATACGATATGATGAGTCAGAGACGGGTGAAAATTATTTGCAGATTTTGAAACAACGTACGTGTGTGTTTCAATTTTGTGCTAGATTTCCATCATTCTGTTTAGACATAACGTCGTGGACAGGTGAGATGTCACCGATTTTGACCTCTTTGACACGACCAAATACCAGTACAGACTCAGTCGCCTTCACGCGTCAATTTTATTTGCCGTGAGTATAGGGGCGTACATTATCGGCGTAAACGTCTTATGATAGTGGTGAGTGGTTAAAAGCCACGCCCAGAAATAAGTCGTAGTGATTTAAAGGCGATGCGCTTACTATTCAATAATCACTAGTTTCCAACAGCATAGATTAATTAACACAACGCGATATCATCGATAGTAAATTCAATCAATACAGGGTCGTACTCTGGATCGACTGTATTCAGATATTGGTAGCCTACATTTCGACCGATAGATAGTTCAAGGAGTGCCAATGGAGAAGTGATTGGGGTCTGTGGTGAGGCAAGGTAATTACCGAGGATAGGCCTACAACTTTCAACACAACTTTAGTATTGGGCCTTATTTTTAGTATATAAATTGCTTTTCACATTACTTTCTCTTTCTTTTTTAGCAATGTGTATAACATCAAATAGGTTTTGACAGATCACAACTTTCAAAACATAAAAATAGTGGGGGCACGCCCATTATCTCCCCCCAATCAGCATTCTTTGAAGGGACAGGGAGTGTGTGTCGTTCGTATCTTCCCTTCCCTATGGACGTTTAATTATTGATGATGTCCAAGAGCATATCCTAACCTCAGAAATAATGCATATACAGAACTAAATACAGAATGTATTTTTTGATCGAAATATTGATAGCAATATCAACAGTTTCCACTCGTTTATGATCAAAACAGAGGAAGAAACCATTCATTACACATAATCGTGTCTCTATGCAATGCCAGTTTGGGTAATACTGCTAGATTTTATTGATTCTATGTTTCATGATACATATATTTTACTTTGTATTGTTGTTGTCTTTCTTATACAATATAATGTACAAAAAATCCAAAGCAAAGCAATAAAGATCCATGACACTATTTCGTTTTGATACGCTCCCTTAAGACGCATAATGCGGATGAGTCAGGCCAAATTCAATTGTGTATTTAATAGCGTGGACTCGTACACTTTATCCAATAATCTGCTTATCGGCATAGACCTTGCGCACGTGATTGTGTGTGTGTGTATATATATATATATATATATATATATATATATATATATATATATATATATATATATATATATATATATATATATATATATATATATATGTGTGTGTGTGTGTGTGTGTGTGTGTGTGTGTGTATCTATATATGTATGTATAACGTGTATGAGTTTGCATTTGTAGGGGGAACATAAACACCCGAAAATTATATTTAGGACAACACCTTTCCCAAATCTCCTTCATAAATCCTGACTATCTGGGACGAACAGAATATAAGTATATAGCCTACCTGCTGTTCAAGCCAACGGAAATATAAAAATTTATGAATGGGTGTCTTGCATACGAAAAGCTCGTATACGTAAAGAAACTTGATATCTACGGAAGTCTAAAAATACATGAGCACATAAAGAATGTAAGATATTCTCGATTAGTCATATGTATTGCAAGTTGGAAATATGTATTTTACAGTCAAAGAATTGAGGATACTGATAGATATAGATAAAACAGAATCTTCAATTTTTTATATGTAAACTTCACATTGCCAGTACACGTGTACTTATGACTAACGCAGAATATACCGTCAGAAAATTTATGTAAAAGCTAGCACATTTAAAAGGGGAAGACAAGGGATCTAGAATGAAACCTTTACGTTTCCAGGGGAGGTAAATATATTGGTTTTAGATTAGAATCGCGTATCCTTACGTTTCCGGGTGGTGTAAAGATAAGGGAATTAGAATTTAATCCATACGTTTCCGGAAAGGTAAATATAAGGAATCTAGAATGTAACCCTTACGATTCCTGTTCTGAAATTATTTTCTACTACACAAGACAGGTGTTCTTAATACAATGTATAAACAGGTGTCCTTTATACAACGTATATACAAGTGTTCTTTATACAATGTATAAACAGGTGTCCTTTATACAACATATAGACAGGTGCCCTATATACAATGTATAGAGAGTGTTCTTTATAATGTATAGACAGGTGTCCTTTATACAATGTATAAACAGGTGTCCTTTATACAATGTATAGACAGGTGCCCTATATACAATGTATAGAGAGGTGTTCTTTATTCAATGTATAGACAGGTGTTTTCTTTATAAAATGTGTTGACAGGTGTCCTTTATACAATGTATAGACAGGTGTCCTTTATACAATGTATAGACAGGTGTTCTTTATTCAATGTATAGACAGGTGTCCTTTATACAATGTATAGACAGGTGTTCTTTATACAATGTTTAGACATGTTCTTTATACCATGTATAGAAAGGCGTTCTTTATACAATGTATAGACAGATGTTTTCTTTATAAAATGTGTTGACAGGTGTCCTTTATACAATGTATAGACAGGTGTCCTTTATACAATATATAGACAGTTTTTTATACAATGTATAAAAAGGTGTCCTTTATACAATATATAGACAGTTTTTTATACAACATATAGACAGGTGTCCTTTATACAATGTATAGACAGGTGTCCTTTATACAACATATAGACAGGTGTTCTTTATACAATGTATAGACAGGTGTCCTTCATACAATATATAGACAGGTTTTTTATACAATGTATAAACAGGTGTTCTTTATACAACGTATAGACAGGTGTTCTTTATACAATGTATAGACAGGTGTCCTTCATACAATATAGACAGTTTTTTTATACAATGTATAAACAGGTGTTCTTTCTACAACGTATAGACAGGTGTTCTTTATACAACGTATAGACAGGTGTTCTTTATACAATGTATAGTCAGGTGTCCTTTATACAATGTATAGAGAGGTGTTCTTTATAAAATATATAGACAGGTATTCTTTACACAATGTATAGACAGGTGTTATTATACAATGTATAGACTGGTGTTTTCTTTATAAAATGTGTTGACAGGTGTTCTTTATACAGTTTATAGACGTGTTTATTATACAATGTATAGGCAGGTGTTTTTTATACAACACATAGGCAGGTTTTCTTTACACAGCGTATAGACAGATGTTCTTTTTACAATGTGTAGAAAGGTGTATATATAGATGTAGGATTAAAGGTTGTTAATTTGAAAGAAATAGGAAAATAAAATTTTGACGCGTTTTGACGTCTTTTTAGACTGTAATTTTCGTTCATTTTTGTATATTTTCTTTAACTTTCTCCCCATTTATTCATCGTGATGTATTCATTTTATGTGCTTTACATGTAATTAGTGAGAGCTATGCTTTATTGAAAGAATTATTCTGAAATTGATTTTTTTTAAATTATTTACGAATTTTTAAAACTGCAAAAAGGAGAAAGGTATTGTTTCACACTCTCAGTTTGTTCTTCAAAACCGCTGAAGGGATTTTGACAAATCTTTAAAGGAATTGTTTGTTTGTTTATTGTTTATTGTTGTTAAACGTCCCACTCAAGAATCTTTCACTCATATTGAGACGTCACCAGATGCCGGCAAAGGGCTTCAAATTTTGGCCTATGCTCGGCACTTACGGCCATTGAGCAGTGAGGGTTCTTTAACGTGCCGACACCTACTGTGACCCGGGACCTCGGTTTTTACTGTCTCATCCGAAAGACATGTAACTAACCCGCCGCCGGCTGGACTCGAACTCACGACCCCACAAACAAGTGTCGAGCGTGCTACCGACTGAGCCAGGTCGGTTCTTAAAGGAAGTATTTTTTAACAGATTGACTCAGAGGTGGATCCAGGACGGGGCAAAATAGGTCTCAGGAGGTACCCCATCTTTAAAGATATTCTCAAGAACTGCTGCATAGAATGAAAAACTAATTGCATCGGAGTGATTTACATGGGTGCATGGTTCGTCATTTTCATTGATTTTTAAGTCGCCTCCACTCCCAAGGCGTGTTCTAATAATTTGTAAGATGATATTCCCATATTTGTACGATACCAACAAAGTTCAGGTGAGCGATGCAACCCATGGGCCTCTTGTTCAGTTATATGGTGGAGGGCGGATTCAAACCAGTAAGACCACCAACATTTCGCAAGTACACAGGCAAACTTTCTCACAAAATAAGGTTAGGTTTCAGTGAGGCTCGAACCTACGCTCACAAGAGGTGAGATACTTTGTAGTTCTAGGGCTACTTGTTGGTTGGTTGTATAATTGTTTGACGTCCCACTCATATGAAGACGTCACCAATGCCGGTGAAGGGCTTCAAAGTCCGGCCTATGCTCGGCGCAAGTTTACGACCATTGAGCAGTGAGGGTTCTCTAACGTGCTGACACTTACTGTGACACAGGACCTCGGTTTTTACTGTCTCATCCGAAGGACGGGAATATCCGACCTGCCACTGGCTGGATTCGAACTCACGATCAAGAGTCGAGCGCGCTACCGACTGAGTCAGGCCGGCTCTCTTGGGCTACTAAGCGCTCGGCAACGGAGGTCCCCTCTCGACAACGAAGAAATTGCTTCGTGGATCGATCGGTGCGTTCGTGTGAACTACATTTACAAACAGTGATCACATTTATTGACTTAATTCTTTTTCATTTATAAGATGGTCTAAGATTCTATACAATTCTCTTAAAAATTAGTACAAATCATTTTAAAACCCTTTGAATAAATTATCGTCTACTACTGAACAATAATTTTGTTATCAGGAATATTATCGGTTGTATTACTTTGAGGCTCAGTAGTCAATATGTACAACATCAGAAACAACAATTATCATGTGTATCATCCGTCAACAACATTTAACGACAGACTGCACTGAGAAAACATGTGAAGTGTGAATAGTTATTATATAACCGACACAGGTGAGCGATGTACAGTTTATTACCTATCTCAGGTATGATCTTCACCTGGCAACTCTTTTCTCTTTAATTATTTAATTATATTAACGATATGGCAAGAAAACTGGAATTTCTTATATGGTGTTTGTATTTTTGTGTTTTTTAAATCATTATTCACAGGTATCGACTCTGTGAGACCAAGATTTTAAACATGCCAATGTTAAAAATTGCCTTTATAAAAACTAACGTGTGAATTTTTATAACATAAATCTATACAAAAAAAGTAGATGCAATTTTTTAATCGATGATTTCAGTAAATTCAAAGGATTTTTTTATTTGACCAAAAATTACAGGACTAATTTAAGTCGGCACATGTTTACAAACACAATGAGTCTATATTAAATCATAACGGGGGTGGCAGGCTACGAGTTGGCACAAAAATATTACATCTACAGTAGGCTAATAGAAGGCAAAGTGTTTGACCTGCATACCCCTATTTTAGAAAACAGACTGTATTGTTTTGGTATTTTGTAGAACCCAGATATATCACTTTAACTTGGTAAAAATAGAATTATTTGAGTTTTTCTGTAGCCTATATTTACGATCCATTGTACGTATCAGACGCCATCTTGAAACGCCGAGTCGGCCGTATATCTAGAAAAACGGCTGGTATATAATGATATATGAAATTAACACACACAAAAAAAAGGTAGAAAGAAAAAAAAGAATCAATTCAATAAACATTCGTAATTAAATAAAACTTCGTGTAATTCAGAACAAGAGTTTAATTAAAAACCCCCCCAAAAAAAAGAAAGAAAGAAAACACAATGGGAAAGTGCGTCTATAAAAAGCGTTTAGTAATTAACTTAGGGCCTATATTATTTCTATCATAAATCTATAAAATTCAATTTTTGGTCCATTTTTATTCACAAACATGCGGTTTCACATGAGGATACTTCCCCCAGCTTTGGTTAATATTGGCCCACTGGTTCTAGAGAAGTTGAAAATGTCTAGAATTTTATGAAAAACCAGACTTATATTCAAGTATAGGTCTATGGAAAAACTGAAGTGCCTGTGGCAACCTTGAGGTTTTGCCAAAATGATCTTTAGATAATTCCTAACAATTCTCTCTAATATCCTTGTTTACAAAAAGTCAATGTTTTTTAGTTATAATGCTATTGTATAAGAGCACCTACAGGCTAATTTTTGGGCCGATTTAGTTTTCATTCCTAAAGTTCGTAAGTGTAGAATTTGATTTCACGATCATGCATACAAAATTTCAAAGTCATCTGAGCATTTGTTCATGAGAAGGTTTTTTAAGATGTATCAAGTTTTGGTTCTGTTTGACCCCAATTGGTCCTAACCCCTCTTCATTTCCAAACTTTATTTGGCTTTACTCGGGATACTTCCTGCCATAAGATGATTACACTTAAGGATCGGGTGACCAAATAAAAGGCATGACATCCAATTATGGATGCTTTTGACTGAAATGAAGTTAGATAAATAAAATTCAAGACAAATATGACTTGAAGTTGGACCACAATATTCAATATTAGTCCACTGTGACCTTCATATCTGATGTATGACCTTCAGCCAAGGTCACCACACCATCATCCATTACAAAATATGTGAAGAATAGATATGCACAAATGTCGAAGAAAAATTTTGCCTAGACAAGAAAAGTCCATATACATGTATATCTACAGTGACCTTTTAAACATGAATAATTTGACCTTGAATCAAAATCATGACACCTTTCCATAAGGGATATTTGTGCCAAGAATGAGGTTGCACAAACACAGTATAAGAAAAAAAAGTCCCAGATAAAAAATTTCGTCCAATAGTGATGTGGTGTCCAAGTAATTTAATCACCAATGAGACACTCATGGAAGTATAATGGATGGTATAACATTCACCAAGTTGGACATGTGGTCATGACAAGCCATATTCTAAAAAGAAATATACAAACATACACATGTATTGTCCAGTTCACATTCTCACTGGCCCCACTCTCTTATGTATGGTGACAAGTAGGGACGATTACTCGTGTCAGTCTGACTTTTATATTATGATTTATTATCGATACCCCAAATTTATACTCGTCCAGGTCAAGAAAGGGTTCACAAGGCGCCACCCTGCCAGGTTATATAGATTTTACAATATCATAATGAGCCATGACAAAATTAGAAACCAAAGTACCACTCCTTGACATGGCGGTACCATAATGTAACATCAAAAGTCCAAATTGTTTTTGCTTTGTTATATTTTCAGAATTGAATAGATCAGTAAAAGACACATATTTACATCTGCCCAGATTCAATTTGAATTTTGAATTTTCAATAACGTTTAATGCCTCACTCCTCAATTCTTCAGGTACATGGTAGCGGCCTGTTTTTAATGGTGGAGGACAGAACCCGGTTACATTGTAACCGTGAAGAGACCACTGGCCTTCCGCAAGTAAACTGGCAAACTTTCTCACAAAAATCAGTTTGGGTTCCAGCAGGGGTCAAACCTGCACTGACCAAAAGTGAGAAACTTCATGGCTCAAAGTCACTCAGCCACTGAGGCTCCGCCCAGATTCAAACCAAGAGCAACTGGTTCATGAAGCTATAGGAGAAACTTAATCAAGCTAGTAAGAACACCATTTAGGCACCACACAGATCAAGATTTTTGCTCACCAAATTTACTGTTGAAATCTTTTTTGAGAGACCACCCATCTTCTGAGACAACATTTTAAAAACCACTTTGTTAAATAATTCTTGAAATAAGCCTCTTTTCAGAGACCACCTTGTAATCTCAAAATTCACAAGACCACAGCTATTACAGCCATACTTGCAGGACCCTCCCCTATACACTACTAAATGTGTTCCCAATAAGGATCAATAATATATATGGTTAAAGGGTGGGGCTGTGAATGGTTTTTAAGTTATAAGTAACAAGAGATCCCAGAGGGATCTTGGCACCCCCCATGGAATGTTCTTCATTTGATCTATGACAGACTGTTATTTTGTGGCTCAACGATGAATTTGAACTAAAACCTAAATATCTGTCAAGTGCTTTCTCACAAGATTATAACAATACCAAATATAAACTGCTATAATCCATGATAGCTTAACCATACCTGTCAACCTCTAAAAGTGAAAATGCTGGTCATGACCTGTATTGAGTAAAACAAGAATTACATGTCATAATGTCTCGCTGGTCCCTGCTTTGATATCAAATGTAGCAAAATGTAGTAATTAAGTGTATATTTCAGGGGTGTGGCAGTACCCCCACATACATTACTGAATGTGTTTTCCCATAACAATCATTGATAAACAGTATACGGTTTAAGGGTTGGACTGTGAATGGTTTTTATGTTATAAGTAAAAGATGTATATTTTGGGGATGGGGCATGACCCCCATATACATCATTGAATGTGTTTTCCCATAATTATCAATAATATATATGGTTTAGGGTGGGGCTATCAAGGTTTTTAAGTTATAACCAAAAATTTAAATTTCAGGGGGTGGGGCAGGAGCCCAATTTGCACCAGTGTTATGTGTCTCCCCACAACAATCAATAATATATATGGTTTCAAGGTGGGGCTGTGAACAGATTTAAAGTTATAAGCAAAAATATAAATTTCAGGGGGTGGGACAGGACCGACATATGCACCATTAAAATGTGTCTCCCCATAACAATACAAAATATATATGGTTTAAGTGTGGGGTTGTTTTTAAGTTATAAGTAAAAATATATATTTCAGAGGGTGGAGCAGGACCCCCAATACACCACTGAAAGTGTTTTCCGATAACAATCAATTATATATACAGTAAAACCTGTATATAGGGGCCACCCAAGGGACCAGAAAATATTGGCCTTTATGTGCAGGTGACCCTTATACACAGGTTCAATTTAGTTGAAGTATGCAGTCAAGGGACTTTTCAAAACTGGCCTTTATAGACAGGTGATCCTTATATAGAGGTGGCCGCTATAGCAGGTTTTACTGTATATGGTTAAAGGGTGGGGCTGTGAACGGTTTTTAAGTTACAAGTAGAAATATAAATTTCAGGGGTTGGGCAGGACCCCCCAGTGACCCAATAATCATACATCAATGAATGTGTCGACCATAAAAAACAAGATAGTAGTGGTAGCTCAATAGTAGATATGTAAATGACCCACCTGAAAATGTACACTGTACAACTAGACCTCAAGGAGAACCTATCAGTTATGCTATTTCTCAGAAAGTATTGAAGGGATCTTTATAAGAACTTGACATATAGGTTCTCCTTGATTTCTAGTTGTGCAGTGTATATTTTCATGTGGGTCAGATCCCAAAATGGCTACCAAGCAGCCATCTTGAATTTTGACAATTAAAGTTTGTTATATATTTCTTGAAAACCATTTACATATCTACTACCAAGCCATGTATATTCTTATTTTTTATGTGTAGACACATTCATTGGTGTATGATCATTGGGGGGGTCCTGCCCCACCCCCTGAAATTTATATTTTTAGCCCACTATCAACAGATGGTGGGCTATTCAAATCGCCCTGCGTCCATGGTCTGTCCTTAGACAATTTTGTTATCGGTATTTCTTAGAAAGTACTGAAGGGATCTTTATGATATTTAAAATATAGCTTCTCCTTAAGGTCTAGTTGTGCAGTGTACATTTTCAGGTGGGTGTGGATGGCCGCCTGGCAGCCATTTTGTGATCAGACCCACCTAAAAATGTAAACCGCACAACTAGACCTCAAGAAGAACCTTTATATCAAATATCATAAAGATCCCACCTTGCAGCTCTTTTGTGATCCGACCCACCTGAAAATACACACTGCACAACTAGACATAAGGAGAACCTATATGTCAAATTTCATAATGATCTTTTCAGTACTTTGTGAGAAATATCAATTACAAACTTTCATTGTCAAAATCCAAGATGGCTGCCTGGCAGCCATTTTGTGATCCGACCCATCTGAAAATGTACACTGCACAATAAGACCTCAAGGAGAATCTATGTCAAATTTCATAAAAATACTTTCAGTACTTTTATTGTCAAAATCCAAATGGCCGCCTGGCAGCCATTTTGTAATCTGACCCACATGAAAATGTACACTGCACAACGAGACTTCAAAGAGAATCTATATATCAAATTTCATAATGATCCCTTCGTTACTTTGTGAGAAATAATGATAACAATCTTTCATTGTCATAATGTCGCTGTACACTGCACAACTAGACCTCAAGGAGAACCTGTTAAATATCATAAAGATCCCTTTGAATAACAGCCATAACAAACTTTGTCAAAACCCTAGATGGCCACTTGGCAGCCATTTTGTGATCCTACCTGCATGAAAATTTACACTGCACAACTAAACCTAAAGCAGAAGTTATATGTCTAATTTCATAAAGATCCCTTCAGTTCTTTCTGAGAAATAGCAACAACAAGAATAGATTAAGGATGACAACAGACTACAGATGCAGGGCGATTTGAATAGCCCACCATCTGTTGGCTAAAAACAGAAATTTTAATTGACACACATGTATATTTTCATCCATGAAAATTGGGCAACTTTGATATATCAGGAATTTCGACTCGCAACGATATTTCACTGTATCACCTCCAATTGAAAATATAAAGAGATGAAATGCATTCAATTCCAATCAATGCTGGGCCAAAGCTCACCTCACCCCATTTATGTTTTACTTTCCCTCATAAAAAAAAACCATCCTATTAATCACAGAATTAGAACAAGTCCAGTTGTAGTTGTATTGTTGTTTAATGTCCCACTCAAGAATCTTTCACTGATACGGAGACATCACGAACTGTCGGTAAATGGCTTCAAATTTGGACCTATGCTTGATACTTACGGAAATTGATTAGTGAGGGTTTTTAACGTGCCAGCACCTACTGTGATAGGGGGCCTCAGTTTTTACTGTCTCATTCAAAAGACAAGAAAATCTGGTTGCCTCCGTCGAGGCCCGAACTTGTGACCTTCTGGTTGCTAATCGAGCGCTCTTCAGATCAAGTCCAAAACAAGGTTAGTTTTGCTAGAAATGTGGGACTGTAATAGCATTTTAAGCATGGTATGTATAGTGACTCAAAATACATATACATATATACGCCATAAAAGTTTGGGTGATGTATGAACAGCAGAAGTAGGTAAGCCTGAACTCAACCAATCTTAACCAGAGCATTGGTAATAACTGTCCAAAACAGTCTTTTTTCAAAAAATCTAATCAAAAACTGATTTCTCTGGCAGAATCAATTGAAATCCACTTTGTGGTCACATGCATAAGCATGTCATGTTCCACCAATTAAAATGTGACTTAGGCAATCTTGTATTAAAGTTTATCCTATGGCAAAGAGTTGTAGACATCATAAACAACACTGAACACACAAAATACCACAGTAGAAAAATCTTTTCAAAACCTTGGATATGACAAGATATTTTGAATGAATTCTGTAGACAGATAATTCTCAGCTACATGTATGAAATGAATTCCATTTCTTTTCCAATCAATAAACTTTCAAAATCGTGTCAGTCACACTTTCATTGGCTGATATTACACACCTGGTCCAACAAAAGGTCATTCACATGTGACCACATAGCGGGTTTCATTGGATCCTCCATGTGACGTATCAGAAAGTAGGGTGTGGCGAGATTGGTTTTTTAATAAAATAAAAATCTATTCCAGTATCTGGGGCATAGCACAAGAATCATATATACAGTTAAACTAAAATTATGTAAATGCCACCTCTTTAAAGGCTATTCAAACATACTGTAATCTTTGTTAACATTTTATAATAATAAATAAACCTCTTAGTGAAAGCCACATGCCTGTAACAACTACTTTTGCCAGTTCCTTTGACAGGCCTTTATAGACAAATTTGACTATATATACAATGCCTGTTTGGTTACTGTATGAGCAGTAGAAGGCAGGTAAACCTGAGTCTGGCACCATAAAACCTAAGAATTACTTAAGTCTAAAAGTTTTACTCAATTTGGCAAATCCTTAAAATCTGAATGCCCGAGCAGGCAAAGTTGAGAATTTTCTCAGACTGAAGTAAATTCTGATGTTTCATGGTACCAGCCTCTGACCTCATTCAATATTTTTAAGGCTTTTTCTAGGTTAAACATTTTTTCATTCTCACTGAAGTGAAATAACCACAGAATTTCTTTACATATGCAAAAAATATATTTTCTGCATCTTCTTATTAAAATGAAAATTGTAACACATTTCATTTTCTTTCTTTTAATTTTGCAAAGTAACAAATCTGCATTTTCTAATATAAACTCAATAAAACTATGTACTTAAAATCAGCACACCAACCATTAACTAAATGGGTAATAAACTGTAAAACAATGACACAAACATTAAAGAACTATCCTCAAAATTTGTCAATAATATGGTAAAAGCCTTGAGATACTGTTGTCATGAAAGACGACCTGTTAATTGCTGTCAATCTGGACCACATAGTGAAAATAGAGATAAACTGCAATTATGATTTACCTCAATCTCTACCCCGTCTTGAAAGATCTCCACTTCATCTTAAGAAACAATTTTCAGACTTGTGTAAAGTCTGAATTAAATATAAGCAGTCTTTTGAATAAGCACCTTTTTATTAACTAGAAACCATTTTATGGCAGTAAAAGACCAAATCTGGTAAAGTAATAGGTTGATCTTTCAATACAAGGTCTAATATATTACCAAGGTGTGGTCATAATCTCGATGAGTGACGGTATGAAAATATCAACAGAAAACAAGGGAGGTAACTAAAACAACAATTAGTACAACACTGACCAAAGAGCCATTGCTACCAGGTAATTGACTAATTCAGTATCTCTTTCAGGTAACAGTAGCAATACATCATCCTACTAGTGTACTAGATTTTATCACTTGTTTTCTAATAATTACATGTACGATAAATGAACATTGAATTAAACCTACAAATTTGCACTCTACAAATAAAAGTTCAGGAAAAACTTAGAACGTCATTTTCATACCGACATTTATAGAATTATTCATCACAAAAGTTAGTACAGCGGAATCTACTATGACAGACCAACATTCTTGTAGGACCACATTCTGGGGACTTATAAATTAAATAATCCCTAGAATAATACCTCTTTTTTATGCACCCACATGTCATGTAAAAGGCATAACTGAGTCACTGGGTGGTCTTTTAAGACAGGTTCCATTGTTCTTCCCCTTTATACAGGTAAAAAGTTAGTTTGAAATAAAACACAATAGTTGTATTAAATTGTGTTAAATGTAACTATTCTAAAATTATCTGCCAATACTTCTAATTCTGATACAATCACACTGGTTTTCCTGTCATTGTATTACTCATTAGTAGTACTGTATATCTGCTTATTTTCATCCTGGTTATTTTTTCCCCTTTTACTGCAATTAACATATTCACCCCTTCTTAAATTTGCCCATAATCACCAAAGTCTTATGAATTGCATGTACGGTCATGCCTCAATCATTTAGCTTGAAAATTTCCCTTTCATTTTAAATTCGCAATCTCGTGTATGGATGAAAATAGAAAAAAATTAAACAGGTGTGAAAATATTCCGATAAACAGCAAAAAATATTATCAATTCATAAAAAAAATCCAAAATATAAGATTAGAAACCACAACAATTGCACATGATAATTCAAAAATTTAGACACATTTTGTATCATTTCCTTTCTTTCCTCAAGTTCACTTCCAATTTTTGACAAAATAATGACTAGATACTTATTTCTATTTTTTCACAATTATCACAAAAAGTCACATTTGTTACAGAACATGCACTAAAAACAGACCACTTGTTATTCACATTTAACCCTCTTTTTAATACTCTACAGGATACAATAAGATATACATACAGAATGTCCCCCCAAAATGTGCACACAATTTGGCTCCAAATAACTCACTGAATTCATCGGTTTTGCATTCAGGTAAACATTAGGCTAATCTTGTCCGCAAATAAAACATTTACTGTGATTTGAATCAAAGAATGCATTTTTGGAAAGTTGGTATCGCATCTTAGTAAATAAAAAATGTATTAATTGTCAATTAACTCCTCAATCTCCGTCATCAAATTTGGATTCACCCAAATAAATAAATAGTACAGTCTACTATTATAATACAGGAGTGAACAGGTTAATATTGCAGGTTAATTAATTGTCAAATTTGGATGCCGCTTTGCTAAATCATACACTCCTGTATTCTGACAATGGACTTTACCATTCTTTGAAGTGTTATCTAACAATGATTCATAAACCCTGAAAAACAATGAACTCTACCCAACATCAATGATAAATTCAAGTCCATTTGCATCTCTTAGGGTGAATCAACATTCAGTTACTGTAAATTACAAAACCTTTGCCCTGGTTCAAAGGGAAATAATCTTTGATTTCAGACATGGTAAACAATTATAGCATACAAAAACTTATATAGCTTGCAAGCTAGAAATCTTCAAAATATCTCATTCAATAAGCATAAAAAATAAAAACTTTGGTAAAAATAAAGTTTTAGTAGCTTCAGTATGCAGCACTATAAAAGAAACAACACAAAATAAATGTACTAATTTTACATGACAAATTTCATGTATTTGAAAGTGAACAAAAAAAAGGAATCAGCACATTTTCTATAATTTAGTTTTTGATACTCAAGCACAATATCATATATTCATCATATTAAACAAGTATTTCTTAATGGAGCCTTCTGAGTAATTTGGGAAACTAGTTCCACCTTCACTTGTCAGTTTGTTTTTGTTTCTTTATCAAATATGATAATCTAAATACATGTACATGTACAAAGCATCTAAACAATGTATAACACACTACAAAGTCTGATGATGCCATTAACACACCATATTACTGGTGACAAAATTTGATTTAATTCATCCTTTGATCTATATGTGTGAAGGTACTATACATGTAAGGTAATACAAAACTCTAATGAAATAGGTATTGGAGTAAAATTATCAAATTCAACTTAGTTGAGGGCAGTTACATAAACCAGCACCATTTGTCTTTTTCTTAATAGTAAAACTGTTAATACAATAGTTGTTCGAGGGAATCATTTTGACTCGCAATTCCTAGTGCAGAATGTTTGCAATCTTGCCAAGATGATAGAAATGTGACCACTAAAACTTACACATTAAAATACCAATGACAAATAAAAGACCAGTACAGTCAATGACATTTCCACAGTTGAAAAAGCCTGCAAAAAAACACAAATGTACTATCATCTCTGAACACTTTCAATTTCATTGCTAATGAAAATCCCTACAAGTAGATCTAACAATATAAATATACATATATGTGGGGGAGAGAGAGAGAGAGAGAGAGTAGAAGAGAATTCCTCACAGTACAAAATGTTATCATAATGCGAATCTGGCGACACAATTTATAACATACAAGTACATGTTATGATGTATAACATATATATCAAAACGTTAGAACTGCAACAGAAAATACACAACAGTGTTTTCTGGTGTAATACAATTAACCACACATTTAACTCTATAAGGTATTAGCTATTTTCATTATCCAGAGTTACCACCCCTTGAAGCAAGTAACGATTGTGATGTCATTTGACTTGTTTGTGCGTAAAATGAAAAACGTTATCAATTGTGACATCACATACTTTTGTGAAATGATGTTGTTTTCTTACGTAAAGACGTGACATCACAATTGATACCTGATAACATGGGAGATAACTCTGAATACCAAAAAGACAGAATACAACATTTCATATTAGAATTGGCTTGTTCTCTTAAGAGAATTTTGAATTTGAATGTTGTTTTTGCCACACTCAATAATTTTTCAGTCATATGATGGCAGCCAGTTTGTTTTAGAGGTGGAGGAGATAACCTGTTTACAGAATACCGAGGAAAAGTCCACTGGTCTTCCGTAAGTAAACTGGCAAACTTTCTCACAAAATCATCTTAGGTTCTAGCTTTAAATTAAATCTGCGCCGACTAGAACTTGTATAGAGGAGAGACTTCATGGCTTAAAGTGTGATGCTCTAACCACTCGGCCATGGAGGCCCATTCTGTTAAAAGATAACAGCAGGAACAGATAACAATGCTAGAGCTCAACAGGTACATGTACCATGGACAACCTTGATCCAGCATAGACCAACTTAATTTTTGTGTTAACTCTGGGTACTGCCATCTTGAACATTGAAATTGGACAGAAGCAACAGTTTTACATTTCTGATTAATTGAAACAATAATGTAGGCTTTGATGCTCCACATTCAACCAAGTTTATTACTAGACCCAAAACATCTACAGAGCCTGTGTACAATGTAGTTTATGAGGTAAACCTTTGTCTAGAAGTCAACAGATACCCCAAATGTAATATCAATACAAATAAAATAATCATGACTAGAGGGCAAAAATGGTCTTTCAATGCTGTGGCTTGTATAAAACTAATATAAAACATGTCTGAAACGAATTCTTATTGGGCCACATGTTGAAAAAAAAAATCAGTTTATGAATGCACCATTTTTCACATGATAACCTACCTATATCCTGCATGGATGAAATAATCTTATATATGCCATTTAATACATGTATATTGGATTCATGCCACATTAATTGTATACCAAAAACAAACAAATCATAGAATTTGTACAATTCAATAGACATTCTGCTAAACATGCTGGTATTGTTTTGTAATAAATCTTGCTACTTCAACAATTCTAAAATGCCAGTGAATACGAAGACATTGAATTTCTTTTATTAAAAAGCTGGACAGGTACCCCAAAAAGATAATCCCTCTACCATTCATAGTATATATAAGTTGATATAAGTATTAACATTACATATTTGGCTTTTTTCTATCAATTTTGGGGAAATACCATTGGCAATACAATCGAGAATTTGTGTCATATTGGCCAAATTTATGCACACAAATGGAATCTAAATGCATTTCCCCATACATTACTTTTTTCATTAGTCATGAGCTCAAAAACAAATTGAGAATTCTTTTCATCAAATTGGAAAAAAACATACATTTTGCATTGGGAATGGGGCCGAATTTTGGCCCCATGGATACTATAGAAAAACCCCTGCATATGATTCTGTCTATTACTCAGTTGATTACAACATTTTTTATTATCTGAAAATTTCGGTTTCAAAATGTAGACGTACAAAAGTACTAACATCATCATTACCCTAATGCCTACATTGTATAATAGTGTATGTGTCATACTCAAAGGTCTTTTTCACTTTAATTACAGTAATTGCAGTTCTAGTAATTTTTATGGCAAGCAGACAGACACAAATCATACAAGTTTAAATCTTTACCTGACCAATTTACCTGGGAATTACCTGTACACAATATATTTTTGACAAGAAAAATATCTGATAATATGACGAATATCAGCAAACCTAGGCCACTATACAAGTAGAACAATATATTCACCAATATCTTATGATGAAAGTATCAATAACAGTTTTAAAAAGTGAATTTTACATGTAAATTAAATAAGACTGTACGTATACAAATGCAGCAGAATTTAAAACCAAGGAGAACTCCAGGTTCCAGCAAACTTGCAGGTTATTTAGCAAGGCATGGTCCAAGAAGACTCAAAATTGCATGTTTGATAATGCATATTCATTAATATAGGAATACATGTACATGTATATTAAGGAATTACAATAATAAGGAAGGGTGATTCTTGACAGTGTAAAGTCTATACAATGTAACTGAATCATGCACCAAGCAATTCAAATTATTGTACTATACTTTAAGGACATCATGAAATGACAAAAAACTACTTGTTTGGTGTAGGTCTTTTGACCAAGGCTTTCAAAAAACAGTGGTAGGAGTGTAATTGGACAGCATGATCCATCTTGAGAGACCACATTTAAAAAACCTTGCAGATAAACATTCCTTTAAGTAAAACCTCTTTTGAGTAACTACCTGTTTTGAAAGACCATACTTCAATGACAGAAGGATGGTCTTTCAAAACAAGTTTCACTATATTTGTTCAAATATAGGCTTTTACTGAATATGGTTGAAGCGAGATAGGGAGGATCTTTTAAAAGCAACTGATTTCAAATGTGTTGGATTCTTTGTAATATTAAATGCACAGTGATATATCTAAATCACTCAATTGCAATAAAAAGTCTTCTAGAGTTCTCCTTTAAGAAGTACCAGTAGTGTTTAATATATTGACTAAACAATAAAACCAATATTCCGATAAATACTTCAATCAAGAACCAGACCAAAGGTACATCAAGGAAGTATTTCCTGTTTTTCTGAAGTCTTGATCAATCACTATAACAACAACATACAAATGTCAACATGTCCTTGGGTTCAGATCTGGATACACATCAAGGGAGTCAATGCTTAGGTCAGAAAGCACATGTTTGATAACTGTTCAAACTAGCGTGCAAGTTTAATACAAAATGGGCTTTTTTCAACCTTGCAAGAACTTCTATTTGGTTAACTTGCTGTCCACGAATGAACACATGTCAGTCAAAATGTATCATATTTGGAGACAACACCTATCAATTTAATTATCACCGTCATTACACTCCTGATTGCTATCAGTGGTCCAAAGGGTTAAATTATCACGAAGTAATTGCATTATAAGAGTGCTATCTTTGTACGACTCCTGATCCAGTTCATCAAGAGTTGTTATTGCCTTATCAAAAGCCTCTTTTGCTAAATGGCAAGCTTTTTCGGGAGTATTTAATATTTCATAGTAGAAAACAGAAAAATTCAGTGCTAGCCCTAGTCGGTTTGTATTAGTTGCTTCCATCGTCTGCACAGCCATGTCATATGCCTCTTGGTAGGACTGCAGCGCTGACTTTACTATATCGCTTTTCTTTTCTTCGCTCGCATATTCAGCCTGATATCTATGGTAGTCTCCCAGCATCTTAAGGTAGAAGACAAGACTTTCATTGTTTAATGATTCTTTCCTGGCGAGTAGATGACCTTTTAGCAATCTAAACACTTCTGTACATATTGTATCAAGCTCTTCTTCAATTTTAGCTCGAAACGACTTCGCCAATTCGCATTTGCACGGATTACTCTCACTTTTGGACTCTATCAATGAGACCATTCTCCATGAAGATCGCCTCGCCCCTACAACATTTTTGTATGCTACCGACAAAAGATTTCTCTCCTCCTGTGTTAATTCTTTCTTTTCCTCTTTTTCCAAATTCTCAGTCAACTCTTTCATACTCTCAGCCATGTCTTCAAACCTTTCGGCTTGTTCTGCAATCTTCGCCCATTGGACTAATTCTTCTCTGCTACGCATTTTACTTTTCGGAAAAAAAGAATCTGTGAGAAATGACCTCTTATTGATATTATTTGCCTATATATTTTTGCCCTCGCCTATTGATGCTTCCAGAACAGCTCCAAGATGGCGGATATGACGAGTCTACCGGAAACGTCATTAGTCACGTGTCGATTTACATGAAATAGCGACAACTCTTCTTTCGGAGTCGTATCCTCAACAAACCGATAACATTTAAAAATTATTTCTTCATACTTTTATATATATATATATATATATATAATATATATATATATATATATATATATATATATATATATATATATATATATATATATATATACAGACATAGGCATAGCCATTGAAACTGGGGGAAGGGGACCGGACCCACTTTTCATCACGCCTGAAATCCAGAAAAGAAAGCTTCCAAGACTCAAGAGGCTTACCAAAATTTTCGCGTCCAGCTACGCTCTAGAAAACAATTGTATACACTTTCTTCCCTCTAATTTGAAATTCTGGATCCACCTTGGCTTTGTCTGTATATTTTGGATTTGATGGATTTGGTTTGTCCTATATGTTGGTAAAGATATTTTCGTTTGCATTTTATCACCATGTATAGACATGAATTTATTTGTAAACAAAATTCGCATTTTCCCTTGGGGTAAAAAAAAAAAACTTTTGACCGCCCCTGATAGGCCTATCTGGCCGGAATCAAAACGAGTCGCAATGTGATAGTTAACTTTCTGGGCTTTTAAAATTTAACATTTCTGGGAAACAATGATTTTTTGTCAAGAAGCTAGAGAATACCGAAATATTTTTAACGATAAAGAGGTCAGAACTAAATGTCTGATGGATACTCGAACGAAATCGCTGCCGATTTTAAGTAACCTTTTTGCTGACCCAACCCTCTTTTGAGAAGGGTAATCAATTTGATTTACTAACGGACCAGGCCTACTATGCGTATTTTCGCATCTGGACTCAAAAAAAGCTTATAAACAGGATTCCAAATTTCAAAATTTAAATGCGTAAAACACTACCCCTAATGAAACATTGCCTCGCAATTAATCCAAACCTTGAAATTTTGCGTAGTGAGCAGAGATATCGTGCCCCTAATGTTGATGAAATAAGTGTTAAAAGTCGGAAAATTAACAAATTTTCCAAAATTTTCGCTTTCTATACTTACAAGAGACAAATCATATTAATTCGAATAATGCCATTCGTTATATTCCGCCGATCTTCGATCGCTTCATTATATATACAGTAAAACCTGTTATAGCAGCCACCTCTATATAAGGATTACCTGTTTATACAGGCCAATTTTTTCAAGTCCCTTGACTGCATACTTAAACTAAATTGAACCTGTGTATAAGCAGCGATATATAAAGCTAATATTAGCTTTAGCTTAATATTAGCTCTTGGTAGATTCCCAAATTAATATGTTTTGATAAAAGAATAAATAAAATAGACTAAAAAAATCAAGCGGATATGGACAAGGCACGCTTAGATGGTTCTGTCCCCAAGTACCTGTGAATTAGACATGTATCTTGCATGTTTTGGACAACCTTAACGCATTTATGTTCAAAGTGCATGGAATTCGAGCAGTCTCAATGCGTTTGGAAACACAAAAATCAAATTCCGTTACATGAATATTGAGCCCGGGAGGTAACATAGTGGTGGGAAAAAAATCCGTAATAAAATGATATATTTTATATTAAATCGATATTTATACTGCCTCTCTAGAAAGATGGGACTACTCCGGATACAACGCCATCTCGTTTTCTATTTTCTTCTTTACGATTTCTTTGTCTGCATCACTTCAACGCTTCAACATCACAATGCCAAAGAGAAAACAGTCTAGAGAAACTATCTTAATGCTTGCAATTTAGTAAAACGGGGAAAGACAAAAGTATGACAAAGACCAGGGGTCGAATTCAGCATTTGTGTCTCACTAGTCAGTTGACGAAATTTTACTAGTCCTGTGACAAATTTACTATAGTCTGTCCCACACCACGGAGATTGCAGATTTTGCATCTTAAAAGTCGACAACAACAAAAACACACACCTTACTTCCTTAGGTATCATATGTATATCTTTCGTTAAAGAATGTCCATGCAGTCACATATAACTTGATTCCATCATCCTATTTTATCATGTATACGTTGCAGCTGCAAAGAAAAATTTCCATGGAGATTAGCATTTACAAAAATGACGCATATACTATACTAATATAGGCACGCCCTCTCATCTAAGGGAGAAAATGGCAAAAATTAAATGGGGGTGAAAATTTCCAGTAATGGAAATCTATCTCAACAATCCTTCATTCTTGAAAAATCGTCACTAAAATAGATTTTAAGTGCAATGCATTAGCCCTGAAGATTGCACATGTCTCATTGTAAACAATGATGTTGGTTATGTTTAGGCATGCTTGATGCTTGAACATACCCCGTGAACATTATGGTTTGCCCTGACTTGGGTTACTTCCTGTACTGGAAAGTTACGTTGACCTATAAAGATTTGATATGGCTCAATGAGAAAATATTAAAATTAAAATTATGTTGTTTTCTCACGTTAAATCATGACATCACAGTCGATACCTGCTGACATGGGAAATAACTCTGAATAACTCTGACTAACAAAAAGACATAACTGTACACTTGCGCCCCAATTTCAAATATAAGGTCTGCCTCTGGTGAGGTACATTGTTTGTATCACCTACGAAAGTGTGTACGATTTTCGGCAACAATGAATAACAATAAGATCCTTCTGTTTGAAGTAAGCACTTTATTGTATAGGTCGGTTAGGTGAATTCTGGAAATCCAAAATTACACCTGTACACTCCGAAGCCTAAAATATAACTGTCTCAAAATTTACAAAACATATGTACATAGAAAAGAAGTAAAATAGAGTCGGTTAGCACCGAAAAAAGCGTTATACGCCAAAGGGGGATTAATATGTAAATGGACATTACTCATTGAAATGATATTGAAGATTAAACAGAATCACAAATCAAATGAATAGAACAATGTAAAAAGAGTCCAAATGTCAAAGTCTTTTGTATGTAAACAATTCCTTGTCCTGTCAATAAGAAAGTAAATAAATTAACTAGCAAAACATGAAATAAAATCCAATAATTGTCACAGAATTTCTTTGTGATTTATGCATCGTATAACTGTTGACATTATGTACAACATTTTTATTTAAAATTCTATGTCACCAGCTTTTACACACGCTTCAAAAAATTTTCTAGATCCACCACAGATGCATATGAAGAAACAAAATTTCAAGATATAGATCTAATAAGTACTACTAATTATTTCATTTTTGAGACTCAGATTACACAAAACACGTCTGTAACACGAAAAACTACCCCCCAAACAGTTTTTACTAAAGTCATCCATTGACTTATTGATTCATAAAGTTATTTTGTTATTGTTTAATTAATTGTCCTTTAGATGCAAATAATTTCTTATAGTTTTCCCTTTTGCCGAAAAATATACAGCATCCCTTGGATCCACCCATTTCCCTCACACACAGTGTATGTTTTTGTGTATAATTCAAACAAGTGCATCTTTCAAACATTTTTTTAGCTCACCTGAGTGGAAGGATCTACATGGATGTACAGTTCAAGTTTGTACTTTTCATAGAAATTGGAATACATGTATTAATTTTTTTTCTGTAGAAAACTATGTACCTGTAAATGGCACATGTTATCAGTCAAGAAAAATCTACCCATTGGAACATTGATTAAAATCATAAAACACCCAGATCTATCTGTTATCAAAAGATACAAAAATTTTTTTCTCTGTCATAGCGTTCTCATACATCTGGATATGTAATCTGCATACAAACAAAACAATATTTAATTAATAACTGGCGACATGTTTTCCACCTTTTCTGGTTGACAGTTATAGATAACACGCCCATCATGTGATGTTATGAAATCTGATGGTTTTAATCCATAAATGAAACTTAAACATTTAGAAAGGTATATCAAACATTAAGTAAATAAATAAAAAAGCCTTGCAATGGCACAATAATTATGAAGTTAATGCCTCTAATTCTAAATCAGACTACCGGATATATTATAATGTAGGCCTAACGAATAAATTTATAGATCATAAATCCATCACACGAAATATTATTTTGCACATAAAGTTACTAGTTAATTCTAAACAACAACAAAATAGAATTAAAATATATGTATTAAATTTATTTCAATTTCACATAGTTTATTATACATATAAGAAGTGGGGCCGTTTTGGCAGTGGGGCCGTTTTGACCTGAATTCTATTCTTCTACCATGATACATGTATAATTTATAGACCAGGGTTCGAAATTAGTCCGCCAGTCCGAGAATAGTCACTTTGGCAGTTGACTACTCAAGTATGGTGCTTCAGCAGTTGACTAGTAGAAAATTGGTATAAACATGCATATGAGCAACGATTAATGAGAGTTTAAATGTAAATTGAACACCAGAATTACCTAATTAGCCCCTTAAATTTGTTCTCAACTTAAACCAAGACAATCTTAGCTGCTTTGACTAATGGGAATGTAGAAACAAAAAAATAGATACGGTAAATAAATATACTTAAACTACCAATTTGGTAATTCTGGTACCGATTGGTAAATATGTGTCGAGTTTGTAATTTGTTGCACCACTTTTGGGGCTAGTGAAATTGTCATAGGTGCAGTAAAACTTTTGTGTCCAAATAGTCCAACTGACTAGTGAGGCAGAATTGCTAAATTCAACCCATGTATGCCTCAAATAAATCTGATAATCACAATGCTATTTCCTTCATGTAATGCCAGTCTAACTGATTAATGCTAATGGGAGTGTATCTTTAGAACCTATTCAATATAATTAAAAACTCTCTCACTGATCTCATTTTCTGATATGTCGCAAAGAGGATCTAACTCAATCCCTTATGGGGTCATGTGTGGATGACCTTTTGTTGGTTTGTAATTTTCGAGCAATGCCAGTGGTCTCTTCCTAGGTAAATTGTAACGGGGTTCTCTCCACCGTATAACGGAAGAATTGTTGAGTGTGGTGTAAAACAATATTCAAAATTCATATTGAAATTGACCACTGACAATGTGTTTAATGTGACTTACAAGATTTTCGTTTATCAGATGGCAAAGGAACCGGCCTGGCTCAGTCGGTAGCGCACTCGACTCTTGATCATGAGTTCGAGTCCAGTTGGCGGCAGGTTGGTCTCCTGTCCTTGAAATGAGAGAGTAAAAACTGAGGTCATGTGTCGCAGTAGGTGTCAGTACGTTCACTGCTCAATGGCTGTAAGTGCCGAGCATAGGCCAAAATTTAAAGCCCTTCACCTGCATTTGGTGATGTCTCCATATGAGTGAAAGATTCTTGAGTGGGACGTTAAAGAACAATAAACAAAAAAAAAAAACAATCAGATGGCAAAGGGAAGTAATTTCTTTTATTATTAAGAAACCGTCAGTCCACAAAATTCATTTGGAATATCTTTGGTGATTCGATCCTATCAAAGGGTATAAAAAAGAATTCTCTACTTCTGGCTTTTGTGCTTTCAGTGATGTTTCTAATGTTAAAAATATTTTCATCTCTTTGCCGTTTAATAAACTTACACTTAATAGACTCGAATTTTCTCTGGTTGAAAATGACACACTTACAAGATAATCTGCATGTGACCCCATAGTGGTTTGCATTAAATCTTATACACAACATCAGAAAATGGGACCGATTAGAAGTTTTTAATTAGATTTGGCCCTATTTCATCCAATTTCATTTCTCATTGTTTCAACTATTCTAGTCAGTGATACTTTCTTTGGTCTGGTACCTTTATACAGTGGAAACTCATGAGAGACCACTGTCATATAAGACTACCTATCTTGTGAGATCACATTTATAAAATCTCTTCATTAAATCGTTATTTTATGTTTTTTCTTGAGGGAGCACCTGTCTTGAGATACCACATTTCCATGGCAAAATGGGTACACATGGTCACTCAAGATAAGTCCACTGTGTGAGTCGGTACATTCTGAAAACCGCCTAGTAAAATAATCTTTTTGATTAAATCTATTTTAAGAGAACACCTGTTTTGAAAGTCAACATTACACTGGCATAAGGGATGGTCTTTCAAGCAGGTTATACTCTACTACAACGACTGTAGAATTGAAACATGTTTGTTCTGTTCAATGGAGAACGGTATAAATTTAGTCTAAGAAATATGTCTGACAACAATTTTGAAATGAAATGGTTTTAGTTTTCCATCAGTTTCATCTAGTTAGGCTGTGATAAGTATTTTACAGGTTGATTATGGCATCTTGGTTGCTTAATGCAATTCATTTAAAACTAAGAGGCCCTGCATATGGATAGGTAATGGCTGTGATAAGCATTCAGACGTCCCATTCTAAATTTAATCTCAAAATGCATTTTGCAATGTTTCAAGGTTGAATACTTGTACACTGTGTATATATGCATATACAATGTTCATGTGTATACATACATGTATGTATTTCAGTTTAAATGATAAATTGATAATTGTGCGGCTTCTGTCATTTCAATACTGTAAAACCTGTCTTGACAGACCATACCATCTGCCACTGAAATATGGTCTCTCAAGACAGGAGGTCTCTGAAAAGAGGTTTTATTTGAAGGATGGATTAACCAAGTAGTTTTAAAAATGTGGTTTCAGAAGACAAGTGGAATTTTACGAGAGTGGTCTCTGAAGAAGGGGTCCATCGCAGTGTTACTGTAAATGGCGTAATTCTTAGAATGTGTAAAATTATATGTATGGTAAATTTTACTTAATGAATTTAACAGTACATTTAAACTTGACCCCAAAAAATCTTACAGTGAATCAATATGCCCAATGCAAAATACATATATTTTCCCCCATTTGATAAAAAAAAGTCCTAATTTTAGTGTACAGACCTGACTGTAATAGAAAATAAATTGGATGTTTATCTAAAAGATATTTTATTATATTTAGATTTATATGTGTGCAAACTATGTTTTCCGCTTGAACACAAAGACATGTACATATTAAAATTCCAAATTATGTTGACGATAGCATTTACCTATAATAGGCAGAAAAAAGTCTGCAATATGTTTTGTTTCATGACATCATTCTTTGAAATTGACCTAAAATCCTTTATTTTTCAGAATCTTGTGACAGAATGAAAGGTCAAAGTTCAACTCCACAAGTGGTATTTGTTATTCTCCTGTACTGGACAGTTTCAATTTCTATGGTGTTTGTCAACAAATATTTATTGAGTGGTAATTTTGGTGACAACGATTTGTCAATATTTGTGGCATGTTATCAAAGCTGGGCAGCGATTGGTATCATACAGCTTACAAAACTAATATCACATTATGGAAAAATGTCAATCAAAGTTCCATCTCTTGACATTCAGTACCTCCTACACAGCGACATCCTGAAAATGTCATTCTCATTTGTGTTGACTCTGACATTGAACAATTTGATGCTGAAACATATAGGTGTGGCATTCTATCAGGTGGCGCGATCTTTCACACTTATTTTCACCATTATCTTGTCATCGTTGCTGTTAAATAAACCTGTTACCATTCAGGCAATTTTTGCTTCACTTCTAGTTGTGTGTGGTTATGTCATTGGAATCGACCAAGAGAATGGTACCGGAACACTGAGTGTTTGGGGTATCATATATGGACTGGCGGCTAGTCTTGCCTCTGCTTATTGTGGAATATGTATCAAAAGGTCAGAGGTCGTACTTGAAGAGAACAGTTTTAAACAGGCTTATTACAATAATTTCGATACAGCACATATATTTTTGCCTCTTGTGTTTAGTACGGGACAATTAGAGCAAGTTTTGTCCTCAGATTTTAGTTCCAGTGTTTCCTTCTGGGTGTTCCTAACCGTGTCGGGTCTAATGAGCCTGATGATGAGCTGGGTTAGTGCATTACAGATAAAATACACATCCCCTGTCACTCACCATATAAGTATAAATGCCAAATCGGTTGTTCAGACCATTCTGGCCATACTGTATTATCAAGAACAAAAGACTGGCCTGTGGTGGGTCGGGAACATGTGTGTCATTTTGGGTGTGCTCTTTTATGCCTATAACAAAACAACCAGAGTAGCCACACCCACACCGACTTGTACGATTCCTACCACAACTGGAAAACAGTACAGTGAATGAGCAACCTTCCTGGATATGTAGGTAACAGATTCAGAGCCAAGGTATCAAGTTGTCAAAATGTGTTATGTTTAGGCTTCCATAAGACGCAAATGTATACATGAAAATATTGATGGTTGCTTTTGCATCACGTTAATTTAGAAACCATGTATTTGTAGTTATTCTGTGTTTGTCATGTTTATTTTGTACATTTTGTATGTTTTATTTACACAAAATTTGACAATGTTGTACATGTACATGTAATGTTTATTTGAAGATTTCTAATACTTGTGCCATTTATGACAATTTTGATTTTTTTAGTACCAATATCAATGTCATTTTCTTTTCAGTTATGTTACTTAACTTTTACGTTAATTGTTTGAAATCCACATAAAATCAAAACAATCTTGTATCATTGTTGCCACCTGTCATTTGTCAGTATATTGTTACCAGCCCCATGGTGCCATCATGCCTGTATAATGAAAATTGGATATTGTCTGGTTCACATAGATTTTGTACCTTGAAAAGGGGAGTAAACCTTTGATTATTATACAGACTTTCCTATTCACATTTCAGTTATGACAGGTTACTAAGGCAATATGATTTATCCACTGGATACTTGTAGATATCATTACTTCAGCCAGTGTAATGTTAATCACTTGATATCTATAGGTTCCATTAGTGGCATTACTCTAGCCACTGTAATGTTATTCACTTTATATCTATAGGTACAATTACTCTAGCCACTGTAATGTTATTCACTTGATATCTGTAGGTACCATTACAATATCCAGTGTAATGTTATTCACTTGATATCTGTAGATACCATTACTCTAGCCAGTGTAATGTTATTCACTTGATATCTGTAGATACCATTACTCTAGCCAGTTTAATGTTATTCACTTGATATCTGTAGATACCATTACTCTAGCCAGTGTAATGTAATTCACTTGATATCTGTAGGTACCATTACAATAGCCAGTGTAATGTTATTCACTTGATATCTGTAGATACCATTACTCTAGCCAGTGTAATGTTAATTACTTGATATCTGTAGGTACCATTGCTCTAGCCACTGTAATGTTATTCACTTGATACCTATAGGTACAATTACTCTAGCCACTGTAATGTTATTCACTATATATCTATAGGTACCATTACTCTAGCCAGTGTAATGTTATTCACTTGATATCTGTAGGTACAATTACTCTAGCCAGTGTAATGTTAATTACTTGATATCTTTATCTTGATTAAGTTAATCTTGTCATGCTGCATTACCTAAAATTTAAACTTGTCCAGGTTAAGAAAGGTTCACAACTCCATCCTTCCAGGTCAGAGTTTTCCCTAGAAATTGTCATTTAAATGGAACAATTTGATCCCCTTTGAACGAAAATGGGGGTTATTTGGAAATTTAGGGGGTCACTAATTCTTTAAGAGTAGATATATATTATAGATATATGTTTTCTCTAACATAGTTTGAAATCAAATTGTGTTTTATCCATGAATTTGAATGTCGGTGAAAAATCTCACCCTGTAGGTGATAATGAACGTGATTTGACTGGAACAAGTTTGAGTTTCATCCTAATTGATTTATTTTGTATATGTTGGGCCTAAAATAAAATTTTAATTGTTTGATGTTGCCTGCCTACCCACCCAAAATGCTGCCACCAAAATCATTTTTTTTTTTTCACATTTTTGTATCCAGATTTTTGTTTTTGAGTCCAGTTCCATAAACCAATCTTTGTTTACTTGTTTCTTTAAAATATTGTTTACATGCTTGCATCATAAACATGAAGTTCCTTCCTAGACCAGGTGAGCTAATGATGTATATATGGATCTTTAAATTCTACTTCTCTAGAACCAGTGATCATATTTCTTTCAAATTTTGTATACATGATTGCTAGGTCAATATCTACAAAGTTTTGAAACGAAAAAGAAATCTGTTCAATTTATTCTTGTTTGTTGATTTTTTATATCCAGGCCTTATTTAGGTCATTATATATATATATATATATATAGGGCTACATCTTATATAGATGGAATGATTTTGTTGATTGACGGTATATATCTTGGTGATATGCTTCAGTGCCACTGTTGGAGACTGTTATTTCTTTGAATAAGCCTTGTTTTTTTGTATGTTTGTTTTTGTATAATAACATGTCATTTCATTGTCAATTCTCATTATTGCTTTGATTATTTATCGTCAACATATGCCAGCACAGTTTGTAGCCTCGGTGAACCCTAAGCTGATTTTGTGAGAAAATTGTTCAGGTTACTTTCAGAAGGGTGGTGTTCCCCACCTGGGTACATTGTAACCAGGTTCTCTCCTCCACCATTGAAATTTGCTTGCCACCATATAACTGAAAAATTGTTGAGCGTGGCATAAAACACTCAAAATAAAACAATAAAAATATTGTCAACCAATTTAGGTGACGTGAAAATAACATGGAATTTCAGTCATTTAATAAAAAGTTATTCCTAGTGTAACATGTTAAATCTTAATTTAAATACATAAAAAAAAAATAGTATACACTAGTTTCTTTATTGTACTACTTTTTTTTAATGAATATACAAAATTCATTGGCTAAAATAAAACTTAAATTTTACATCCAAACATTATTTATAAATTAATATGAATATGAACTTTTCATGATTATAAATTTGTGTGGTTTTAGTTGTTGTATATTTCTGCATTTTCACAAATTTCAACTTTTGAAATATATTTTCTATTTTTAGAATTTGCTTTGAATATCTATAGGAGATTCTGGTCATTGTCTTCTATGTAGCCGAGTTAATGTGCAACGTGTATATGTACCATCAATTTGTAAAAATGATGGACGGCCATTTAGACACATCGTGAATGACATTCCTATGAATATATGTTATACATACTATAAGTCAGTATACACAAATGTAGCAGTATATATACTACCTGTAATTCAATATTGTGATATGTATAGTTAGAACCTCGCTTGAAGACTAGCTCACACTCAATATATTTTCTACTAAAAATTGCTAATTGAACATTTGCTATCACTGTGGTAACAGGGTCTGGTTAATATAAAAATCTCAGATACCAAAGTATAGATCTTAAGCATGTCCAGAATACATGTACCGGTATATATGCAAATTGAAAATTGAAAACAAACAAATTGAAACAACAAATTTCACAAATTGAAATGTTGTTTTCAACAGTACAGATCTCTCATGTCTTTTAGGGGAATGCAATTTTTAAAGGAGGAGTTTTTAGGACTGCCCCTACCAGTACACATAAATCAGTTTGACAGTTAGTCTCCTGTCAATCATCATATCGATTCATGAAGCTTGAGTATGTATATTCTGTGGGTCACCTGTCTGTTCAGTCAAGTTTTGAGAATGCCAAATGAATTACATTTTTTAGTTAACAGATATTTTTTGTGATAGAAAACAATTGTTTAAATTTATAAAATTCTTTGAAAGGGCATATTTTAGGGAAATGGAGAGTGTCTGATATAGCTGGGTATTTGGATAGCATTTGTGGTGTGATGTTGCTAGTCATTCAGAGGGCATTATAATGTTGCTATGTATTTGGAGCAGAATGATATTGCTAGGTATTCAGAGAGCATTATGATGTTTCTAGGTATTAGGAGATCATTTGTGGTATGATGTTATGAGGTATTAGGAGATAATTTGTGGTATGATGTTGTGAGGTATCAGGAGATCATTTGTGGTATGATGTTATGAGGTATCAGGAGATCATTTGTGGTATGATGTTATGAGGTATCAGGAGATCATTTGTGGTATGATGTTATGAGGTATTAGGAGATAATTTGTGGTATGATGTTTCTAGGTATTAGGAGATCATTTGTGGTATGATGTTTCTAGGTATTAGGAGATCATTTGTGGTATGATGTTATGAGGTATCAGGAATGCATTTGTGGTATGATGTTATGAGGTATTAGGAGTGCATTTGTGGTATGATGTTATGAGGTATCAGGAGTGCATTTGTGGTATGATGTTATGAGGTATCAGGAGATCATTTGTGGTATGATGTTATGAGGTATCAGGAGATCATTTGTAGTATGATGTTATGAGGTATCAGGAGTGCATTTGTGGTATGATGTTATGAGGTATCAGGAGATCATTTGTGGTATGATGTTATGAGGTATCAGGAGATCATTTGTAGTATGATGTTATGAGGTATCAGGAGTGCATTTGTGGTATGATGTTATGAGGTATCAGGAGATCATTTGTGGTATGATGTTATGAGGTATCAGGAGATCATTTGTAGTATGATGTTATGAGGTATCAGGAGTGCATTTGTGGTATGATGTTATGAGGTATCAGGAGATCATTTGTGGTATGATGTTATGAGGTATCAGGAGTGCATTTGTGGTATGATGTTATGAGGTATCAGGAGATAATTTGTGGTATGATGTTATGAGGTATCAGGAGTGCATTTGTGGTATGATGTTATGAGGTATTAGGAGATCATTTATGTTATGAGGTATTTTGTTGCTAGGTATTCAGAGAAAATTATAATGTTGCTTGGTATTGACAAGCATGTAATGTAGGATTTTGCTAGAAATTCCTTACCCCTTGATTACCATACATTACATTTCTTTACAGTACTTGCTTTATTTGGCCTGATTTAACAGGCAGAGTGACTACTTAAAACCCTTACCCCTCATCCCTGTGAGACAGGGAGAGTGATGTTTAGTGTCCTTCTTGAGTGGTGTGTAATTACAACTGCTTTTCAGTGCCACTACACTGTATAATTCAACAAAGGTATCACACTGCACATCCTAAACCATCTACCCTCCATCTAGGCATTGAGCTTTGTGCACAAGAGATGAAATCTCAACTCTGAAAATCTGGCATAACCAACAATCAAACAAAGGACCTCCCTGTTGAAGACCTGGCGGTTAATCGACTGAGCTCATTCTGTCCACTTTCGTACAGTATGTGTTGTGGTCATATGGAAAGTTAAGTATAGGAAATTACTCCTGTTTTAATATACGGCTTATGGTCTTCATTTGTTTTGTAATCTTAATGTTTTACTTTTAAATTTTTTAATTCAACTTTATGGCAGTACTATCAATAGTACGCCCCATAGCATTTAGATGACTACATCATTATTTTTTTCTTCTTAAGATATATTGAAGCATTTGATACCACCCTAGGCACCTATTTCTTAGGTTATTAGTTTTATAAAATTCTTCATCCATACAGTATTTAATATCTACTCAATGTTTTTATATAATCTTTTATTAACGTTTTGTGCCATTATTATTATTTATAGATATCTGTTTTAGTGATTGCAATATTCTCTGCTTGTTTTAGCATTTTATGTAAGTGAACCAAAAATTTCTCCTCTCTGTTTAATTAAATATATGTAAAATATTCCAAGTTCATGTTTCTTTTATTTTTTATTTTTTTTATGTACACAGTCTTCACTGTGTTTTAAGGATCAGTCACGACTTATGGTGAGCTGGCCTGAGCACGACTGACTCTTGATTGTAAGGTCATGAGTTCGAGTCCAGTGGGCAGCAGGCTGGTTTCCTGTCCTTTGGATGAGACAGTAAAAACAGAGGTCTCATGTCACAGTAGGTGTTGGCACATTAAAGAACCCTCACTGCTCAATGGCCATGAGTGCCGAGCATAGACCACAATTTGAAGCCCTTCACCAGCACATGATTATGGCTCCATATGAGTGAAATATTCTTGAGTGGGACGTTAAACAACAACAAACAAACAAACGACTTATGGTGGTGTCACTGAGAACAGTGTTAAGGATGAATAACCACTTACAGTGGTAATGTGGTCATTTTTTTGACTTGCAAGTGGAAGTGTTGTTGTTTAAATCCTGGCTCAAGGTCATTAAGTGTCCAGGGTAACGCAGTGGTTAGCACACTCGCTTCTCACTAATGTTCATTCCTTGGATCTGACAGGGAAGTGTGGAAGATGGTATGGCGGTAGCCAACTCCGACTCGTGGGTTTTCTCCAGGCACTCCGGTTTCCTCCCAAAGCAAATCACTCCTGCACACCAACATTGGAGCCAATGATGTATCTATGTATATATATATATACTGTATATATATATATATATATATATATATATATATATATATATATATATATATATATATATATATATATATATATATATATACTAGCGCAGAAAAGAAACTGTGGTTTAGTAATTTCATTTATAGATTCATATACAAAATATTATGTTGCATTATGTACTGTATATCATTATTTTAATATAATGCATTGTCTTTCATTCAAACATCAAATCACGGCCAGGGTAGCACATTCACGTTTTGCTTCTAAAGATAGTTGCTAACAACGCGTGCTGTTTTGCATTGACCTGCTACAGAATGACGTTATGCTGGTTGTTATGCCTTCAATGTGTTGTAATTCCACCCTAGACCCCAGCGCTGAATAACAATGCGTCCTACACCACGCTAACCTTGCAACACGGTGACACCAGAGCAGAACAGGACGAATAGCAGGACATTGAGGAGGATGCTACTCTCTCTCCCAATCTGTTCCTTACAGTACGAAGTCTTATACATAGATTCCCAGGGATGCTTCTAACATTCAAAGTAGCCAATTAGAATCTATTACACAAATGTGACATCCTTATATACGTATTTTACCAACTGACACCTTGCGCGGGCGTCCTGGCTGTGGGCAGTCTCAAACGGTGGCAGTTTGCTGATATCGTCTCTATAAAGCATTTACAGTGTTTATATCAACTCCAAATTTTATTCAATGTATATATATCATAGGCGTCGGAGCCGGGGGGCTAGGGGGGGCTTAGCCCCCCACTTTTTTTGCAAAGATAGGCATAGGCGTTGAAAATTGGGGCTTAGCCCCCAAGACGTTTCAGGCGTGTGTGTGTTTTAAGTTGGTTTAGCCCCCCCACTTCTGGCGTGTGTATGTTTTAAGATGGTTTAGCCCCCCCCCCCACTTTCAATTTGCTTCCGACGCCTATGTAGCCTATATATATAAAGCTCAAATATCACTACCACACTGAACATTTACTAAGGACCTTGGATCTGAAATGATTCTATCTGTGCAAATGAATGATACATAAAGCACAAATTATACAGAAATAACATGATACCTACAAACTACATACCCCTGTTGGGGTTCAAACTCTCAACCTATGGTGCCAATCGCCTGGCCCCCATGCTAGACACACTAACCACTTGGCCATCTACACATTCACAGAAATGAATGTTTTGATAGCAGTGAGTAGATGTCTGAACATGAGAACTTGGTTATAGAGATAGAGGTGAAAGGTGTTTAATCCTGATGTAAATGACAATGGATTAATGATGCTTGTAGTGTAGAGAAATATAAATAAAAATTACAAATATCACTACAACATTGAACATACTAAGGACCTTGGATCAGAAGTGATACTATCTGTGTAAATAAATCATAAATAAAGCACAATTAACAAGGTACCTACAATAACAAAGAAACCTACAAACTCACCATGACCCTGCTGGGGTTCAAACTCTCGACATACGGCACCAATCGCTGATATCGAAACATTCATTTTTGATTTAAAATTCGCCATCTCATCTAAGGATAAAAATGGTGGGAATGAAAAATTTCTAGATATAGCCTACAGTTGTCAGTTTGGTAAAAATATGTCACAGATTTGAGAAATTAGTGTTACAAATTGAAGAAGATTGGTAGAAACAAAAGAGACACTAATGATAATGCTATCAAGACCATTTCCATGTCTTACACTGGGTACATTTAATTTCTGTAAAGATATGGTAATATTGATATCCCTAGGGATGAATTGTAAAGCCAACCAGCTATATATTAAGCTAAATTAGCTTTATATATCACTGAGTCAACTGATCATTTTAAAATCAAATGTGTAATAAAATTTTATGGTTATTTGAAACCGGGATTTGTCCGTTTCCATTTTACATATTAGAATTTCATCAGCTTACCTCCCTTGCCACTTTACCTCCACTTTCGAAGAAAGAGTTCGACATTGTAAATCTAATAGAGAAGAAAACAGATATAGATTAGAACTGAACATCCCGAAAAAAAGAATTGAAACTTACAAGAAACTCGACAAAAAGATATTAATATCACGGAGATATGTAAGTATCTATAAAAGAAATGTTCGCAGGCACTGACTGAGGCAGCCAAATGGAGAAATATGAAATAATTTGGCACAATTGAATTTATTTAGGCTATGGAAAAAAGTCTAAAAGAAGACTAACGGAGTCTTATAAGCCGGAATAGGTCCGTAATACAATTTGGTGCTTTGTAACTTCTAAAACAATAGTCAACACGGACATGGTTTTAATTTTAAGTTTGTAGAATGTTGTATTTTCTCCATTCGGACTTATCTATTTCATCATGTAACCTCTTAGCCTGACTAAGTCCTGTACCTTCAGTTTCTGCCAAATTGGATTATGGCAACCATCAATAATTTGAATATATTCTGGCTCTGCCATTAGTATCGATATACATTTAAGATTAAAAACAGAATCAAAACAAAACAAAGCAACTTGTCTTATGTAAGATTTTCCTTGTAATATATTTTTCCAATTCTAGCTAGCGTTTCCAAAGAAGTTATTCAACTCCTAGCTTCTCTACTCTACGCAAAGAAATTTAATGTTTTATCTGGTTATGTTTTTTTTTTACTATCGGCCTGAGAAGAGCTGATTTGGATATCGGCATCACACCAACTTATGTTGACAATTTTATTATGTATGAGTTAACATCATATCATTGGGAAGGGTACTTAAATCATCAGAAACCCAGTACGGGATAAAATGTCAAACTCTTGTGACTATATCTGTAGCCTCTTGTCTCTATCATTTTCGGTGATTAAATTCTACCTGTAATTAAGACAGTACACTTCTCTAGGCCTGCAATTTATCTGGATATCTTTTAACAGTTTGTACATATGATATGGTTTGTTTTAAATTATTTGATGATATATACTTGTTCAAACCATGTTCTATTTCTGAGTTACACGGCTTTATTACTTTTCTTCAAAATTACGGTAGCAGTATTCAGCTTGTAACCCTTGGCCACTGACTATACTAGTACTCTCTAGGGCTACTAATACTAGTTTTTTGGTTTCTAGGAACAGTGGTACCTGTCTATAACGACCTGCCCTTCTCTCACTGAGATGTAGACTCTCTGTCAGGTGACCTTTTAAAAGAGGATTTATTGAAAGGATTACATGTATCTAACAGAATTTTGTTCTGATTGTGGTCTCATTAGATTGTGGGCACTTTTAAAGCAGTCTCTCAAGAAAGGCTTCACTATACCAGGGGGAAAAGGCTGCTTCCTTCCAAAGTTAAGTTAGCAAACATCCAAACATAATCAACTATGGTTCCAATGGGGATTACGGTAAATCTGGACTGACAAGAGGTAAAAGACTGATAGCACATTGTTCTTACCACTGCTCTGAGATCCAATGGGGCTTAAACCTTGACTGACAAGAGGTAAAAGTCTGATAGCACATTGTTCTTACCGCTGCTTCTCTTGAGATCCATTGGGGTCTAAACCTTGACTGACAAGAGGTAAAAGACTGATAGCACATTGTTCTTACCACTGATCCGAGATCCAGTGGGGCTTAAACCTTGACTGACAAGAGGTAAAAGTCTGATAGCACATTGTTCTTACTCAGCTCTGAGATCCAATAGTGATACAAAAATAGCAATTGTTCTTAGATCCAAAATCAATAGAAGAAAAATGTATGACAGAAACTTATTTTTGTTTCATTATTGTTTAATGTTAGGTGTTTTTAAATTTTCTTGTTATACAGTCCCTGGCCATAAGTATTGGTGCATTCCGACGATGTCATTGAGGTTTAAAGTAAAACACCGTGGTGGAGGGAACATGTGAAAGTGTAATATCTTGATAATTAAAGAAGGTACTTACATAAGATTTTCAGTACTTTGAGATCTGTCCCCTAGCTCTAATTACACATCGTATTCTCTTAGGTAATGTCGCATACAAGTTCCGAATATAACACAATGGTAACTGTGACCATATATTGTTCACAACTCTGATGAGGTCAGTCCTATTTTGAACTTCTCCCAAACGTTTAGAAAGTTGTGTTCTTACTGTTTTCCAAACATTTTCTATAACATTAAGATCGGGGCTTTGAGATGGCCATGGTAAAGTTCTTATATCGTTTATATTTTTCCACTCATTAGCTCTCCTTGATACATGACATGGAGCGTTGTCTTCTTGTAAAATCCACGGTAAATTTACAAAATCCAAACTACAGGCCATAAATTTTTATCAAGATTGAAATATATTTCAGTGTTTCCATCAACAAAAGTGAGTGTTCCAATGCCAAAATAGGAAACACAACCCCAAAACATAGCCGATGTATGCACATTTCAAGAAGGGTTCGGCAGTATACCCACACGATCGGGATGTAACTGTACACATTTTTTTCTCCATACATAAACTTTTCTGTCTGTCCCAATTTCTATTTTAGTTTCATCACTGAATATGATTTGAGACCAATTATTTGAAACTGTCCAATGAAGTTTTGTCTGGCAAGAATTTAACCGTTGCTCACAATTCACTGATCCGATGGTAATTTTTTTCGAAATAACTCTCCTTTGATAACCAAATTCAAAAAGCCTTCTTCTGACAGTTCTTGATAACAAATTATCTATTTCATAGTTATTATAAAGTGTTGTCACATCATTTAAAGTTCCCCTCCTATTGTTTTAAACTATTCGAATCAAACTGCGGTCAGACCTGTCAGACGATTTTCTAGGCCGTCCATTTCTGGGTAAATTTTCTATGCTTTCCCTCTCACAAAACCTCTTTAAAAAATTTTGTACAGTTCTTGGTTTAAGTTGTAACAAATCTTCAATTTTTTTAGCTGAAAGACCACCGATAGATAGCTTAACAATATCTTCTTTAACAGCCGGGGTCAGTTCGCGTGACCTTTTCGGAGCCATGGAACGGCAGACGACAATTTTTATTTACAGAAAGGGGAATAACTCTATTTTTGTAAATACACAAATAGTTTCATCACATAAAATGTTCCGGTGTTTATTTTTTGATAATATGTGGGCGTGGAGGATAGATTCAAATGAAAAACAGTACCACAATGTTTTATAAAACTGATGACGTTATGGAATGGGCCAATACTTATGGCCAATGACTGTACATGTACAATGTATATATAACCAACTATAAAGGTGTTACCTTAACATTTACCGGAGCTGTCAACTTGATACAGCAAGGATTTTAAGTGTGCCAAACACACAGGCCGATACCTACATATACATGTACAAAAGTTGAAAGTATGAAGTTTGGGCTTATCAGATAGAAGATGTAAATATTTTTCTTCAGCTTTGGGCCTCCCTGGTTAGAGCATCATGCTTTGAAACATCAATCATGAAGTCTCTCTTTTCTGGTCAGTGCAGGTTCAAGCCCTGCTAGAACTTTTTAAGAAAGTTTGCCATTTTATATGCAGAAGGCACCTGGGGCCAGTTTTATGAAAGGTCCAAAGTCCTAACTACCATGACAATGAATAACTGATTGGTCAGTCTCATGACAATTAGGACTAAGACTGAGGATTTAGGACTTAGGACCTTTCGTAAAATGGGCCTCTGGTCTCTTCCTGGATACATTGTAACCTGTTTCTCTCCTCCACCATTAAAAACTGACCACCACCAAACTGGAAAATTGTCAAGTGTTTTTGTAAAACACTGTTCTATTCAACATTCCCTACACAATTTGTCCACAATAAATACATGTAAATAAACCACAACCTCAAAGTCAGAAGGAAAGTTGAAAACTGAATTTATTTACACCAAGAATGTTGTTTATTGATTAAGTACAGACAGTTATATTGTGTCAAAATGAAGAACTGCTGCCTATAAACCCTTTCAACATTACAGTCCACATAATAGACTGGTCAAAGACAATACAAAAGAGCATGCCATTTATATACTTAGTGGTGGAAAGGTTGTTAACATACATGTACTGATGTAGTTATTTGTTCTGCTTGATGTAAAAATAAGCTGAAGCCAATCATACTAGATACGGTGAAGATCTATAAATAATACAGAATATGATTTCTGTGGAAACGCTTGGTAAAATCAGAGAATTTTATATGCCCCAGCGTTTCTGTTCACGGCCTCTTTGAGATGATATGATTATGAAACTTATCTTTAAATGTGATGTAAGTTCTTACCTGGTTTGGGGGCATAAAAAATCCATGTCAACACAAAATATTTTATGTTCCGATTTTTTAACATATCTGCTGTAACATCCAACTGAAAAAAGTATTTCTTCCACATTGTATATTAATTCTGAAGCTGTTTAAAAATCTCAGCATTTTCAATTTTTTTTGTCTGCCATACTTTTTTGAATATTGCACATATGCAGATGGTTCTGAGATTTCAAGCATGGGGCATCCTAGGGGGAAATTTGTAAAGACACTCAAAACATTTCTTTTCATTTGAAGTATATTTACAAATTCCCGTCTGTGAGGTCCCATGTTCTAAATCACAAAATAATTTCCATTAGTATGCCCATGTGATCTAAGTCATTGATTTACAGAAGATTCCATTGTTTTTCAGGGATTAGTGAGTTATGACAGGCTCGGCTCCACTGTATACTGTAGCCAGTTTTTCTCATAAATGGTTATAACTGGTCATAACTGCATGAATGAAAAGTTGTTGATTATGACATAAGACACCATTAAAACAAAACATCAGAATGATTTCTAAATCTTTTTGCAGATACAAGAATGAAGAGGTAACACACAATCTGATCCAGAACAATGGATCCCAGACACAAAGAAATTCTAATTACCAAACGACCGGAACTGGTAGAAAACATCAATATACGAGATGGTCTGTACACACAACTGATTGCCAAAAAGGTCTTGAACCAACGGATGGTTAGAACCATCCAGGTAATATCTCTCGTTCTTAGTAAAGGGGATTAACTATGACTTTTCAGGTTTTTGGATGGTAAATTGATCTGTTGTTGTTGAAGCCACATTCCAGGGGGTTAGGTTCATAAATAAACTTTTCTGTACTCTCTTAATGCATATTCGAATGAACTTCCATCGTATTTTGAAAGTTCTATTCCAAATAATTAGTTAATTAAATGTGGAAAACACCTAACACATTGATCTATTCATAAACAGTAAGGTGTTGCCGGTCACATGGTAACACTCCACTGAGCATGTTTGTTTCATTGTCCAGGACAATCCAGACAAGTGGAACACTAATCAAATGCTCTGGAACACTGTCCTGGGCAAGCAATTTAGCTATTAACTTACATGAATTATGTAAATTTTATCGACATCTTTGAAACAACTTCTTCCTGCCCTGGTACATTCAATTGTTACATGTTCAGAGACTGTGACAGAACAGTACTCTAGCAGTGAATCGAGCACACCTTTATATCACTTGTTCACCAGTGTAAATTTAAGAATTCCTATGGAATTCCCCTAATAACTCCACTAATTCATAGAATTTTTTTTTCATTTTCATCGGTTAGGAGTGGTTTTCTAATGAAAGTGTCAAAAATTACAATAATGTCCAGAAAATTACACGTCCAGGGAATGTGACTTTAATCACAGAATTCTGTGTATGCTTCAGACTAAAAAAATATTTTTCTGAAAGTTTGATTCTGTGTGTTCAAAAATCAGGAAGACAGATGTCTAGGGTTTTAGAAGTCGGAAAGATGCATGTCTACATAGGGTTTTAGAAATCAGGAAGACAAGAATCTAGGTTGGTTTTTAGGTACCAGGAAGGCAGTTGTCTAGGTTAGGGTTTTAGAAATCAGGAAGACAGGTGTCTAGGTCAGGGTTTAGATACCAGAACGTCAGGTGTCTAGGTCAGGTTTTAAAAATCAGGAAGTCAGGTGTCAAGATAGGGTTTTAAAAATCAGGAAGAAAGGTGTCTAAGTTAGGGTTTTAAAAATCAGGAAGACAGGTGTCTAGTTTAGGGTTTTAGAAATTAGGAAGACAGGTGTCTAGGTCAGAGTTTAGATACCTGGAAAACAGGTGTCTTGGCCAGATTTTAGAAATCAGGAAGACAGGTGTCAAGATAGGGTTTTAGAAATCAGAAGGCTGGTCCTGAAGTTGGGTTTTAAGATAACAGAATACATAAGTTGGATTTTTATTTTAGATATTAATTTGTTGTTATTACACTTTTATTTCAGAATATAATTTCTGGGTATTACATTTTAGATGATTCTTTCTTGGTATTTCATTCTTATTTCAGATGATAATTTCTTAGTATTACATTTTTATTTCAGATGATAATTTCTTAGTATTACATTTTAGATGATAATTTCTTAGTATTACATTCTTATTTCAGATGATAATTTCTTAGTATTACATTTTTATTTCAGAATGCTAAAACGCCAGATCAGCAAATTGAAGATTTGCTTGACACTCTAGTAAAGAGAGGGCCAAACGCCTACGCTGCTTTCTGCGAGGCTTTGAAAGATGATTTCCAGGAGGACATTGTGGAGCTTTACTTGAAGCCAGGCTTAGAAGAAGACAAAAAGGAACAGGAATCACATGATCAACATTATGCTAAAGGTGACAATCTTGGGCAGACATCTTCCAGTGGAAAGTTAATTCGTCCGAATTCCTCACCTCCACGACTTCCAAGTCAGGACCAGCTTAGATCATCTCCGCCAACACTACAGCCTGTATCAGGTTACTTAATAAACTCAGGGAATGTGTCCAAAATCCCTTCACAACATCTGAATCCAACTGAGAACACTGCCTTTTCTTTACCATCATCATCTTTAAGTATACACACCCAACATCCACAGTACCATGTGTCATCAAGACAGCAGCTACTGCTAAAAGATAGTCATGTCATCACTGTTTCTGGAAATAGGCATCAAGATTCAGATACAGATAAACGTTTATATGACTTCAGCAATCATGAGTTCAGGGGTCATATAAAAAATAACAATGATAAGGAATTCCCAGAGTATGCAGAAAGATATAACCTAAAACATTTCATAGATGATCCTAACTATCAGGAATTTGATGGTTTGCCACCACGTACAGTTCCAACAGCCAAGTTACCCATGTCATATCGTGAAAATTTAAATCATACAGCTAAAGAAATCATGTTTATAACTGAACCAAGGGATGCTCCTCGTGCTAGCTATGGAACCCAAGGTCTTTCTCCACATCACCAGTTTTCAAAGATGTGATAGAAACCAAATTCAACCAAATATGAAATAATTTCTGGAAGCATGGAACTGTGCACATCAAACAAATAATGATGGTGAAAGGTTTTCTGCTTGATTGTAAACAACATTAATTTTTTGCCAGATTGCGAGGCAGATAACAGTCTAATATAAATTAAGGTGTCTCTGCATCCTATTATCTGTCAGCACCAACTATTAAGGTGTCTCTGCATCCTATTATCTGTCGGCGCCAGCTGTTAAGGTGTCTCTGCATCCTAACGGCGCCAGCTGTTAAGGTGTCTCTGCATCCTATTATCTGTGGCACCAACTATAGGTGTCTCTGCATCCTATGGCTGTCGGCACCAACTATTAAGGTGTCTCTGCATCCTATTATCTGTCAGCACCAACTATAAAGGTGTCTCTGCAGCTTTTAAGGTGTGTATCCTATTATCTGTCTGTAACAACTATTAAGGTGTCTCTGCATCCTATTATCTGTCTGCACTAACTATGTCTCTGCATCCTATTTCAGATATTAAGGTGTTTCTTGTTGCATCCTATTATCTGTCCGCACCAACTATTAAGGTGTCTCTGCATCCTATTATCTGTCTTCACCAACTATTAAGGTGTCTCTGTATCCTATTATCTGTCCGCACCAACTATTAAGGTAGCATCCTATTATCTGTCTGCACCAACTATTAAGGTGTCTCTGCATCCTATTATCTGTCCGCACCAACTATTAAGGTGTCTCTACATCCTATTATCTATCCGCACCAACTATTAAGGTGTCTCTGCATCCTATTATCTGTCTGTAACAACTATTAAGAAACCATCCTATTATCTGTCTGTAACAACTATTAAGGTGTCTCTGCATCCTATTATCTGTCTGTAACAACTATTAAGGTGTCTCTGCATCCTATTATCTGTCTGTAACAACTATTAAGGTGTCTCTGCATCCTATTATCTGTCTGCAAACTATGTGTCTCTTTACATCAAACTGTCCGCACCAACTATTAAGTGTGTCTCTGCCTCCTATTATCTGTCCGCACCAACTATTAAGGTGACCAACTATTAAGGTGTCTCTGCATCCTATTATCTGTCCGCACCAACTATTAAGGTGTCTCTATCCTAATCTGTCCGCACCAACTATTAACAGGTAATTTTTGTCTCTACTGTCCTCTAACATCCTATTATCTGTCTGCACCAATTATTAAGGTGTCTCTGCATCCTATTATCTGTCTGCACCAATTATTAAGGTGTCTCTGCATCCTATTAGCTGTCTGCACCAACTATTAAGGTGTCTCTGCATCCTATTAGCTGTCTTCACCAACTATTAAGGTGTCTCTGTATCCTATTATCTGTCTGCATCAACTATTAAGGTGTCTCTGCATCCTATTATCTGTCTGCACTAACTATTAAGGTGTCTCTGCATCCTATTATCTGTCAGCACCAACTATTAAGGTGTCTCTGCATCCTATTATCTGTCGGCACCAACTATTAAGGTGTCTCTGCATCCTATTATCTGTCAGCACCAACTATTAAGGTGTCTCTGCATCCTATTAGCTGTCTTCACCAACTATTAAGGTGTCTCTGTATCCTATTATCTGTCCGCACCAACTATTAAGGTGTCTCTGCATCCTATTATCTGTCTGCACCAACTATTAAGGTGTCTCTGCATCCTATTATCTGTCTGTAACAACTATTAAGGTGTCTCTACATCCTATTATCTATCCGCACCAACTATTAAGCATCCTATTATCTGTCTGTAACGGCGTCTGTAACAACTATTAAGGTGTGCATCTATTATCTGTCTGTAACAACTCTCTGCATCTATTATCTGTCTGTAACAACTATTAAGGTGTCGCATCCTATTATCTGTCTGTTATTAGGTGTCTCTGCATCCTATATCTGTCTGCATCTATCGGTGCTCTACATCCTATTATCTGTCCGCACCAACTATTAAGGTGTCTCTGCCTCCTATTATCTGTCAGCACCAACTATTAAGGTGTCTCTGCATCCTATTAGCTGTCTTCACCAACTATTAAGGTGTCTCTGCATCCTATTATCTGTCCGCACCAACTGTTGGGTTTGCAATTATCTGTTGCACCAATTATTAAGGTGTCTCTGCAAATTATCTGTTTATTAAGGTGTCTCTGCATCCTATTATCTGTCTTCACCAACTGTTGGGTTTAACTCGGTAATAAGAAAACTGTTTAGAGTATCACTTTGTACCTTCATGGTAATAGAATGCGATGACATTAATGGACTGGGCCTTTCATTCACTTTTTACCTTGAAATTGAAATTCCAGATGTATTGCTTTGCAATTCAGCAGTAATTCCTTACTGGTTTCTTGATATGTTTTTTTTTTTTTTTTGTCAAAGCCACTAATATGACATGACTCACTATGCCTAAGTAATCTGGCAATACATGTAACTAATGACATTATTGTGTCTGTCTTTGACTTGTTATGACGTAATTATCTGTATCACATATGATGGAACAATGATAAGTGTAGTTTACTAACTTACTGTTTGTATATTTCAGATGCTATGACTAGTTATGACTAACAGAATCTCAATCTGAGGGTAAAATTCTTGAATGACGAACCTGAGAATCTTATCCCGAGGATAGAGATTCCTTTGTCATACCCTCATGGTTGGGGATGATTATTTTTCTCCCACTTTTTAAATACATGTAGGCTTTTTGACATTATGCACTGCATTCTAGATGCCACAGACACCATGATCATGTGACCACGGATCAGAAATTGTATTGTGATGTCATAGCGAGTGTGGCTTGTCAATACCCTAGGGGTTGACAAGGAAATCATTCCCTATTAAAATGAAGGGAAAATCTGTTAACAATTGGAGAAATGATTATCTGAATTACATATGACAGAACAATGATACATGTAGTGTACTAGCAATTCAACGTTTGTATATTTCAGATGCCATGACAAAAAGACCATACAATCAATATGAGGAAGGTTCACCAGGTAATTCATCAACAATACATTGTTACCTGTCTTGAGAGACCTATGTTACAATAAGAATGTCTTGAGAGACAACATTCTGAAAATTACTAAATTAAAAAATAAAAATTGTTTCAGTTTATTTTGTTGTTATGACGTTGAGTGTAGCAAGAGAGTCATACAGCAATCATGCAGTCTCAGACTCCTCACTCATTGGTTTTTCTGCAGTCACAAAGCAATATAGTACACTAAAGCTGGGCTTTCTTCAAGGATATTAAGTGTGTGTTCTTTCTATTCATTTATTTGTTATAACTTCTGTCATGATATTATTCATATTGGCTGGAAAATTAAACTACAATGATAATTTTTACAAAGGACTCTATATATTAGGCCTGCTATATTTTTTTTACATATATTAGAATCTACTGCCAACACTAGCATGAATACAAAATTTCATTGTACTGATTTTTGTAGAGGGAAATAACTTCCCAGAAGAAGCACAGAGTTGTAATTAAAAATTGGACATGTATAAACTTGCAGAAATATAGATTTTTTTATGGCAACTGTAACTCGCGAGTCCTGTTATTTATTTGAAATTATAAAAACCAATTATAGATGAATTGTATAGATTTTACATGTGTATTTACATGTAATATTTCAGCAGTTATTTCAATGTTACTCCAAATGAAAAAAAAAATCTTATATTCTTATACTGGTATGAATTCCAGCAACAAGGAACTTTGAGAAAATTATTAATTAATCACTTACTTACTGTGTATATGTAAAATGAGTAATCTCTGAGTCAGTTTATACTTTTTTTCTCATTTCTTGAATTTGAACATGAAGCAAAGCGACAGAGATCCGAGGAAATTGTGTCAATACCAATTTATGAACAGCAAGGTAGACTTCCTGCAGAACCTAAAATCATTGTGCAAGAAGATTTGAGATCACCACCCTGTTCTGTCAGAGTCTTTGGGGAGCTTGACGATCCTGAAATAGATTTGACAGATGGTCCAGTCACTGTGCGGGTTGAGCTTTGTACAAGACAGTTTTATCTGACTAATTATAAAAAGGTAAGAATACCTCCTGGATAACAAGAGTTATCCTCTCTTTGCCAATACCAGTGATACCCTTAAAATAAGAAAATAAAGGAAGTCTAACTCTGTCAGATGCATAAAGAAATAAGTTACATCATGTTATCATTCAGACAGTTTTACCAGTCCAGCCATTTAATGACATGTGCATAATGTCACTCACATTAGAATTATATGAAGTGAAAACAATTACCAGAATATCCATTTTTGATAACAGTGATACATGAATCTTGGATCAATATATGACAATATGTGTGTTTCTTGCTTCATCAAATTTTATGATAGGGTAGGTCAATACTTTATACAGGGTAGGGTAGGTCAATACTATACACAGGGTAGGGTAGGTCAATACTATGCACAGGGTAGGGTAGGTCAATACTATATACAGGGTAGGGTAGGTCAATACTATATACAGGGTAGTGTAGGTCACTATGTGCAGGGTTAGGTCAATACCAGGGTAGGGTCCAGCCATGTACAGGGTAGGGTAGGTATATATATACATAGGGTAGGTCAATACATAAGGGTGTAGGTCAATCTACTATCACAGGGTTAGGTCAATACTATATATACAGGGTAGGGTAGGTCAATACTATATACAGGGTAGGGTAGGTCAATAAATATAAGGGTAGGGTAGGTCAATACTATGTACAGGGTAGGGTAGGTCAATACTATATTTAGGTCAATACTATAACAGGGTAGGGTAGGTCAATACTATATACAGGGTAGGGTAGGTCAATACTATACAGGGTAGGGAGGTCAATATTATACAGGGTTAGGTCAATGTCCAACTATATACAGGGTAGGGTAGGCCAAAAATACAGGGTAAACTATATACAGGGTAGTGTAGGTGTACAGGGTAGGGTAGGTCAATACTATATACAGGGTAGGGTAGGTCAATACTATATACAGGGTAGTGTAGGTCAATACTATGTGCAGGGTAGGGTAGGTCAATACTATGTGCAGGGTAGGGTAGGTCAATACTATGTACAGGGTAGGGTAGGTCAATACTATATACAGGGTAGGGTAGGTCAATACTATGTACAGGGTAGGGTAGGTCAATACTATATACAGGGTAGGGTAGGTCAATACTATATACAGGGTAGGGTAGGTCAATACTATATACAGGGTAGGGTAGGTCAATACTATATACAGGGTAGGGTAGGTCAATACTATGTACAGGGTAGTGTAGGTCAATACTATGTACAGGGTAGGGTAGGTCAATACTATGTACAGGGTAGGGTAGGTCAATACTATGTACAGGGTAGTGTAGGTCAATACTATGTACAGGGTAGGGTAGGTCAATACTGTGTACAGGGTAGTGTAGGTCAATACTGTGTACAGGGTAGGGTCAAGTCAATACTATGTACAGGGTAGGGTAGGTATGTGTTGTACAGGGTAGTGTTGGGTCAATACTATGTACAGGGTGGGTAGGTCAGTACTGGTACAGGGTAGTGTAGGTCAATACTGTGTACATGTGTTCAATACTGTGTACAGGGTAGGGTAGGTCAATACTATGTACAGGGTAGGGTAGGTCAATACTATGTACAGGGTAGTGTAGGTCAATACTGTGTACAGGGTAGTGTAGGTCAATACTATGTACAGGGTAGGGTAGGTCAATACTGTGTACAGGGTAGGGTAGGTCAATACTATGTACAGGGTAGTGTAGGTCAATACTGTGTACAGGGTAGTGTAGGTCAATACTATGTACAGGGTAGTGTAGGTCAATACTATGTACAGGGTAGGGTAGGTCAATACTATGTACAGGGTAGTGTAGGTCAATACTATGTACAGGGTAGTGTAGGTCAATACTAAACAGGGTAGGTCAATACTATGTACAGGGTAGGGTGGCAAGACTTGTACAGTGTAGGTCAATACTATGTACAGGGTAGTGTAGGTCAATACTATGTACAGGGTAGGGTAGGTCAATACTGTGTACAGGGTAGTGTAGGTCAATACTATGCACAGGGAAGGGTAGTTCAATACTATATACAGGGTAGGGTACATCAATACTGTGTACAGGGCAATTTGTACAGGGTCATAGGAAATACTATGCACAGGGAAGGGTAGTTCAATACTATATACAGGGTAGGGTACATCAATACTGTGTACAGGGTAGGGTAGGTCAATACTATGTACAGAATAGGGTAGGTAGGTCAATACTATGTACAGAATAGGGTAGGTAGGTCAATACTATGTACAGGGTAGTGTAGGTCAATACTATGACAGGGAAAGTTCAATACTATTACAGGGTAGGGTCATCAATACTGTGTACAGGGTAGGGTGGTCAATAAGGTACAGGTAGGTCAATCTATTACAGAATAGGGTGTAGGTCAATACTACAGGGTAGGGTAGGTCAATACTATATACAGGTAGGGTTCTCTCTATACAGGGGTAGGGTAGGTCAATACATACAGGGTAGGGTAGGTCAATACTAATACAGGGTAGGGTAGGTCAATACTATATACAGGGTAGGGTAGGTCAAACTATATACAGGGGTAGGGTAGGTCAATACTATTGGGTAGTGGTCAATATATATACAGGGTAGGGTACATACTAAAAAGGGTAGGGTGGTCAATACTTGAAGTAGGTCAATACTATATACAGGGTAGGGTAGGTCAATACTATATACAGGGTAGGGTAGGTCAATACTATATACAGGGTAGGGTAGGTCAATACTATATACAGGGTAGGGTACAATACCAATACAGTGTAGGTCAATACTATGCACAGGGAAGGGTAGTTCAATACTATATACAGGGTAGGGTACGTCAATACTGTGTACAGGGTAGGTAGGTCAATACTATATACAGGGTAGTGTAGGTCAATACTATGCACAGGGAAGGGTAGTTCAATCTATATACAGGGTAGGTAGGTCAATACTATATACAGGTTTTCGTTACTATATACAGGGTATACGTCAATACTATTCAGGGTAGGTTCAATTTTACAGGGTAGGGTACGTCAATACTATATATTCCAATACTATAGGTAGGTAACCTGCAGGTCAATACAGTACATCAATACTATATACAGGGTAGGGTAGGTCAATACTATATACAGGGTAGGGTAGGTCAATACTGTGTACAGGGTAGGGTAGGTCAATACTATGAACAGAATAGGGTAGGTAGGTCAATACTATGTACAGGGTAGGTAGGTCAATATTTACTGTTCAATACTATTTAGGTAGGTCAATACTATGAACAGAATAGGGTAGGTAGGTCAATACTATGTACAGAATAGGGTAGGTAGGTCAATACTATGTACAGAATAGGGTAGGTAGGTCAATACTATGTACAGGGTATTATGTGTTGTTATTTGGATGATTGGGAACAGGTTTGTATAAATATGTGTTAATACTTGTACAAGTGTATTGAAGAAATAACAACTGTTTCCCCATTGTATACTACTTCTGTGTAAAAGGAGTTTTCACATAAAAAATTCTTTAATAATAATTTCATCACCTCACTTTTACTGGAAACAGGTCAATGTTGGCAAGATTGCATCTCAAAATTTGGCTCGAACTGGGGCTTCTGTGACCGAGTGGTTAGAGCATTTCACTTTTAATCATGAAGTCTCTCACTTCCTGTCAGCGCAGTTTTTAGTCCTGCTGGAACCTAAGCTGATTTTTGTGAGAATGTTTGTTAATTGACTTGTGGAAGGCAGGTGGTCTCTTCCTGGGTTACTACATTCTAACAGGTTTCTCTCTTCCACCATAAAAAACTGGTCGCCATCATAGAACTGAAAAATTGTTGGGTGTGGTATATAACAACATTAAAAATTCAAAAAATTGAAAAATTGAAGAGGTAACCAGAAACACACATATCTTTATATCTAACATACCACAAAATAACACGAGGGCAATCATATAGGTTACGTGGAGGTTACGATAAATACATATCACGTATCCTTCTTTTCGTTCTCAATGAATTTCCCTTTTTAAGTCTCCATTATTCCTAATGTAACCTGCAGGTTACGGTCATTCCTTTTCGCGGAATTATAAATGGGTTAAGACGATTTCTGTTATTTTGTGGCCTGATAGATGTGGTTAATCTGTGAAGTCTCCTGAAGAACCTATCAAAAAAAAACAAATGTAATCAAATGCTCTTATATTTCATTATTATCTGTCTCATGCAATTTACGTAGTAGTAGATTTTACAAGTATGTTTAATTCAATTGATGTATATCTATAGGCCTACTGCCATCTATGCTGTGAAGATAATATCTGCAGCAGTAAAACGAAAATCTGTGATTGGTTATTTTAAACATTGCTGTCCAAGTAATGGCATACATGTAATTTACTTGGCAATAGAAGTATAATCATATAGTCAGAAATGTTAATTGTGGAATGCTTTCAGTGGTATTGGAATAATTTTCTCATGTGCGAGAAAAGTTACACGTAAAAAGTGTATAAAACAACCTAAAATATTTGGCTTTTTATTTTCTTTTTTTCAGTCCTATGCAATGAGGCGAATACCAAGAGGTAAAGCTTTAATAATTAATGTTAATGAAGTTGAAGGAAAGCCACCTCGCAGAGGAACGGACATTGACCGTGATAATCTACATCTCTTGTTGACGCAGCTTCATTTTGATGTGACTGTGTACAACGACTCTGATGGTTTGTCAGCCAAGGTACGTCAACGTTTATATTGACAGACACGAAACAATGAGAAAATCGAAAATTACAGTGAGAATGGAATCTGAAAACACAACCAGCGTTTGTTTTTAAACTTTGTATTAATCATTTTATTGAAAGAAATTATCCACTTTTGTTTTTAAAAAAAAATTCAGAACCAAAAAAATTCCAAGTTGAAAGATTGTTTTTATATTGATATACAAGAAAATGTAGCAGTAGTATTGATGTTTTATAATGCTGTCAGTTTAACAGGAATATCAGAACATTTATATCAGATTAAACTGACAGTTCTGAACATCACTATTAGATGATTTATTGGACTATATCTACAAAGGGCACTAAATCACAGGTCAGTATTATAACAACATAAGTCAAAGACTCCAGACAGACGGTCATTTCTCACATGCTTTGGACAGCAGAATCTGCCATTTAGCCAAGCCAGAATTTCTCTGTCCTCACCCGAGGGTGTAGACAAGCTACGATGATGTCACACTATGATGTCACTATATAATTTTACATCGTACGACTTCTATGTGATGAGAATACAGTGAATTAAAAGTTGTGTCAGATTTCATTTACATGAATAAACATGTTGTTGAATCATAGGAGAAAAATTATCAAACATAGGTTTGTTGAGTGGAAAGGGAAACCACAGTCCTCAAGATAAGAATCTAAAAGTCCAGTCCTTCAATAATAAGATTCTTACTACTTAATTTATCCTTATCCACTCCTTACACTGATGTATGATTCTATAAGTCTTCTTATCTGTTACCATTCACTGATCTTTGTCCATGAACTTTTCACATTTATCACTTCCCCCCAAAAAGGGCATTTAGCAGATCTTGACCATCTATGGCAAACTGAGGCTTCTGAGTGGTTGAAATTTCAATATTTTTTGTTTGATTTTGGTGAAATTTGGTTTCAAGGAATTGCAATTTCAATTGTATGGGTTTAGTTGCTGTCTATTGGGCTTCTGATTGGTTGAAATTTCAACATTGTCTGATTTTGATGAAATTTGGAATTTACAGGTATTAAAGGATCGCATTGTCAGCAGTATGACTTCTATTTTTTAAAACCTGTAAAGAACAATTGCAGATTGGTAAATAATAAATGCTGGTATATATATCATCCTGACTTTTTCCACCATTTGCAGGGGGTGTGTGAGGGGAACATCATGTAACAGTACCCAGTTACAATTAGCCCTTGGTCATCATTACTTTCCACTTTAATTTTGTAAATTAGTCTGAAAATAGTAATTTTTCTTTTTTTTTTTAATGTTTATTAATCTGTCTACAGGAAATGGCCATAAAACTTCAAGACTTTGCTGCAGATCCAAGCCACAGACAAGCTGACTCCTGTTTTGTATGCTTACTAAGTCATGGGGAAGAAGGTTATATATTTGGCACAGATGGTAGAAAACTGGAACTGGACAGCGTGTTTACACTGTTTGACAACAGCAGCTGTAAAAGTCTGCTTGGAAAGCCTAAAATATTTGTTATACAGGCTTGCAGGGGAGGTAACTAACTCTTTGTTTCCTATAGGCTGATGGGAGACTTGTTTTCTCTCCCAGATTTATTGCTGTTGATGCTAGTGTTCCCATACACTCATTGTCCTTATTCTTGTGTAGTGAAGATGAAATGAAAACATTTTTTTTTAATGAAAGAAATTTCCTCAGTTTCAAGATCACCAAGGTCAAGGGCCAAGATAGCTATTGTCGTGGCCCAATATTCATTGTCCATCTATTAATATTGCATTTAAACTACAGTCAAACTTGTCTATAAAGGTAAAAGTTACTGTTATAGACAGGTGCCCTTTATAAAGAGGTTTATTCATTATAAAAAGTTAACAAAGATTATCTTTGAGTGGACTTTTTAGACAGTTGAGCTTTATACAGAGGTGGTCTTTAATGCAAGTTTGAAGAAGCTCCTAGTTTGTGAAGGGGCTAGTATCCAGATCACTTCAGAATTATTTTTTAATAACAGATGGGGCCTTGTGGCCAAGTGGTTAGAGCTTCGTGTTTTGAACCATGTAGACTCTCACTTCTGGTCAGCGCAGGTTGGAGCCTCGTTGGAACTAAGCTGATTTTTGTGAGAAAGTTTGCCAGTTTACTTGTGGAAGGCAGGTGGTTTTTTCTCGGGTACATAGTAACTGGGTTCTCTCCTCCACCATTAAAATCTGGCCGCCACCATATAACTAAATATTTGTTGAGTGTGGCATAAATCAACATTCAAAATTCAAAATTGTGATAGAAAACAAAGACATTGATATAGATTTATTTTGGTAATTTGTCAGTAATGATATTTGTTACATTGGCAGGTGCTCTTGACAGTGGTGTGTCATTTGATGATGAAACAGATGGCTCGTCCATGTCATTCAGGCAACTACCATCCAAATCTGATATGATTATATGTTTCCCAACACAAACAGGTAAGTCCATCATAAACAGATTTATTTCAGATTTTATAACAGGGGACCCTGTTACTTGTCAGTCACAGGCTTTTTTCTATACAGGGCCAATATCCTGCCACATTCCCAAGGCAAACTGCATTTGTTTTTTCCCCAGTTTGATTTAAAAAATTCCCAATATGTTGTAGAGACTGCAACCATAATGAAAAATAAATTAATGAATTTGAAAAAGAGATTCAATTACATTTAGAGTTACACGTGTGCAAACTATTTTTCCCTATTGTGTAGCCAATGGCATTTTCCAAAAGCCTAATCGCTCGTGAAATAAAAGTGATTTCCAGGAACTTGAATATGACCAGCACCGTGAGTATAGCGATTATAAACAAGTCATTTTCCCTATGTACAGTATTGTGAACTTTGACACCGTTCTCTGTGAATGTCGGTTTGTGTTAATATTCACAGTGCAGATATATCTGTGAATTGAAGAAACAGTGAATAAACCTATTCAAACTATATACATACAGATGTACAGTGGAATCTTGTTATATCGAAATTGATGGGACCGCCCAATTTACTTCGACATATCCGAAATTCAAGATAATTGAAATTTTCAATCAGCATGTTTTATATTCTTATTACTCAGGCTACTGCGTAATCTAGATTGGATTAAAGCTATTATTGGTTACCCTTCTACCTTGAATTATTGTCTGATATTTTTCAGGTAAACATGTTATTAATTTCGATGATGTATAAAAAGTAAACCTCCAAATCAGGAGGTATCTTCAAGACAACTTTGGACTAGATATATACTTTCAGATAAGCGAAATTTAAATTTAAGAACTTCGAAATATCCAGAATAAAAGTTATATAAATATATAGTAAAAAGATCAGGACCAGCCTTTCGACTTTGACATAACCGAAATTTCGACTCATCCGATTTTGACATAATGAGATTTCACTATATATACGTAATATATTACGGATTATCTTTGCAGTGTTTTTGGTTTTTTTTACTGGATTGCAGATATATCCACTCATTGTTGATTCCCTTGTCAAACAAAATCTTTTTTCAGCTCTTGTTTGATTCAAAGTTTAGATTTTCACAAAGACTCTTTAAATCAGATGGTTACTATCCTTTACCAAGGGTTGGTTATAAGATTTGAATGCAAAGGGTTGGTTATAAAATCTGAATGCCAAGTGTTGGTTATAAGATCTGAATGCCAAGGGTTGCTTATAAGATCTGAATATCAAATGTCCATTATAAGATCTGAATGCCAAGGGTTGGTTCTAAGATCAGAATGCCAGGGGTTGCTTATAAGATCTGAGTGCAAAGGGTTGCTTATAAGATCTGAAAGCAAACGGTTGCTTATAAGATCTGAATGCCAAGTGTTGCTTATAAGATCGGAATGCTAAGTGTTGGTTATAAGATCTGAATGCCAAGTGTTGGTTATAAGATCTGAATGCCAAGTGTTGCTTATAAGATCTGAATGCCAAGGGTTGCTTATAAGATCTGAATGCCAAGTGTTGGTTATAAGATCGGAATGCCAAGTGTTGGTTATAAGATCTGAATGCCAAGTGTTGGTTATAAGATCTGAATGCCCTTTATAAGATCTGAATGCCAAGTGTTGGTTATAAGATCGGAATGCCAAGTGTTGGTTATAAGATCTGAATGCCAAGTGTTGGTTATAAGATCTGAATGCCAAGTGTTGGTTATAAGATCGGAATGCCAAGTGTTGGTTATAAGATCTGAATGCCAAGGGTTGCTTATAAGATCTGAATGCCAAGTGTTGGTTATAAGATCGGAATGCCAAGTGTTGGTTATAAGATCTGAATGCCAAGTGTTGGTTATAAGATCTGAATGCCAAGTGTTGGTTATAAGATCTGAATGCCAAGTGTTGCTTATAAGATCTGAATGCCAAGTGTTGGTTATAAGATCAGAATGCCAAGGGTTGGTTATAAGATCGGAATTCCAAGGGTTGGTTATAAGATCAGAATGCCAAGAGTCGGTTATAAGATTGGAAATACATATCGTAAGTTGAGACTAACAGCTGTCATGGATGTTCAAGTGTTGAAGAATCCTCATTTCATTGGACATCGTCAGTAGCATAAGATCAAATTTGTGGCATATTAATTATGTGAAAAATTCCTAATGAAAACAAAAAAAAATAATTTATAACAGCTGTTCAATTTTCAGGACATAGTTACATATATATATAGATACAGTAGTGTTTTCATTATTTCTGTAGGTTACTATGCATGGAGAAACAGAGAGCGTGGCAGCTGGTACATAGAAGCACTGGTACAGATATTTATGAAGTATGCCAAAAGTGAAGATGTTTGTACAATGTTAAACAGGGTGGGTTTCAAAAATTTTTAAAAATTGTATGTTACCAAGTGTGAAGAAATTGAAATCGATGTGGCATTTTAAGACGTAAAAATTTACTTCACTTATAAGACATTTTCAATATATTTACATACCGTCTGTAATTTCCTTCGTTACAGTTATACAGAATGACTGTATTGTTGTATCAATAAAATCAGTGATCTAAGTGTTAACCGCTAGCTGGCGTAGGAATACCTGAATATCTATGAAACCCTTTCCATAACCATGTTACGGCAGCGATTTGTTGAACAAGTATTCTCTGAACATATGAATGAATCAATAAAGAATAAAATAACACACATTCATTCCATATTTTTATTTAAAGCCATTCATTACCACAAAACAAACAAAAATCAATGAAACAAATCGAAAACACAAGACTAGGCCTGCATCTGTATCACACTGTACATGCCCATATCATAGGCCTATTGCGATAGATCTAGGTCATGTTATGAAAAGAAAAACAGGCCACAGAAATGAAAATTTGCTTCATAGTTACGTTGCTTGTAAGTAAGTTGAAATGGGAGTCCGGTCTAGTGCAATTTTGTCCTGCATCTCTGTAAACAGCTTGCTTTTCTTCACCATATAGGCTATTCCTGTCAATCAATTCGTCACTTGCATCGCGTGAAATCGACTCAGTTTCAATCAAATCCTACATATTGCTAGGCTAATTACCAGGCCCATCTTGTTTTTCACAGAAATGTTAATGCTAGTAAGGTGTTCATAGGTTTCTCAGTAAATTGACGGGATACTCTAAATGATCAGTTGGTAAAAACTGAAGTCTGAACACATGGATCTATTATAATTTATAGGCCCCATCACGGATTTTTCCATAATTATCTTTTAAACAGAACATAAAATTTTGTTATTTCACAACATAATCTGATTTGTCTTGTTTCAATTGATTTGAAGGATTTGCTAGTGGGCAGCCTATATACTGAAATAGGTTTACTTACGAAATCGTCACCCCATCACAGTTCACGACATTTCAGCTGATTCAGCGATTGGTAAAATATCAAATAGAATGGCTATTCCAGTTTTCATCAGAATATCAGTTGCACTCAAACTTTCTGTGATATATTCCACTGATAAAAAATCAGAATTCAAACGAAAATTTGTTGTAAACAACGATCATCTGTTGCTATCCAAATCGCACATGGCCTATCAGCCATTTGCACATGGCCCATTCGGGCAATTCTCTTCTGACACATTTAATCCGCCACTACTAAATGGTCGAATATTATAAATCGTGAATTAAATCTGAGAATAAGTATTCAAAATTGTCCATATCACTAGTTTCTTTCAAAATGATACAAAAAAAAAAAAGAAATTAAACCTTAATTTCATTAGTATTTGCGATCAGAAAAGAGAACTACTTCTCATGTCAAAACAGCTGTTGAGCCATTATGTCATATGAAACACACCCCCCCCCCCCCCACACACACAAAGTCATTGTTCTGGAATGAATTTAGTATCCAGTGGACTACAGTTTCACTGAAAAATGGTAATGTATATAATTATAAGGATTGATTTTCATTTTTTGAATATCATCCGGGTATAAAAGCAATTGCGCATGGAAAAAATTCATTGTGCAGCACTTTGTGCTGCACAGAATTTTTTCCATGAGCAATTGCTTTTATACCCCACCCCGATGATGTTCAAAAAATGAAAAACAATCCTTAATTGTCATCTCAACCAGTCAGATTGGAAATCTGCAGTAGAGAATATTTTGAATTAAAACCTGGAGTCCATGCCAATGAATTGATATTGAAGTATATTTATGATTGCATTTTTCTTTCTTTATTTGTTTTGTTTTTGTCAACGGAACTTTTGATTTTTTCCCGTACAAATTTCTTTTGTCCATTTCAGGTTAACCTATTGGTATCAAGGAAAGTGTCCAGATGTCCACAAATTGACATGGATTCTATGTCTCAGATGTCCGAGTTTAAGAGCACCCTAAGGATGCCTCATCTATTTTTCTTTCCCGGTATTGGATGTGGATAGATGGTCCATAGAGCATTCTTCACAAATCAATGTATATTTTAAAGGCAGCAATTACCAGTAGATTTTACACTAATCAAGTTTTTTTCTTTTCCTTTTACCTTACATAACACACTCATCCCTTAAAGACATTGTGTCACTCAGTGTATCAAAAATTTTCAACACAGAAACATTATTTTATCCTTTTTTACATCAATATCCATGAGTTTTTAATGGTGAAAAAAAATATGATTTTGAGCAACAATATTCCTTTTAAAAATTAATAGATTATACTTCATTATATCAATAATACAGATCAATCCAAACTCTTTTGATTCATGTGTGTGGCCATACAAAATTAACGTGTAAAGTAAACAAGCTAATAACATTTTCGAACCCAAATATATTGAAATTGAAGCAGAATGAAATTCTTTCAAATAAATAGGGGTTTCAAAATAGCAGGGTTAGTGTATAATGGTAATAAAGCCATTTGATTGAGAAATCAAAAACATTTAAAATAAAACAGGATTTCAGTGTAAGAGGGTTCAATATAAATGGATTTCAATGTATATGTAAACAAACATGATTAGAGACTTTTGGTATAAAATTACATTGAAATTTGAATTAACTAAAACAAAATTGTTGATATTTCACATCAAAATTTCTAATTAACAGTTGTAGAGAAAGTAAAAGTACAGCTCTATGACAAAATTATCCTTGATTTTTCAAAATGAGAGATATGCTTCATAAAATAAACAAATTGTATAACAAAAACTGACTTACTTTTATCAGCACTTGATGAGGTGACCTCTGAACTTAACTTAATGACTGCTAATAGTTGACGAGGAATAGATTTGTACAACGATTTAATGTAATTTTCATCGCAGGAATACAAGATGTGTAAAATAGTGTGAAACAATTCCTCGAGAGTATTAAAGTTCTTTTGATTCTGAGCCATAAATTCTCAATTAAATTAATGTCACTCAGGTTTTATTAAGAAAATGTCAGACAATAAAAGGCCAAAGTTGATCTTATAAAATGGAAATGTATTTATCAACATTAATATTTCCATTCATCATGCTGAGAGTACCTTTTAAACCTCTCCCCTGTTAAAATTTGTGCGGCAAATAATAATCCAGTTATGATCCCCATTTGACAACCTCTGCGCTTGTTGAGCTCTGTAGAAATTTGGATGGACATATGAATAGACTTATCACCCATTCCCTGATAAATGCACACAGCGAGAACATTGCCATTGCATAAAAATCTTGAATACTTTTGTCATAGCATTGTACTGTTCAATTCTTTCAAATTTTATATTTGAAATTATGTAAAATGTAATATCAGAAAATTTGACCAGCAATTATTTTTGGCATAGTAAGTGACATTTATTATATACTTACATTGATTTTGTTGTAAAGATGAAGATGTATAAATAGAGTCTATGTTCTTTTTCCAAGTCAGAAGTTGTTACAAAATTTAACCTGTAGCTAGATAAAATAGGATAAAACCCAACTTTCATTTCACACAAATTGTTTATAATTGTTATGATGTAAATACAATTTGTACAAACGTTCTGCAAAGATTTTTGTATGTTTAAAATATGAATATGTATCTTCAGGTATGTACACATTTACAACATACAGGTGAAAGAGACTATGTTCTACATTACTTAGAAAATCACAGAAAGCTGTGTAATACTTGATGACATTTTTCTGCTTTCTTTTAAAATGTACAAAATCTCTCAATGTATATAGATCATCACTGTACATACGTACATCAGCTTTGATATTTTTTTTTTTTCATTTTTAGAGCACTTTTTATTTGAATGTCCAATTGGAAAATGCTCTTGTCAAATTTATTTGTAAGTAAATATATCAAAGGAGTGTCAATTACTGATTTAAAAAGTCCCATGTTTAAATATTTTGTTAGTGCTATTTAAATGTAGAAATAAACAAAGCTTTTCCTATGCAAGTCCATACATTCTATACATATATGTGAAATCAATTTTATGTGGGTGTATAACCATATATATTACTAAGTATACATGTAAGTTGCCAAGTTTAAATGTGAGACAATGCAGTTTGATTGGTTAATTTCAAATGTTGGTATGCCATCCATTGATCATCCTTGTATGCAAAACCTTTCTCTGCCATGCCAGTTTCAAATGTCTGTATCATATGGTTGATCCATTTTCACATGCAAGGCTGCTGCATGATCACACATATTGCTAAATGTATTCATATGTAAATTTCTACTAGTTACCATTAGTTACCATTTATCATATTTTGTAGAAGTCCCATATGGTTGGTCACAATCATTTCATGCGATGTGTGTTGTGTGAAACATACACCTTTGATTACATGAGTGTGAAGTTTGTATCGTTATTGAATATAAGATTGTTAATTTCATCATCATCATGTTCATGGAATAAGATACTAACTACAGTGAAACCTGTACATAAATACTGCCTTAGGGACACAACAAAACCAGTCTTTATAGGGAAGTGGTCTTTACATAGAGGTTGATTTGTACACAAGTGGTACTATTGGGGACAGCAACAGTCTTTATGATCAGGTGATCTTTATACACAGATGGTTGCTAAAGCAGGTTTTACTGTAGATTATTTAGCTTTGTGATATCGATGTATAAACATATATGTATGACTGCTTGTTTAAAAAAAAATGCATTTGTCTATACCTTAATCTTGACCACTGAAATTGTTTCAAGTTTTGGATTTGTTTGTTTGTTTTGTTTTTTTTGTTGTTTTTTTGTGTGTGTGTATTTTTTGTTGTTTTCATTCGGTTATGAAATGTCTTAAAATTTTCACTTTTTGCTACAAATTTTGAAGATTGATATATGATGGTGACATATAAATATACCAAATATGAAACCTGTTTACATCAGAGTAAAGAGGTATCAGTTTGAGTGTATATGGTGGTTCCAGGTGGATCAATGAAGTGATATTGATTGTGTGTTTATATTGGTATAGCACTTTACATAATATAAGCAGTATGCTAATTCACGATTATTCCAAAACTTAAAATATTGATAGCCAAACTGAGAGCATCACCATCTGTGCTAATTTATAGATATGCTGAAATTTACATTATAGTCTAAGTCACATTAGATTGGAAATTTAGAATTTAATTTACAATGCAATTGGTTGTTGGATCCCCCCCCAAATTGTGCTGATATCAGTTGAAAGCAAATAAGTATATCTTATATCTTTTCTATTATACTTTTTTCATTGTTTTGTAGCTTCTTTTTTTGAAAATACTTTTCCTATGGGAATCTCTGTGTTAGTCATGTGATGTCAATAAATTGGTCTTGTTGTTAACCATTATTTTACTCCTGCCAAAAGATTGATTTGAAGGGGAATAACTCCCAATGTATCATATGACATAATAAAATGAATAAACATAATATGATAATAGTCAGAATGCTCCAAAAACATGACTTTCTGATGATTTGTTTTTTTACATTCATTTTGAGCAATAAACGGTCCCTTTATTTCACTTCTGCTTTCCAACTACAACAGACGGCCATCATTACCTATGCAAAATTCCCTATGGGGAAATTTAAGTGCAGATGTCTAGAACAAAACAGATCAATTTTTATTTGTCATGGGCATTGATAAATTACTCGGTATACATAGAATACTGCTACGTTAAATTTAAGAGGTATGTGTCAACCATTTTATTTTAATCGGCCAAAACTAGTGGACACAGTTAATCTGACTTAGACTATAGTTGCTGTAACAGTAATTTTTAAATGCACATAAACAATTGTTAGTGTTTCTGATTATTCTCTAGTTAACTATCATGTAATTTTTGGCATTAGTAAAAGTTAATTTTGGGATCTTCAGCAAGGAACCAGGATGTTATGGTATGTTTGCCATCAATAGACGAGGATGTAATACATTCAATCAACCAGGATGTGACATAATTTTTGTTAGAAGGTGTGATAATCCTATTCACGGGTGGACCAGGATGTTATGCTTGCCATCAATAGATGAGGATGTAATACATGCAATGAACCAGGATGTGACATTTGTTGTTGTAAGGTGTGATAATCCTATTCACAGGTGGACCAGGATGTAATATCGTTAAAAGATGAACCAGGACATTTTGTTTATTGTTTTTACATTTTTGGTGGAACCAGAAAGTTACCGAGAAATCAATCATTATGTTATCAAGAGAATAACATATTGTGTCAAATATATTACTAGAGTGTTTTATCATTCTTGTTTAATAGAACTGCGCATTTTACTGCTGTTTAGCTTGTGAATCAAATTACAGTTTGCATTTAAAACTTCACTTGTAAAAAGCAAGGGTCATTTAGTGTAATTAATAATAAAAATGGACTATAATACAACTACCATAATCCAAAAGAGCATCGAAATATGTCTACAAGCATGGTGTGAATAAATCTTGTGATCCATTAAAATGGTGTCAAGAAAACAACGAAATATTGATTTTTTGTGACTGTTAATTTTTTTACATTCTTCAGAAGTGTTGTATTACCTTGACTACAGATTGTGTTACTGTGGCTACAGATTGTGTTGTTATGGCTACAGATACATGTGACTCATTTAACAATCTCAACAAAACATTTCAAATACAACATACAACGACCAGTAGGAGAATGACATTTATATGTCCATCTGTCAGTCATCATCAAAAAGGCAGTGAAACAAGTTTTGTGCGAACACTGTGTTAGACTGGTTAGATTTTGTGTACAATGTGCTGCTATATTTAAAGTATGTGTTCAAAACACCGCTGTGTTCAGTTATCTAGTTCACAAGTTACACACTTAACCGAGTCCAAGTATTTAAAAAAAGCAAAATTTAAACTTACGTCAACATTTTTTTATGTGTTATATCACCAAACTGAATTCTAGCTTTTTCATAAGTATTTAAATTTTATTGTAAATTTCATTCTATAAATTTTCTTTATTTTTTTTTTGGCAATAAGAAAATGCAAACTTTTGAGATAAATCTGTATTTATTCCTGACATTTTTGTTTCCTTGATTCAATTTTTTTCATTTTCTATATAGACTCTATATGACCACTTGAAATCTCCATGTGAAATGTTGACTTCTGTTTAAATTTGTTTTTTTTTTATCATGGGGTCATGATCATATTATTCATCACAATTTACCGTGGATAAGACCAATAACTTCTCGGTATGTAAAACAGATAGGATCAAGGTTGAGTCCTGTCAAAACATCTGAACATTTCAGGTTTACATGAAGTTAGATTGTTTTAGCGGTATTTTATGCCACACTCAACATTTTCCCATAATTATTAGGTAAATGTAGTTAATTTTCAATGGTGGGTCGGGGGGTCAGGGACTTTCAAATCCTATTTTAAGTCCCCATTCCCAATGCCAGAAAAATTCATTTTTTCCCAATTTGCAGTTGAAATTTCCCAATTGGAGTCAAATGACACTGAATTTGAAGAGGTTCTTGTATTTTTAAACAGTTTGGTTTCTCCAGATTTCCCAATATCAATAAAACTTTGCTAAAATTTGTCAAAAGGTTCGGGTTCCATTTCTGAAAGAGTGTGGAAATATCTGAGGAGTGAACAGGCCTCAGTGTACTTGGGGGAGGGGGACCATTGTTGTTTTGCAAGTAAACTGGCTCCATCACATCAGTGATTGAGGTTCCATCAGGGTTCAAGCTGAATAAAGGTTAGAGACTTCATGTGTTCAAGTACTGTAACCTCTGCTCACAGAGGCCTTTGTCATCACAGATGGTCAGTATACCAGATTATTCTTCTGTCATCTGCCTCAGGCCTTTGGTTCATGCAAGAAATAATTGTTACCTGCCAAGAGATGAAAACTTTTCTTAGATTTGAATTGATAAAAAATGGAAGGAGAAAAACAATTTATTGAGAAAAAACAATTTCGATATTATTTTTTCAATTTTCTTTGTCAAGTCACATTTTTGCCACAAATAGACTTGTTGTTTGATTTGGACTGGTCTATTATTATATGTAGGGAGATACGGCAGTCTTATTCACATTGTGTTGAGTAGTTTGATCTAGGTACTGTAACAATGTCATCATTATTTATTTTTAGAATAGGAGATCACTGCGAGTTTTATATTTATGTTTAAAATGTAATTAATTAATTATGTAGCATTAATAAGTAATCAAGTTTGCATTCATCATTTATTATTCAATTATTACGTTGTAGTGTTTATTTGTGTAGATTTAATTATTACTTCAAACACAGGATTTCTTAGAGGAGTGTTGAATTAAGGCCTTGGCTAAAATGTAATAAAACTCAAAATTACTTTTCAGAATGAAGTTTTCTGCCCTTTTACAGTTGGGGAGAAACGTACAAAACATACCAGTATTCCATTTTGTGGGTTTTCTCTTCTTCTGAGTCATGCTCTGCCCGTTTATTCTCTGTACACTCTTTTTCGTCTTCATCTTGCCTTTTCCCTATACTTTATACCTCCTTTTTCCTTAATCATTTTCTTTTTCCTCCTATTCCAAATCTTCCACCTTTTCTATTCTTATTCATATTTCTTCAGACTTTTCTTTTTCTATTTTTTTTCTATATTGTAATTTTTTTTTTATCTATTGTTCCTTTTCTTTCATCATTATTTTCTTTTTTTTTTTTATCTTTTATTCAACTTGCCACTTTTCATTTCATCATTATCTTTTTATTCTTTTTTCTATTGTTCCTTTTCTTTCATCATTATTTTCTTTTTTTTTTTTATCTTTTATTCAACTTGCCACTTTTCATTTCATCATTATCTTTTTATTCTTTTTTCTTTTCTGTGCCATTGTGTTGAATATGTCTATATCATCATTGTTATGCTATGTATTGCATAGTTCTGCAATGACCTTGTCTTTGGACATCAAGGTCAAGTTGTTAATATTACAGACATGAGGGAAAGATGTATTTAAGTTCAAACAAATACATTGTAGTATCAACCAAACTTGAGTGACCATCTTCATGAGGGGCCATCAACAATGAGTCAGTAAAAATTTCAACAAAATGACTCTGATTATGAACTCTTTTTGGAGGCCATCTGTTTCAAAATAACTCTTCCCAGTCTATTTGGAATTCAGTTTTATCTAAGGCATTCTAATTGTAAGCCAAAGGACCTGGCACTGACTCATGCTATGTAACTTCATAAATCATACCAGGTACAGGTCTACAAAGGTAAATTGGCACATGTTTACAACCACAATGGAGCCGGCCTGGCTCAGTCGGTAGCGCGCTTGACTGGATCGTGAGGTCGTGAGTTCGAGTCCCTACGGCAGCAGGTTGGTTTCCTGTCTTTCGGAAGAGACAGTAAAAACTGGAGGTCCCGTGTCACAGTAGGTGTCGGCACGTTAAAGAACCCTCACTGCTCAATGGCCGTAAGTGCCGAGCATAGGCCAAAAATTTGAAGCCATTCACCGGCATTTGGTGACGTCTCCATATGAGTGAAATATTCTTGAGTGGGACGTTAAACAACAATAAACAAACAAACAAACAACCACAATGAGTCTAAATTATATTATATCCGGGGTGACGGTTTACTTGTAGACACAACAGTATTAGAGCTTTAGTAATGCATGGCATCCATACAAGGAAATAAGTCTTATCTGGACAACCTATGTTTGTAAAGTAGACCATATTGTTTTGGTTTTAACTGAAGCTGGATGTGCCACTTTACCCTGGTAGACCTACAGTAACAATTTCTTCACCCTCAACATAAGACATGAAAGTCTCGGGTCTTTCAGATGAAATACCGAGATCCTATATCACAGCATGTTGAAGAACTTTTATCATCAGTCAATAGCATAGGTCAAAATTTGTGGCACTGCACCTATTACTAGTGATATTTCCATATAATTGAAAAACGACAATAAAACATTGGCACCTAAACTACACTCGTCCACTGGCTGTTGTCATATAATTGATAATTGTTGTTGATTGGTGTAAAGCACTTCAAAATCAAAATAAAAAACACTCCTCCAAGATTTTCTTGTTTTTTTTATTTTTTTAGATTAATATTATAATATTGCAGGTCAGCATGTTCGTACATTTCTACATCTTATTTTGCTTTTCATCTTGCTAGTATTTACTGTTTTGTCATGTGATCAAGAACTTAGTGTCATGTGACCCAGAGTCAAACTATTCCAAACTTGCTACATTCCATATCTTTATACAAAATATTATGATGATTTAAATACTGGTAGGTCTATTTAATGATACAAATTTAGCAGGACAAACATTTTTGTCACAGTCATAGTTTGTCATGGTTTCTTTCAAAGAATAAAAATGGTTTTAGCAAAATAAATCATGTGACAGTGAAATTGTATATAAAGTATAATATAGCTCTCTCTCTCTCTCATACTCTCTCTTTCTCTCTCTTTCTCTCTGTCATGCTCTCTCTCTCTCTCTCTCTCTCATGCTCTCTCTCTCATTCTTCCTCTCTCTTTTATTGAAATTTTTATGATTACTTTCACATATCATTTTACTTTTTGTTTATTTTGTAAGTCTTTAAAGCAACTATAAATATGCATTTTATTATGTAAATATTTTTCAAATGGATGGCAAAAATCAAGGTAGGATAATTAAGAAGATAAAAATTTCTTTTTATTACAGAAACAACATGCTGAAAAAGTGTAGACGATATCAAATATCCAACTTGCCAAAATTTGGATACATTTATTGTTAAAATGTAAATGCTGTATGTATCTATCTATTATACCTTAGTTTCTAGATTACTGCTACCAATATAAATACTTAGCATGGGGTCCAATGGTACCGCATTACTTCAGGTTTTTCCTCAAAAAAATTAAAGCTGAAACTTACCTGAATAAAGTAATTATTTCACTTTCACTACCGGTGCTAACCTTTCCTCCAACTTACATGGCAATTTGAATATAAAATGTTTATTAGTTTTTTCAACATTGAAGAATCTTAACGTCATTGACTGGAACTGACATTAAAGTGAAGTTACTATGATATTGCGGTATTTGTAAATCTCTTAGATTTTTCCTTCAATGACATTCTTTTTATAAACCCAATAGGATTTCATTTGGCCTGGGTTTTTTTCACAGCAAGTAAACAGACAAAATACATTCGTTGCAGTTGAAAAGTCATTAAAATAAATTTTTGGAGACCATTTAGTTGAAGGAAGTATGGAAGGACAATAAAAATTTGAGAACATTAAAGGAAACTTGTATGAAACATGGAATTTATTAAAATTAAATATTCGACAGAAATGACAACATCAAGATGATTTTGACAGGTGGCTTTAAACAACGGTTCATGTCTGATAGGTTCTAAAAATAAAACTGCTCCCAGGTGGCGTTATAACTCCACTATCAAATAAAATGTAAGTACCGCAGTACCATAAAACTCAAGGTAGCATAGGATTTCATCATGCCCTAATAAGTCCAGACCCTCATTTAAGAGACCACCTCAATAATCAGACCCTGTCAGTCAGGTAGTCTGAAAAACAAGATTTCAGTGTATATAAAACCTATCTGAACCAGTAAGAATACAGAAAAAAAAAATTTTTTACCTAAGCTTTTTTTTTCATTTAAGAGACCACCTCACTAATCAGACACTTCTGTGTTCTTGATAGCAAGGTTCTACTGTATATAAAACCTATCTGTAAAAATACAGAAAAAATATTTTTACCTCAGCTTTTTCTTTTTTTTTTTTAGATTATAATTTTCTGATAGCTTTTTTTTCTTACAAAAATTTACAAATACTGATTTACTGATGTACATCTCAGTTTAATTGGATATTTACATATGATGTTCTAGATGACTCATGTTTTTATTTGTAAATGCAATATTAAAAAATAATCAGAGATCTTGTGTGTATGTTTTAGTGTGTTTAAAGTTAAAGGTCGTCCCCCGCCCGGTTCCCTGGACCGAGGATTGTGTCCATCCTTCCTTTTACATTGTCCAGGCCACCTCTTGCTTATTTATCCAACTAAGGTACAGGTACACATGTTAATGAGATGGAGGTTCACTTGGGTACAGATACACATGTTAATGAGATGGAGTATCACGTTCAAAACTGTTTTCTTACCACCCTTATTTTAGAGTTATTCCCCATTGTTTATTTTATTTCCTTGGGCCATATTCAAGTTAAGTGTATTGCTGCCACATGTGAAAAAAAATTTGAAATTTTTAGTTTTTTCTCTAAATTTCAAGATATCTTGAAATTTCTAATTATTATCTTCAACATTTGATATGCATTTAACACTGTGCATAATCTATAATATTTTTGATATTTCTATTTAGATATTGGAATAAATATCCAGATAGTCACATCTTAATTATCAGCAACACGATTCTGTAGTTTTAATTTTGAAGTTCTTAGATCTAAATAATAAAAGTTATGCTTCAAAAATAATTACTTCTAGAGTTATGCCCCTTTGTCAATTTAATGTATTCATATATGATTTCCGTCTTTGGTGTAAAAACCAAACCAAGATTGATGGAGCGTCGTGTACAAAATTGGGATCCTACAGTATAATATATATATATATATATAATATATAATATATATATATATATATATCCTATATATATATATATATATATATATATATATATATATAATATATAATGTGAAAGTCACTGGTCCTCGGCTATAGCCGATTAAAATTCGAATCTGACCGGTGAAAAAAATCTGGATATCGGACATTTTGTCCGGTGACCTAAATGTAGATCTATTAAAAAATCAAATTTTCATAGTATATAAATTGTGACAAGATAAAGATTGGTTGTGACTAAAAGGAACACAAAATTCTGTCTATCTGATTAAATGCCGATCGAGTACGCCTTACGATCATTTTTGATTTTGTCAGGGAGATGTGTAAAAAGATCGACCAATGAAAATGCGCGATTTAATTGCATACGTTTTTGACAGGCGGTCAGGTTATCAAATATCACCTGTCCGCCACTAAATAAACAAAGCATTTAATAAGATGACTATTTCTTTTACTACAACTGATAGTTAATATAAATGAAGATGCTGTACACCGTCAAATGTCAGTGATTTTTTTCGTGTTTATGGATTAAATATTTATTTTCCCAATATTTGTTCACAGTTCAAAAGAGCCTTGCAGGTTGCAATTTCACAATGGTAAAAAATGTCCGGCTGATGAGGATGAAGATCTAAATTCTAATCGATCTCTAAATCTACGTTACCCCCCCCAAAAAAAATCCCAATAATAGTAATAAACGGACAGTTGTAGCCTAGGTCCAATTACTTTTAAACTATAACTCTGACTGAACTTAAGAAATAAACAGAGACCAGCGATATACATGTATAATAATGAATGCAACATTAGATTTGGAAATGAAAAAAAAATTGCACTTGATATTTTAACAAAAACCCTGATTGGCTGAACATGTATTCACATTTACAAAAAGTATAGTGAAACTCTTGACTCTTCGGTTTTGACCCCCAAAACTTCGCTAAGAGGTCTATGGCTCCTGAAACCTCTTAAATTTATCTTTCTATTTGAATAAATAGAATGTACATTAACTCAAATATGCGGAGGGGCTAATCCAAAGAAAAAAAGATTTGTCCATGCCAGGGTAAAACACACACACACACACATATATATATATATATATATATATATATATATTATATATATATTGATATATATATATATATCCTTTCTGATATATCTATATTTTTTTATATAATTTATTTTGTTTTATTAAATATTGAACATGAACTATTTGATAAGATACCATATAAATATATATATATTATACATATATAAACATGTGTATATATATTTAATATATATTATATATATATATATATATATATATATATATATATATATATATATATCAATGGCGTAGCTGGGTCCAGAAAAGGGCACAACCATTCAAAATATTTAGAATGAATTACAGGAGCAGATCCAGGAGTTTTCAAAGTAACTTTTTGGGGGGAAGGGGGGGTGACAAGATGCCATGGCATGGAAATGGTGAGTTCTTTATGCAGTGGTGGAGGAAGCAAATCAAAAGGAAATGAAAATGTCTTTACCGAAATGATGGGAAACAGGGAAGGAAAAGTATATATAATGTAATTGTTTTTGCTGAGCGGAGCGAGGTGTGAAAATGTTTGTAATAATAATAAGTACAGATTCCAGAAAATCAATTATTCAAGAATTATAACAACTGCTTTAAAAAAAATCAAGTATCCAAAAAAATTATGACTGTGATAGAAGAAATTACGTCAAAAAGGGGGGGCACAAAAATTGGTCCCCCCCCCCCCGTTTCAAAAGTGTGGTGGCATGTGCCCCCCTTGTCCTACGCCCTTGTGTGTATATATATATATATATATATACATAGGCGTCGGAACCGGGGGGGGAGGGGCTTAGCCCCCCCTTTTTTTTTGCAAAGATAGACACGTGTTAAAAATTGGGGCTTAGCCCCCAGACGTTTCTGGCGTGTGTGTGTTTTAAGTTGGTTTAGCCCCCCACTTTCATATATATATATATATATATATATATATATATATATATATATATGTATATATATATATAATATATATATAATATATACATAGGCGTCGGAAGCAAATTGAAAGGGGGGGGGCTAAACCAACTTAAAACACACACATGCCAGAAGTGGGGGGGGGGCCCCAAACCAACTTAAAACACACACACGCTTTGCCAGAAAAAAGTGGGGGGGCTAAGCCCCAATTTTCAACACCTATGCCTATCTTTGCCAAAAAAGTGGGGGGCTAAGCCCCCCCGGCTCCGACGCCTATGATATATATATATATATATTGTATATATATAATATGTGTGTGTGTAGATTACACATACACCCCAACCTAATCCCACCCCAGTATTCACACCTATAAGACGCCCTCTCCTCCAGGTTATTAAGTTTACAGACTTTTCTGTTTGGTGCATTATCCCTGTAAATTTCTTTTTGATGTTGTGCAAGTGTGAAACTGCACGTTAGCAGGCACGTGTCTACCGTCTTCTGTATTTATTATTAAATTCACACTCTGGCAGGAACCATGTCAAGGATATAGGGCCTAACTACTTGCACAACAGATAAGAAGTCATAATGGGTGTATTACGCAGACCAACACGCGCTTGGGATATGTAATAAAACAAAGTAATCTGTCTGTGGCTTACATATCTCTATTTACCCTTCTTGTTATAGAGACATCATATGACTATTTTTTTTTATCGGAGAAGACCTGTTGAAAACGGAAGAACAAAATTTTGTTTAATGAACTGGTCACCTGAGGCATCAGAAGCTGCACGAGACAAACAAGTGGAGAGAGCATATTCGAAGCCCTATTCTCCACGAGGAGAGAAGAAAGAAGAATTTGTTTATTATTCATTGACGTTTATATGTACAACGACCATTACTATTGTTGCTTCCTCGCATATGCTACTGTCTGTGAAAGAGACCCTAAGTCTTATTTCTAGGTCGGTATCAAGCTTAATATTTTGTAAACCAATACCCCCCCCCCCCATAAATTTGCAAATTTGGGGATTGCGGGTCAAATGTGTGTTGAACCATAGTCCTGCTCACTTGTAAACCACTATGTTCCCCCACTAAAACTACTTCAATTATGTAATCAGATTAGAATTTTACATTTAGCCTATGACGGATATATCCATAAGAAATCTAATAATATCGCTCACTGATTCATTTATCAGCAGCTTTCTACGTATTCACTTTTGACGTCATAGTTGCCATCGCAACGGACTGACTCACTGCAGATGATTGCTTTTTATGATCAGACTGAAGAATATTCGTATAAATATACAAAGGAGCAATTAAAAACAATCTAAATCGAGTTGGAAAGCAAAGGAAATACTTTATCATCTACTGAATAAACTGATATATTTTGCTATGGAAAGTGTTCAGGATGACTGTTGTATAACACAGGACAAACCCAAGTATTTCTCCTTCAGATACATGCCCGATATAATGTATACGACCATTCCATCCCAATCAATTAAAAAAAATCGAAATCGTAAACTGACATCAGGACATTTTATTATTCATCACAAATGCCTGTAATTACGACAGATCTATGACGTTATTTCTTCTGTCTGTATAAACTAGGTTAGTGGAGAGTCGGTAAAAGGAAACACCTGAAACAAATTATGTTAGCATATAAACCGAAACACCGATCAAGTGTAAACACACATACATACACACTGCAAGAATTTTTCACTAGTATGGAAACATCATTAGCTTTGAGTGAAGCGCCGCAAATTTTGACCTATTTGATGGACTGACTCGTATAATCCGACCATAACTACGACTTCTCTCAAAATCGTATTTTTTTCACCACTGAAAATTGGCGGTATTAGTGTAAAAAGAATGAAATGTTTGTTTTGTGTCGAAAAATTTTAATTACAGCGTATAACTGGTGTTTTGTCAAGAATTGTGTGGTATTTCTGCCAGTGAATTCTTATTAATTATGCACTGACCAAGACTCCGATGAGCTAACGACAGACCTAGATTCTTATCATGCGTGCTAAGGTACTGTAAAACTACAGATGAAGATACTATTCTAGCGTTCAAACCGATCGCCCGTATTTTATATCATCCTTTTGTTCTGTTAAGATGTTACACCGGATCTATTTCTTTTTATTGCAGATTCTTTTAGCAATCGCTTTCTTTCAGGACTGATATATTTTTATTACTTTTCGACATTTTTGTTTTTGTTTAAACGGCTGAGCTTTGCCACTGGGTTTAACCAATTTCCCATTGAGTTTAAGCAATTAAAACCAAACCAAATTTTCGATACAGGGGCGACAATACGACTTTAAAAACCAATATCGAAAAAAAATGTTTAACTAAGCGCAGTGATATCGGAGCATCTCGTTCATAAAACATCAGTGGCGTAGCTACGTAAGGCTCGATTAGGCACGTGCCCACACTCAAATTTTATTTTTAAAAAATGAATGAACTTCAACATCCGCACAGAAAAAAATCGTCTAATATCAATACTATATTGTTTAAAAGTTCTGTTGTCCATGTAAAAAAAAAATTCAAAATAAAATCTAGGGCAATCACGGTTTTTATCAAACGACTAACTGAAGTCAAACAAAAACTAACAAAAGTGAAATAAAGTAAAATAAAGAGTAACTCGAACACCATAAAAAAGAGAGACACCAAAATGCAGCGGTATCTGAGGTAATTGTCTTCTACATTTCTAGAAACACAACTCGTATCATGTCTGGTACAGAAAAAGAAGCTATAAATATCAAACAATTCTGTCTTCATCAAGTTATTGGTTGACATTTTCAAGTCACTACTAATTTCAAAACGATGACCATCCTTTAAAAAGTCCATTTTTGTTTTGAAAAAAAAGTCGCGACAAAAGCACAATAGCCTCCGAGCTTCCGGGTAGTTCGCCCCCTGGTCCCCCTACCAAGGCTCTGCCCTGGACCCGCTGGGAGCCGTGATCGGCCAAAATTTGAAGCCCTGCACCGGCATTTCGTGACGTCTCCATATGAGTGAAAAACTCTTAAGTGGGACGTTAAACAACAATAAACCAAACAAAACAATTCTAAATTATCATCTGTAATCCAAATCAATATCTCTTCTATTTTGCATGATATTATAGGAACTATAATATGGGAACGGCTTCACGTATAGTCATACGACAATAAAACACTTAAGTATCAAATACTGCCAATCGATTTCATTTTATTGGTGTTTCACATCACATAATTATCACATTTCAGTATATGATGACGTGCGGGTTGTACGAGAAAACCCGGTTATATTGTACCCGGAAAAATATCACCAGCATTCCGCAAATAAACACTGGTACTTGAATCCGCTTTAGGGTTACAGCGGGGATTCTGCACAGACAGATGTGGAATACCCCGTGATTAGGGACACAATGCGGCACGCAATATTGACCAAAACCTGCTATCCCATGCCATATGGCACGATGCCTACAGTATAGGCTACTCGGGCGACGATGATTTATACACGAGAGAACACATTTTCTATTTATCTTTAATCATCCCTGACCTAAGAAAAAAGGCTATCCTTTTACCCACAGTGCCACCTACTTACGATTTTATCAAGACATGTAAAATCCAGTTAATCATTGTAGCGTTAAAACTAATTAACTTTTCCCCGTCAATTTTCCAAAATTTGTAAGATTCCAAGTCACAATTGTAAGTCTTTAATGGTTGACAGTCTGTAAACGAACTCTCCGATTTGTCAATGGTGAAAAATGTTCTAAACCCTTGAATTTCCCCCATATCACCTTTGATTCCTTTTAAATACTCAAGTGACTTGCTGGATGGGGTACAAATACAATAACAGCATTAGGTCAAGTTGACCATTTGTAGAGTCTAGTGTTCCACTTACAAACAAGCTGGAATGCCAAAGGCCCAGAATACTTTTTGGGGGGTTTTGTTAAGTTTGTTTTTAGCCACACTAACAATTCTTCAGTAAAATGGTGGCAGCCAATTTTTTTAATAGTGATGAGAACCAGATTATAATGTACCTGGGAAGAGACAACCGGCCTTGTAAGTAGCCCAGCATACAAAGTGAAAGTCATATCTTTTGGAGGAGACTTAAAACCATGGCATGCAAAAAACCATCACTGGATTGGAGCAGGTCCATAGCACAGATAAATATCTGTGACACTTCACATTAAACAGGCTACATCTTCATATTGGTGAAAAATTCTTGTTGGTATGTAAAACAAAAAGATTTTATGGCTGTTCTCTAGAAGGTCTCTCTGGAAAGGAAAGCACCATTGACATCTTAACACCAAAAGGTTAGAAAAAATGTTCCCCGTTTGTGACCGACGTTCAAACTCCAAAATCATCTTCATGCTTTGTTGGGATTTTCCGAGCATAACTTTTTTATAAAAGCAACATCTGATGACAAAAAAAGCTTTATTGAGAAATGAAAATTACATGTACACTTACAGACACAATAATACAAGTGTAGGACTAGTTAACATAAGTGTCATGTGTTGTACTGGATGCTAACGTACAGCTTCAGACATGTGTACCTAATCATCAGGCCATCAAAAAACTGCCTAAAATAACACAGAAATATTAAATTTCATCAGCATTCTAAAAATGCTTCTTTAAATGACTGTGCAAGGTTGTATCTATGGTAAAATGTATCGAAAATCTTTTACATATATTTTTTTCTGGATTTTAAATAAAGTATTCTCACCGAAAAATAACTGTTTTCTATAGTCAATTTGTTCCCTCTTTAAAAAGATCGTCACTTAAAGACTTGCATAAATATAGCCCTGGTACTTGATAAGTGCACTGGTCTATAAACACCAACCCAGAGTATTTTACCCTTTGACAAAACACAATAAAGTATCCAGGCAGTCTAAGACTATATCATGCTAATTAGCACTCATGTCCGAGTCAGCATTAAATGATTTTTGAGATCCTAATCCCGACTTTCTGTTAATATAGACAGGTACTTGGTGAACGTTCCTACAATGTTAGAGTCATTCATACAAAGTTAATCCTGTGATAGTTATGTATAAGACAGAATGGTTCATACACTTGTTATATAACTACTGTACAATGTCCCAGTTTATGCCTCATTTAAGCACTAGAATACACGCACTTGTAACATAAAATAAAGAGAGTCGAAAATGTCTGATGGCCAAACAGCTGAACAAAATTCCTCATCTGCTTGAAATATTCTGAACATGAAAAAAATTCAAGCTCCAATTTTGTCCTACAGAAGCTGACATTGAACTAAACACCGATGTCTGACACAGGATACATCCATTTGATTAGAGAAATGAATTCCATACACATACACACAAATCGTAAAGTCAGTGTAAATAACACCAACAAATACATGAACACTCACGCAATTCTCACTATTACAACACACAATTCTAAGGCTGTGATGCACAGTGCTAGATCAATAGACTCCAGAGATATATGGTCCTCAGCTGTTTACATGTTTTTTTTTAACCTGCATTGTGGCATCATATGATGTGGTGGACTACACAAAAAGGTTTGCATGTTAAGAGAGATACTTGATGTCAGTCCTTAGAATCAGATACATTATTAGGTTCAGATGTTAAAATCTTATATGTGCATCACTGCCTTATGGTATATATTATATATATATATATATAAAGATATATTAAGTGACATTATAAGTCAGGGATTGTATGGTAATTCATTGTTAAAATCCCATAGCAACCAGATAATTTAAAACCATGTGTTTGTGACAAGTGTTTCCAGTACTGTTATATATGTGCTGTGTTTGTTTAACTGGGTCATGTCACCATGGAAACCAGTATCTTTAACTATATCATATTAATGAGAGGGTCGTCTGCATACAATTCTGAACTGTCTGCAGTGCAGAAAAAAAAATAACAAAAACAGAATCAATATCATGTATACATATATATATAGTTATAAAGAACAACGACCCCCATAAACTACTACAGGCTTACACAGTCAAGTCATTCAGAAATAAAATATATTACATTTGTTTTTCCTCACAGTCAATTAAAAAGTTTCGTAAATATACTCATAGTAAAAATTTATGGGTATATATAAGATTAAGATGCAAAAAAAAAAGAAAGAAAAAAAAAAGGTAGCGCATCTTCTTTCTCAAAAATTCATTGCACAAGTTTAAATTCTACAAAACAACACAGAAATAAAGTGCATTTCTAACTTTGGAGTAAGATTATACACATGATTGACCTACAATTTACAACAGGAGCACAGCATTTGGTTCACAAAGGAGTACCTGCCCCCAATAATCAAGTGTCGATAATTGGGTTACGGACAAAAACATACAAAATCACAAAGGGGAGTTTGAATGAATCATGGATATTCAAAGGGATACAAGAAAAATGGATTTTCTCTATAGAAACATATTAATGAAAACTGACCCCAAATTATCACAATTTCTTTTTTTACAAGAATTGACCTTTACAGATTTGGGCAAAAAGTGTTGAGCTAAAAATAATTGATTGGACATAATATAGGCAATGTTTATATGTAAACACATTTATCACAAAAATACGACACCCTGAAAACTGTTCCTTTGTTTAGAGAAATACAAACAATGAATTCAACCATCTGGTTCTTTATAAAAACTTCCATATCCCTGGTAACAGTGATAATAAAAAAAGATGTACAGAGATGACTTTTTGACACTTTCTAAACTCTTCCTTGATGATGGTAAAAACTAATCTTTTTTAATTTTTTTTTTCAGACAGCACTTACATAATCGAATCATATTAAATAAAAATCTCTTTCAAATAGTGGCCCCAGTGGTTGGCAGTCACACTTGAACTTAAGAGGTCAGATAGCTTCAAATCTTGTCGATAAATAACACAAATGTTCACTTATTTCCAATGTCTCTCATGATACGGAAATACCGCAAATAATAACATTTACATAAATTAGCATACAAATTACTAACTACAGGATGACCCCTTGGCTGACCCCTAGAATCCATCTTCTATGCAGCATTTTCTGTTCGACAGCTTTGGGAAATAAACATATGTGCACAGCCATCCATTACAAAGCCATCACGAGTATAAAACACACCAAATCCACATAGGCAGATATGGTTCCTCCTCAACACCTCAGATGTACTTTGTTTTTTTTTGTTTTTTAAATCCCCCAAACTAAACGTAAAGATAATCGCTTTCTTTAGGGTTTGTTCAGTTCCAAGAAGGCAAACACTTTTAGTAAATAATATATTCAACACCACATTCATAAATATAATCAGTCTACGAAGTAATGTCCCCCCATTTTGTCTCTTTTAGACTGATGTTTTGGGCTGTGATAGAACATGGGCAGTTTAACATCCATGAATGGCCCATAAGTTACCACTAAACTGTTACATAACAGAGAAAGTAGTTCAATAATGAAGCACGATTTGTTCCCATATTTAATTCCAGATTTTAAGGAAACTGTCCCACGATCCTGTGGCTACTGCCATGCCATCTTCTGTCACTCCTAAGCAACTTACTCGGTTGTCATGACCAGCCAGAACACCTGCAAATAGAACGTATGATTTTTAATTTGCTTTCGATGAATCATGTCAAAAGGTACAGACGATGATGGAAGTACATATGTGTTAGTGTGTAACAAAATCAATTATTATCTTTTTCTCTCTTTCAATATTAAAAGGTGCAAAAAAAGTAGACAAACCTGCTCGTTCTTGTTTGAGTACATCCCACACGTTACAATTAAAGTCATCATAACCACCCAATAACAGGCGTCCGGACTTGGAAAAGGCCACTGATGTTATTCCACAGATTATATTATCATGGGAATACATTCCTATCTCCTGATCGGCACGGATATCAAACAGCCTACAAGTTGCATCATCGGATCCTGTGGCAAAGGCAAATCCATTCGGAAAATACTGGAAAAAGACAACAATCTGTTACATTGGATGTTAACAAACATTATATATCCTCTCTGTTCTAATTAACAACAATAGTTTTATACTGTTACTGAATTTAAGCTCACAGTTATAACAATATACAACATCTAAATGACTTTACAACTTTTTGTTTCTTTTTGTATTGTATTATTGTTTAATATCCCACTCAAGAATCTTTCACTCATATGGAGACATCATAAAATGCCGGTGACGGGCTTCAAATTTTTACCATTGCTCGGCACTTATGGCCATTGAGCAGAGACAGTTCTTTAACATTACTGTGACACAGGACCTTGGTTTTTACGGTCTTATCCAAAGGACAGGAATCCAACATGCCGCCGGCTGGACTCAAACTTACGATCAAGAGTCCGGTGCACTACTGAATGAGCCAGGCCAGCTTACAAATACAACTAGTGTCATTCTAACATTGGTACAGGCCTTTTTCTATAGTTTCCATAAGGCTGGTATTCCTAATACAAATACATGTGCTTTCCCAATCTGATGAAAGAGAAATTCTAATTTGGCGTACAGACTGCAACAGCAATGGAAAATAAGTTTGATAAATGTATTTAAAGAGATTCCATTTCCTTTAGATTTTCATGTTAACAAACTGTTTTACCAAATTTGACACAAATTCACATTAAAATTCCCAATTTTGTCTCTAATGGCATTTCCCCAAATTTGGCAGAAAAGACCCGTGGTGAGCAAATATATTTCTAATATATATCTTTAAATTTCGTGCATACAATCATCTAAATTGTTTCATTTGAGGGATAGGCAACCAGTCAATATGACAGGTGACCAACCGTTAGTTGTGATGTCATGAACCATCAATTTTTCTAAAATAGTACAAAACTTTTACATTTATTGGTTCCACCAGCTTTCCACAAGTAAAAACCAGTAAACAGGCTAACTTTCTCACAATATTAGTTCAGGTTCAAGCACCTGGCTTGTACTCAAATTGACCAGTGGTGATATGTATTAGTAGTTAAACTAATTTAGTTATGGCCAACAGTCTCACATGACCTTAACCAAGTGAAATAAATGCCTTCCATGACATGGAACCTTCGTTTTAAGTTTCATCCAAAAGACCTGTGACTTGAACTTCATATTCCAAGCATTTGGCTAGATGCATTGTTGTGTCAGCTTTGCTTGGTTATTAAGAATGCATATTCAATATCAACATATTGTCAACATTAACTTTATAGATACCAGAAAATTTTACTAGACACATCATATCTATAGATATCTCTCTTCCCGCCACGCTACAAGTAGCTCACATATTAATATCATGACAAACTTGATTACGGGCAGAGGACTTTCTTATATTTTTTTGCTATTGGATTCAGTCGACTCAGAAAGAAATTAATGAAAATGAAAAAATATAATCTCTAAAGTACTCGACCCTACTACATATACTGGAATACTGTATTGCATTTTATGTCAATTTGACTCATGACCTGAAAATGTTTAGTTTGCACATTAGAATCTCTAATATTTCTTGATACACCCTCATCTCCATAGCTGCTTTATTTAGAGATATCGTGACTAAATTCAAAAAAAGAAGCTTTCGGTTTCACAAGACAAGAAGCTCCTTTTCATCGTAATGATAATTTTGTGGAATAATTTACTTTTAAATGTTAATAATATAGTTTTTACATTAAATTAAAAGATATTTTGTCGGTATGTCCGCGTATTTCTGCTGGTTTTGAAACTAAAAATGACGAAAACATAAACAATGTTACCATCTATATTATAGTGTTATTATAGATCAATGTTTCTTATATTTTGATGGATTCAGTCGGTGTAATTGCATTTATTCATATTGATCCTGTATCATGTCTATATTATAGTGTTATTAAATGGGTGTTTTCATATTGATCCTGTATCATGTCCGAGTACAGTCGTATTGGGTCGAGGTTAGCTGTATTGGCTTGAGGCAGAGCAATTCACTATTTCCAGTGTATTTTAGGTCATTGGTTAATAATCAATTTTTAAACATACTTTTTCCCAGTCTGTTTATTGTATTACTGTATAAAAAAAGAAAAAAAAAAGTGGATATTTCCATGTGTTGTTTATTACAAAAAATTTTTAATACAAAATACACACGTGGGGGTTTTGTATGCAATGTAAAAACTTACTATATGAGCAGCCCTGTATTAAAAAAAATTCTTATAACAACTGTGGGACTATTACGGAGGGGGTGTGTGTGTGAAATTTCCACAAAAACTTGGTGTACTTAGTATAAATCACCCACCACAGTTAAATTTCCACATTTACAGTTTTTCTGCATTCATATTGGACAAAAAGACTTACTAGAACTAAATATATTTTCATTAAACAGATAACAAGAATGTGTGGAAAGAATAACATTTCTCCAGATTTCGAAAGATCTCCATTCTGCATCAGTCTGTTTTTACATTGTATTGTTTATGAAGTCTACAGGGATAATCATGATTTGTTATATAATTCAAAATGCTGTATACATGGATATTTCCATGTGTTGTTAATTATGCGATTTTCTTATGCAAACCATACTTGTTGGCTTTTTTAAGATGATGTCACAACTTACTGTGAGCACTGCTGTATTAATCAATAATTCTAAGTAGGACTGTGGGACTGGTATGCCCACGGAAATTTACACTAAAAAATCTTCACATATTTAGTGTAAATTAGCCACATGCGTACATTTACACACCTACAGTATCTGCATAAGGACAACTAAAATACCAATACATCCAAAACCTCATACTCTCTGTTTACACCGTATGACCTGTCTTGAGAAAATAATGTCACTCAAGACCACCCATCTTGTGAGACCATGATCTGAAAACCACTCGGTTATGTAACTCTATAAATGAAAACTTTATAGTGAGACCAACTGTCTTGGTAGACCACATTTCAGTGATAAGAAGGTGGTCTCTCGAGACATATTCTATTCTTTATCCACACACCCATATACACAAACAGGAAATCAGCAAATACTGTAACTGAAGCACTGATGACTATTCACCAGTCGTTATGGAGTGTTCAGTATGTTTAAATGTTCAGTTATAATGATGGGACAAAGAAACAGGAAATAACAATATCAGGCTTATAATATTAATACTCTACATCAGGGAAGTATGTGCTTCATATCTTTATCATGTACTAGCTACAATTTGATAAATAATAAAATCAAGAATTCTTACATACTCTCAAAAGGTGATAGATTACTCTAAACCTCCATGGTAAAGGGGATAAAAAACTATTTCCTGGGTAAAAATTAAATGAATAGCAAGTATCAGTATCAAAATATTTGCATTTAAGAATTTGTCTTTTTTAACTGAACTTTTCCTATTATTATCTGATTTATAAGTGTTTCTCCTTGCACAAAGATAAATCAAAAGAAGTTGTGTCAATTACTGTTTACACATTGTTCTCATATAATTTAACAGGCATTTGAATTTAATTTTTTTTCCTCATTCACCCCGAAAGACACATTTTCCTCATTCACCCCGAAAGACACATTTGGACTGGTCTAAGTAATTGATTTACAGAAGAGTCCATTGTTTTTCAGAGGTTGACGAGTTAAATAAATGAGAAATGTAAATGTGGGCATTTCCATGTGTTGTTAATTATGCATTTTTTATACAACTTACTGCAAGCACTCCTGTATTAAACAACAATAATTCTTGGCACAAATGGAATACTGATACAACTGTGGGACTAATACTCAGGGGGGTTATTTACACAAAAAACTTTTCATTGCTTATTTAGTATAAATTACAGTATTACATGAAAAAAGAAATTCGGCTCAACAATTTGTGACTGAGGACATCTAAGGAGAAATATTTAATAGTAAGTTTATCTTCCTCATGCTAATTAGTGACAGCAAAGTGACAGTACATTTTGTATATACTGGTACTACAAGTGATCAAATAGTCATTTCATGTTTTGAAAAGTAATTTTATATTCCTAATTATTGCTAATGTTCATCTACTGATTTGTTAAATCTCTATTCCCAAGCTATCCTAATCCCATACTAGGCTAATTGTTTAGCAAGTCCCCCATCTGATGACAATTACAGCATGGCTAATGACTTACCTTGGCCGAGGCATCACATGCACCTGATACAAATGTTCTCATGTCAGGAGATAAGGACAAACTCATGACATCACCAGTGTGACCTGTAAATGCTGTTGTCTGTTGACCCGTCTCAATATCCCACATTGCACTGCAAAAACAAATTATTCATTTTAAACCAATGGAGCCACATGTTTGCAAACAAGATACAGAATCATACAGAGAAAAATCAACTTAAGCCATCATAAAATAATACTTGCATGTGGTGCCATGAGGAAGGCTTCAAGAGTCATGTCTTTTTGTTTGTGTCTTTTTATGGCATTCAAAGATGTGTTTATATGGAATTCAACCATTGATAATAGTTTTATAAACAAAAATAATTATCACTGCATAAATATGATGATTTATAAAATCTACCCCGATCATCAGGGTATGACAAAAGAATCTCAATCTGAGGGTAAGAGTCTTGAATGAAAAATCTGAGGCTTGCTTTGTCATGCCCTCAAGGTAGGGGTTAATTATTTTCTCTCATGTTTTTTCCCCATCAAAATACATGTCTATATAGATCTACACAGATCTATTTCAAGTCTGACGTAACGATGTACTGCATTCTAGAAGCCACAGATGTTTCCAATATATGTACCATAGATCACCAAAGGATGAAAATGATGGGTGACAGAATTGTTTAGGATGAGCACTACAATACATTTCAAAATTTATTTACAGCATATAAAGAAATGTAATATGATTTACAATTCATCAACAATCCACTGAACATTTAAACAATAACATGAAACAGAATTTTTTATAGCTGGCTTAAGAAGCGTGACATGAAAAGTCGGAGTAGTGGAAAAATTTAGGCTTGCATACAACTATGTTTTTTTTAGTTCATAGTGATCCCTCTACAAACTAAAAATGAAACTAAGATTAGACCACACCACTAAGATATGCAAGTGAAAGAGTTCAAAGGTTAACTGAGCTGGCTTGGCTCAGTTGGTAGCGCGCTCAACTCCTGATCATGAGGTCATGAGTTTGAGTCCAGCTGGCGGCCGCTTGGTTTCCTGGACGTTAAACAACAATAAACAAACAATCAAAGGTTAACATTAGTTAACCTTTGATTGTTTGTTTATCTACATTAGTAGATAAGATGTTGCTGTGTTACTCATAATACAGTGGAATCTGTCTTGTGAAACCACCCTTTCTGCAACTAAAATGTGGTCTCTCATAAGAGGACTTATTTAGAGATATTTAACTGAGTGCCTTTCAGAATGTGGTCTCTGAGGTGGTCATTCATGACAGTGGTCTCTGAAAACAATTTTTATCAAGAGACATGTATTGTCCAATTCACATAAGATGGTGGGGCGGAGTAACCTTTTGATTATCATACAGGTGATCCTACTGACTTTTCAGTTATGACAAGCTGCACAGGGAAAACATTTTATTCTTCACTGGATACTCTCTTATGTATGGTGACAAGTAGGAACGATTACTCAATATAGTCAATGTAATTTTAATCTTATGCTTTATTTACCAAAAATTTAAACTTGTCCAGGTCAAGAATGGTTTCACAAGACTCCTCCCGGCCAGGTTACATGGATTTTACTTTAACTGGATTGTTTTCAAAATGTGGTTTTAAGACGGGATCTACTGTATATTGGGATTGTGGAATACACAAGTGGGACACATGCTTTACAATTCCACATGAAAACAGTGTAGCAGAGTATTAATACTCACATGGCTAAATAGACCTACACTACACACAGCATAGAAAATTTATACACACACATTTAATAGTATTGATTTCCATCACTAAGCATTGTATTCTAGCCAGACAAAAACTAACAAAGAATTATATGAACATTCATTCCTAATGCTTACACGTAAGCTTTCAGTATTGACCTTGGACTATCAAAAGCCTGGTTATTTACATGAGAAATTTTACACACACCAGTCGTCTTGCAGTTTTCCAGCAGACTCTACTACAAATATTGATTTTGGTTTTCCAACCTTGGCTGTGTGAATTTTCTCAGTCTAAGGCAGATGGTGAATATGTGTACCTAGGAATATTTCAGTTCCAGAAATACATATCCTTGACTGGAAATTACTCCTGGATGTTCAAGGAAATTGATTTTCATTTGACTATAACTAACTGGAAAGTGTATCTTAAAAAAAAAATTCAGAGTATTGCTGAATCAATTATAAACTCTAGGGGTGAATCAATAAATTATATACCGATATATCGGTTCATACCAGTATCACTAGTCCTTTCAATATATCGATACACGAAATTGTCCATATCGGTACACAGGACAGTCTTATTATAGGCCTTTAAAATGTTTATAAATTGCATTGAACTTGTTAAGCATCTGTATGAAACGGATCAAAATAGAGCGCATGTATACATCCCACGGCCATGTCACCTCTGGGGTTAGGCTGAATTTTCTACCCCAATTTTAAGCGATTTTTTAAAGGCAAAATCAAGAGCAGAAGTCCTCCCATAAACTTTCTTCGTAGCAAGATGCTGTGATATTTTCACAGCAGTTTAGTGATCATTTTAACCGTCTATTTCTTATCGCCGACGTCTGATATTTGTTGATATGCTTACTTGATCTTTTACATTCATAAATCCATTGTCACTAAGTTATGACATGACATAATTCTATATCTATGAGACGTTTATTCTAGCTACCCATTATTTTTTTGTATTACGTCATCCGTCTCCATCTTGAACATAAGAAAATGTAAGACATTCGCTGATTCGATGATCATAAATGCATATTCATTGTTTCATACTTCAACTTAACTGAACCTGTGTATAAGGGTCAACTGCACACAAAGGTCAATATTTTCTGGTCCCTTGGGTGGTCCCTATATACAGCTTTCACTGTATGTAAGTTATACAGCCTACATGGTCTCTGAAGTTTAACCCTATCATCCCTACAGAACACAAGACTCATTTAAACAATAAAAAGATAAAGTTCCATTTATGAATATAGGGATGAAAGGATCAAGTTTCCCCCAATATTTGATTTAAGTGTACAAACATTTCATACCCCATTTATTAAATGGCAGTTATTCTTATAAAACAAAGGTACACACAAATGAACATTTTATCAAAGGGAATAAATAAATAAAAGAAAACTCACAGATTAATAAATGATTACTAAATATATTCAATGCTATAGGCCTACTATGAGTCACATACTTGTTTCACCTACCAGCAGATGGCAGGAGAGGTTTGCTACACAACATGGCTGTTATGAACTGAGAGAAGTAATCAATACAAGAAATCTACAGGATAAATAGCCTTGTTTATGACATGCTTGTTGAAAATCAAGGATTATAGGATTTAGACTACAGAATCTAGTAAATAAATACACACACTCTCACTTTCTCTGTAACTATTTACCCACTGACTAACAGATAAAATAGGGAATAAAAAATGTTTATGTTCAACTGGACCTGGGATTTAGTTGCTATCTGTACAATGACATGCTTTATGTTGTTTATGTTTAGAGCCAAAATTTAAATTTGTCCAGGTCAGGTAAGGGTTCACATGAGACATCACCAAGTTATGTGTAATTTACTGTAGTTTATGAATTGACCACATTATTGAATAATCAGGTGCAGGTCAACACTCATGTCATAAAGTGCAACATTAATTGTGGTCAATATTTGGTTTATGTTTATTTAAGAGACTGTTGTTGACCGTGTTATTGATGCATGAATATGGATTGGTGTTATGTTGATATAGATAGATTGGGTATGGTTGGGCTACATACACAGTTAAAGTACAGATGAGGGATTCAATTTGCTCTTTGTTTATTTTTTCCGAAAGATAAACTTAAAAACTGAAGTAGATATTTAATGACAAGTAAGATAAAATAAATTATATGACAACTAGCTTGTTGTGTTTTGTTCCCCATTTGATTCATAATTTAATTTTCGCTGAAATCAATCTTTGTTAAACTCACAAAAATTCTTGTACATTTTGTATCTAGTATATTACAGACCTCAACTGTTAGAATAAACCATGTGTAATTCATTCTCCTTTTCAAGGAAATAATAACATACTAACAGTAATTATAGACAAATCTGGTTTTTAACTGCATATCAACATCAAAGCAACCACCTGCAGTACAGTTTATATCATAAGTGATAGATAGGGCACTTGTCAACAGAAGTGTTGTTATCTATCCAGATATCAAAGTTATATAAATATTTAAAGACACATACATCAGTTTCATCTGCTAAATCACAAAATGATTCCTGATATTCTTCAGTTCTTATAGTGGGCCCTTGTCAACAAATTATGTGAATGCAGTCATAGATGACAATGATTATAACCATATAAAATATGAGACATCAAAACAGTTTTATAGAGAGGATGACGTAACACCACATGTATTAAATCATGAATCAGAAATATCAGATACTGAAATTCTAATTGATATTGATTTTGAATAGTTTCAACCTCCAAACAACATTTTTAAAGTTATATTGTGGTGGCCAGTTTTTAATGGGAGGAGAGAACCTGGTTACAATGTACCCAGGAAGAGACCACCGGCCTTCCACAAGTAAACTGGCAATTTTCTTACAAAATCAGTTAAGGTTCCAGCAGGACTCAAACTTGTGCTGAACAGAAGTTGAAAGATTTCATGATACAAAGAGTGATGCTCTAACCACTAGGCCATAGCCCCCCCCCCCCCCAAAGACTTCCAGGAGTTTCTAATCAGTTAAGATCACCTGAATGAGGAATGATGCAACATCTATGTCCAACTTCACAGACAGATCTTACTAATACATGGTAAAAGAAACTTGACCAAAACGCATTTGCATATTAATCGTGCACAAGAATAGTTAAAAGAACAGTCTATCATTTTTAATGTCAATTCTATTACAAGAGTATAATGGTAAAAAATTATTGATAAGTAACATTCTTAAGCAAATTTATAATATCTTAAAATTCATAAAGGACGCCAAAACTGACCTTTAACGACATATATTTCAACAAGTCTTGTAGACCTATATTTTTCAGCGAATTGTTACTATATTTTTTGGTCATTTAAGAAAAGCAAAAATATACGAATGTTTCAATCTTGAAGTTGAGTTTATATTGCTGAAATGCACATACATATGTAATTTTGATTCAATATAATGTGTTATAAACCCATACTGCAACATGTACTTTGACTTGTTCCCAATAAGCAACTTAGCATAACATAACTGCATTGACTACACTCTTCACATATTTAGTGTAAATACCCCCCCCCCCCCCAGTCAATTTACACAGATCCGGATTTCGTGTAAACCATCATCACGTGTAAATTTCCACCTTTACAGTACTATATCTATGTGGATAATTCAATCCGCAGGTGCTCTTTATTTCTGAAATACTGCTTTATGTATATAAACAGGAAAATGAACTCTATATGATAAATCTGTTAAAAATAACGTCAATCTTTCTTTACATATGTAAATAAAATTTTGTTCCTAATTTTAAACAAAGATCTACATTCTTTTTATTAAATTAAAAGTTCATTAAGTTTCAGCTGTTGGGTTTAAGTTTATTTCTTTCTTTACGCTGATATTTTACATTAAGACAATCATAACTCTCAACATATTCATTACCGCACATTCATTCAGCTTAAGATCCCATAATTATTTCGTCTGTCAAGTATAAATAACTCTCATCGTAGTCAAACTCAATAAACTTATGTATCTAACCACAAGAACTCTACTTATGTCTGCAACCTTTATTTGCCGACAGTCAAGAATCCATTTTTACTTCCCAGTAATTGAAACCACAGCATTTTATGCATTTCCATTGTACAAGTGATGCTTTCTTACAGATATCCACATTTGTTATGTTTCGATGTAATGGCCATTTCTTTTTCAGGGTTTATTTAACTGATATATGTAAATACATTTCAGCCTCTTAATATTGATAGATGGATTGAATATAAACAAAACAATGCTGTAGAAAGGAAAGGTTGTATTGTAGGTCATTTACAAACTTTATATTTTTTCTTATTTTTGGATACAGGTTTCAATTCTGCATCCTTCTGTGAAAAAATTTGATACAGGTTTCAAATTTGCATCCTCCTGAGAAAAAATCAAGTTAAAACACCCATTAGTTTCCACGAAAATTAGGAAAAAGTGACCTAAGAAAATTCGCATGTGCTGCAAAATAACCAGATAAAGTCCGTCACAAACGGTTATAGGTGGCAGATCCTACCCAAATTACTGTTCAATTAAATTGGGAATCATGGGTTGAAAGGTCATATCTACATCTAATATTTTAATGTATCATTTCTATTTATTATACGACCATTTAATTCTACAGCGTCGATAAATAATCATGGAAATACAAAACATATACATATACATTGTGATCAGTATTGAAAGACCAATTTATTCTGAAACCACTTGCATTGGGATTGGGGCCTTATTTTGGCCCTGTATGCTAGGGTGGAAAATTCAAGTCTATGTATAGTAAAATGTTCAAATAAGCACCAACAATAGCAAACAAATCACCTTATTTCTGTTTAATGAAGAAATCATAGATTTCACAAGCAATGAAGCATGAACAAGGCTTTTTCTATTCTATAGACAATTATTTACTATCCAATACAAAACATGTGGTAATAAATTTACAGTTAATAATGAAATAACATTGTAAATTCATTATTACACAAAAATACACTTGTCTCCGTGATGATTCATAAACCTTGCAAGCAAAATGAACTGGGTTTAAACCCAAACTGGGCCAAACCTAAGACTTTCAAAACACAGAGTGACTGTTTTGGCTTTAAGAACCTGGCACTTAAATCAAGGACATTGTTCTGGATAGATTTATACTAGGTTCTAGAACTTCTCACTGCTTTGTTGTCTAAACTCAGGTCACCACCTAACAAATACAGTTTGTGACATCCATAAAAGAGATGTAAATCTAAATGCATCTCATTGATAATGTTTTCTTTCTTCAGCTTTTAGGGTTCTTAAAATTACATGCACAAGGAAGACATTTTTGATAGATAGCAATCAACATGGCCATACTATATAAAATCTGATATGTGATGCAAATTTCTTAATGGTTCCGCCATCGAGTTCATGTAATATGAACCATGAGAGTAATCTGGGTTGTACTTTGAACATACTACATCCCCGTAATAGTACAATAAAGAGTGACTTATCGAGACACATCCCCATAATTTCGATTTACGGGAACAATAAACATTCAGGAAGGAAATAAGATTTTCTATAGTTTGTACACGGAAAATGCGTGGAAACCAAAATTTACCCTATTCCCAATGCAAAATGCGATTTGATGAAAAAATTTCCAACTTTGTGTGCAGATTGATCACAATGAAAGATAAGTTAAAGGGGCATTAACTGTGTTTACCAAAATAAATTATTTCAATTTTTTCTACTTTCATTACTTGTACCTGATGTATATCAATAAATACTAATGACTTTTCAAGCTACACACAGGCAGTAAAAAAATGGTAAATGTTAAATTCCTATATTACTTTTGCCGACTTTTCCAAGAGCTGAAAAATAAGTGCCATGTCCAGTGTGCGAGAAGGGGAGAAAGGTATTCATATAACAAATAGAGTAAGTTGCCACTTGGCAGATAATCAATTGCGACAATTCCAAAAAGTGTCGAAAAAACAGAGGTGGACTTGCTCAAGGTCAATTTTCATAAAATATATAGGAATTTAATGAATTTTTATGTTTTAAGAGCTTGTGTGTCTCCTTTTTGTTATTGTATATGAATTCAAATCTATGTAGTAAAAAAGCAGCGGAAACAAATTTTTGAAAAAACGCTGACATCTAATGTCCCTTTAAAAAAACGTACATAACCATGCACGACTGGAATAACGTGTCAAATTAATTTATGTGTTGGATGCTTTAAAGCATTCATAAGGATCATTTTCCTGGGCATTAGCTGTGTGTTAGAAATGGACCAAAAGTATTTTGGATTTTAATTTTTTAACTACTTTTACTACTTGTACAAATGTGATGTACAATAATGCTATATAAAAACTAAGGACACATAAATAATAAAATATCTTATATTAGTCCTATATATTTTTGTGAAAATAATCAATCCAAGATGGCAGGAAAGAAGTCCAGTTGCGTTGTCGAGTTCATATACCATGAGAGTAATCTGGGTTGTATTTAATCTAATTAATAGTAGAGTGCTTATCGCTCTAATATAACAAGGCGCCACCAAAATTTACCAAAATTATGAATGTTGCTTTTTTATTTTAAAATAAAGGCGCCCTTTGAAACGAACCAACCCCCCCCCCACCATTACCCCATATCGCCATAAATGGCAAAATGAAACGTTTTTTTGACATGCTTTAATATATAACATACAGAGTAAATAAAATAAGACCAGATGGATCTTTTTAACCTCAGGTCGATTAAATCTATGTATTACCGAACAGATTTTAAAATACCCTTTAAAGAACAGAAGACTTAAAACTGATTAGATCAACTCACAACATCTTTATTTTAATTTTTTCTACTTCAGTCTTCAGCTTGAAAAGCATACACAGAACTTATTTTTCCCTGAAAATAAGGGCAGGTTATGTGATTGTTCAGAGTACAGTTTACTAAAGGCGCTTTAATCCGAGACCTTTATGTGTGTTAAAAGCGTCCCCCCCCCCCCCCCCCCCCCATTATAATTGTTTTTAATGTAATACTGTAAATAAATGACTTTGTATTGGTTTCAGACGATTTATTTATTTGCCTTGGTATGATTGATAACTATAGATTTCTAAACTTCGTGGGCGGTGAATAAGTACAGTTACATTTAGGCCGAATAAGCACTTATAGTCGGTACTACTGTATTGACTTTGTATTCGATCCCCTTGATTTTCAAAAACCACGTGTTTTAACATTTTAGGCGTATCTTTAGTCGGTTTTAACCCGATTTCCGTAACCAGCATTTTTTCCGTATCGTGTTTTAACATTCCGTATCGGGCATTTTTAATTCAGCATTGTCAGTTACATAATTGATACCAAAAGTCATTATTGATTGTTTATTTAGGGCATGCCTAATTAGTAACGGGCTGATTTACCAGCCAACAGGTACGTCTAAGCAGTTAGGAGATGGCAGCACAGATTAAAGTCTATTTCTTGAATGTCTGACAAATAATTTCGTACATTACCGGGATTTCATTTTCAATTTGAAATCAGCTTTCCTCTTGATATAATTTATAACAATATGAATTTAAAGACTGGCTACATTAATTACACCAGCAAGATGATAAAGAAGAGTATTTATTATGACAAACTTGATTGATTATGGATCAGTACTTGTTAAGAACAGAGTATAATTCTGAGTGACAGCGTGGACTCAAGAGTCATTTTCATCATGCGGGAGACTAAATAAACAACATAAAAGAAATGTTTATTCACAGAAATCTTTCACTTTTATAAATGTTTGTAGCTTATAATGATCTGGATCAATTAATACAAATAAATAAACAACATCTAGACCGTATTTATCAGTGACATGTTGCATGGATATTTGAGGTTGATTTCAAACCCCAGATCGACAAAACTCAAATTAAGGCACCTTATCAACTGAAATTTATTTTTTTGACACAAATTAAGGCGCCCATAAATCTGAAATACCCCAAAAAGGGCGCCTTAATTAGATAAATTACGGTACAAATAGTAAGGTTGAGTTAATCAATTGCAAGTGAAAAAGAGCCTAACCTGGTTTTCTCATGCAAATTTAACAAAATATATAGGAATGTAAAAGTTTATGCCTGTTTATACTTCTTTTTTGTTATTGTATATCAATCTTAGCAGTAAAAAGGGATAAACAAATTTTAAAAAACAAAACAAAACAAACACACACAGTTAATGCCCCTTTAATGTAAGGGAAAATGAATTGAAAAGATAGATTCCACAGCATTTAAATTTACATGTCTGTAACCCCCCCCCCCCCAATATGACAAAAATTAACATTAATTCAAATTTCCTGATAAACAAAGGAGCCTTCAGTAAAACAATGTTTTAGACCAGTTCAAATGTGTCATAAGGGGTAAATGGCATTTTCAAAACAATTGGCAGAAGAAGGCCTGGCACTAGAAATAAAGATTTACTTACCATGACATATCGCCAGAACTTGTCACAATTTGGTTATCATCAAGAAATCGACAGCATGACAAATATCCTGTGTGACCCGGTAATTCTCTACTGACTCTAACGTTGCCTTCTCGTGTTTTCAAACTGTAGATAGAACATATGTTATCTAATCCTCCACAAGCTACATAACTTCCTGATGGAGCATATGCACAGGTCATCACCCAACTAGATCGTAGAGGTATGGCATGTACCTACAAAATAAAGCAAATTGTTCAAGAACATGTGTAAACCAGCCCACAAATATCAATAACTCAAAGTCCGGTCTGTGATCGTATAGTTTTATTCTCAGCACAGCAGAGTACAGCACATTGTAACAAATGTTTCAACAATCAAGAGTAGTGGTGGAGTTCACCTAGGCGTTTTCCCCTGGTCTCTCTCGTATTCCAGAACTCCCAGTGCTTATTAGACATTGTCATTTTGACCAACGCAAAACACTAAAGTTCTTAGAAGTCTTATAGCGAGTTTAAATGCATGCTATCAATTGAAGAATACGGCGCCTGCATCATCAAATCGTCATAAATGCAACCTTTGCAACTTTTACTTTATCATTCTTAGTACAACTTCAGTACTTTATATAAATTATCATTAACATCAATTCTGTTTACCAAAACTGATGATGACAATAGTTGACCTTTTAACATTGCAGCTTCATTGCTCTGAATTAGTAAAGTGTTGACAAGTTGTTTATCCAAAACAGTATATTGTATAATGCTAAGTAATAATACGAATATTATGCTGATAATTTTTGAATTGGAAATTTTAGCATATCTAAATTAACTTTGTCACATATTGTTACTTGACCGAATTAGAAATCATGTAATTTTAGCTGCCCAGGTTTTTCCAAATACATATAATAACACAGCAACTATTTCAAGTCACACAAATTATTCACGTATATAATTTCCTAAAAGATTTATCTCCCGTACCTCATAATTGTTACTAACGTCCCTACACCTTGAAATTTACTAAATGGGTAAAAATTTCATTCTTATAAATTCTTTCCAAATTATAATTATAACTTTTTATAAAATTTCCCCCATTGGTGTGGCTTGAAAGTTATAACACAAATGCAATAAAGTTTTTTACTGTTAATCCATGAAATGAATAAGTTGGACCTGGAGTTTTATCGTTAATAAAATTGTATCCTGAATCGTTAGCAAATTAACATGTACTTAGATTTCTCATTAATTCCACTATCAATCGTGACCTGGATTTCAACATTCCATATCTCATAAAACTCGTGAACTGATAAAAAATAAAAATTATACCTGGATGAAAAAATGTGGACTGATTATAATATCAATATATACTTCATTGCATTATAAAGCTACCATAAACCGTTCAATAACATAGCATTTATGCATATTATCAATTAATATCATTGCTCTACACAAGTAAAGTTCATCATTAAAGTTCATAAACTCATCAGATCATAATTAGACATTTAATAATTCATTTTTAACACTTTTCCATATTCATGGAAAGTCTCCAATCACGGAAAGTCCTCTCCCCTAGTAATATGCATGGAAAGTCCTCCAACCTTAATATTTTCACCGGAAGTCCTCCGTCCTTTCGCAATATTCTTTCTTTAATACTCATAAGTTTCGACTTCTTTAAATTAATTATCCGTGATGTATTCACATACACTGTGATTATTACTAAGTCTTGTATAGTCTTCATATCGAATGTTAGTGTCCTTTAGTACTGTTGAACTTAAAACTGGTATATCGGCCTCTGGATCGAAGCCAAGTGGACTCATCCACTTCGATGTTTTTCGATCAGACGTTTATGTTATCGTTGAATTCTGCGGTGTCCACACACCTGTTTCCAGGTCTTGAAAAGTTCATGTTTTATTTCATTGTTACCGTGTTTGTATTCCTTTAATTCACAGGGAATGTACGTCAGGATATTCAATTTTGTAGTTTGGTTGACTGTTTTTCATTTCTTCTTGACTATTTTGTTCGTGTTTTCTTGTTCTCTTTTATCTTGACGGATCGTGTTCTGTCTTCAGTGTTAATTCTGGTTGATCAGTTATTGGTATTAAGTCTATGTCGCATTACCTTAAGGCTACATACGGCAAAGTTTTCATGTCTGGGTATTGCTATGGCGTGTTTAGGCTTAAGGTATCAATACGCAATGTTTCCTGTCTGGAGTATGCGACTTCGGTTCTTGTCATTTTGAATGTCTCTTGGTATATACTGCTGTGTTTTCTCTGTCCGTTGTTCATCTTTCTGTTATAAGATTGCGAATGTCATTATCATCTGCTGTTGACTGTGTATTTATGCATGATCGACTGTTTGTTTACTTGGTGCTCCTGGCTGGCTTTGGTTCTAGGTTTCTTAGAAGCTTGAAAATTGGATATACTCAACTCCTCTTTCCCTCACTACTTGACCACTTAACATTAGGCTTACTTTATTTTTCTTTGACAGAAGATTCTGAATGGCCTATTTCGACATTTTCTTAGTATCTTTTTTCCACATTGTTACATTATAATTTATAGATTGTTTACTACTTCACTATTGGTATGAGAAAGTATTGACCATTCTAACCCAAAAATCATCTTCATGGCATTGGTTCATTTCTTCTAGTTTATTCATTTATACAAATTATCTCAATTAATTGCTTGTTACTGGTTTCAACGTCCATAGGAATTTTAATCTTATCATATCGTGGGAAATTTGCTTATATCTCAAAACAAACTTACTTCGTCTTTTTTATACTTATCACTAATTTTTTTTATAAGGGATCCTTAAAGTAAAATTACTTTCCTTATAAATGTAAGGTGTGAAAGTCATATCCCCGTAGAAGCATGACAATTTGTTCCAACTGGTAGAATGTCTAGAGGGGTAAAGTTTTTCTTTAATCATTGAGTTCTTTGGTCGACACATGAATCAGAATTTTTGTAACTTTTCAGCAATGATTAACCAATTTCCCTCTGTAACATACTGGCCCTCGAGAAGAATTGCATTAATTGATCAGGTGTTTTTACAGTTTGTTCAATTTTGATCGGTTTCCAGAAATATAGAAATCAACAATCCTGGTCTATTCGGAACAGTATAAGATAGGGCTGTCAAAAGACAATATCTTATGGGACGGATTGAAACATTTTTCTAATACTCCTGTTGATCAAAATTGCAATTGTGTTTTCTCTTTATTACCGGCTAAGCTATCTGATTTCTAAGTCATATTTGGCGATACCGAGGTTCTTTCTTGTTGTGTGCAATGCCAAGTTATGTAGCTTGTAAATTTCTAAAGGCATTTGGTTGTGTCAACTGCAATGGTACTGACACAATAACTAATGTTTTTCGTACTTGAAATAATAGCCAAGTCAATGTTTTGTATAGGTCCCAAAGATCTTTTTCAGTCAAGGAGGCCAAGCAAAACGTGGATTCAATGATTTTTGATTGATAAAAGTAATGGCCGAAAGCTGATAGTGAATGACAGTGGTGGCGAGGTGTCCAGTTATAACAATTCAATTGATTTTAGAGATATGAAGTTTGGGTTTTTCCGTGTAATATATATGTAAATTTGTTCTAAAACTTAAGACTTTTTCTCGTCTTACACATATTATCAAACATAGTCAAGTTATTCTTGCACATGTTATCAATATAACCAAACTATTCAGCATTCATCAAGTATTTCTTACACATGGTTTTCAAATATATCCCAAACTATCTTATTCATGATATCAAATGTCGAATTTAAGACGTTTAATATTTCTTTGTTAGTAGGGTCTACTTCGTCTACAAGACGTTTTGAACTCTTAATTTCTTTAGTTCAGGACTTCTGTATGCCTAGTATTTATTTCTTTGTTTTCTGTCTGAGTGTCTTATTGTGTCTAACTTTTCTCTATAATCTAACTTTGTGTTTGCTGTATATTCTTTTTAGATTCTGCAAAAGGAATATCATCCTGCACTATCGAGTCATCTCGAATTTCCTAATCTCTTTTAAAATATCTTGATTCATTCTTATCAATTTCGTCATCTGAAGATTCTGAACTGAGGTACTACATATGTTCGACTTTTCTTATCGTGCTATTTAATTTGTCTTGGGGTATCTCCCAATCATCTAAATTAGCTAACCTAATAGTGTCGAGCATTGTCCTTAGGTGTTTGTTCCTGCAACTATTCTTAACTATAAACTAGAGAGGTCCTTTTTCTTCAATAATCCTATAATAAGGAGTCCCCTGTTATTAATCTACATTTACTGTTTTCTTTGATTCTTAATATATACTGGATCTCCTATCGTAATTAATTTATTGACTACCCCTATCTGCATAACTCTTTGTCTTTTCTGCGTCTTCTAAATTTTTGTGTAACTAACGTAAAAGCTTTATTTGCTGCTGTAATGCTATTTGATATGGTCTTCCCATTATATTTGTCTTCTAGTTTAAGAATTGAATCTAATGGTAATACTACAGTCCCTATTGTATAAGTAAGTAGAAGGGTTAAAACTTGGTCGATTCACTGGATGAAATCAATTGCGGCTAATAGTCTGATTCAACATATACAATCCAGGTCTGAACATCATCAGAGATTTTCTTAGCCTTACATCATGTAAAGTTCTATGAAAGTCTTTCTACCTGCCGTTACTTTGAGGCCTATAATAAGATGTTTGATATGATCATAATTTAATTCTTTAAGTGTTTCTTGTACACCTTATTCACGTTTTCTGACCCATTTATCTGTTAGTATCTGAAGTGGCAACCATATCATTGGAAATATTTTCTTCTAATAGATATGGACTAATAGTACAGCTGATTTACTTGTACTACTAAAAACTTCTGGCCATCCAGAAATAAATCTATGAATGATACAATATACTTTTGCCTGATAAGGTGGTGATATGGTCCTGATAGACTAGACCAATTTTTGCGAAAGGATAAGGTGAATATCCGTTTCTTTGAGGAGGAGGATGTGTTTTTCTTTTGGCTCTATTTGACATGTTACACATGACTACATATTTGTGCACTTTTGGTACTTTTTTGGAAAATAGTATGTTTGTCTAATGAGTCATATGTTTTATCTACTGCCAAATGTCCTACAAAATCATGATTGTTTAATGACATGTTTTCTAGATATTTTTCGGTATGGTACAGAATCTGATTTTGGATTCTCTGAATCTGTGTTGAGATAGAAATATAATAAATCCATCTATTACTATAAACTGTATTGTGTTCCCTTTTAGTCCTCTCCATTGTCCAATTTTAATCTTAAGTTTTGCTACTTTCCTCATCATTTTCGTGGTCTGTCTTTTATCTATATTCCCTGGAAAGTCTATAAACGGCTTGACTAAGTCATCTGGTGGATCTATCTTACAACTAGCGTATTTTCTTGGAGTGAACTTGTTTGAATTAATGCACCTACTTCTTAAAAATCTATCATCTAGTTTCTATTTCTGCGACTCTGACTCGTGATTCAGAATTACAATTTCATGACGGTCCTGGTATTCTTGACACAAGTCAGCGCAACAGTTAAATCTACCTTCTATATACTCAATCTTACAGTTTAACCAGCATACTGAGAGCCCATTGTTGTATTATTCGTTATTTTGTATAGGGTGAATCTATATAAATATTTCAAGGGACGATGTCTGTACGTACTAACAAACTGAGCATCATGTAAATATAAGTCTAATTTCTTAAGAGCAAATGCATTCCAAAAACATTCTTTTCTATGTTGACCATTTTTCTAGATTTGCTTAATTTGTGAGACAAATAATAAGATAGGTTTTTCTTCCCCAGTAGCTGTAAGCTGGTGTGAGACAAGCACCTACACAAGTATCACTACATCTGTGTATAACACAAAGGTTTTGTTTGTATCAGGATAAGCTAACAAAGGTACTACTGTTAAACTGTCTTTTTGAGAAAATCAAAGGCTACGTTGGCATTCTTTTGACCATTTAAATCTAGCATATATCTTAGTTAACTCAATCAAAGTTCATGCTATCTTGAGAAATTTGGTATCGAACTCCTATACTGACTACTCATGCCAATAAATTCCACCTAATTTCTCTTACATTCTTTGGTATAGGGTATGTCGTTATAGAAATTTCACTATCTTTTCATTAGGTTTCACTCCATGTTCACTAACAATAAAACCTAAATAATTCGTATTTCTTTCTGAAAGAAACTACATTTTCTTCAACTTCATTTTTAAATCCATAGTTGCCCTGATCTTATCAAACACGATTTGAATATGCCGAAGACTTTTCTTCTGAGTCTTTTGAAAATAGTTAAGATGTCATCTAAGTAAGCAGTGCATAGTCCTCCATTCTTGTAGATAGCGATGTTCATGATGCTTGGAAATGAGCTGAGCATTACGTAACGCCTAAGGCATTACATTAATCTGAATAACCCTTGTGACAAGTAAATGTTGTTTTTTCGTTACTATCTTCATCCATTTGTTAACTTGCCAATACCACTTTTAAGATCGAAACTAGTGAAGATGTTGGCCTTTCCCAACCCTAGCTAAGATTGTCATCAAGCAATGGTAATGGAAATGATAGAGGTTTTCACTATTTATTTAAAGATCTAAATCGACACACATTCGTTTTGATCCAGTCTTTCTTCCCAACATACAACTAAGGGAAAAGCCCAAGTTACCTTGACCTTTCTATAATACCTGCATCGTAACATTTCAGCTACTGCCCTTGTCAATCACTTGTCTTTTTGTTTAAGAGGTGTTCTATACGTGCCTATTTTCTGATTGGTTGGATGGTCCCCTGTATCTATTTTCATTTTCACTGTACTAGTGTGACCTAACTCGCATCAGGTTTTGCAAAAATATGCTTTGTTTTCGTTGTAACAACTAAAAAACTTCTTTTATACTCCAAGGGCGTCAATATCTTTAAGAAGGTCTACATCTCCTAATTGTATTTCTCCTGACCGTAAAGCTGTTAATTCTACTTGTATCTCATCTATTTCAAATCTCTAATTTTCCTAACACTGACTCTTTTTATCTATAAAATATATTGTTTGATTAACTACAATACACGGAAGGTTTTCTATTCCTGGTACAGTATTCCCTATTGATTCTTGACTTACAAGTCCTGGGTCATCAAAAGACCATCCATCATCTGATACTTGAGATTTCAAAAATTTCTTTATTTCTACTGTTAATGCGCTATTTGTCCTAACAAAACATATTGTCTTACTCTGTGGTCTTAATGTAAGGATGTTTTTGATACTCTTACTATGGATTATCATGGAGTATCATCTTCAAATTTGACATAGTTCTCCCTATCTTCTTAAGCAACCTAAATCAAGTATAGTCCTTACTCACATTTTGTCTGATAACCAGTCCTACCAATGAAAAGTTTCTATTCAAACCATCGGTGACATAAACTTATGATTCATGGTCATTTTATTCCAGCGTAAATTTTAATATTACTGCACCTATAACATTAAGTGACTGACCATTCACTGCCCTAAGAGTTGGTTATTTCTTTAATCAAACCTAACCGAGATTGGAAGGATTTTGGAAGCACTTTTTACTAATTAATGATACTTCTGCTCCTGTTTCTACAAAGTCCTACATTTTGTTTTTGAATCCATTACAGCATGAACTTGTATTTTCCGCTAATTGAATTTTCATAGTTTTATCTAATTTTCCACTAGAGTTCTCTACCTAACTTTTTCTTAATTTTTCCTACTACAACTCTTCATATCGGCTCCTTAAAGAAGAGCCTTCTAGTTTTTCCTTTCCCTATGTTCCCTATTACTAGAACCAGGTGTTTCCTGATTCGCTGGTGGAGTTTTCTGAAGTTGGGTATCACTTACTACAGTGGTGCAGGATGCTAACTTTTATTTTGACTGAGACGTATTATCCCTCGCATTGGGGGTGCCGGAAGTGCTAACATCTGAGGTGATCTGGTAAGCAATTTGATCATCTGGCTGATTTTGCGGAATTTAAATGTGGAGTCGAAAGTTAAGTTTTGCCTATCCGATAAGTATTGTGTGTAAACTGCAGGTGAGGATCGTAATTTGTCTATATTGATAGTTATTATTTGTTCACCCCTGCCACGAATCGTTGGTGGTCCCTGATTATACTGCCAATATGGGACCCATTGCCGAGGGTTAATGTTTCGATTTGGACAATTTCGTTTATTGACCTATCATTGAGCATACCCAACAGTCTGCCCTAATACCACAATCTGGTACAGATTGTGAATTTTGTCTATTTGGACCTACTTGGTGGTTTCTTTGTTATTGATATTGTGGTCTAAACGTTTGGTTGAGTTTGTTTGTTTAGTTTTCTTAGCGTTTTGACCTAACCTGTTTCTTATTGTCTGCTACTGATGTTTTGTAAGTCATCGTCACTATCACTGTCACTGTCTGTCTCGTCAAGCTGCATTTACATCGATCCTTTTTAGACAATTTTGATTAGTGTGACCTTTTTCTAACCATTCTCTACATATTTATTTCTTAAGTTGATCCTACTACCATTTGGTTGTATGTCTCTGTCTTCCTTTTTCAGTTTTTAATCTAAACAAATTTTGTGTGACTCTAACGTCAATGCAATTGGATCCGCTAACATTTTTCGCGTGTGCGCAATCTAACTGCGCTTCTAAAGTTGTAGGTTCTTCCCTAAACATTTCATTTTGACTGTAATAATAAGTCACCCTTTTCAAAATATGTCTATCAACTGTTTTTCTACAACTTTTGTCTTTTGGGTTTTTAGTCTCTCTGTCGTATAAACATTCTCAATGCTTGATTATTCTTTCCCCAAACATTTGTACTGAATCGTCTGTCACTCTTGTTTTTAGATTTCTTAACTTAATTAATGCCTGTCTTTTGTTTGTCACTTCCCCAATTTTTCTTTAATAATTTCTTAGAGGGTCCCCCCAACTAGCTACATTACGTATTTTCTTGTGTCTATAAAGTACCTCCCAATGAAATACCGCTACCGCCCCTGAACATGTTACCAAGTGCTATACCCGCATTTTCTGTACATTTAAATTCAACCTAAATTTGCATATCTTTCTATGTCTGATATCCATGCCTAAGTCTGCCGTTTACCCAAAAGTTCTTAATTTTACATGATGTACAGTACTCCATGCACTTCCATGTTAGAGAATTGTCCGCAAAATGTTAACACATCTCCTTTTCATCAGTTACACCTTGTTTTCAGGTAATCCACAGACACTCTACAAAAATGGTGGTTCCTCTCTTTCCTACTCCCCGATATACTGAAGTAACCTGTTCTACGTACTTCGGTTTGTTTGGTACGTCTGTACTGACCTGATGTTTTTGTTTTATTTCTATTTTCAGTTTTCATTTGCATGTCCTGTCTGATCTGACGTGGTTGGTCTATTTTTATTGACTGTCTTCTAAAATTAAATTATCCTCAAATTCTCCTAAAGCGTAGCCATACTACTAGAATTTTTTCTACTATTTTCTCTGCCATTAGTAATTCTGTTTTATTTTGTATTTTATTTCAAATGTTAAATTTTGTGTTTAACTAATTTGTAAAAGTTTTCAAATAAGTTTTTTATGGATTTAGATACTATTTGCCTAAATAAGTTAAAATTTGTAGTTTTGTTTAAGATAGAGTTTTGGTTAATTTAAATTTTATAAATAAGTTTAAGTTTAGAGTTTGGTCAAAAAGAAATGTTCACAATTTTGTTGTCAAAATAAGAAGGTACAAAGAAAATAAAGAAGTCTACCTTTTAGTTCCAAGTCTTGTGTTGTTTCCCAAGTCTTTTATCCGACAAAAGGCACCAAATCGATATTTTGTAAGACCAGCCCACAAATATCATAACTCAAAGTCCGTCTGTGATCGTATAGTTTTTATTCTCATCACAGCAGAGTACACAGCAATGTTAAACAAATGTTCAAACAATCAGAGAGTATGTGGGTGTTCTCTCTAGGCGTTTTTCCCCGCTGGTCTCTCTCGTTTCCAGAACTCCAAGTGCATATATACATTTGTCAGTTTTGGACCCAACGCAAAACACTAAAGTTCTAGAAGCTTATAGAGAGTTAAATGCATCACAATTGGAAGAATACGGGCGCCTGCATCCTCAAAAGCTGTCATCATGCTACCCTTTGGCAACCTTTTACATTATTCATTCTTAGTACACCTTCAGTACTTTATACTTAAATTATCATTAAACATCAATTATTGTTTTCCCAAAGACAGATGATGACAAAATAAATGCAGCAAATTGTTTTTTCAAGAACATGCTTGGGTGAAATAAAGAAACAATAAAGAAAAGATACTGTTTTTTTGTATCTTGGGTAAATTTTCAAAGGACGATAACTAAAACAGAATTATGTCATCAAACTTGTAAAAACAAATACAAAACAAAAATTTTATTTTTTACCTTGACTTAACTCAAATGAAAGTCTTAAATCAATTTTGAGTAATTTTGCATCTTAAAGTAATCTTACTCTAACAAGCACAGAATTTTGCCAGTTTGCACTGAAACATTATATTTCTTTCTAATCTACATACCCATAATATCAAATGTTAGCCCATAATATCAGAAATTTGTTAGAAGGTTAGTAATCATAAAATGTCAAGATTTTGTCCCTACATTAAAACATACTGCAGATTTTTACCTGTAACAAAATTTAAAATTTGATAAAAATTCAAGGCAAAGTTCCGTGTCATAGATAAAGTAATACAGCAGAAGTATCTGAGATGCTTGTACCTATCATGTAGAAATACTTGAAGAGTTTAAAACATTATCTAACAACAGGTGCCCCTCCTATTACACCAGGTACATCATAACCTATCAGGAAATTGATTACAGGTAATTTAAATAATGAATCATTGTATTCTGAATATATTAGTAAAAGGAAATTATCATAAGGTATACATTTGACCAATCAAATGATTGGAAAAGTTTCTTTTCGATAATGTTATCAACTTTCATAAACAATTGTGTTATCACATAAGCAAGCAACAACCTTTTTCCTATGCATATGTTTTTAGATTTTTTGACTCCCTTGGCAACTGTTACAGGCTTGCCTCATCATGGACAAACAAAATTTTGTGCACGAGGCTTGAGATTTTGCCATCTCTCCCTCAAAGTGGTGTTTGACTGTACTTCCAGAATGGGTTATCTCACCCTGAACAACAATTTCTCTGACATCTAAATTGGCGGACAAATCAGTCCTAGGTGAGAGAATGACGGATCTCGTTTTTTATCAGTACTGCAAAATTCTATCCAAAACTACTGATCCAGAACACTTTGCATCCCTAAACATGTTGTCTGCATTGTTTGTAATCACGGGGTATCAAGGAGAATATTGTGTTGATAGTTTACATTGTTAAAGTTTGTTATCATTTTCACATAAATCTTATCAAATTTGTTTGAAAGGAAATAAATATATAGGTATGTAATGCAGGTTTCTATTTATTTGTGGACTGTGGATGAAAACAGGTTAGTAATGCGGTTGCTAAACTGATTTATACATGTATGTAAACAAACAGGATTTCAAGCTTTTCATGTGCGAGAAAAATTATCAAGCACCATATTTGAGTTCCAAATAATAAAATGTCAGTTTCAGGTGGGATGAATCAATTTCCTAACCTTGGTTGATGCCTCAGTTGGGACTTACTGACCATCCCACCCTCAACATATTTTTCTATTTTGAACTCAGTGGAGCTAGATTCTATTATTCCTGTAATGCATGTCATTACCATAAAATGGAGTAGAATCATCCGTATGGTTATTAATAGACTACTCTGCCCCACCAGAATATATACAAATTGTTCTGTATTTCTATGACAGAGGGTTAAAGCTGGTTACTTTCTATGAGCTCATATTCAAGAGGGTTAAAGCTGGTTACTTTCTATGATCACATATTCAACAAAGGGTTAAAGCTGGTTACTTTCTATGATCACATGTTCAAGAGAGGGTTATTCAACAGCAGATTAAAGCTGGATCAAGTTACCTTATTTGTTGTATATCCATCCCAGACAATAAGTTTACCATCTTGTGAAGCTGACACCAAATTTCTACAAATATAACAAAACATTTTTTCATATAATCTTAAGATAATTACAATCATGGCCCTCCATAGTCAATAAAATGATTTTTATTCATTAGAGGGCTTCATAGCAAATACAAGTACCACATTTTACATATTTGTGACAGCACTTTCCAAAATTTCCTGGACCAAACTCTAAAGAAAGAAGTTTATGTGACAACAGTTTCAAAGATTTATTGGACCAAATTCTAAAGAAAGAGTTTTTTTTTAGATTTGTAATTTACTTTCAGAACCTCAAGAGTATTCAGATTATATGCCTTAGATGTTAGGTGTACAAACTTGTTACCTGGAATCAGAAGCCCAATGCATGGCATATATTTTTGCTAGATGACCCCTAAGGGTGCGCCTTGTGCGCATCTGGATTCTGCCAATTGGGTCAACATTGACGGTGGCTTGATTAAGGGTGGTATCTGCTGCAGCTTTTCTTGCCTCCTGAAATGAGAGGAAAAAACAATTAAGTTATAAAGTATTTATACATCACAATACAAGTAATCTATGTCCACTTTTCAAAGGCAATAATTGAGATCATCTCCATGTCTGAAATTTTGTTTTAAGTAACTCTAACTGCCAAATCTGAGAAAACAATGGGAATCCCATCAAAGACTTCCCAGTTAACTGTGTCTGTAAAATAGAATTAATCACATACCGGCAGTGTTCTCAATAAGGTGGCAGAAGGCAAAATCAACCTCATATTGTAAATATTTTGCTGGCTATGAGATTTTTTTTTTAACTTGTAGCGTACTAAAACATCAATTCTGTTTACCTGTATTTCAAGGTTTTTCCCCCCAGCAAAAAAAACCAATTTTTTGAGAACACTGCATATGATACCGATGTTTTTTTAGGAATTTTTTGCAGAGTTTTTGAAATTCAGTAATCTTATCAGAAAAAAACGATAAATTTTACAAGTCTGGTGAAATCTATCTGATAAATGGTCCATATGACCAGTAAATTTCCATTTCATTTCACTTGTGTATATATACAGACCAGTAAAAATTTTCTTTGACCAGAGAAATTCCTTTTTTCACTGGTCTAGTTGACCAGAATTTTTTTTATTTCAAAATGTCTGATTTTGTCCATTAACTTAAGTCTCTGTCTGATCTTGACCACTGACCCCATAAGCTACAATATTAGAAAAATTGCTAAAACAATATTTAAGTTGGGGCTTTTTAGGAAGGGTAGTAGGGTGAAATAAACAAAAATCATTTTTAGCCTTAATACTTATTTTGATTGACAGAATTATCTTTCAAAACTTTTTTTTTTGGACTACAAATCTTGAAATATCATGATTTTCTAGTAAAAAACATCAAATCAAATACAGTAATATCTGCTTTAGCAACCACCTGTGTATAAAGACCACTTTGTCACAAAAACTGCTTTTGCTGTCCCCAATAGTGTCATTAGTGTACAAATCAACCTCTATATAAAGACCACCTCCTTATAAAGACCATCTCCCTATAAAGATCGGTTTTCTTCTGTCCATAAAGAGGTCATTATCTACAAGTTTCACTGTATATGTATTTTTCTGGGAAAAATACACTCCATGTGATCTGAGTTACACATCATTTTTTCATTTGTGTTGCAAATGAAAGGGATTTTTTTCTTCTGAACACTCAGTAAACTTATATACTATGATATTAAGCAAATAATCAAATATATAAGGTTGCCACTACCATATAGCTACAATACATTTAATAAAGTAAAGAACTCTGGCAACATGCCAAAACAAAAATATATATGTATTATCTGTATTTCCTATTTAAAGTTAATGGAATATAGATTTTATGCCTTGATAATGAAAATTGTTCTTTTATTGATTTTTGCTTCACATTTTCCTTCTTTCAATAACAAATACTGGAACTAACTATTGGCTTTGAACCTCTTCTGATAATTAATGTTGTCTTCATCATACAGATCTTCAATCAATGCGTAAGAAAAGGTCATCTCTCCATTTAGTTGCATAGCCTTCAGTGTTTGCTTCCAAATTGAAATATTGGGTTCATCTATGGGCCAGGTATGATCTTAGGCCTAGAAGGGTTTGTGCTCACAAGTGTTTTTGGCCAACAGGCAACAGGCACGGAGAACAATTTGTCAATCAGATGAGAATTAAGGTTCTCAGTCTAAATCTTGTCATTGTCCAATGAAACAGCATTTTCTTTACAAACAAAAGGCCACAAGTTTGACTCTTGAAATGATTTTAAATCAAGGTTGTAATTTTACTTTGCAATTATTTTTCTTTTCCTTATCAAGTGCATCTGTCTACCTTACTGGGAAAATTTCAATACAGAGTAATAAACACATTTATTGTCACGACGACATAATACAATAACTGTATGTGAACCTGCTGGTTACAGATAATTCTGCTCTAAATTGCTAATTCTGTCTCAAAATGCTGATTCCCCAATTCTGCTCAATATTCTGCAATCACAAAGTTCACAGACCTCTGCGTTATTTTGACAAATTTGAAAAAAAAAAAATATTTAAATTGAGATAACTGATCTTCAAACTGATAATTTATGGACCAAAATAACTAGATGTTGATATTTTCTCTTTTCAAAAGCAATACTTTCCTTTATATTAAATTTTAAGGGTTTTAGAATTATCCAACTTCATTTAAATTTAAACAGGGTTATTTGTTTCACCAGTTTAACAAACATTTATCCCTAAATGTCATAGTAGTAGTGCAAGTTCTATTTTTTCTCATTTTTATTTGAAAGTACTAGTATGAAAATGATCCATCTGTGTCATAGCTATTTCTGGAAATAACCATGAAACTGAAGAAAAGCTACTGACCTATGTAAAATTTCATTAAAGAAGAGCTTGTATTCTGACAACATTACAAAGTTCAAGTTCAGGTGAAATCTTCCCAAATGTCAGTGGGGCACTATACATGAACACATTTTAGAATTTCAAGATAATAGGTCAGAAATAGCAGTTCTCAAGAGATTATTCTCTTTTTTTCCTTATTCATTGCTAAATTACAGGTTTCTTATTTTCCAGTGGTGAATACTAGGAATGTTTTAATGGGTTTGGGAAACTTTGCAATGTAAACATGTTTCTATTTTTGTATTTTGTAAATTATGACATTTTCTATCAAATCATGTAAAAAATATTTTAACATTTTAACAGAAATTAAAACAAAATAAATCACCAAACATAAACCTAAATATAGAATGAATTTCTTAATTTTCGTAATTTCCCTTAAAATGTATTTGATATTGTTGTCAATTACATTGCCTCTCATTTAATTAAATATATATTCAAAAAATTAAAAGAATAGTAGTACAACGGTTTCAGCAAACCACTCTCAAAACCAACCGGCTTACTTCCTACCTATCTTTAACTTGTCAACACCTGTGATCACATTTAGACTTAACCGGAATCAGTAACTGCTAAGTCTGTTGTCATAATTCAGGAGTGAACAAGTTGATATTGAATGAAGAATCATTTTGAAATTTGGATTCTAAATTATACACTCCTGATTTCTGACAATGGACTTCTCTTTCTTTAAAACAGACAAGTCCAAATGAGGCTATAGAAGTCAATGAGTTAATCATAACAAGTTACTGGCATCTATACCAGATCATTCAAGTGTTTTTACATACTCTTATCTAGATATTAGATATGGTAGTTATGTTACCAGATAAATGTTATATATAATAATCAGATCTGAAACAAATCTTCGGATATTCGTGTAAAAAGTCATGTATTTGAATATAAGATTGCCATTCCAACATTCAGTAAAAAAAAAAATCCTATTTCCTAAATTCTGGGTCCAGTATATGGGAAATCGGGAAAATATACATTTTAACTACTACAGAAAATTTGTTGGAAAATATTTTTATTATGAAATTCCAAATTGGAAATTTTTACAAATTTGGGGGGAAACAAGTTATTTTTACATTTAAAAAGTCAAATGTCAGGTACTAGTATATTGCAGTGTAGCATCAATTTGCCATTACTACAGTAATGTACATGGATATGATAAGCTAGGTATGGGAGAAGTACGCCTTCAAAGTTTTATTTTCGCATAACTTCATGTTTTGATACTCAGTTGTTAAATCTTTAATGCTTAAACATGTACAAAAACTGGCAATTCAAAGAAAGGAGAAACAATTTTGAATACAGATAGAATAGTAGTCACAAATATTTGAATATTTAAATTTTTAGTATTCGTTTCCACTGTAATAACAAATATGGTTTATTTGTTGATAATTTCCCATATTTTCAGATGTGAATATGCTTTATATTACCCTCCCTATATTTTCATCTGAATGTTCTTTAAATAATGCTTGCTATCCCTATTTTTAACATGTACCAATAACATGATATTTACTGAATATGCTCCAGAAAATCAATAGCTTTCAAATTTACAAAAGCACTTCTAATTCTTTATATCAGGGATTTTTGTAGATTGCCACTGAATTCTATTTTTATCCACATATAGTAAATCCATAGGTCATGTATTACTCTTCACTTTTCCTGAAATTACACATTCTGATCCAATCTGAATTAACCAGCTTCCATTTCATATAAACATGAACCAAATTTGGATGAATATATGAAAGAAGAAATTGATCATGTTTTAAGCCAACCAAAAGGTCATGTCATTATGTAACCATGGTGATATTGATCAGAATGCCAGAGATGACAGTCATTAAATTGAAATGATACAGTCACCTGGTGGAGCAGCTTATTCTTACAACACAAAAATCAATCCTATTCCCAATTTCTAAAGAATTTCATATAACAATTTCACGGCAACACAAAAGAATTCTACCACTGTCATAATACTGATAAATAAAAAATTAACATGCAGTTATTTCCGAACATAGGTGACAGTGTATGATACTGATGCAAGTGTTTGAATATATTTTCTCGTGTATTACTGAGACATGGAAATTTATACCCAACAGACTGGATTGTTCATGTATTTATTTTCTTGTGCAATACCTTATTCACCGTTTTAGTTTTGTCCACTTAAATCCAATCCCCTGATAATTTATTTTCAGTAGCCACTTGTCTAACAAGGTCAACGGCCAGTGATATACATGACAAAATGCTTGGTCACACTGTTTTCAGCAAGTATATTTTTTTGAGGATGGTTGATTGCATGATCTAATTTTAGAAAACCTGTGAACAGATTAGCTGGGCAGCACTGTAATGTACATGATTTTGACACCTGATCATCTTAACATCAAACTAACACTTATTGGTATATGAATATACATGTGTTGCTATACACTGCATAATGGACACCAATTTTCTTGTGATTTTTGTCAACCTGGAACCAAAGGCCACCTGTCTTATGCAGCCACTTCAATTTCCCTTGAGTGGCTGCTGAAAACAGGTTTGACTGTATTTATAATATAATATATATTATTATTATTAATTACTATAATATATATATATTATTTAGGAAAACCAAATCTGTGTTGTGATAGTTTTATTTTCAATGAGAAAGCAAGTCAATCAATAACTCTTATCTTTTCTTTCAAACTGTAAGCATCAGACGACATGAATATCAATTTCTTTGGTTAACCCAGATGAACCTTTACGTACACACAGAATAGTTTTGCTGCATGTGTAGAAAGAGGAGACGTGAAAGACAAGAAAGTGAAAGCTATAACCTCTCCATTTTCCATACTTACAAAAAAAAATTTTCAGTTATCTTTTTTTTTTATCTCAATATAAATATGAAAAATACAAACTTTAAGAACATTTTTACAATTAAGAAAATAGTCACTTCCCTTCTTTCTATGTTTTTTTTTGTTTAATTGCTTTAAATCCCACTATGAATTTTTCACTTGTACTGAGATGTCACCAGTTTTAGGTGAAGTGTCAGAAATTTTGACCTGTGCTATAGACTGAAGCCAATGCAGTGAGGATTCTTTTACATGTCATGCCTATTGTAAAGGAGAACCTCAGACTTAGGTTTCACCTGAAAGACCCTTCATTCTTTTACTTATGCTGAGCACTTAGCCAAGGAACAATACTTAGCATTTATAAAGTGTTTAGACTTTAGTATTGCCTTGTCCGTAATTGGGAAAAATATAGCTGATTTTGCATTGGTAATGGGTCCTTTAATCAGACCCACATGTTGATGATATCAATCCCTGCTAGGTCATCTAAAACCAAATATAATCATCTTATTCTAAAGCAGCAAAGAAAGACTACATAATTTTAAGCTAGTTTTTAATAGTGGACTGAGGTTTATAATTTTAAGCTAGTTTTTGATAGTGGCCTGAGGTTTATACAATCTGTTATTGTAACTCCAGTGGTAGATATTTTATTTATGTTGTTCCAATAACCAATGGTTTTGTTCCAGGTCTTCTTTCTGCCAAATTGGGGAAAATGCCGTTGGTGACGCATATTGGGAATCTAAATGTTTCAAAAAGGAAAAACAGTTTGCACTGTACATGAAAAACTAAATGTAATGGAAACTATTTTAACGCATTCACTCCCCTAACGACACATTTGGACTGGTCTAAGTCATTGATTTAAAGAAGAGTTCAATGTTTTTCATGGGTCGATGAGTTAAATGTTTTTCTCCACGCTTTAATTTATTTTTCATTGCAGTTGCAGTCTCTACACCAAATTGAATTTATTTCAAACTGGGCAAAATGTTTATTGCATTGGGAATAGGGCCAAATATCAGCATGACAGTTTTAGCCCCACCCCTTGGGCATCAGTGGTGCAACAATTATGAAATCTACAATTTAAGTTTCCCTTATCCTAAAAATTCTTCATACCAAATTTGAAGACAATTGGCCTTGTAGTTTTAAATGAGAAGTGAAATATGTTCAATAGAACTTACAGGACTGTTCTTAGCAGTCAGTCAATTTCAGTGCTAAAATAGAATTACATAGTCCATATAAAGCATATTTCAATGAAATATTGATCTGTATTGGACTTATAACCCTGGACTGGAGATTCTAATAATCTCACTGATATTTTTATCATCAACTTCAAATTCTGTAGCAAGTTCATATTGACTAATACAAATTTTTTTTTTTTACATAAATCACAAAACATGATTGTCTTTTTAATGACACATAACTTCAAATTTTGATGTCCCTCGCGATATTAATATAGCACTGAAACATTAAGTGAATTCAATATTTTTTTTACAAAGGACTTCGTCTACTTTATTACAGCATAGCATTTACCTTAAGTAGTATTAACGACTTTAAAATCAGTGACCCACCTCAACAAGTTTCATATAAGCATACTTACATACTAAAAATTACGTAAACTTAGCAAACCCTTAACAACAGAAATTAACACACAGAACTAAAGGCAGTAGTTTTAACTGATATCCTAGCTAAGATATAATATCATAAATGTTACACTTCTAATCACTATGTTCTTCCTGTAGTAAAAAGCACAAACTGCATTTTTCTTTCATAATACTAATCTATTTTGAATCACAAACATGCAGTGAGAAGGTTTGGGGTCAGGTGCTGTAGCGAGAAAATACATAATTTGGCAAGGTGCCAGAAAGCTTGTTAATGTTTGTGTCTATTAATTACTTATGTACCTATGCTGTGGGCTTGTAAACAACACATATATATAAAGGTGAAAGTAAGGACTTCCTTATTCAGATTACAATTTCTGTACATAACTCTATCAACTTGTACATATCCATCAAAACACACTTTGTCTAGCTTATATGTTATTTATCATCAGTTTAAACTTGAATCCAATGTTTTCTCAGAGGTTGGCCAGTTAAAATTATCATGTTTTGTACATATGTTCATATCATACAAAATATGATAAAATGCTTCCTCTTTGGTTGCTGGGACATTTAAGTATCAAGCGTGTACACTCAGACTGAACTTCTACTATCATTATTTTCAACATGATGTAATTCACTTAAACTTCAACTACAGTTGTAGAGAACATGTACCATACATTAATTGAATCTTGTCATATAACATTTCTTGAAAGTTATGACTTGGTACTATTTTTTGATACAAATTTCAGGGATAGAATTACAGGACTCATGACTCTTTCAGGACACCTGGTCCCATCCCACTGATTTGTAATCCTTCTTCATATTGAGACATCTGTATATATCTAACTTGTTGTATTATAATGCCATTAATGGACTTTTGAGTTTCGATTATCCACTGGTAATTCTTCATTTTTACTTGATAAAAATTACAAATCTAGAGGTCTTCATTAATTTACATTTTCAGGAAAAAATCATTGTCATACCTCTGAAGAATACTATAGTTGAGCCAATCTTGGGAGACCACCTGCCTTGTGAGATCACATTCTGAGAATCACTCAATTAAAGAATCCTATGAAACCTCATTTAAGGTACTATCTGTTTTGAGAAACATTAGAGTGGCAGATGGGGTGGTCTCTTAAGACAGATTACACTGTAAGTACTGCAAAATGCACTTACTTCTCATTGATCTAAAGTGACATTTCTGTATCAACAGTTATCAGTCATATCGGGAGGGGTGAGTTTTCAAAATTTCTTGCTGGAGTGATAAAAAAGTCAAAGTAGCTATCGATACCCAGAAAAGACTACATCCATTTGATTAATAGCTAGACTAAGCAACTTAATTAAAATAAGTACGACATGGCTCAAAGTGACGAGTAATTTAGTCGGATATGCGACTAAAAATCATAAATGGGGACTAAAAATTAAACTAACTCATCATTTCGGCAACCGTAAATGGGATGCCGTAAATGCAATATTATCGTACTTGGAATCCGTATATTATATTCTGGCCTGTCTCAAACTGTTTTTAACCAATCTGAGTCATAAATCACTTCTTTTCTGCTGATTGATGCATGTTAAGACAACGTGATTCAGGCCCAATCAAGCACTTATTTAACCTAAAAGAAAATTACACTAAAACCTGGTAAATCAGTAAAATACCCAATAGGCATGGTAATGAGATTTCCTTGTTTGTTTCATCAATACGTCTTTAAAATAGTTATCATACATGTATCGTTCAAGTAATTGCAAAAGTGTAAGTTAGCTTTATAGTTTTAACAATTGATTTCACTGTTTTAGTAGCAATTCCTTTCCCGTAATTACAGGGTTTTTTCCCCCAAAGATATAAAATGACACCCACGAGAAAGTGAGACTGGCTAAATGATTTCAGGCACAGCGGCTAGTAATACCAGAAATGTAACAGGCAGTGACGCAATAAATTAAAAATCTTTAAACAGAATTTTTTACGATGAAGTGTTTGAAAGAGTTGTTTTCTTGACTACTGAATGTAAGCGAATCCTTTATTGGTTTTACTCATACATACAGTAGTCGTTGATGTCCATGAACATTTTTGAAACTCATAGTGGAATAAGTATTGTCTTAAATAAGTATTGTCTTAATCTTAAAATAAAGACATTGACACATGAGACTGTATTTCTTACTTTATGTTTTTTGTTTAATCTTTAATATGGAGTATGGTAAATAATTTGACAAACACCCTTAAATTGACCCTAGAAAAAGAAATAGCTTTTCAAGACTTTAAATTTGGAACAATAGCCTCAAGGACCGTCTAAATGTAGGATCTCACGCCGAAGTCTAAAAAATAGTAAGTGATCAGTCCCAACGATCTCCTATGCTTTGGGGCGAAATCTTGTATATTTTTTAGGAACCATCTTCTTTCTACAGTTAATTGTTTATTTCTTTTCATGAATACCAATTGCCGCTAAAAAAAATCATTTTCGTGTACGACATTCATTCCTTCTTTAATTTGTTTTCATGGAGTAGTTGTCCAAAAGTACCATCAACAAAAATTATAATCAAACTGATCTTGTATATTTTTTAAAATTGTTGCTACGTCGCATTTGAAATAAAGCTTCACTGAGTTTAAAATTTTCGCAGAAGGATCATTGGATCATGAATATATTTTAAACAATTCAAATTAACATAAATTTTGCAAGAATTTCATTTGATATAGAGAGAAATGGGAAGAAGATGGCATTAGTTGACTTATTTATGACAACGTAGCCTACGGTTGTTCTATAGGCCTTGCTACATGTGTAATAAAACGTATGATATTGATCATTGCGACTAAAAAATTTCAAATGGCGAGTAAAATTCTGAGTAGGTCGCCATTTGGTGACTGGAAGTTAAAGTGTACTTAGAGCCCAGTACGAACTGTTTCAAGTATGCACTTATAGTGACACACTGTAACATAATCTACGACTTGTCAGAAAATCTTGTTTACCGACTTCCTAGATCTAATTTGCCATTTTTATCTCATTTATTATTGTGAAATATTCCCCATATATTACAAATTTGCAATTACATATTCCTATGGGTCGATCTGTAGGCAGATTACTTTTCAATCTATTATTTTCACTATAATTAATAATAAATAGGGGTTTTGATTGTTTTTTTTTTAATCTAAAAGGAACTTTAAATCTGAAGGTACAAAGATGCTTAATACCTGATCTGAAATCTATAAAATTGTATGGTGCATTTGAGTACATATCGGTCAGAGAAAAATCAAATTTATGCAGAAAATAAAAACCAAAAGCACTAATAACTTACAAAGTATTTCTGAATATACCACATAACACATATGCAATTTTCAAAATTTTTTGTCCAGATATGTGAAAGTTGTCTATAAAACCTAATGTACAGATCGAAATTTACCTCTTTTCCAACATGTTTATTACTTAACTGAACAGTAACGTGTGAACCATATAGAGGCGGTCTCAGAAAGCCAAAATTATAAAATTATTTAGATAGTTTGAATCTGGGCCTTTCGTAAAATACTAGTCGATGCACAAAACCATTGATACCCAGCTTGGACACATGTTTCGTGAAATTTATGAGCTAGCAGGATTTAATATAGGCCTAGAGAAGAGGAGCAGAGGTATTCATTTGCCCTCCAGAAAAGAATATTGTATATTCTGTGCAAAGGGTGAATTTAACTTAAATGTGATTAATGATCTAATATATTACACAATACATTTAAATGATATGCAAAAAATACTTTAAAAACACAATTATAATTTGATGATTAGGAACAGACCTTTTTAATAGACGCTGTTTCTAAATAAGTAAGATAACATGACTACTTTGTACAACAGTCTATAAACATATATAAATACACTGTACATGTAAATGAATGAAATTGAATAACATATTTATTGTAACATTGATTTATATATAGCCTATGTTTTCTTGGTCTACCAATGATGTTGCAACGTTAACCAGTCTGCAAATGAACCTGAAATGGTGAGCAGGGCTCTACAACACTAAAAAAATTCACTCTTCATTTGGCCAGCCAGCCAGGAACTTTTACTCGCCAATATATATATATATATGTGTGTGTGTTCTTAAGAAAAATCCACTGGATGATAATATAGAAATGAAATAAAATATTAATTTTCTAAGTTTATGTAACATTTTATTGTTTCAATCCATATAAAACAAGGTTATTAACTGCATGTTGACCTTTTTGTGCAATCAATCCAGGAGTGTTTATATGCCTATTTATTTTTCATATTTGTTGCTCTAATATTGAGGCAACCTTAAACTTTGTTTTTAAATTTTTAGCTCCAGTTTCTTTTCGACAGAATTTACAAAAAGGAGACTGCCCACAAGAATTGTAAATTTTGTCCGTAAGTTAAAATCTAGAGTCCAACACCCGTGACCTGATCGTCAGACAAACACCTATACACTTCTTTAATTTATAGGTGTTTGTCCGACAATCGGGTGTTTGACTCTCGACTTTAATTTACAGATAAAATTTCCAGTTCCGACAGTGGTTAATCCCTTTGGGGATTCTGTCGCGGTCGTTTTATTGTGTTCCCCCACGATAATCCCCAAAGGAATTAGGTTGTGGTCTGCTTGTCCTCCTCGTCGAACACTAGGCCGAACTTTCTGCCCCGATTTTACCACTTAAAAATCGCTGAAATTAAAAATCGATATCGGGGCAGAAAGTTCGGCCTAGTCGAATACTAGCCATAACTCTGTTCCAGTATTCCTTTAACCAAGATCGTTTAAACTTAGTAGTGTCTAATGATGCTTCTGTTGAAATCGACCGAGAAAAAAAAATGTCATCGTGTGTGTTAGGAAAATTTCAAGTCTAAAAAACGTGAGAGCAATACAACGTGGTTTTATACAGTAATCCACGTGCGTTAGATGCTCTAGTTTATCGAAACTGAATAACCAAATTGGTTGCTGTAAAGCGCATAACCGACCATGATTTCACAGTGAAAACGGACAAACTTTTGATTTCCGGTTCGGGGGAAAAACTGGTCGCAATGTGGCGACTGAATGAGGATAAACACTCGCCAAAATCTAAAAAATGGTCGCATTTGCGAGTGAGAGTGATTTGGTCGCATTGTAGAGCGCTGGTGAGATCACCAATCAATCAAGCAACAATCTGATGCCCAGCAGAATTATCCAACAAAAGATCTCATTTTAGAACAGATTAGATGGTTTGATTTTAAACCTTTGAAAAAAATAAAAATTTGATATAAAATATGTATATATATATATATATATATATGTGGAAAATGAAACTGCCACCTCGATTTATTTCCCTAATTTTTCAAGATGAGATAAAAACACAAATGTTCCATCAAAATGTTGAAAAATGGCACTTTCTACAACACAAATCTCTGAAACTAGACTTTTCCCAGATATAAAGCTTATCTTCAGACCTAAACTGCATTGACATTTAGAACTCATTCTGTGGAACTGTTTCCTTATTCCCAAGATGCTACAATGAGCTGCTAAAATGGTTTTTAGCCCTGTTGGTATTTCTCTCAGAAAGAATGAGACATTTTCACTTAATTCTATATTAATCTTTTACACAACACCTTGAAAATTTTATTTTTTCCTTAACCATGTGAAAAAGGTTCTACATATTAAATTTGCATACAGTAAACAGGTTTACATTCAGCTCGTCACTTGTGTTCACATGACAAAAAAGTAGGTAATACAGACTGTTCTGCTAATTGTTTTAAACCATCATTGTGAAATGACAGAAATTTTATGATTTTCTAAGAATACAGGACTCAATCTTGTGGATGAATTTATGTAGAAAATTCTGTGCAATTACAGGTTTTTAAAGTACAGTGAAAAAGGGACCAGAAAAATATTCTTTATGTGCAACCCTTACACAGGTTCAATTTAAAAGTATAAAGGGACTTGAAAAGATTGGCCTTTATAAACAGTCCTTAAATAGAGGTAATTTTACTGGTTTCCAGATATGAATGTCTGAGAAAATCATGAAAAAACCTCGTCCTATAGGTACCAAGTGCACTATACCTATGTCACAGGATAACAGATCACACTTATCACATTCCTCCCCATGCCTGTAGCTAGATTTTAAGAGAAAGGTAAATATTTCCTTTATAGATCAAACTCAAAAATAAACCAGAGAAAATACAGTCACTGTAACAACTCTTGGAGTATGGCTTTATTAACAAATAAAGTCACAGCACATAAAACATTTCTACTTCAAGAAATCTGAATTAAGGAGGAAAGTCTGAACACTAAGGGGAATGATCCAATGGCATAAGAGGCCTCTAAAAATATCTCTGCTGACAAAGTTATTTATAAACAGGGTCATCCTGAAAGCACAACAAAACAAGAATATATACTACTAGTGTATTCCAGTTTTATGATGATTTAATATCCTAAGAGAGTAAATATGATTAGTTTAGATAATTAAATTGCACTTAACTAATACCTGGGGGCACATAAACATATATACATGAAACTGTAAACAGTTGTTGTACTTGTATCCACCATATTTAACTCATTTCACCCCGAAAGACACATTTGGACTGGTCTAAGTCACCTAATTATGTAAGAGTCCATTGTTTTTCAAGGGGACGATGAGTTTAGGCATTTTGTGTGATTTCTGACAGTCATACAGCACTGTGCACTGTGAAATTAAGTAAAACTTCTTTTAAATCATACCAGTCAATATGAGTTGTATAGAGCTGATAATTGAAAATAACCAGGAAAGTGCTTTAGGTTATATTGTACTTGTGCATGATTAAATCACAAGACTGACAATGAGAAAAGTAAAATCACAAAAACTGATCTTTTCAATTTTTAACACTTTTCCTCACCCTAAAAACTTCACTATGACCAGGCCTTTTTCTGACAATTTAGGAGGAAATGTCATTGGTGACACAATTGGGAAAAATAGATGGAACAATTTTAAAGAAATCTAATTGCAATGCAATCTTTTTTAACTGAATTTCCCCTAACATTAATCTATTTTTCATTACAATTGTGGTCTCAACACCAAAATGGGAATTTTTTCCTCAAACTGGAAAAAAACCCATGTGTTTTGCATTGGCTGAATTTCAGCCCCATGGAAACTATAGAAAAAAGCCTGATGACAAACCCATTACTAATCCTAATTCAAAACAAATTTAGAGATTTTATACCCGCCAGACAAAAAAAGCCATCATTTGTCAATTTCAGCTTCAATTTTTTAAAATCTAATTCAAGGTAATAAATTTCAATTTAAAATCTTCAATTTGCGAAACCAATTTTATCAACATTTAGAAAGATGTATCAAGTTACAATGTGTTGAGAGATTAACAAACTACTTTGTACCGTACATAAGAGACATTGTCAAGTTACTATGTGTATCGATTTTTGCAAACTACACTGCAAAATCAATATTCTCCAGGAACATTTCAAGTGCAAGGTACTTACTTACCATGAAAAAAACTTACAATTAACAAGATCTACATATGATTAAATAATTATGCTACAAGAAGTTTTAATTTTATTACTTGTACTGGTACAGTTGCTTTTTTTGCATTTTCGCATCAAATTTTTGAAAGTTTGAAAGAAAATTGGCTCACTGTAAATTTAAACTCGCAGAAAAATGTTTTTTTCCTGGACAAGCGAAAATGGCATGGGGAAGAATACCTAAGGCTGTGTAATTGTCGCGAGTCACGACCAGGCGACGTGTAATATTTCTTATAACATCTGACTTTATACTAAAGGGGCATCTGCTCTGTTTACCAAAAATTATTTTGATTTCATCTACTTTTACTACTTGTACTTGATGTACAATAACAAATAAGAGCTACACACAGGCATAAAAGTCTTACATTCTTATACATTTTGTGAAAATAAGTTCAGGTCCATTATGGTATTCATACAGTCTATGCCAATAATATCCATCCATTGGTCCTAACTGACAAAATTCATTCGGACCGACGTTGTTCTCCCAATTTCCAGACTGCATAACCGATGCAGTTTTGAGTAATAGTTTTACTGATTGTGCACTTGTAAATGCTTTTTAATGCAAGTCATTACTTGTTCATAACAGCGCTCTACAATGTGACCAAATCACTTGCAGATGCGATCATTTATAGGTTTTGACAAGTGCTTACTTGCAAATCAATTGCATATTGCAACTAAGATTTACAAAACCAGAAAGCGAAAGTTTTCTGTTTTTACTCTGAAATCACATCATCGAAATCATGGTCAGTTATACCCTTTACAACAATGCATTTGACTATTCAGTTTCGATAAATTAGAGTGTCTGGCTCACATTGATTACTGTGTAAAAAGCATGTTCTGTGCTGTCACTTTTGTATGATGTTCAACTTGAAATTTTCCAAGCAGACCAAGGTGACATTTTCTTTAAACCAGGAGATTTCAACAAAACAATCTGCTTCACCATCAGACACTAGCTTGAGTGTGAAAGATCTTTACTAAAGGAATACTCGTGCCAATTCCTGGCTTTCACTTGAAAAAGAGTTGGACACAGATTTTGTAAATTCTGTTGCAATACAGACTACGTTGTCATGGCCGTTAAAAATTCAAAGAGAGAAATTCAAGTTAGCCATAACATTAAAAGAACAAATATGAAAAATGTGGGCTTCTAAACACTCTAGGTAGGAGTGAAAACAAATGTTTGTTTTTTTTTTTTTGTTTATAGTTGTTTAACGTCCCACTTAAGAATATTTCATTCATATGGAGACATCACCAAATGCCGGTGAAGGGCTTAAAATTTTGGCCTATGCTCAGCATTTACGGCCATTGAGCAGTGAGAGTTCTTTTATACAGACACCTACTGTGACACAGGAATAAACATTGTTTTTAACTGTTTGAAATATAATAAAGTCAAGTAAATTTAAAATATATCGATTTCATCCTTGTCCACAGTTTATTTCATTTCATTATGCGGAAATATGTTCTTAACACACACAAATGTATATAGTATAAATCCTGCCTAGCTAGTCAAACTACTGGTTCAGATGAATAGCCATTTTCTTTTTGTTGTGGAGCACTGCATGTCAAAGTGATTGTGTCTGCATGATCAGGATTCCATCAAGCCTAGGTAAAAATTGTGGTTTATTGATTACCTTTGTTAACTTTTTGGACTGACAATATTCAGTTCCAACCTGCGTGGAACCTGATTACACAGGTCCAAATGATCTGTGGGAACCAAAATATTTTGGCTTAGACGGTTTATGTATAAAAGGTAAGGTTGAGTGAAACAATTGCAAGTGAAAAAGTACCAAACTTGGGTTTCTCATGCAATTTTCACAAGATATAATAACACAGGACTTTAACATTTATATGCCTGTGTATATCTCTTTTTTTTTGTTAATTTAATTCATATCAATCTAAGTACTGGTAGTAAAAATCTGAATCTTGTTACATGCTGGTTTTATTGTATAAGTTTATAAAAATTGGGACACGTTAAAGATGTCAAAAAAAAGAGTGGTTTTCAAAATCACTTGTCCTATAGGATGAGTGATTTTTCACAACTTTTCTCACCCTGAATTCATTTTTTAATAACCATCTACAAATCCCACCCTCTACATTATATCAAGGATCATTTCAAACTAGTGGGAACAGGCATTCATAATTTGACCTTGGTTGAGGTTTCAGTGCTAATTACTGCTAACCTTGATGTCTACCAGCAAAAATCTTTGAAGCAAGATCATGTGTATTTTCATATCCACCAAACGTTTAAGAAGGTAAATGGTAAAGTATTAAGTCCATCAAATGGAAAGTCTCAATCTAACCTGCTATTGACCTGACACCTACAGGGATTTTCCACATTCTTTTGGGAATGGCGCCTGGACCTTTTGAATTGGGAATTTCAGCAACATTTTATTGAAATTGGGAAACTTAGACACATACAAAACTATGTGAAAATGTGAGAATCTCTTCAAATTATTTGTCATTTGTATTCAAATGGGAAATTTTAACTGCAAATTGGGAAAAATACATTGATTTTTCATTGGGAATGGATTCTTAGTTCGGCCCCATATGATAGGGTGAAAAATTCCTGTGCCATCAAAGTTGTATAACACAATCTGAAAAAAACAAACTGTAATGGAACTTACCCTAATTTGGTTTTTTAGCTGTTCGGTTTCTGAACGTAGACTTTCTAGTTCGCTAGTCATGGTGAATTTTTAGCAAAAGAAAAAAAATCTGAAAAGAGAAAAATCTTTGATCAGAATATGAACAATAAAATACATCAATTGATAACATAACATTACAGAAGTCATTTGAACAAATATGAACATTTGACAATAATACTGAACTAGTGACATAATAAAAAATGAAAAATAAAAAATGATTTCACTCAAACAATACCTGAAGAAAATTAGCTTTTTGTGTTAACCCATCAGCCCCTGAAGAACAATGGACTCTTCTGTAAATCAATGACTCAGGCCAGAAATCTTTTAACTAGCTTAAGTTTCATTTCAACTGTTACCTACATGTATGATGACAGACCTTCATTTTGTTTTGGTTAAATGGTTTTTCACTATTTTCGCCACAATCCAAAATTTATCATTTATATGGTGGTGGCCAGTTTTAAATATTGAAGGAGAGAACCTGGATACAATGTTGAATGTACCCAGGAAGACTTTACTGGCCATGCTAAAAATAAACTTAAGTTCAATGGGGTCTCACAGATTTATGAAAATCTTATGAGTTCTGTCAGAACAAACAATGAAATATATCAATTACATTGTGTCACTCAGACTTAGAGAATCTTTCAGACAAAATCTTCTTTCCGACATTTATCAGAAAGTCTGAAGTCAAATCACTCGACCAAAGTCGACTTGACCGTAGGCATGGCATGCATATTAAACACTACCTAAAAACAACCCAAAGTCAGTTTGACTGCCTTCCAAAATTGTTCCATCAATTCAATCTTTGGCTTTCTTTGTTCCAAAACTCTTGCATCAAATGTATCATTTATTCAGTAAACTTGTTTATACCGAAATCATTGGAATGTACTTCAACTCAAATTGAGTCTAATCCACCACACCTTCAAGAATGAACAAGTTATTACAAGGATAACTAACTAAGCATGGCTTAACTATCATGTTTGTCTGTTGTCCAGGGGTGGGATCAGTATCAAGTCCCATCAGAGGCAGTATTTGTCTCTGCAACATTTTGCATCCATGTTTGGACATGGGTTCTTTGTGGTACAGCCAAAGTGATTATCCCTGAATATTGCCACACAGGTAATAACAACAACAACCTCTAAGAGAGGCAGGACGACTCTTTCCATGGAGGGGGATAATGTGGCATTGTTACATAGCAGTCCTGCTAGACTGAATAAGAGGGCATCTCCTCAGGCATTTTATTGATAAGAGCTCCAGTAAAACCAAAGGTTCCAGATTCACCTTCCATCTGAGCCCAATACAGACAAAATGTAATGGAACACTTACCCTAATTTGTTTTTTAGCTGTTAGTTTGAGTTTGAATTTCACACAGAATTTGTTCCATGACACTAAATTTTTATAAATGTAATATATTACTTTCTTTTGACTTCTAAGTTACATCTAGCAAAACTGCAAAAGTGCTTGCTAAAATCAAAAGCAGTAGACACAAATGGTATCTACACAATGATTTGATGGTCTTCCTTATTCTGTGACCAGTCTTGGTAGCTTTGTATATGAGAGGGATACAAACATTTCCGTTCCACTGTTACAGAAAATTTTTGGCCTGCACACTTAATCCTTCTGAGTGGTAACAAGAAGTTTGATTCTCAACACAAATCATACCTAATGAAATTTAATATGTACTCAGGGGATAATTAGTCTTTAATTGAGTATTAATTGTCAGGGGTAGAAATGTTTTGAGAACAAAACTTCTTGATACCACTCTGAAGTACTTGTGTGCAGGTGAAATTAGTAGGAAGAGACTGGTGACTTTGTGATGTGATACACTCACCAGATTCTCTGTTCACGTTAAAATAGTTTAATCTATATTATTATTAATTAACATTATTGCATCAATATTCTTGACCTCAATCATGGATGATCTATACACACTTAGTATCACATCTAATGACATGAATTTAGAATTCAAGTGACTCTGACACATGCAATAAACAAATAAGATTACATATAATACTAATACCAAATAATTTTATGTTACATACTTAAAACTAATAGATTCACATGATTGACTTCATGAACCTCGATCGACCTCATGAACCTCGATCATACATGTATAACAACTGTTAGAAAACTTATTTGACCATCTCTCTCACCTATTTTTTTTTTTGCATTACATTATTTTATATGATTATGCTTAAATAGTAGAGCCAAATTCAAAACTCTCATGTTTCACAACTTGTTTGTCAACACTTTGAATATTACAATGTTGCATGCATTGTTCTGATTTAAAAAAAAATGGGAACTTGATTCATATAAGCTTTAATCTTTTACCTAAATCCCTCATATATTTGTATACTCTGCGCTCATGAATGTTCAGTGTTTTTCTTAATAAAATAAAGTTTAAACCACAAAATTTTATACTGAATTAAATACCAAATAATTTTATCCACAAAACCCAATCCCATGAAAAAAAATATCTGCATTACATCAATATACCATCACAATTCACATGATATATCTATGTAAGTGTTCTGGGGCAGTCACTTTAAATATTTTGATCATTATCAAATATATGTTCTCCATTGTCAACATGTCTACCTCCAGAAGCTGAACAATACAAGATGGTTACAGCATGTTTATCTAAAAATCATAATTATTAACAAAACTTGGAATTTACACAAACCAGTAAAAACAAGACTGATAATCATATTTTAACATAAACATACATTTGTTGAAATGAAACAAATAAACAGGAAGAAATTAAGTTGAGTTAAACAACAAAGAAATGTTCAGTCGATCACAGAGTCACACAATTAATATGCATATTTATGCAGCTGCCATCTTTGAAAATGGCTGCAACATATCCGAGTAGAATAAAAAGACAAGCTTTACTATAATTTCAGTCGTAATCAAATATCCACAACGCTGTCCAAAATAACTGTCCCACAGCTGGTGCGCGGGGTTAAATCACTGTGTTCTTGATGATAGAATTAAATTTGCTACAATGCATCAATTATCATCACTGTCATAATAATGGCTTCTTCTCCCAGCTTCAGCAACTGGCGTCTACAATCACTCACAATGACGAAATATTTTTGTTACCCTCAGATAAGTCTTTAGAATTAGCGGACTGTCGCACTAGCATCTAAATTTCAGCATACATTTCTGGTCTGACATAAAATGAAGAAAATCTTGCAGAATAATGTAAACACAAGTAAAGCAGTACTATCTGATGATGTCTTTTCTGGGCGGCGATTAGATTCACAGAAAGAAAAAAAATATTAAAATGCTCTACCGAATGAGCATTCTTTCATTTGAACAATTATACTCACATGAAGAGATAAAGGGAGACCGAAAACTCCTTTAAAATGTCATTAAGGCGCAGAAACTCTGTAGTATTTTACCCGGCATTAATCAGTCTCTCTCTTCCTGTATGGGGTGCGGTCCTCCTTGTATTGGTAGCGGAAACCCCGTAGAAAAAGAACAGATCGATTAATACGCATGCGTGGAAGTAGAGCTGAATGTTTTTGTAAATTGATATCTGAAATGTCGTCAGCAGTCATTATATTAGACTTTCTGAACCCGAGAAAAACATAAATTTAACGAAGAATTCTGCTTTTTGTTAATGTTTCTTTTTCGAGAATAAATGATTACTTACTAAATCAGGTACATTTTAATTGGGTCAGGATCTATCGGACCGGGCACCTGTCGTGCTCAAATAACTCGTGTGATGAGCACGATTTACGATCAGTGGAATTGAAGATAGAACCCCAGCATACAAAGAGAGAAAACGACAACAACAAAAGCAAAAAAGAAACAAATATAATTCAACCAGAAAATGTTTGCTTTAGTAGACAAAGGAAATATAAGATGCATTTTTTTTAATTTTTATCAGACATGTATAACACATAATTATAGGCCTATCTGTTTATATTTCGTCATATCTAGTTGCAAAAACGTGGTAAAACAACCATACATAAAATAAGTCCTTTGGGGCTACCGTTTTATATTTCCCGAAGATATTGATTTCCTTCATGTGTTAAATGTATATTATGTAAATTCTACATAATTTTGAAATACACTAAGTATTTTTACATTATTATATCAGCGATATATAAAGCTAATATTAGCTTTATATATCGCTGATTATATTATCAGCAAAAAATACAGACCTACCGCTGATTTTAAAAAGCTTTATAATTCAGTGATCTTAGCGAATAATTAGGCTAACATTCCCAGTGGCGAATCTACAAAATTTAAGGGGTTTTGAGGCTTGTGACATAGAATTAAACTTTTTAAAACAATGCATATATGACCAGAGCCAGACTGAGCATTTATTGTCGGAGGGTATATCAGCGCCGAGCGGAAGGTGGCGCGCCGTTTAACATATATTTTGTCAGCTTTAGGGGTGTGCTCATGCCTAAATACCTCCCTGGGTCACTGCACATTTATATTCCAGTTTAATGGATCTGGTTTAATTTGAATTAATTGTGACGGGTAATTTTCGTTAGAGAATCTTGTTTTACGCGTTTTCCGAATAAAATTTTTCAAGGTTGAAGCAAGGGTTCTGAAAAAAGCGAGACGCTTAAATTAATTCATTTCCCAGAGCATCACAGCTCGTCCGAGTCCAGTGCGATGTCTCGCCGAAGACCCAACCGAAACAACCAGGAGGCCGAACCCATTTACGACCTCAAGGTCTCCTACCCGATCGGCCGGCGGCTCGCCATACCGGACCCAGGCGAGTTGTAATATTAGCAAATATCAGCGATGTCTTTGTCAATATAATTAAACAAAAGTAATTCAGAGAGATATGAAAAAAATGAAGAGACATTGCTCTTTGCTCATTTGTAGAATTTTGATTCATCAGCAAACAGTTTAATTGTGCAAGAAAGCATTTCTGGTAGATAATTAATATAAATCAGAAATAATACGGAACCAAGTACACTTCCTTGGGGTACACCGCTGTTTACTTGTACCATTTTTTATGTTGAACATCGGACAAGTACTTGCTGTGTTAAGGATGTTAGGTAGTCTGTTATCCAGTCAAACATTTTCCAGTTATACCATAGGATTCTAGTTAAAAAAAACAAAACAGGCGGTGACATACATTGTCAAAAGCTTTACTAATATCCGTGCAGATAACATCAGGGTTTTTGCCTTCATTTAATGATTTTACCCAATCTTCCAATGTGTCCAAAAGTTGATCTTTTTTTCCCCTATCATGTTTCCACTTTTTGATTTACCAGGGGTTTTACCAAAAAGTGGAAACATGATAATTCATGTTTCCACTTTTTGGTAAAACCCCTGGAAACCCCTGCACCCATGTTGTTCTTCTGATAGCAAGTTGTTAGTTTCAAGATGTCTACGATATAGTCCCCTAAGATTCTCTGTAGTATGATACAAGTCACTGAAGTTAGAGTGATGGGTCTATAGTTTCCTGCATCTGTTCTGAAACTTTTATGAAAATTGATGTAACATGAGCATGTTTCCAGTTTTTTTGGGGGGGAAATTTGCTCTGATCTAATGATTTTTTTTCATTAATTTTGATAAGGGTCAACTGTTAACTGCAAGTTTCAACAACAATTTTGCATGTAAATTGTATGGTCCAGCTGTTTGGTTTAACGTTTTTAATTGCTATCACCACGAGTTCTTCCTCAATGTTAATATTGCCGATTGCCTCTTCAAAATGACAAGTTGCAATTTGTGAAATTGCATTTTCAAGGTCTTTAACAAAAACGCTTGTAAAGAAATCTTGATCTAAATCAATATTACACCGGTTACCACAACCCTTCTCTGCACATCTCCAGAGTTACAGTCCGTATCCCTTCTAAATTTGAAGCCGTCTACAATTATACCAGGGTTTCCCCTATTTGCTACAGACTTTTTTCATAGCGCTTACCTGAATAAGTGTAAGTCGTTCAGTGATTTTTACTTAGTTATGAACTTACATGTATTCTACACGTGCTTAGTACTCCTTCAGTCATTTGTATGTATGTAATCGAATGCGTTTCATGTCGTAGTAATGTCGACCTATTATTCGTTTTATATAGAAAATAATGTCGCGGTAATGTCGACCGAAAATGAACAGACGATGTGTTCCTCCCAAATCGTTATTGGTGAACGGATATTTAGCCGCTGGGGAGTCTCTCTCAAATTCTTTATTAAATGAACTAATCGTTTCGAAGAAACATAATTTAATTTGAGACTCGCTGAGTACAATATGCTCATTTTATGTATTAACAGCAACATAATTTAATTTGAGACTCGCTAAGTACAATATGCTCATTTTATGTATTAACAGCAACATAATTTAATTTGAGACTCGCTGAGTACAATATGCTCATTTTATGTATTAACAGCAACATGATTTAATTTGAGACTCGCTGAGTACAATATGCTCATTTTATGCATCAGCGTCGGAAGCAAATTGAAAGTGAGGGGTGGGGGCTAAACCAACTTAAAACACATACACACGCCAGAAACGTCGGGGGGCTAAGCCCCAATTTTTAACACCTATGTCTATCATTGCAAAAAAGTGGGGAGGGGGGGGGGCTAAGCCCTCCCTAGCCCCCCGGTTCCGACTCCTATGTTATGTATTAACAGCAACATAATTTAATTTGAGACTCGCTGAGTACAATATGCCCATTTTATGTATTAACAGCAACATAATTTAATTTGAGACTTGCTGAGTACAATATGCTCACTTTATGTATTAACAGCAACATATATTTCGTAAGACTCTTTGTTGCTCTTAGTTATAGAGTGCCGTTGTGGCTTCGCGATAGTGCTCGATTTCGCAACCGGAGGGTCGAGGGTTCGAGCCTCGACGGAGGCCGCTGGAAATTTCTGTCCTTCGGATGAGACAGTAATAACCGAGGTCCTGTGTCACAGTAGATGTCGGCGTGTTAATAAAGAACCCTCACTGCTTAATGGCCGTAAGTGCCGAGCACAGACCAAAATTTTAAGCCCTTCACTGACATTTTTGTGCCATATGAGTGAAATATTCTTGAGTTGGACGTTGAACAACAAAAAATTCTGGTATTTATGTATAAATATTGATTTTTACGTAAAGTATAACAAAGAATTGGCATTTTATAGATATACATTCACCAATCAGAATTTGCATTATAATTTTAACAGCGCATTTGATTGAAAGAGAATGGGATCATTTTAGGAGGTGAGCACGAACTGCCCATGTCAAACCGACAAATGACTAGTAGTGCACTTCGCAAAAGGAGTGAAAAGTAACAGATGTTTTGGACGATATTTTAAATTAAGAACCCGAGTCCTGTTTGTTTTGACCTAAATCCATTGATTCACTTTTAACTATCTTGGCCGAATTTTTGTCCCGGCGATTTTAAGTTACTTTTTTTTTTACTTCAAATAGGGGCAGAAATTTGGCCTATTAGCTATCGTGTTTATAGAAGCCGCCATACTATTTACACTTTCAGGTGAAACAAGACGTCCCCGAGAAACACTAAGCCCCCACAGAGAAGCTATTCACAAATATTTCAGTCTCATAACTCTGGCAAATGTTGTCAAATGTTGGTCTCATAATGAAACCCACCCAATGAGTCATTGCAGGCTCATTTAAACTGAAATCAACAACTGAAATTTGACGTGCCAGCTCTATCAATAGTGATACAAAATATGTTTCGCAATTTTAAACAACTATTTGCAAGTATGAAGGATTACTTTTGAGGGGGATATTTCGGAACAAATCTGCTGTTACCAATCATGCATGCCCTTCCAAGTTAGTGGGAACCTCCGTGGTCGAGTGGTTAAAGCATGCAGTCTATTACTTCCGGTCAGCGCAGATATTCTAGCCCGGCTGAAACCTAAGTTGATTTTTGTGAGAAAGTTTGCCAGTTTACTTTCGGAAGACCGCTGGTCTCTTCACGGATACATTGTAACCGGGTTCTCTCATCCACCCCCCCCCCCCAAAAAAAAAAAAAAACTGGTTGTCACCATACAACTGAAAAAAATGTTGAGTGTGGCGTACAACAAAAATCTAATCAAATGTAAATGAGTTGTTGGTGTATTTTTCTCTAATGATTACTGGAATGGTAAACACAAAAGTGTTTAAACTACAAAGGCTTAATTTTGTCCAGCTAAAAAAAAATAAATAGTAAATAAATGAATAAATAAATAAAACTCGCATTTTCATGGGGGAAAAGGCATTAGAACGACAATTGAAAAAACAAGAGGCCCATGGGCCACATAGCTCACCTGAACTGTATTGGTATCTTACAAATATGGGAATATCAAATTTACAAATTATTTTAGCACTCCTTAGGAGTGAAGTAAACTTAAAATGAATGAAAATGACAAAACTGGGAAAGATGCCCCCCAAAAAACATGTCAAAAATAAGTTTTCCGATTTATTCCAAAAACAGGAAACTGAATCACACATCCATAAAAATCACCCAAATGCAATTATTTTTTCAATCCATGCAGCAGTTCTGGAGAAGTTTTCAAAGAGGGATACCCTCCGAGACCTATTTTGCCCACTCTGGATCCACCTTTAAGTTGATCTGGTCAAAAAACATAAACTTGTCAGGGGAACTTGGATATCATACTTGATTCCTTTATCCTCCAGCGGTTTTGAAGAACACGTGTGTGAACCTTTTTGCAGTCTTGAAAATTCATAAAAAAAATCCAAAAATTTAATTTCAGAAAATTCTTTCAGGAAAGCATTTATCTACCTATTTACATATAAAACACTTTAAATGAATGCATCATTATAAATAAATGAATATAAAATCAAAGAAATCATACAAAAATAAATCAAAATGACAATGTGTGAAAATACATCAAAAATTTATTTTCCAATATATACATAATTTACATATACATCACAAATCTATGTAGATCACTCAGATACAATTAGTTAACAATCCATGAAGTGGTTCTGGAGGAGAAGATTTCTAAATTAGAGGGGTACCCGCGGGGCCTCTCTTGCCCAACCCTGGGCCGATCTGGCTGAATTAAATCAACTTGGTAGATGACCCGATCGAACTGAAATGAACAAACTTGGTAGAGGACATTGAGTACTTGCTTCCCATAAAGTTTCATCAGAATCCGTTCAGCGATTTTGGAGAAGTTGAAAATGTGAAAAGTTTACGGACAGACAGACAGACGACGGACAAACGGCGATCAGAAAAGCTCACTTGAACATTCAGTTCGCTGAGCTAAAAAGGCGATATTGCGCGAAAAAGGCGTTAGAACTTATGACAGGTATTTTTACATCTATTTGTTCTAATTTCACAACAAAGGTTATTTTTGCAGGACAGTTGTTCAGTTCCCAGAAAATTTACATACTAAAACATAAAATACACAATTATTCTAGAGCATACATTGCTAATTCTACGTTTTATATTTTGACCTACCGGTATATTGTTCTGAATAACTTAGTTATGGACTTTCTCCAATAGCAACAAGTATTGATTTTGCAGTTATGATATAACTACATATCACCCACATATTGCTTAATGCGTGGAACATTTACAGACTTGCGTGTCATGTCTGGCCTACATTTTCCATCAGTTTGTTCCTATAGGAATCCAGAAATAATGCACATCAATACCTCTGTAACAATTGTCGGATTTAATTAGCTGCAATGTTTATTTCAGAAATGCCTACTGGACTACAACTCCACCTCATATCATATGGAGCTACTAGCTTACCTACTGATAGTAACTTATTTGACATAAAATATACAGTCAAACTTGTCTATAAATACACTCAAAGAAACAGACAAAAGTAGCCAATATGGACAGGTAGCTTTTGTAAAGAGGTTATTTCATTGTAAAAAAGTTAACAAATGCTATGTTTGAATGACTTTAATAAGCAGGTGTCCTTATTATAGAAGTGGCCTTTCATGCACATTTGAGTGTACATGTTTACCTATAAAAAATATAAAGGTAAAACAAGGCATCACAAGTGATACTTATCTCCTCGCAATGGAAATATTCTATAATACCTGTATACTGGAATGATATTCGTGAGAATTAACAATGTAGAGGTCAAGGGCAACTGGCAACGTTCAGAAAAAAATGAAGTTGTCATACTGTCAAAGAAATCTGAGCGAAATAAAACAGCACTTGTTCGAAATCTTGTCATACAAACCAATTGTGTCCAGTTTTGTTGACGTAATAGGATGCAGACTGCAGTTCCAAAAATGTTGTTAGTTTCATTAAATTCAACTGAGAAATAAAGCCACCAGAGCACCAACACAATAAATTAAGTAAAAGGAAGAAAAGGTAATAGACAAGGGCTAATTGTAACAGGGTACTGTTACACGATGTACCCCAAACGGTGGAACAAGTTGTGTTGATATCAACCAGCATTTATTACATACCAACTTGCAATCGTTCTTCACAGGTTTTGTGGAATAAAAGCCATAAGACTGAAATCGCAGTCAACTATACCAGTAAATCTAAAATTTCATAAAAATCAGAAAATATTGACATTTTGACTAATCAGATGCCCTGATTTGCCTTAGATTGCAAATAAATCAATATCAAAATTAATTAAATGTCGAAATACACAAAACCAGCAAGCACATGCTGTAGTGAAACGGATGTCATTTTAGTGTACATTAAAAAGTACAACAGGTATGATATTATTAATTTGAAAATTTGCTATTTGAAAACCATCAAAAAGGTGATGACAATTAAGATAATTAAACACCTTCATGTTTTATTACAAATTTGACCTTAAACTTTCACACAGGATACTGTGGAATTCACATACAGATAAACATTATTACCATTTTTTTTTGTAAGCCATTTTCTTTTGGATTTATTTTTTCCTTTTGCTGGTTGTAAACGTGGCAATAAGGAACAACTTACTCCGGATTACTGTTATAATCCTGCATTTAGTCATGTCTTTTTGACTTTGTTCATGTGTACTTCTGGTTTTCAAATTTACCTTCACAAATGTATATTGAATATCCTTATGTTTTAGTGTATTAACTTTATTTTGTATTAAGATATTTATGCCACGATCCATGATACATAAAAGAACCCCCAGAGTATTGGCATCATTCCATAGGATGGGTCAAAATTCGTGGCATTTCAAGCAAAGCCGACATCTTATGTTTTCTTAAGAACCAGTCTGCCATAAAAACCTATATATTAAAGTTTTCAAAAATATAAAAAGATTTCAAAAGTTCCGACATGCCATTTGGACATTTTTTTTCTATTTTGCATGGTTTCCTGGCAGACTGGCTCTTAATAAAGACAAAAGCTATATCCACTTTATTAGAGAGAGACTTTATATATGGCAATATATTAAACATTGCATTTATTTGGCTAAATATCACACCCTTCTCATCTATCCCTTTTGACTTTTTGTTATATATATGCTTTCAATACTACATTTATGTATATCATTAACATGTGACTGCTTAATGTTATGTATTTTTACCTGGGAGATGAATTAAGATAAACATTATGCTTGTTTTCAGATCCTGATTTGCATTGTTCATGATTTGTTATGTTTTATATACAAATAAAACAAATAAATATTAAACTAACCAAAGCTGGTGACTCTTCCTATAGGCGAACAAGAGATCCTAGAGGGATTTTGGTGTCCACCATGGAAAGATCTGTCTGATCCATGACACAGTTTTTTTCTCTTATTTTGTGTCTCAAAATAAAACTTGAACTAAAATCAATACTTCTGTGAAATACTTTATTCACAAAATTATAGTGAAACTGAACTTGAATTGAACATATTACATTTTCAGAGAGAATGGAATTCAACATGGCCGACAGATGTCCGTCTTGAATTTTGATCTCTTTGAAAATGTAATATGCACATCTAGACCTCAAGGGGAACCTCAATAATCAATTTCGAAAAGATTTCTTCAGTGCATTCTGAGATTTAGAGGTAACAAAATTCAGTTATCAAATTCCAAGATGACCACCTGCCAGCAATGTTGGATTATGTTCCTTCTGAAAATGTAATATGCACAACTAACTTCAAAGGCAACACTCATGACAAATTTCAATGAGATCCCTACAGTACTTTATATGAGAAATATAAATGGTAACAAAGGACAAGATCCATGTTTAGCGATATAGGCCCTGTGATATCTTAAAAATTAAAGTAGAATGAATTGAAATAAAATTGGTATCATAGGTTAGTCAAGGTTTGGTACTATCGCATCATGCCAAAATTTCCCCCCGCCAAAACGTCATCTTGCTGAAATATATAATAGACAAAACCGATATCGGACTAGTTTTCTGCAGAAATCTCCATTTTTTTCTACTTTGATCACGTTTTTCATATAAAGCACACCCTCTGATCTAAAAAGTAATTGCAGTCCATTAAATCTTATCAACAAAGAAATTTTTTTCAAGTGAGAATTTTTGGATCAGAAGGTGTGCTGTTGATGAAAATTAACATTATAATAAACCAAGGAGCAATCCAGAATCAATCGTTCAGTGCACAATATTTACTTTTAAAAATATCTACATGGAATTTAAATGAGAACAAAGAAAAATTAGGAGTTTGGTTTCTTATCTTTTTTTTCTGAATACACAATCCAGATTTAGATGTTTTTTCTGGGACTCAACCTACTTTAGACTAAGCCTACACTATCGTCTGCAACGTCATAAATCAGTTGGACGTATCGCACCCGGCACCCTCTAAAACATTTAATTTTATTGTCTTAGTTTGTTTTAACACACACTATAAATAACATTTTTTATAAATAGACAGATCTAGGCATATTTATCACCTACTGTGGTTGCCTCGTATCTTGGCTACTAGTATTGCAGTTGCAGGCTAATAGACCTTTTCACGATAACTGCGGTCCTGTAATTTTCAGGGAATAAATGATACAAATTCCCGTAAAATAACGCCAAGAAACAATCAGTTACTACAACGATGTCTGTATTTTTGCCAGTATATCTATCATTTATTCCCTCAAAGTTACAGGACCGCAGTTATCGTGAAAGGGTCTATGATCAGAGGAGGCAGATATCCGAATCAATAGACATATTCCATGTAAAGATTGTACACAAAACAGGCCAATAATAATGGAGAAAGAAGCAATTAAACATTGTATGTTTTAATATTGAAAATAAAATACAGAAATTATTGGAAACCATCGAACGGCATCGTCTTAACATGATCCTGATCTAGCCTACTATGCAATATTTAGGAGCAAATGACGTATAATTCACAATGGAGCAGTAGTTTGGACGTGGACTTAAAATTTGGTGGTCCAGGGTTCAATTCTGAGTTATACCAACTTTTTTTTTTGGTTCAATTATTAAAATATTTATTTCCCTGCTCACAATACAGTATGTTTTCAAAAATAACATATTTTTTTTAAACTCAAACGGTTTGCAATATTGTAACTCAACAACAAAGTAAATAGGCCTATAGATCTATATCAATTTATGAAAATACCCTTTTTACAGTTTCTGTCTTCTTTTTCAGTTGAAAACAAAAAAATATTTTTAAAAAAAATATCATGAGACATCATTCTATGGTATCTGCATTAGGGTCTATGAAGTGAAAATGAATGCTTACGTAAATTTGAAACACAGAGGATCATCAAAATAAATTGAGACTTGAAAATGCAAAAGAATAGTGAGTCCATGACAGTTTTTAGTAGTTTCAAATTCAACAGTTTTTTTCTTTAGTCCTATATTTCAATTTGATAGTAAAAAGTAAAAAGATATAGCACGCATAATAAAATGGTTATATGATACCTACTATATATTAATGCAGTGAATATCTGCCTCACTCAACGACATCTGTGTTTATAGTTTATAATATTTAATTATATTATTTAATGCATATCTTCCTTTATTACTTGGATGGATTAATTATTTCCACAGATTCTGTTGAAAATCTTCTTTTTAGAAAATTCATGAAAAAAAAAATTCAAAATGAAGAGATGTACATATAAAATGCGATAATTTTCCTGCTTCTGGTCTCCCCCTACCTTAATTATTTCCTAGATATGGATACCCAGCATACATTGGATACAGGGCAAGTAAAAACCAAAAATCCTGCCGTAGCCTTATAGTTTCCCCCTGTGCTGTACATTTCCATGTTGAAGGGGATTTAGAAAGTTGATGACCTTGATAGCTATGCTGGTGGGATGTAACGATCCTACTTGGGCTACCCAAGTCAAACAGGTTGAAGGGTAAATGTCAGATCTGAGACACCGCCTGGGTTCCTCGGTTATGGGGCGTTAAAGCGAGGATATGAAGAGATATAAAACCTCGGTGCCAAATCCCATGCTAACTCACAGAGATGGAAAGTGTTCGTGGTAGCAATTTCTGGTGTTGGATTACAAGTCATTACTATTTAAATGACAATACACATGTATTATTTCTCTGTTCAGACATTCACGTGTTTTGTACACATGCTACTAACATATAATGAAGACATTACACAAGCTTATTAATTTCATTCATCCAAGAAATATTGTCATTTCCATTAAAAATCACCCTGGCTATCCATGTTTAAGAATTTAAAAAATATTTTTCTAATATCTAATACGAAAATAAATTACAAGAGATGAATTTCAAATATCATTTCCACAAATATGTGGTTTCTGTACACCTTTCATGTATTTTTTTCTTCACCCGAATAATTCACTAAACATCAGAATTAATTTTTTCGAATGTGTCATTAGAACATGACCGAGAATAACCAACATTTGAGACTGTCACTTGATTAGAATGAATTTCATCAGACAAATAAATAAATCAGAAAAATGTAATTTTCAATCACTTCCCATGGTTTTACACCCAAATAACCATTTATTGGAACTTTCCAATTGTTTGTAATATGGAATGGCCGCACGTAAAGACATAATTATGGGCTATTTGACTGCACAAATATCACAATATACAATGTTGTGAAACTCTTCAGTATTTGTGATATGAAATGACCCTACTGAAGACAAAATGCCACTTAATCGTATACATATTTGAATGGATAATTTTAATAAATAATTCCCAAAAATCTGTGATTTTCAATTATTTTTTCATTGTTTGTACCCAAAAATTACCATGTAAAACAATTTTTAATGTTTTATTCGATATTGAATGACCCTATATCATTTGATGGGACATATATCAAAACAGATCAAAATAATTCCCCCAAAAATCTGTGATTTTCAATCATTTTTCACTGTTTTTACCCCCAATTAACATTGTAAAACCATTTTTTTTAACTTTTATTTTTTTGAGATATTAAATGACCCTACATATAGCCATATGTATCATTTGATGGGACATATATCAAAACAGATACATGTACTTTTAATAAATAATTCCCATAAATCTGTGATTTTCAATCATTTTTCACTGTTTTTTACCCCAAAATAACCTTGTAAAACCATTTTTTTGGAACTTTGAAATTTTTTAGCTATGGAAATACATATGTGTCACTTGATTGAATGTATATCCGAACAGATAATTTTTAAAAATAATTTCCAGAAATATGCGATTTTTGTCAAATTTTCATGTTTTAGCCCCAAAATGATGGTATAAAAGAGTTTTCTTTAAAAATGTACATGAAATTTCAAAATGTGGTTGAGCACTCTGCATTTTAAAAGTAAAATCATTTGATTCTGACACAGGGCCATTTTTCACCCATCATGGTCCTACTCCTTTCCTTTGGTCAAAATCCAAAATGGCAGCCTGTTAGCTATGTTGAATTCTGATCTCTCTGAAAATGTAATATGCCAAACTAGACCTCAAAGGGAGACTTCATGACAAATTTAAAAGAGTACCTTCAGAAAAATAGCTGTAACTAACTTACTTTGGTAAAAATACAAGATGACATTAGCAGGGCTCTCTTGCCAACTGAGCTATCCGGGCCCATACCCTCTGCACCACTACACTCTTCACCCCTTAACAAGATTTCTGACCCCACTCTTAAACACATCACAAAGTGTTATTTAGTTAGGCATCAAGTGTAGTAGGCAAGGAAAAATGTGTGGCTAGACCTGGAATCGAACTCAGGACCTTCCTAACACTAGCAGGACAGCTATCTGGGCCGATACCCTCTGCACTGCTACAAATTAATTAACGACATGACTGTAGAAATCATTTCAGAAATCTAACATCAGTAATATTTGATTATACATGGAAGTTTTGTGTTATAGCTTATCCAGACCATTGTCTTTATTTTTAACATTAAAAGAGATTAAAAACTTGTTGAATTGAATTTCCTCCTCGGTAATAATAAATTGTATTCTCAATTTAAGCTTATTTTGTTGTTTTGGTTTTTTTTGACTGCTTTTCAACAATCTTTTAAAACAACATTTTATTTCAAATACTGAACTTATACAATTATGAATGATTTTAAAGAAGTAATGAAGATTTACCTCACTCTTTTGGGAATGGGGCCTAGGCCTTTTGAATTTGGATTTTTAGAGATGTTTTATTAAAATTAAGAAATCTAAAAACATACAAAACTGACTGAATAGAAAAAATCTCTTCAAACTCATAGGAGTTGTGATTCATCATACTGTTGTCAGTGTTCAAGAAGCTCTTGCATTATCTAATTAAATGTAATTAAAAACAAGAACTGGATGTTAAAATGACGCCAATACCAATTAATTCAATAGCTTCCAATGAATATAACAAGAGTCAATTCCATTTCACTTTTGTAGAAATGAAACCAGACTGTTTTCATTTGACTTCAACTGGGATAAAGAACATTTTTTTACCATCAGGATTTTGGCTGAATTTCAGCCCCTGTAATAGGATGGAAAATCCTTGTGTAGGCCAAATGGTTTTAACTATGTCAAGAGGTCATCGTATTATTTGACAGGGCTATAATACAAAAGCTATAAATTACTCCCTATAATTTTAAAATTATAGCCAGTCAAACGGCGTTGTCTATGTCACAAGGTTGTAGACTGTGGTACTATCTGAAAGTATTTATCGTAGGGAATGTACATGTGATATATAAATGCTGTACTCTTTGGCCGAGTTCAATCATCAACTATAGATACTATTGTTTTACTTTTTACTTCACTGTAATGGTTTCAGTTTCATTAAAATGCTGTCAGTGGTTTCAGAGAAGTGGAAAATGTGAAATGTTTACAGATGGACCATGGATGTGGAGTGATAATTTATACCTCACTTGAGCCTTTGGCTTAGGTAAGCTAAAAGCAGGTCAAATGGCATTATATCTACAACAAGAGTTGTCAGAAAACAACAAAGCTCACCGGAAATAGGTTTAAACTTTCAAAATAGGTATCTGACCTACAGCTGTCAGGTTTTAAGGTCATAGTATGGTAAGAATTTTGATCCATTCGGCTCTGGTTAAAAGTTTTGAAAAGTAGGTCAAAGTCATATGTGAAATATCAAAGCCCTATTCCTCATGGTTTTGAAGATATAGCTAAGGTTAAAGTTTTTTCAAAAGTAGGTTATAGTCTGAGGTCAAGGTCACTAGGTCAAAAGTCAAGACACTAAATGAAAGATCTGGTCATAAGAAATATATATGTGAAATATTAAAGCCCTATCCCTCATTTTTTTTAAAAGCTATAGCCAAGGTTGATGTTTATAAAAAGTAGTCAAAGTCACTTGGTAAAAAATCATGGTACCAAATGAAAGGTCTGGTTATAAGCTATCCATAATGAAATAAATAAAACAGGTGAAAGGTCAGATATTTTACAAACCATTTTATGTACTGGTAATTTTTTACGGATAGGAAACATCATATCAATTACCTTAATTTTTTAAGTACACCTTACATGTAGGTCAATGCCATGACAACTAAATGCTGACCCATTTTCACAACTGTTTCAGGAACATCAAAAAGACAGAACAAATAAATTCATACTACCTTTAATAAATTCTTCCATAGAAAATGAAAGAACACCTCCTGGAAAAATGATGATGGTAAAACATTTCAAAAATTATTCCAGATGCTGAAATATGCAAAAAGTTCAATTTTTAAAATGTAACAAGAGTTCCATATTTCTTATAGAACCCAGTCAACTCAGCAGCAACACACTAAATGTATATCTGTAAAATCTCTACAGACTGGAAAGCTCATCATAGACTTGTATCTACGATTGTCCATAAATGATGAGCTGAACTTCACCATAAACACATAGGACCTGTATACAGGAAGCTCCAAATCACTCTTCAAGGACATCTTATGCCCCTAGATGAACGACACATCTCTGGACCCAATCCAAAGAACTTCTACTTTCACTTTCCTTTGACATCTCTTTGTACTGGCCATTAATATTTCCAATTACCAGTTCCTGTTCTTTCCTCATCCCTTGGAATTTCACAATCTGTAACTTTCTATGCATATGAACATTAGTTTTTGTGTCAATGTCTGGTCAAACGTTAAATGATGTTGCTGAAAAAGCATGTAAGTTTCCCATTTGACTAAGTCCACTTTGGATATGATTCACATGAATTTCCACATTGTTTTGAAAGGCACTGAAAGAGAACAAAAAAAAAAATAAATATCAAACAAAAGGACTGAAAAGGGGACAATGAAACTCACAGATTCTGGTGTTGTAGACTAAGGAGAAAATGTACTGCCTATGGTACAGAGTAAACCAATCAAAAGCATTTTCAAAGTGTTTGAAGAATCAAGAAACTACTGTATACCTGGACATTTTCTGCCCCTAGGTATTTTTGCCCCTGGTTATTCTCGCCCTTTTATGAGAGAAAACAAAATCTCCCGATCTTAAATTTGCCCTTAATCACTTTAGTCTCATGCAGGGCATGTATGGCCGTGCTTTGATTATTTTGCATGCAATTTTCACTTTCATTTCAAATTTGCCCTCTCATTTAGGGGCAAAAATGAAAAGGCAGTGAAAATTTCCAGGTTTACAAAATGTCCCTTTTATTTATATTTAAACGTTTATAAAAATGATTTCCGCAATGCACTTCTTTAGACTAAGATGTAATCTGTACCAGTTTTCAGCTAGATGCATTGAATGGTATAGCAAGAGTTTCTGCCACAGTATTTACATACATGTAGCAAGAAAAAATAAAATAAATTCTTAGTGTAAAGACTTAAGAGCCATAACTCCCCCCCCCCCCCCCAACCCCATCAGCTCTACCATATGCATGAGTATACATGTAGATCCATGTACTTTATATTTGACAGTGATGTTGAAGTACAACTTGAAATTGTTGTGCTGTCTAGATCTGTAAGACACAAATGATGACCCCCCCCCCCCGACCAAAAAAAAAATTAAAAGTTAAATACTATGTATAATAATGTATCTTTTAATTCTTATTCTAAATGTCTACATTTGCAGAATTGAATGTCCAGTCAAAAGGTTTCAACTTTCAAGAATACTGTCAGCTACAAGTTATTCTTAAATATATTTAATGAATCACTGATAAACAATAGCAAGAATTTTATGCAACTTTCAGTAGTGAAAGTTCAACTTTCCAGGTTTAGTAGTCACAAAGTTCAACTTTCCATTTCCAGTTGTCACCAACTTCCCAGTTTTGATATAATACTTGTTGATTACACATTTGACAACACTAAAAAAATCTTATTTAAATTACAATTAAGTTAGGGGCATTAAATTGTAGTGGTAGAAACTATGTTTTCAATCATACAGCAATTCAAAAGCACAACTACTGGTTTTTGTGAATATCTAACATCCCCCCTTTTGACTTTCATTGAAAGGAATTGGCAACTACCTGGCATTTTGAGGATATAAAAAAATCAAAATCCTGTGTACATGCACACCTCCATTATGTGTACAAACAATCTAAAAAATATTGAAGTTGTAGCTCAAAAACTGTAGGAGGAGATAGCCAGACAAAACATGATCTCTTTATGCAGCTGGTACCAAAATGACTTTTAAATACCTGGCATTTTGAGAAAATTAAAAAAAAAAAAATCCTGTAAACATGCAGACCTCCATTATGTGTACAAACAACCTACAAAATATTAAATCTGTATCTCAAAAACTGTAGGAAAAGATCGCCGGACAATCCATTTGATCTATATCCGGACTGACTAACGGACAAATGGACAGATGAATGGACAGAGGTAAATTAATATGCCCCCTCCCCAACATTTTGTCGCAAGGGCATAAAAAATCCATGGGCAAAGGTCAAAATCTTCAGAATCAAAAGGTGACTAATATTCATGGAACCAAATAGTGTGTAAAATGTGTAAGGATTTGTTAAAGCAAACTGGAATTATTATCATACATGTCAAATAGTAAACAAAGTCCCATAACTCCAGCAAAAGAGGCCTAGTTTACATGGAACTAAACATTGTGTAATAATATTGCAAGGAGTCTAAGCAAACTAAGAGTTATTGTGAAACATGTACGGACAGACAGATTGACAATAGTATACCATGATACATCCTAGACAGGCGTATTATTACGAAGGTTGACGTACTATCATTGCCAAAGGATTCACTACATTGCAATATAAACTGTTAATTAAAAGGTGAAAACTATTTAGAATTTGAAGTCTTCTCAGTTTCTATTTTTTTTACAGAAGTTTTCTTGTTTGTTCCAGGATTTTTCTGATATTCTACAAATAATAATCTCCTGTGAAGTGTCTTTGAATTCTAAACGAAGAGTATTGTTCCTGAATTTGTTGTCAAGCTCAATATATTTGTATTTACATAGATGGGACAGAAATACATAAAGGAAAACTACAAACTGTATCCCCCACCCACCCCCACTAGGAACTATGGGAGACTAATAAGCCTACTTGATGTACCAGTTAAAAAGAAAAACTTTATTTAATGTACAACAATTAACAAACAAGTTTATCAACTTATATCATGGTCTGTTGTTGGCACTGATGTTGGTGTGTGGGAGGAGACCACAGTGCCTGGAGAAAACCCATGTCTAGCTGTTTACCACCTGTGGGAGGAGACCACAGTGCCTGGAGAAAACCCATGTCCAGCTGTTTACCACCTGTGGGAGGAGACCACAGTGCCTGGAGAAAACCCATGTCTAGCTGTTTACCACCTGTGGGAGGAGACCACAGTGCCTGGAGAAAACCCATGTCCAGCTGTTTACCACCTGTGGGAGGAGACCACAGTGCCTGGGGGAAAACCCATGTCCAGCTGTTTACGACCTGTGGGAGGAGACCACAGTGCCTGGAGAAAACCCATGTCCAGCTGTTTACGACCTGTGGGAGGAGACCACAGTGCCTGGGGAAAACCCATGTCCAGCTGTTTACCACCTGTGGGAGGAGACCACAGTGCCTGGAGAAAACCCATGTCCAGCTGTTTACGACCTGTGGGAGGAGACCACAGTGCCTGGAGAAAACCCATGTCCAGCTGTTTACCACCTGTGGGAGGAGACCACAGTGCCTGGAGAAAACCCATGTCCAGCTGTTTACCACCTGTGGGAGGAGACCACAGTGCCTGGGGGAAAACCCATGTCCAGCTGTTTACCACCTGTGGGAGGAGACCACAGTGCCTGGATAAAACCCATGTCCAGCTGTTTACGACCTGTGGGAGGAGACCACAGTGCCTGGGGAAAACCCATGTCCAGCTGTTTACCACCTGTGGGAGGAGACCACAGTGCCGGGAGAAAACCCATGTCCAGCTGTTTACGACCTGTGGGAGGAGACCACAGTGCCTGGAGAAAACCCATGTCCAGCTGTTTACCACCTGTGGGAGGAGACCACAGTGCCTGGAGAAAACCCATGTCCAGCTGTTTACCACCTGTGGGAGGAGACCACAGTGCCTGGAGAAAACCCATGTCCAGCTGTTTACCACCTGTGGGAGGAGACCACAGTGCCTGGAGAAAACCCATGTCCAGCTGTTTACGACCTGTGGGAGGAGACCACAGTGCCTGGAGAAAACCCATGTCTAGCTGTTTACCACCTGTGGGAGGAGACCACAGTGACTGGGGAAAACCCATGTCCAGCTGTTTACGACCTGTGGGAGGAGACCACAGTGCCTGGAGAAAACCCATGTCCAGCTGTTTACCACCTAACTGGTTACTATAAATCACTTCAATCTGGGTTGTATTCCTGCTTCAACATAATTTTACAGTAGCTGCACCTATCTCATAGAATTTATATCTGACAGTCAACACTCATAATGAGTCTCTGATATAACGGTTACTGTAAATCACTTCAATCAGGATTGTAGCCCTGCTTCAACATAATTTTACAGTAGCTGCACCTATGTCATAGAATTTATATCTGACAATGAACTCATCAAACCCCAGCTGTCCAATTTGGACACACCATTTCAAAGGTCCATAGTGAAATTAGAAGTGAGTGATTTAAAATCCAATTTTACAATAATTTCACATGCAGTATTAACATGACCAATCCTCACTTATGGAAGTAGGCTATACTACTGGTATTTAATGATTTGGGTGAATCTAAATGTGACCAAGTGTTGATGAGGTAGCACTCGGAATTAGTCTCTGATTGAACCTGTGTTACTGTGAATCTAACATTTTCTATTATATTACCTCAACTTTTAAGACTGCTGATGATTCTTACCACTTGAAAAGCCTTCATAGCAACTTCACAACAGGGTGCAAAGATAAGGGGTGGTTTAAATATTTTTCAATTTATTTTGTTTACATTATTTACATCAATGTACATGTATTTGAATACAGTCACTAATCTTCAACATGAAGTTCCCTAGTTTGATCCCTGATCGTATCGATTTTTCTGAGGTGAGTTTCCATCTCTAAAATGTACAGTTCTATGCATAGATGTCCATTAAATATGTCTAAGATGTGAAGTTTGATTCCTTCATCAGACAATTGTAGTGAATTTTAAAATGCTGTTGGAAATATCAACCATTCAAGAAGGCCATCAAAACACACACTAGATATCTCTTTCCCTGCCTCACAGAGACAAGTGGCAAGGGCTTTAAGATGTCAAGATGAACAAAACAAGAACTGTATAATTACATTGTACAGTGGAACCTCACTATTAAGACCACCTTTCTGACTGACTCAAAGTGATCTACTTACTGAGGTGTTACAGTGGAACCTCAGTGGACCACCTTTCTGACTGACTCAAAGTGATCTAATTAGTGAGGTGTTACAGTGGAACCTCACTATTAAGACCACCTTTCTGACTGACTCAAAGTGACCTACTTACTGAGGTGTTACAGTGGAACCTCAGTGGACCACCTTTCTGACTGACTCAAAGTGATCTAATTAGTGAGGTGTTACAGTGGAACCTCACTATTAAGACCACCTTTCTGACTGACTCAAAGTGACCTACTTACTGAGGTGTTACAGTGGAACCTACAGTGGAACCTCAGTGGACCACCTTTCTGACTGACTCAAAGTGATCTAATTAGTAGTGGTGTTACAGTGGAACCTCACTATTAAAGACACCTTTCTGACTGACTCAAAGTGACCTACTTACTGAGGTGTTACTGAGGTGTTACAGTGGAATTAGTGAGGTGTTACAGTGGAACCTCCATTAAGACCCTTTCTGACTGACTCAAAGTGACCTACTTACTTACACTGAGTGGACCACCTTTCTGTTCACAGTGAACTTACTGAGGTGTTACAGTGGAACCTCAGTGGACCACCTTTCTGACTGACTCAAAGTGATCTAATTAGTGAGGTGTTACAGTGGAACCTCACTATTAGGACCACCTTTCCGACTGAATCAAAGTGATCTATTTAGTGAGGTGATGTTGTGTGCTTCTTAAATCATCTATCAAGAGACTGGGTATTGATGGTCTGAAATGTGAGGTGATCTCCTAAGCGTGGTTGTCTGAAATGTGAGGTGGTCTCCTAAGCGTGGTTGTCTGAAATGTGAGGTGGTCTCCTAAGCAAGGTTGTCTGAAATATGAGATTGTCTCCTAAACGAGGTTGTCTTTAGGCCAGGTTCCAATGTATAATTTATTCTTTATCACTTGCATTATAAAGAGTGCTACTGAGTAGTAAATCTTGAGAATGATGACCCATAGACTAAATTGGACCATTTTTGGTAAATTTTGCGGGAATGACACATGGATATCATAAGTTTCCAGTCCCTTAAAGATGGTTTAAAATCTGTAGAAATTAACTTACTTTATACTGTTACCATCCAATTTGTCATGTATCTCCTTCAGCGTATCTTGAAGTGACTTGAACTCAAATGAATTGAACTCTTTCTCTGAAAATGTCTGAAACAGTTTATAAAATATGTTTTAATAATTTTGTATTCGACTGACTTATATGTCAGATTTACAAGAAAAATAGTGAACTCTCTTCATAATGACCATGTTCAATCCTTGTTCTCTACTTCCTGTGGCATAAAATCATATATTTTCTCGCCCATTCTGAACACGTGGGTTTAGTCATCTGAATACAGTAGACACTTTACCCTGAACGCGGCTCTTTCAAACATTTATAAATTTACATACAGTATTAATAAACAAAAATGGATACAGGAGTAAATTCCAGAATTTTCAGAAAATCATATTTACTCAACAGAAACCATATATGAGTGTTTCAAGTTAAATTTCGTACAAAATATGCCTAACTTGTACTAGTTGGCAGGTCTGTACCTAAACAGACTTGTAACGTAAGAGACATGAAACTTGATACTTATATATAAACTTAACATACTTACACGGACTTGTAACATTAGAGACGTAAGATTTGATATAAGGTCAATTACTCTCTGGTTTTTGCCTCCTTTCTTCTGGAACATGGTCTGTAAGTTTAAATTTGTATAAGCATAATTATATAACATTCTGAGTACCGTAATCGGCAGTGTATAATCCGCATTTATGTATTATCCGGGCCCCCATTTCAGGATCAGATCTCAGAGAAAAAAAAGGTGTTCGTGCTTTTAGGCCTAACCCGCATCTGGGTTTTATACATGGCCATTACTGGGGCATTAGTATGACCGAAAATCAGACTAATTTTAAATATCAATCCTAAGATCAGTATTTGACAGAAATAGATAAATATTTATTAAATAAAAGAAAATATGATACTATGAGATTTGAAATAAATGCAAAACTACAAATAGGAATCTGAAGTATGAAACTACAAGATACTACATATGCTGTTCCGTGTAATTCCCCGTAATTTACAGTTACAGTATGGCGGTTCACTTTGTCGACTACAAGTGCGAAATAATCACTAGAATTCGAGTTGAGATTGTTTGTATTTTCAATATAGTGTTGAATCTAGAGCAACATAGCATGGCGCCGCGCCATGCCCTTTTTTGGAAACGCCATGCCCTTTTTTCCAGCGCCATGCCCTTTTTCATGATGTCAATCGCCAATAACGCCCCCCCCTAAAAAAAATCAATTCTTTGAAAATTGCTTGTGAAACCCCCATCCCTATGTTTACTCTTTAATCTGTTAATTGCCCCAATTACCCGTGTCAAGACTATGTATATTTCATGTTGATCAGTTTAAATAGCCAAGGTAATCACCCCAGTCCCGACTCAAAAATTGGGAATATCGACAAACTCGCTATTTTCAAATGGCTAGAAAATTAAATGTTATACGTAAAATGTTTGTAAAAATATATGTACCCAAATAAAACGATCAAAATATCCCATTTAAAAAGGTTATGTGCTTACTACATGGTTGAATTCATCGTTTGAAGCAGGCTCTAGTTCGCGAATGGGAAAATAGCTTGTCCCACGGACACGTTGATTTTAAACCGATTCACGCAAGTCAAGTACTAATATATGTACATATTCTAGGAATTAAAGCCATAATAGCTGTGAAAATACTGTAAATGGGAATAAACCGCCAAGTCTTAAATCTAAAAGCAAATTTGTTCTCACTTAATCACCGTGTCACAGACTCCCGGAATTCTCGGGACTTTTCCTTTCCTATGTGATATAGTGAGGAAAAATTCAAATAGGTAAATTAACAAATTTGTTGAATTTATTTAGATAAACTCATGACAATCGATTACCAATTTAGGAAATAATTTTTTTTCACATATCAAAGTGTAAATAGATCAAATTTTAACTTAAGACATTTACTACTTGTTTAATTAATCAATAGACAAATTTCACAGCTATTTTTTTTGGATTCTTATATAATATATATATTTCTGGATTGGCAAAAAAAAAAAAATAAAAAAAACAAGGCAAATTCAAGGAATTAACAGTCCCCTACCGGGGTAACCTCTACACAAAATATTATTCAGATAATTTTATTATAAAATAGGGAATAAATTCCCCAACGGCATTCCATATACATGTATATGATATATATGAATTCATTCAAATATTGAATACTGTAATTCATTCATACATGGGGCATTTCGGTATTTCGAAGTGCATTTCTGTAATTTCAATGGCATTTCAGTAAATCACAGGCATTACGGTAATTCTACAATCATGGACATAAATATTCATCGCTTATATGATTTTTCGTTGTTTTATATAAAAATCAACAATATATAACCCCCTTAAAGAATCCACTAACTTAAGCAGAATTTCAAATATTTTGTACACATAAAAGAAATTGTTTTCACATAAAGGAAATTTATTTCACATTTTAAACCTTTTTGAAATTTTATATATATACTCTTTGTTTAGAGGTAATAATGATTTTGTGGAGGATAAATCTATTTTAGGCAAAGTTTGATAAATTTCATTAGATTTAAAGAAGAAATACAAAATTTTCAAAATAGCTGTAATTTTATGTAAATAAACACGATATATAAAAAATACAAATATTTTGTAAATGGGACTGTAAATTTGTAAAAAACAAGCCATCTAGATGGCTTTCTCACATGAAACTTTTATGACCCTGGACAAACAGATAGACAGACAGGTGACAAAAAAAGTGACCTCTAAGTGTTGCCTCTGCTTACGACAGGTGACACGATGATGAGAAATCAGTACCTTCATAATAAAATCAGGTCAAACACCAAACATTGGATGAATATCTACAAGCGTTTAGAAAAAAAGTCCGGGAAACTGCTATTTTAAAGAAATTTTTCTTCCAAGGGACTTGTCAAAAATCAGTGGACCCGTAACAATACTCGAACTTGATCTGTAACTCATGTGGTAGGACACACCACAAATTGGATGAATATCTACAAGCGTTTAAAAAAAAGTCCGGGAAACTGCTATTTTAAAGAAATTTTCGATTTCCAAGGGCCGTAATTCTGTCAAAAATCATGGACCGTAATACTCGAACTTGATCTGTAACTCATGGTGGTAGACCCACACACCACACAAATTGGATGAATATCTTTTTAGAAAAAAAGTCCGGAAAAACTGCTATTTTAAAGAAATTTTCGAATTCCAAGGGCCGTAATTTCTGTAAAAATCAGTGGACCGTAACGATACTCGAACTTGATCTGTAACTCATGGTGGTAGACCCACACACACGTTTTTTTTTTTTTTTTTTTTTTTTTTTTTTTTTTTTTAAATTTTTTTTTTACCAAAAATTGGATGAATATCTACAAGCTTTAGTCCGGAAAACTGCTTTTTAATTTTTCGAATTCCAAGGGCCAAAATTCTGTCAAAAATCAGTGGAGTAACAATACTTTGATCTGTAACTCATGGTGGTATTCAAAAATTGGATGAATATCTACAAGCGTAAGAAAAAAAGTCCGGAAAATTTGTGGACTGACGCAGACAGACAAAGGAAACAGAATACGGATGCAAAATAGTCCCCTTCGGCGATGCCGGTAGGGGACTAATAAAAATTCCAGGCCAGGGCTAGCCCTTGTGCCCCTTTTTTCATTGAAAAAATTATTAAATAATTCTTTTTCTAGAAAATTTATCTTTTGTTTTTTTAAATATTTTTAAAGAAAAGTATTTAAAATTTGTTAATGGAGCCCCGAGAATATGCACACGTTCTAGTGCAGGTGCCTTCAAAATCAATTTACGCATTTAAAGTGCCCTTTCAAACTGAAATTGTGTGCCCTTTCACACTGATTTTGTGTGCCCTTTTCATATCCTAGATTCAACACTACAATAATAGCATAAAATTATACGAGGAAGATTAACTGGACACACAGGTACTGTACTATTCTGTTTCCAATGAATATTATGTGATTAAAGCCATGCCTGGTTACCAATCGGCAATCTGACAGTCTGAGGTGACACTCATTGACCAACTTTGCAATGAGCTATTTATAGGCAATTTTTAAACTGAAATACACATGCACACACACTGAAGACAAGATTCATTTATCAAACATTTATTCACCATCACCGTAGATAATAAACACATACAGAAAGCAATGGGGAAATAAACTGACTCGAACATCATGATTACAATACGAAAAAACTTGGCCAATAAAGTCAAGTTTACCATCCAACGTCAAGTCTTCTGCACTTTTTTTTTTTTTTTAATACAGTCCCATGGAAAAAAATGCCCAAAGAACCTGTTGTACTGTATTATCCGCACCCCAATCCCTGAGACAAATTTTAGAGTGAAAAGAGTAAGAATTATATATGGCCGATTACGGTATTGATGAAGATACTGTGGTGTATTTGTTTCTAATCTGTACTATCAATACGAATCAAAACAATACACCACTCAAAGTTAAACTTAAGTATAATTATATACTGAAGTCAGTTCTGACCCTGAAAATAAAGAACAGCTCAAATCAGGATCACATGGGTCTGTCACATGTGACATATTTATAACTGATCGGCACTTACCTGACTAAGGCGGGTAACTATATCTTGGGCTTCTTCATCACATGTTGATTTTATTTCTGATGGTTGGTCCATTGGCGTGAGTCCTTGCTCTGGTGCTAACTGTATAAACAAAATATATTCATGAAAAACATGAAAGTTAACAAGTACTTGGAGAGCATATATGAATCAATACATGCCCCTACAGAACAGATGAAATCATTATTAAACTTATATGCACTTTACTGTTTATATATTTTGTAATACAATGTATATCGAAACATTTTTTCAGTGTCTAGAATTCATTGTTTCAAATATGAGACATAAAAAATATATTGTTTCACTAATTTTGCCAATAAATCAGTAATGGAATTATCAAATCCTAACAAATATAAGTACTAGATCTATTTTAAGAGCATCAATTTACTCAACAACATAATTTGGTCATAGATAAAGGTAAGAGCCAGAATAGGTCAATGGCTTAGGTCCTTTCTGTCTTTAAAATACAAATTTAAAATGTCCAGGCATTAGAAAAGGCTTAGTCTGTGACTGTTTTACAATAATGGATAGGGTATTGGCGATTCCCCTGTCAAAAATATGTGTTTCACCTCTCGACTAAAGCCTTACCATGAAACTTCATTTCTGACAGGGAAATATCTGATACTCTGTCTGTTTTTTGTAAAAGAGTCACAGAGTAACCCTTAATTCCTATATATTTTGTGAAAATTGCTTGAGAAATCCAGTTTTGGCAATTATTTGTTTGCAAATGATTAATTTGACTTTACCATTTGTATATACATAAAACACGGGGCCCAATCCTTTTTTCACAAAAATATGTAGGAATATAAGAATTTTTATGCCTGTGTATATCTCTTTTTTTTTGGGGGGGGGGCACAGCTCATATCCCTTTAAGTGAACAGTGAGCAATTACCAAAATTTAAGTGGACCAAAGTATGTTCAAAGTGGACATACAAAACACAGACAAAACCTACTATAGTTCCACCCTCCCCTGATTTGGTAACAGGCTAGAAACAGAACAACAAACAATGATTTTTATGTGCAAGACCATATTTTGGAAGTCATCTAGCTTAATATTTCTTCAAATAGAATCATTCCAAGGTATTTGACATAAAAGACAAAACTTGCTGCTTTCTCTGACAGATAGAGTGATGGCTAAAGACAGGATTTACCAAAGTCATTGATGTTTTCATGATAATGTACTGTCGTCGGGGCTGTAGCAGCTGAAGAATTTATGGTGCCCAGAAAAATTGCAAACTGACAAAATCTATAACCAGTTTAAACTTTTGGAGCCAGATTCAAAGTAAAAAAGATTTAAATTGTTCACGTTTGTGTTCTGGTTTCAATATCAAGCTTTTGGGGAGAATTCTGGTGTCTTATGTCATCCATAATTTTTCTTTCAGCTCTATAACTGAACTCCAATAGGCCTGTGTTAACTTAACCATACCGATACCTACCTCTTGACAATAGTGCTGTACTCCCACTAAACAGTCGTTAAGCTCTTTGTTCAACTGTTCCAACTCCAGTACAGTGGTTGCGTATTTTCTTTGAAATTCTGACGAGATTGATTGCTGGAATGATTTCTGATGATAAAATATTACATCTTATCAACCATAACTTGAACAACAACAAAACATAAAAACAACAACAAAAAAGCCACCACCAACAGCAACAATAACGACAACAACAACAACAACAACAAAAGCCATGATGCTTTGCTTTAAACAGTAAAAATATCGACAACAATCAACAATCTTATAACATAAATACTCTTGGCATGCATTTCTAAAATCGCCTTCCATGAATTGAAGTTTTCTTAATAAACTAAATGGTTTAAAGACGAATATATGAAACATTTCACCCTAGCATGTGAAATCAAATGTCTGACACATAGTTCTCAATGTTCAATTTTGGCTTCATTCATTTGTGACATCATAATCACAAATGTTTGACGAGCCATTTTATTGAGACCTCCCTATGGAAAAGTCCGCCAAAAGAAGGTGTGTCAGGCCTTTCGCGAAAGATCAACTGGTTCTGAGCTACTACATGCAGGTCAATGATATATAAGTAACATTTCAACAAAAAGATTGATTAACCCTGTCTACCTTACAGACCATAATGGACTCACTTTAAAAAGAAAGAGTGCACCACTTTAATATTCAGGGGTGAAAGGGTCAAATATTTTAAGTTTTAAGTTATCTCTTTTGTTTGATTTTTGCTTTACATTCAGCCAAGAATTTGTCACTTTTACGGTGATGTCATCAGCTTTAGGTGAAGTGTCTGAGCTATGGACTGATGTCACTACCATTTTTTAAGTTTTTGGTATGACCTACTACCAGGAATTGAACACAGGACTTTCTGTTTGTGAGTCAAACACTCTACCACTAGACTTGACTACCCCAAGTGGTAGCATCAAAACTCTCTACCACTAGACTAGACTACTCCAAGTGGTAGCATCAAAATTAGGTTTTTTGTGAATGCTTGATGAGATGCCATTGGCAATATAATTGGTAATTTTAACATGAAATTGTATCAAATATGCCACCTAATTCTAAATGTAATGAAATCCTTTTTTATATGCATTTCCCCTACTTTACTTTATTTTTCATTATGGCTGTGGTCTCTCGAACAATAACTTATTCTGCGTGACAACGGTATGCACTACAGTTATTTCACCTTGGTAGATGCTTTTTTTTTTTGCCAACAAACATGCTTACAACATCAAATACTATAAATCAGGCAATATAACATGATTATAAGTAGTAAAATTGGATTTCTCCAGATGTAAAGCAAGAGATGTGACACGTGTTGTACTTAATCAATTATCACCCATTCCCTTGTGAACCATTCTGCTAAAAACTTTAAGTAGATACTTACAAATTTTTCAGCTTGTGTGTTCATGTCTTTTAATTGTTTAATCCAATCCTTTTTTAATGACAAAATTTTGGACAATTTGGTCTGAAATAATAATGATAATATATATATCACATTTATATATTCATAAACCACACAAGTATGCATATCTCTCTCTCTCTCTCTATATATATATATATATATATATCTGTCACCCCTTTCATGTGAAAAATTAAACAGCCATTGAAATTTTGGCCATTTGTGATTCAAATACTGGTCCCATAAGGCCAAGTAAAAAAATACTTCTGCTTCTCAGACACCATCGCGCCAAAAAGGAATCGCCGATGAAATCATTTTATTCACATTTCGTAAAAAAATCACCGCCGCACAGCAAGTAAAATGTCAGTCATTTCAAAAGGTTTAAATTTCGAAAATAATCCATTCCCTTCTATTTGTAGTTCAAAATGCATTTCTAATGCAAGGCTAATTGTCTGAGAGCCAGAATGTTTTTCTTACATGGCCTAAATAATGCTACTTGTACAAATATTGTGGTCTTTCTGTATGTTCAAAATACCTGCTGCAGTAACTTATAATTTGTCACTGATTAATTTGGCAGTATTGAATATATGCGAGTACCTGTATAATTCTGTGGCTTAGTATAATGTTCAATAATAAAAACACAAACAGTTCTCACTACCCTATAATGTTTAGGATATACCAAGTTCATGAGATGACCTCACGTTTTTCAGTTCATGATGTAAAATTTAAAAAGTGACCAATATGTCTAAGAAGAGGAAAACGCACATGATTACTTTACTGCAATGTGGTAAAACTCCCATACAGTGGCTTTTGAACTAGGCATTGGCAAAACCCAAATCTTACTTTCGTTTCTTTGTTTATTGTTGTTTAACATCCCACTCAGGAATATTTCACTCATATGGAGACATCACCAAATAAGAGTGAAGGGTTTAAAAGTTTAGCCTATGCTCGGCACTTACAGCCATTGAGCAGTGAGGGTTCTTTAACATGCCGACACCTACTGTAACACGGGACCTTGGTTTTTAGTGTCTCACTTTATCTCTAGCCCCAAGCAACAAAAAAATGTAGATGTCCTCAGTCATAACTAAAACTACTTTACCACTTTGCTTTACAAACTGTTATTATTAATTGTTTTATGTAAATTTGACTCTTAATTAGTCCCAATGAGCTCCCAACCTTTTTCAGCACCCCGGGCATTTACTGGGTTAACTAAGGTACAATGTATATCAAAGCAAATATTCTTATAAACCACACATCCAACTTACCACTTGAACTAGAAATTTTATTGGAAAACCACCATAAGATCCACCTTCTAAACTCAGTAATCTGCCTCTGAATGGTGAACCACTTAACAATGGGTCATTGTCCTAGAAGATAAATATGCATTAATTTATCAGTATTAATTAATATTCTCCAATTGTCTAATAGTCGAGCAGAATATGAAGACACATTACCGATAACAAATCTTGAGTAACTTGAGTAACCTATACAAAAACACATCAACGTGCGTAATTTTCAAAATAAGCAGGCCACAAAATAATAAAAATCGTCGTAATCCATTTACAGGTTACGCTAAAAGGAATGACTGTAACCTGCAGGTTACGAAAGCGTTAATGAAGACTTAAAAATGAAATTCATCGAGAGTGAAAAGGAGGTTACGTAACGTGTGTTTGTTGTAACCTCTACATAACCTGAACGATTGCTATCATTTTATTTTGAGGTCTGAATAGGAATTTTCATATATGGCTTGCTTTGGAATATTTGATGACAAAACAGAAGGTTGATATGGGATGATTCCATAGAGCAGTGCAAACCTTTCAGAATACTGGTTGTTATAAAGTATAAAAAAAGTTATTTCATCATCCTTAATGCTAAAAAAAAAAATACTGCTTACCTCAATAAATATTACATTTAGATGCTGTAACTGGTGTAACTTATATCTCAGACACAAGAGTGCAATACACTTCATATATCAAATAATGAATGCTATAATGTACATCTAATAAACAAAATGCTTTAATTTATAGATCTTAATTACTGAATACTTTAATTCAAATACTTCAGAATGCCATAATTCATATAACTCAATACAGTCAAACTTGCCCTAGTGAACCCCCTCATATAATGGCTTCCTGTCCATAACGACCGTATTTGGACTGCCCCTTGAGAATTACTATATATTTGCCCCCTATATAGCAACCACCTGCCTTACGCGACCAGCGACCACTGTTCGCCGGTAGTTGTCCTACTTGCGTATAGTGACTGCTTATACACTTACTACTCGTGGAAGGGAGATAATTCGTAGATAATCTTGCGGGACAATTCGAGATCTAATCAACAACATGGCGCAATACACGATGCTTTGACAGTCACAACACATTAGGAGGTGTTAATTAACATCCCGGGTAGTAATTAGGCACTCGGACGTGCTTTATGACGGGGTGTTTTTACAACCAGGAACTAACAATCATCGCTGACTGATTGATGTTTTGTTTTCAATCATCAGTTAATGACCAAAGTTTCCAGTGATGATTACTTAATAGGTGAAAGACTAAGACTAAAAAGAAAAAAAATCAGAAAGGACACACTTTGTGGCAAGGTGTCTTTACAAACAGGAGCATTTAAATATCATCGCTGAACGATTGATGATTTGTTTTCTCGTATTCTGGAATGCTGTAACTAATCGAACATCACTTGATTAACAAGTCAACATCTCAATCCAAAGAGTTAAACCGCCGGCACTCGTAGCATTGGATTACGTCTAATAAAATGATAGTTAAATAAAATTCATCTGTGTACATCTTTCTGTACATTGTATATTCTTACACTTCTGTGTGATTTAACAACACAGACCACCAACTTTGAGCACATTTTAGATATTTGTTTCAGTTTTAATAATGTGCCGTATCCTCGATGTACATGTATATAATTCAATTACATCATAAATTAATTTAAATTATTTTAAACATTGAATTATTTCATTGTTATTTTATTTTTAATTATTTACATGTTGTACATGCATTAGCTACAGGGATTTTCTATGACTATTTTTGGTATGGTTACAGGACCCTTCCCAATGCAAAAATGGCTTGTATTTTCCTAAAAAGATACAAAAATTCCAAATTTGGAATTTTTAAAATAAATGAATATATTCCAGACCCTGGAGTTAGGAACATCTCTTTAGTAAATAAATACAATATACATTTAATTATTTAATGAAGTATCTAACCATGGAAGAAATATGTAGTTGGAAATAATGAAAGTCATCTCCGATACCTTTGATTTCATAATATCTCATGTGACCACCTGTCTATAAAGACCGTTTTTGTAATTTCCCCTGAGCAGTCTTTATATTAAAGTTTGACTGTAGTCTGAATGCTACACTTCACATATCTCTATGTCTGAATGCTACATTTTTCACATCTGTGTCTGAATGCTACCCTCTACATATCTTTTGTCTCAATGCTACACCACGCATATCTATGTCTTAATACTACACTCCCCATATCTCTTTGTCTGAATGCTTCAGTTCACAAATCTCAGAGTCTGAATGCTACACTTCACATATACCTGTGTCTGAATGCTACACCACACTTATCTGTGTCTTAAGACTACATTCCACTTATCTCTTTGTCTAAATACTACACTTCACATATCTGTGTCTCAATACTACACTTAACTTATCTTTGTCTAAATACTACACTTTACATATCTGTCTCAATACTACACTTAACTTATCTTTGTCTAAATGCTATACTTTACATATCTGTCTCAATACTACACTTAACTTATCTTTGTCTAAATGCTATACTTCACATATCTGTGTATCAATACTACACTCCCCATATCTCTTTGTCTGAATGCTACACTTCACATAACTCAGAGTCTGAATGTTACACTCCACATATCTCTGTGTGTGAATGCGTCACTTCACATATCTGTGTCTAAATGCTACTCTTCACATGTCTCTGACCCTGAATACTACACTTTACATATCTCTTTGTCTGAATGCTACACTCCACATATCTCTGTGTCTGAATGCTACACTCCACATATCTCTGTGTCTGAATGCTATACATCACATCTCTGAAACTGAATGCTACACTTCACATATCTCAAGAGTCTAAATACTACACTTCACATACCTCTGTCTGGACACTACACTACACTACTAGGCTCTCAGAGTCTAAATGCTACTTTACACATATCTCAGAGTCTAAATACTACTCTACACATATCTCAGAGTCTAAATACTACTCTACACATATCTCAGTCTAAATACTACTCTACACATATCTCAGAGTCTAAATACTACTCTACACATACACATATCTCAGAGTCTCAAAATACTACTCTACACATATCTCAGAGTCTAAATACTACTCTACACATATCTCAGAGTCTGATTACTACTCTACACATATCTCAGAGTCTAAATACTACTCTACACATATCTCAGAGTCTAAATACTACTCTACACATATCTCAGAGTCTAAATACTACTCTACACATATCTCAGAGTCTGATTACTACTCTACACATATCTCAGAGTCTAAATGCTACTCTACACATATCTCAGAGTCTAAATACTACTCTACACATATCTCAGAGTCTAAATGCTACTCTACACATATCTCATGCTAACCATTTTACTTCATATATATCTCCCAACACTTTTATGCTATATTTAACACCTCGTGTAATAAATGCTTATCATTAAAGTCTAGTACAAATTTAAGAGTAGAAACAACAACATAAACCAACATCATAAAGTCTTATACTCACTAAATTAGGATTTGGTGATCCAAGACTAGGTACAAATCTTGGAGGTGAAAATATGGCTGTTTGTCGTGGACGATGTTTCTGTTGAAATGCTGACAGTGGAATTGTTTCTTGAGGCTCATTACTCTACAATGAAATCAGAAAAAATGTGAGGCTCAACATGGTATAAAAACAGTATAAGTTAAACATCTGCATTAATTGAACTTTGGAGTACTGGGATCAAATAACTAATGAACTAATGACATTCTGATATGCAAGGTGCTCAAACAAGTAAGGTGTTCTTAATAAGAAAGGTGCTCCTGTAAAGTCAGGTGCATAAGCAAGGTGCTTTTGTTAATTAAAGTGTTGTCATTAAGGAGCTCTTGATAAGTAATGTTCCTTGTTAAGGTGCTCTTGTGAAGTCTGGTACTGTTGATAAGTAAGAAGCACTTAATAAGGTGCTCTTAAGAAGAAAGATGCTCCTGTTAATTATGGTGCTCTTGGTAAGTGAGCTGCCTTGTTAAGGTGCTAATGATAAGTAAAGAATTCTTAATAAGAAAAATGGTCCTGTTAAGGTGCTCTCATGAAAGGTGCTTCTGTCAAGCCAGGTTAAGTAAGGTGTTCTTGTTGAATATGGTGAGCTTAATAAGATGCCCTTGATATGTAAGGTGCCCCTGTTAAGTTAGGTGACCTTTAAAAGTGACCACTGTTAAGTATGATAGTTTTGATGAGATGCCCTTGATAAAGGTGTTCCTTATAAGTTAGGAGATGAACAAGTGGCTCCTGTTAAGCAAGGGACTCTTGTTAGGAAAGGAGAGCTTGTGAATATGCCGATACATATATTAACCAAGACTGAAAACTCAGGGATTAATTGTAATGTTTTCTCCCTAGAAAGTTGATACCAATGCAAGTTTTTACCATTTTTAATTTTGTTTTTTACTTTACACTCAAATCTCCTGACACTTCACTTACCAGTACTTCACAATCTAGTATGGAGTGGTATTCAAATCTTGCGACGCATCACTTACCAGTACCTTATAATTTGATACCGAGTGGTACCGTATCAGACATTTTGAAATAAAAAAATTACTGGTCAACCGGACCAGTGAATAAAGGAATTTCACTGGACAAAGAAAATTTTTCACTGGTCTGTATATTACACAATTGAAATGAAATGGAAAATTACTGATCATTTGGACCAGTTATCAAATAGATTTCACCGGACTTTTGTAAAATTTAACGGTTTTTCTTGTAAGACCGGTGAATTTCAAAAACTCTGCTGTATGTGTAGTTATTTTTGCAGTATTCTAATATTAGCACCTTTTGCGCTCAAGTCATTGCACTAATTGAAAGGCAGCGATAAAATTTCTCCATCCTGTTTTTCTTTGTACAACAAAACTAATAAAATTAATTGCGCAAATTCAAGATTGTGCTAATAAGTAAATGTTCCCTGGCAACGCTAAAATATGAGTGCGCTAATTATAATACACCTAAAGTATTCAAATCTTGCGACACATCACTTACCAGTACTTCATAATCTGGTATTGAGTGAGTTCCAAGTCCCATCCTGTCAAAAGTTATACGATATGAATTAGTGACTGTGTCTAAGGCATCTACTGTTCCTGTGAAAAGTCCATCTTGTGGTTTTCTTAGACGTGCTGTAACATAGAAAAGAAGATATAAATGTTCTTGTTATACTCCACAACATTCAAATATTAGAATGAATCAGAAAAATTAAAGCATATCATCTGGATTTTAAATAATTCTGCAATTAAGAGGCCAATTAGAAATTGAGAGAGGCCTTCTGCTGGCATAGCTTCACACATTTAATACATTCTCATGGATTTCTAGACGGCCAAAGTTTGTTTATAAGCAGTCACTTTGGCCTCCTGCCACCTCTTATTGAAAACACTGTATCCCAAAACAATTATTTTTGTAATTTTTGCTAAATTGTTTTTTTTTTCTTCAAAAATTTTGTTTAGTTTACATATCAAATTTAAAAAAAAAAAAAAAGAAATTATGCATACCAAATGACTCATGTCTACAGCCTTTGGTCATGTTACATCAAACAGGTAATTTTTATTGAAGGCCTTGTGACAAACTCCACTTTAAAGCATGTCATTTAAAGGTGTTCTCTCCCAAAATTTCAAAATCTTATTTTTTATTTTTTCTATAATGTATTTATTTACCGAAAAAATATTCCATGAATTGTTTGAAAGCTGCATTTAAAATTAGGATGGATAGGAGAGAAAACTAATTAAACTGTCAAAAACACTTTCTAAGTATAGCCCATATAAAATCAATGTCAGAAATATCTGAATAACAGGCTTTCAAGTTATTCATATTAATCCTTTTATTCATTGTAGCCATGTTCAGCTCATTAAGTAATTACAAAACAGGGCTCACTTTGGACTCAACAACTGTGAGGGCTATTCCAAAAAAATAAGTGTCTCTGGGAGCAGAATGCCATTGATAAACGACGTGTTGATGGGGGTAAAATTGCATTTAAAATGTGTTGGTTGGGGTATTAATAACGAAATAAAATCCACTGAGGGTGGGGTTAATACTGATTTTGAATTGACCATTCAACCCTGCACTGCCCCTAATCTGTGATTCACGTCTCGATGTGCTTTTTCAGTCCCCAGTCACATATTTGTATTTTTTCGTTTCTTTTCTTTTTCATATTTTCCAGTCGGTAATTACATTTTGCAGATTGCTTTGTATGAAAATGACAAAACATGATTTATTTTATCCCTATTGTTATGTTATTTTACAGTTATATTTTTATGTAACATTGTTTTATCGATTAAACACTAGCATCTTAAAAACAAGAGATCCCAGAGGGATCTTGGCGCCCTCCATGGAATGTTCTATGTCTGGTCTATGACAGACTGTTCTTTTCTCTTCTTTTGTGTCTCAACATTGAATTTGAATGTAAATCCATATTTTTGTGAAATACTTTTTTCACAAGATTATAGCGAAACTGAACTTGAACTGAACATATTACATTTTAAGAGAGAATTGAATTCAACACGGCCGACAGGTGTCCATCTTGGATTTTGATCTCTCTGAAAATGTAATACGCACATTTAGACCTCAGGGGTAACCTCCATAATCAATTTCAAAAAGATTCCTTGAGAACATTCTGAGAAATTACTTAACATACTTCTATTGTCAAAATCCAAGATGGCCACCTGTCAGCCATATTAGAATCCAATTTCTCCGAGAATGTCATATGCACAACTAAACCTAAAGGGGAACCTTCATGTCTAATTTCAAGTAGATTCCTTCAGAACTTTCTGAGAAGTAGCGGTAACAAACTTCCTTTGGTTAAAATCCAAGATGGCCACCTATCGGCTATGTTGGATTCCAATCTTTTTGAAAATGTAATATGCACAACTAGGCCTCAAGGGGAACTTTCATATCAAATTTCAAGTAGATCTCTACAGTACATTCTGAGAAATAGCAGTAACAAACTTCCTTTGGTCAAAATCCAAGATGGCTGCCTGTTGGCCATGTTGGATTCTGATCTCTCTGAAAATGTAATATGCACAACTGGACCTCAAACGGAACCTTCATATCAAATTTCAAGTAGATCCCTTCATTACTTTCTGAGAAATAGTGGTAATAAACTTCCTTTGGTAAAAATCTAAGATGGCCCTGTCAGCCATGTTGGATTCCGATCTCTCTGAAAATGTAACATGCACAACTAGACCTCAAGGGGAACCTTCATGTCAAATTTCAAGGATATCCCTTCAATCCTTTCTGAGAAATAGTGGTAACAAGAACTGTTCAGGACGGACGGATGATGGACGGACCATGGATGCAGGGCCATATATATAGCCCAACATCTGTTGATGTTGGGCTAATTATAGAGTGATAAACACAAATGTTTTAGTGAACTTAGTTCATAAAATAGATATTCCAGGGGTCAGGAAAAATTTTTGAAACCACTCATCTGGCGGGCAAGTGCTCGTCCAAAATGAAAAACAACTCGTCCAAAGTTTTCAATCTGTATCCACATACATGTATATGTAAAAACACAGATTCTTATACTACCACTGCATTATACGTTTAACCCATTTACCCCTAAAGACACATTTGGACTTGTCTTAGTCATTGATTTACAGAAGAGTCCAATGTTTTTCAGGGGTCGCTGAGTTAATTGTCTGCAAAACTGAAAATAATCTACTGTACTTGAACATCTTATTCCCTGTCATTCTGATTTTCAACTTTGGAAATTCATTTATAAATTCTTAACATTAATTGCCTTTAAAGTAAAGATCCAGATCTAGGTCATTTTTTGTAACACACAACATTTCAAACAAAAGGCAATTATTTTTTGGTAATATGTTATGCAGAATTAAATAAAAAATAATAATTCTTTTCTCTGTTAAATTCAGTAAACTTGTTTTCAGCAGTACACTGCCTTATGCCTGACATATAGTTCTCACTTCCTTGTGAATTTAGTATGATGTGCAGGAAAAAGCATAAAGTTTACTGTGCCAATGTATGCTGCAATTGTTGTTTGGTTTTACTTTTTTGACCGTCTTTGTGTTGGTAGACTTGAAAGTGAAACCAAAATCAGAAAATGGAATCGGAACAACAAAAGGTAATAAGGATATTTTATCGTCAGAAATAAAATCGTAGTATATTGTTGTCTCGATGTATTGTTACACGACTAACATGCATTGTCTTGACCACTGTACTGCAGTAAAAGGCCAAAACTATATAGGATTTAATCTTAATCTTATCATTGTAATATATGGAAAAAACGACTTAATTTAAATTAACATTTTTTGGGGGGGGTGTACCCAAAATGTAAAGTAGATGGTGGTGGGGGGTAGTTTTTAATTGAAAATCCATTGGTGGTACCCTAAATTTCATGGGCGTTCTGTCCCCAGCAGACACTTTTTTCCTGGAATAGTTAAATTTTAGCCAGCGCATGTTTGAGGCTCACTGGCACCTAAGTTGGTTTTTGAGAAAGTTTGCCAGTTTACTTGAAGAAGGTACATAGTCTCTTCTCACATACAGATCCTCTCCTCCACCATTAAAACCTGGCTGCTACCATGTGACAGAAAAACTGCTGAGTGTGGTGTAAAACACAATTCCAAATCAAAATAAAGTACAACTCATTCTGTCCTTACTAACCTGTTACTTTTGTTCCAATCACAAGATGCATTGGTATTTCATCAGGTAAATCTTTAAAGTTTGTTAATTCTGACATTTTTCTTTGTTGAAGGAGGCGAATTTTGTTTCTCCTTGCCTCTAAAGCAGCTCTCTCCTCTTCAAAAAATGCTGGGGAGCACCTGTTCAAACAAAGACATTGACACAGTGGTCCAACTAACCCTGACAACACCCCAGATCATAATAGACTGGTCTAAGACAATAGAAAGGAGCATACCATTTCAAGAATTTAAAGGGCTAAAATTAGACTGCTCCTCACTTGTGTATCTCTAACATCATTAACATAAAATAAAATGAAATTTAAACTTTTTCTATAATATCCACGGGGACAAAATTCGGCCCCATTTCCAATGCAAAATGCATGTATTATTTCCCAATTTGATGAAAAAATTCCAATTTGATGTTGAGCTCATGACCATAATGAAAAAAAAAAATAATGTAAGGTGAAATGTATATAAAATAAGCATTTAGATTTTCATGTGTGCACACAATAATTCCCAATGTGACATAAATTCACAGTAAAATTCCCAATTGTGTTGCCAAAGGCAAAGGCCTGACAGGTAATCGGGAAAAAATTCTGAAACCACTCATCCAACAGGCAAGTGCTTGACAAAAAGTACTCGTCCAAATTGAAAAACTTCTTGTCCTAGGTTTTCCATTTGTATCAATGTATATAACAAACACAGTATCTTGCTCTATCACTGTACTATCTGTCGAATGATAAGTATTCTTATACCACCTGCTAAATCTGTTTTTTGCTTGTCATGGATGAATCCTGACCCCTGGTAATGCTTCAAATATCTGAGTAAACATAATTTATATTACCTTCGTGGTTTTCCCATGAGCCTGCGGATTTTACACCATTCAACTCCTCTTAGTCGTTTGGTCTTGATTTGAGGAAAGGACTCTCTTAAACAAATGCAAAAGTCATTTTCTCCAAGAAACAGAGGACTGAAATTAAAGACAGATAATTAAGAATAATCATTTACTCGTAAACTGTCAACCCAAAAAAGTTTTAAAAATTAACTTTGTCTTGAAAGTTACATACACAAACACAAAGGTAGGCCTATTGAGATCACTGTAGTGCTTTTTATAAAGGTAATAACATATTATTTTTATTATGCTAGCAGTGTTTGGGTACATGTTTGTTTGTTTGTTTGTTTATTGTTGTTTAACGTCTCACTCAAGAATATTTCACTCATATGGAGACGTCACCAAATGCTGGTGAAGGGCTTCAAATTTTGATGCTCAGCACTTACGGCCATTGAACAGTGAGGATTCTTTAACGTGCCGCCACCTACTGTGACACGGGACCGCGGTTTTTACTGTCTCAATCCGACAGACAGGAAACCAACCTGCCGCCGGCTGGACTCGAACTCACGACCTCATGATCCAGAGTCGAGCGCACTACCGACTGCGCCAGGCCGGCTCGTTTGGGTACATAATCTGTACACACAATTTATGAGTAAGTGTAAGCACATAGTTAGCAAAAGTAGCTACACCAGTGTGCTCTGCAACACAATTTAGAATGTTTACAATTGTTGACCACTGTGTCTAAACAAAACTGGAGCAAATCAACTTAAATTTCAATTTTTATAGACATCTGTTTTGCACTTACATGTCAAGATTTGAATAGAACCACTCATAACACACCCACTTGTGAGCCTTTGGTAGTTTAAGTAAATTCCTTAATCTTACACCTATTGCTTGTGCTGCTCTCTTGTCACTGGCACTGAGGCCTCTTCCCTGTAATAAACAATTTCATTTTACTCCAGATTCATTATCATAGCCTCAAGAACAGGGACTGATAAGCCTGTTTATTAATTAGTGTCACTAGACCACACAGAGGTGTAATTATCAGACATGTGTCTGGGTAATTACACAACAACCTGTAGTGGTCAGGTACATGTATAGGGCCAGGGATTTTCTGTTTCAGATTTCTTCAATTCTGTATTCAGTTTTGGTGAATTCTGTTTTTCTGTTTTCATAAGGAAAAGAACTAAAAACATACTTTAGATGAAAAATATTTAACAATACAGACTCATATTCATACTTTCAATATTCTGCCACACCAATTTAATAAATTTAAACCAATTTAATGATAGATTCAAATAGGGAATTAAATAAAACATATACATGTATATGCAACACTGTATGTTTTTATGATTTTAAAATATTTGATAAATAATTTGTAATTCTGTAGGCCTATACTCATATACATGTAGGTAACAAGTTTTGTTGGAAATTGTACAGGTAATTTCTAATTAATTATTTTTGCTTGAATTTATCACCTAACTTGGAACAAGTCTGTGATGTTTTATTTTTTTTTAACTTTAAATAAACTTATAAAGTAGATCTACATGTACATTTGTCATATATTTAATTTTTAGTCTTTTAATTTATTGTATCAACAACACTAGCGTAATCTATACTATGCTGACAGACTTTGCAAAATTAAACGTCACCATCTTCTTAAAGATTCCATGGAAACTATCAACCCGTGCTGATATATTTATTTTTTAAGTGGGAGGAAGTCACTTCTTTTTACATACATGTGTCTTCAGCCATCGTAGCTCGCTGTCAAAAATGTCAAGGTGTGACCATGTGTTTGTGTTGGTAACAAAAACAGACTGTCAATCGAGCGGTGTGTTGTAAAAAGTTTGGATGGATTGTACATTGTGAAATTTTACTACAAATTATAAAAATTGGTATGTATATTCAGAAATTGAAATAAACATTATGAAAACCTAATTCAAGATATCAAATTAAAGCTATTTTTGTTTTAGAAGACACCAGATCGGCAGATGTCAGTCAGTACTGATGTTACAACAATGGAAATGATTGCCCTTATCTTTCGATGTGTAAATGTGTACGGAATAAATTAGTAATTGATGTAAAATTATGTGATGAAATATTTTAAATAAACAAAGATTTGAAGTTTATAACACATAGAAATGGCACACTTGCTCACAATTTAATAAATTCTGTCTCATGTTGGAATTTTCAAAGATTTTTCCAAAACACAGATTTCGTTTCAGATTGCTGATTCTGGGATTCTGTCCGCGATCGCAAAAAATCACTGGTCTGTATATATACATACAATTGATATGAAATGGAAAATTACTGGTCATTTGGACAAGTTATCATATAGAATTCACCAAGACTTTTGTAAACTTAACCGTTTTTTCTGATAAGACCTGTGAATTTCAAAAACTCTGGTGGATGCATCTTAAAAATTGTGACAATTTCAATACAAAAACCATGTTTTATTTCAATTACATAAATTTTAGACACAGATGACAATGTCTTCTTTTAAGTCATTTAATTGAATTAAATAAATTGATAGTAATGACAGTTAATACATTTATATAAACTTAATAAATGTCTTTTTGCCTCTACAAGCTGTAAACATAAACAGTATTCATTCTGCATGATAACATAGCAAACCTCTCTCCAACAAATTTGACATCCCCTTCAACTTAACCTGACCTGATCTTTGTAGCATTAAAATATATTATTGGTAAGACAAAAAAAAGGGTCTTTTTCAGGGGTGGAAATTAAGAAAAAATCCTCAGGAGCCAAACGGGCTCCTAAGTTTTAAATTCTGGGAGCCCAGATTTAAACTTAGGGGTCTGTCATATTTACTTGAAAAAAATTAACCAGTTTGTGACCTTAACATATTTAACAACTTGCTCAGCTGGGCAAGTGCTATTCTGATATTGTGCTTGCTCGTCATGAAAATTTGGTTGCCCGCAAAGAAAAAATATATTTGAGTCAATTTTGTGTTTTATTAATTTATTGTTATTTTAATAAATATATGAAACTACTGTGTGTTTAAATTGATGCAAATTACAAAAGTTTTCATTTTTTAAAACAATATCTATCCATTTTAAGTATCTCATTAAAACTTTTATTCACAACAACTAATTTTCCTTTATCATTCACCTACATTTAACTAAGATGTTATAACTTTTATACAGTGTATAGTATTACATGTACATGTATCATCATTTTAACACATCCTGAAATTCAGTTCCATTCGGTATCGGTTCTTTTATTACACACACCCAACTTCCATTTGCTCCATAAACTGCAAGCAGCAACAATCAACACACGATGTGTTCTGTGACATTTAGTTATTTTGATTTCTACCTGGTTTATAGCAATCCATTTAAACTACAAATAGAAGGAAATGGAAAACTTTCGAAACTTAAGCTTTTTGAAATGACGATTGCAGAATGGTTGTACTTCTACTTTCATTTTGATAAAAGCGGACATTCGAACTTAACATGTCAAAATTTTACCTTCATCAGATTGGGAATTTTAAAGACCAAAATTGAGAAAAAACAGATACCATTTCCGACTGGAAATGACCGAATAACGACCCCAAAAAGTGGCAAAACAAAATTGGCGACTTCGTACATAAAATAATTCACCCAATTGTAAATTCAGTCGCCTCGTGCGAACGGGCACCCGTTAATTTCCACCCGTTTTTTGCAAAAAGTACAGGACTAAACCAGAAACTATGACATAGCACGAGTTAAGAGTCATGTAGATGGATAGGACATGTAAGTTTAGTTGATGTATGAGCAACAGAAGCAGGAAAATTTGACCTGAAACAATATCCTCAACCATAGCATTGAAAAGAGACAAAGTCTAAAACAGGGTCACTTTTGCTTGTTTGTTTGTTTATTGTTGTTTAACGTCCCACTCAAGAATATTCACTCATTTGGAGACATCACCAAATCCTGGTGAAGGGCTTTAAATTTTGGCCATTGAACAGTGAGGGTTTTTAACGTGCCGACATCTATTGTGACAAGGGACCTCTGTTTTTACTGTCTCAACCGAAGGACGGGAAACCAACCTGCAGCTGGCTGGACTCGAACTCACGACCAAGAGCCAAGGGCACTACGGAATGAGCCAGGTCGGTTCAGGGTCACTTTTGCCAAAACACAGGAGTAGTCTAGCATTTGAAGCATGTGTTAAGAATCATAAAACATAGTGAGGGTTCTTTAAACGTGCCGACATCTAGTGTGACACTGGACCTCTGTTTTTACTGTCTCAACCGAAGGACAGTCAAGGGCACTACGGAATGAGTCAGGTTGGCTCAGGGCCACTTTTGCCAAAACACAGGAGTAGTCTAGCATTTGAAGCATGTGTTAAGAATCATAAAACTTACATACTATATAAGTTTAGTTGGTGTATGAGCAGTAGAAACAGGTCAACCTGACTTCATCTAATCTTCTTAACTGGTTGCTGATGCTGAAATCAGGAAGATAAGATAACCACTCCTCAACATTGCTGAGATGAGCTAATGACACTATAAACCCATATGAGATACTTACTGGTCCCGCAACAGATGTCCTTGGCTGTTTTCTTGGAGAGGATTTGACGGGAGAAAATGAAGTATCTTCATCATCGTTGAAAAATTTTGCATTCTTCTTTCTTATTCTCGGTGGCTGAAATAGAAGGAAAATGAAACAAACACTTGAAATGGTCATGTGACTGATACATATAAAAACAGGCATCAAACATAACCAATCTTTAACTTCTGTATGCATTATTTTAGAATTTCAGGTCATAAAATTTACAGCTGCTCTCAATGTAATTCAACTTACATTTCTGCTTCGAACTGGAGATCTGGAGTCATTTTTACCTACAAAAAAAGAAAAAAAAAATTCAAAATTTTACAAAAAGGTACAGTAAAAATTTGGGAGTCTGAACTAGATCTCAGAAATAAACACTCAAAAAAGAACAATACTTATAAACATGACCTTACGGTCAACAGGTACATGTACATATAGGTAATGTAAGAAAATTAAAAATGCCCTGTTGTATATTCTCAGTATATATTTTTTCATTTAATATTATCATTGAGATCGAGATAAAACTGTAATTATCAACTAAACATCTTTAATTGAAACTAATTTAAGTAACTTTACCATTTCAGCCATGTCATTTTGGATTCTAGCTATAACTTTTATGGATCTATACATGTACTTAAAGGGGCATTATGATTAGCTGCGTTTACCAAAACAAATTATTTCAATTTTTTCTAATTTTCACTACTTGTACTTGATGTACATTAACAAATAAGAGCTATACACAGGCATAAAAATCTTATATCCTCATAAATGACATAAGCTCTCCAGACTTTCATCTCAGCCAGCTAAAAAAGGGAAAATATTTTTTGAAATAAAAAACAAAAATGGCAAATACCCCTTTTAAGTTCCAATGTACATGACATAGCCTGCATATAAACTTATGTCCAACACTGAAGAACATTTGCCATAATTAACTTATCATTTTTACTTTGGATGTTTCACTGAAAAGCAATGGAAGGGTCTCTAATTATTTGATAAAATGTTTCAAATGGGTGAACGAACAAATAATATTCAGTAGAACTTCTTTATAATGTCCCTTGTTTCATTTGCCAATTCACCAACATTTTTTTGAAGGTCTGCTTTTTCAATTTTCCATATAATTTCATTTAAGGTTTCCCTCACCCCATCGCCAAAACCATTTATAATACAAATTTTAGCTGAACAGATGATGGCAGAACAACAAGGGGTTACTGTACCTGCAACCTTCTATCTTGATGGCATAAAAAGGTTCGAGCAAACTAATAAGGGTGAAGATAATAAAATTTTCAACAAGCAAGGTTAGTTATTGTCATTCTGAGAACTGTGGAAATTTCAAAAAATCAAGGTAAAAAGTGAAATGAACATACCCTCTTTAAAACTAACAAGAACCTTTGCTGAAGAACCTGAAATAGATATAGAGGATATATATCAGGTGAAAAAAATGATGTTTGTACAACAATTAATATCATGGCAAAATAATAATAATGAAAATGTAATTAGTAATTGAAAAATCCAATTAAGTATGTTAGTTTAAACTGTATTTATTTCAGAAAATGTAATATACAACATGTTTAATATAACAGTACAAATGAGAGGGGATTTGAAAACAAGAAAAAATGTTCTTATATAAATTCATTTCCCCATTGTTTTAGACCTTGCAAAAATGTTGATCGGTCATTAGAATTTGATATCAATGGACATTAATTAGGGCTATACTTGTACGTATATAAGAAGAAAGAAAACAAATCGGTACATTATATAATGAAAAAATTGAGAGGTGAACAAGGCGTGTCTGTATAAAAAAAAAAAAAAAAAAAAAAAAAAAAAAAAAACAAACAAACAAACTTCAAGCACTTAGATAAATCGTTTGGTACGTATAATATAACTTTGTACACAAGTAAATATTCTTTTGTTAATTTCTGTGGGTAGATCCCTATTTCCAAATAGCAAAAGATTGGTATTAATTGTCAGATTTGCAGGTAGTGACGAGTATAGAAGAGCTCTTTCGTGGGCATATAGTCTACATTTAAGGAGAAAGTGATGAGTGGATTCGACTTCCCCACATCGGCAGAGTGGGTCAGGTTCAAGATTTCGTAATTGATGAAAATACGTCATGCAAAATACGAGTACCCACAGTACAATTAAGTATGTTGTTCTTCATTTAAAATTACACTGTGTTCACGTCGGAACGTGGTACAGCTGTCAGACAAGTTTATGCTTCTAGCCATCACAAAATATTGTAGGCCACAGTCAATACTTTTTATTACCACTCTATCAGAGTTACTGCTATTTGTCCACTTTTGTGAAGTGAACAACGAAAAATTCACAAATCTTGAGAGATAATGGGGACCATCCAGTATCATGTAAATAAAAACAAAGCTTGGTAAATTGAGGTCAAATATGCCTATGAGACACTGCACTGCAGTAGACAGTGCCTCAGATAGCAGAAAAGACAAACATATAAGTATGTAATAAATTAAATTGAACTTTTATGTTTGGCCTAAAGAAGCGCATTGTAAACTGCAATCATTTGTATTTTCCTGTAATTCTCATTAATTTGTTTACAACTTGTCCCAGAGGCATTACTGAACATGCCTTAAATTTGAAGAATCCCACTGTTGGAAATAAAGAGTATTATGCCTCAGTCAATATGTTTTAATTTTGACTGCAAAAATGTTTTGATCAGAAATGTTTATTTAGCAATTTCTATCGAAATTAATCAGTTTAGTTTAACTTCTTCTAGGGAATTATCTCCCTCAACAAAAATCAAAAGGAGGGATCTTTGTCTATTCATACAAATGTTAGAAGTACATATGAGTGTGATCTTGCATTTGTAAAATAAAGAGTTGCACTTGCTTTCAAGGCATTGCCTCTATTCAAATTAAATACTTTTTTATCCATCAAAATTTGTCTCTCACACTCACTTCATTCCCCGGACCATTTCCTGACTAGAACAGCCTTCACTCCGACATTCTCCAAGCAACATCAGTGGAGAATTTCCAGGAGGGGTCCCGCTGTAAATACCACCTATAGTTTTTAACCAGATTTTATTCTCACCTGTAAATACTTTTTAATGGAGCACACAGGTTGATGTTTGCATGGCAGTATCTGCACAATAGTTCCCAACTGCAGATCAACAACATGTAGATGCACAGTTAGATAATTTACAAACTAAAGTCCATGTTCATTAACCATTTTACTGTTTTATACTGTAATGGCCTAGCCTAGTTTTAATTCAAATAGATCTAGAGCAAGAAGTTTCAGATCTACTATAAATAATGGCAAGCTATTCACAACTAATACTTGTATTTTCCATCTACAAATGGTGAATTTTTATTGAATTTGTTTGTATGTTAGCGAAATATATCATTAATTTACTATAGACACCTTCACTTGTCTGTATATTTACGAGTTCTTGGGCTCCGAAGTGGGTATACTTGAAGCAGTGTTTTCCATGTGTTAAGAATGCGTGTGGCTATTTTTAATGCGGCACATGTACCACTGGTTAACAAAAGGAATTCCAGCAGGTTTATTCATACATGGCCAACCAACCAATCAAATGAAAGCTTACATGTTCTATTTTCTTCCTATACTTGAGTATGCAGAAATTGCAAGGTCAAACGATGTTTGTTTACTATTTTATACAACCCCTTGTCCTTACAGTTATCCAAATTAAGTGATCCGGGCGGTGATGTCATTTGACTTGTAATCGATAAGTGAAGTGCCGTATTGTCTACACTTATGGTTACGAAATATGCATACCTGTCAAGTCTACCGATTTCAGCGGTAGCCTACCGATTTTTCTAATCATCTACCGCTTGTCTACCGCCGAGAAAAAATCTACCGATTTCTACCGATTTTTTTAATTTTCAACCGATTTCCCTATATTTCTACCGCTTCTTGTCCATTTTCCCGCGATCGGTAGACGATTTTGTCAGCATTAAATGTTCTAAATCGTAATTTTCAGTCTATTAATTGGTGACAAAAAATAGCTTAAAATTTCTGGCGCCTCCATATCATTGAAGTATTAAGACATCTATTCTAGGTTACATAGGTCCCCTATATCTTCCATATAGTCATGAAGAACAAGGACTAATAACGCTGTTTATTAATTAATGTCATTAGACAATACAGAGGTGTCATTATCGGACGTGTGCCGACGGTAATTACACAATGACCTGTACTGTGGACAGGTACCTAATACATAGATTGATTACCTGTATATCTAAACATCCACACCTATAATCACTATCCATATGTTCTGTCCTATATACAGTTATCAAAGATTAACATCATTGATGTTATATCAATTTCATGCAGCTTCTGTATCAATCCTCAATGATTTTACTTTAAAAATTTAGCTAAGAAATAGCGAAGCAAGATCGTGGTGTCTTCTATGATGTCCCCACTCCACATACTATACAGTGTTATACATGTGTCTTAAATTTGTGATGATTTCAATACAAAAACGATGTTTTATTTCATTTACATAATATTTTATACAAAGATAATGATATCTTCTTGTAACACATTGAATAGAATTACATAAAATGTCAGTAATGGCAGTTGACACATTTATATAACCTCAATAATATTTTTTTTTTCTTTTTAAAAGCAGATTTGATTTTTCTTTATCAAATCTTCGTTTTTTTGAGTGAACTATTCAGTCATAATTTGGTGTTTTATCTTATCAATTAATGAAAAAGGTACAATATGAAAATAAAAACCTTCAAATAAATATTTGGGTATGCAAATAATTTTATAATAAATGTTCAAATCTAAAAAAAAACCCAATAAAAAAAACACCAAACAAATAAATAAATCAAGCTTTTGACTTTTAAAATTATCATACTTCCAATTACTGAGATTATATTTCTTCCAGGTAAGTCTAGTTATTTATTTTCTGCATTCCAAATCCAACTGTTATATTAGAATATTCAGAATTTGTTATAACAAATTAAGAAATACTAAATTTTAAACATTCTAATATAACACAATGACCATAACATCATTTTGAGTCTCCCCAAGCTGTGTGTGTACATGTATATATTACATGTATTAAAACTTCAAAATAAAGCCTATATCTATTCCTTATAAATTTCAGTCAAATATAAAATGAAAAGAAATGTGAATATATAATGTGATATATATATATATATATATATATATCATCAATATTATTGACAATAATTCCATTTTAGATGCATAAAATGGGAGATATTGAAGTTTAAAATTACAATTTTTTCTTGTTATTTCGCGAGGGGGACACCCCCTCCCATACACTCCCCCTTTCATTTATTTCGACGCAACTGGTACACGCATATATATGAGAATGACAATCCATTCATACAAAAATTGTACGCATTTTCTACCCCAGACAAATTTCCTAATGTTGACAGGTATGAATATGGACTTTTCGTGAAATAAAAATTTATGTAACTTTGGTTGTAGTTGATGTTTTTTAATCAAATAAAAAGGGTTATGCTGCAAATTAAATGTACATTCATGATAAGACCAAAAAAAAATTACATTTCAAATTTTAACCTGAAACCCCTTCTACTTCTAGAGCAATCAGTCTTTAGTGACTTACATTATGACCATGTTAACTTATTAATATTATCTAACTTGTAATCGTATATAATGATCAGACGGCAAATAAAATATGTTATGCCCCAAACGGCTTATCTTAATATGCTAAAACCTAACTGGCTTTAGGCCCTATACTGACAATAAATCGTTCTTCACTTCTTCATGTTCTTGTTGATACGATCACATTATGACCCCTGCCAGTCAGAGACGAAGAGCTAGGGCACCGGTTACAGTTGTTCATTAAAAACTGCTATAGCTCCTCTCTTCATATGACGGTATGCTTAATTAAAAGGGCTACATGCATACTACACTTCAATGCTTGTTTCTTGATTCTTTAACGAAGTAAATCGGAATCAATTCAAACATTTTGTTTACATACTTTCCAGAGTTTCGTCCGCCATCTTGCATTTGTCTGGTCGCGCCTCTTTTTCAAATATACAAAGGGGAGATAACTCTCATATTACGCACCAATAAAATAACGCTTAAGACAGATGATTATTAAACAGGAGGAAAACTTGAAGTTATTTTTTAATTAGCTAAAAATATCTTTTCATTACAAAAATTATTTATTTATCTCGTTAGGGATATAAATGAAAAAAAATCTAATAAAAATAGCTATAGACTGGTTTCGTTTTAGTAGGTATGAAATCAGGATTTAACCCCCAAAATAACTTACATAAACTCGAGACAGAATTTCGTCAATGTATGAAATATGCACGAGAAAAAGAATGTTCTGCAGTGAAGACATTTTATATGTAAAAGAAGGAATTCCTCCTTTTTCAAAGTTTTGTTACATTGTTATATCAGAGACATATATATGTCTCTGCTTAAATCTTTATTTTTTTTTTAAATCCTGTGTATCAATTCCATAACATTTTGACATTTCTTTAGTTTCATTGTTTTCATTTCTGGTTATGGTTGGTAAACAGTTGCCTCCAAAAAAAATGTAAGAGCTTAGAAATAAACCGCTGAAGGAGAAATATTTTACCTGCACCAGATAGTAGTTTCATAATTATTTACCGGAACCCTGTATTATCCATACTTAATCGAAGTAACACTATTTCACCCCACAGGGATTTTCCACCCTATCACATGGGGCCGAAATAAGGGCCCATTCCCAATGCAAATACAATGCATTTCCCCCAATTTGCAGTCTAAAATACCCAATTGAAGTCAAATGACAATGAATTTGGAGAGATTCTTGTATTTCCACATAGTTCTGTGTATTTCTAAATTTCTCAATTTCAATAAAATGTTGCTAAAATTCCCAATTCAAAAGGCCCAGGCCCCATTCCCAAAAGAGTGTAGAAAATCTCTGCCCCATCACCCACCAGCCCCAGCCCCGCATTTCATGGCACCACACAATTTGTAATATTTTTTTATGTTGTCATTTAAATATAATCGATATTGGAATAAATATAATCGATATTGGAATTACAGTTTAATACTGATTAAATTCATTTCATTATGCGTCGAAGCATGGATGAAATTTGTAACTAGTGCCGTTTAATTATTTCCAATGTCTGGTATAAGTTGTTTTCATTTTACCAAAACTGGATATGAATAAACCACACTAGTTACACTATTTGCACAGGGTATCTAAATATTCCATCTAGTACTCGACCTTAAATCTTTATGGATACAGTCGATTTGACAATTTAGTCATATGTTACCGGGTTCGAACCCAAATAAGGGGTCCTCGGGAATTCTACCATCTCAATGAAAGAGGGGCTCCCAGGGATTCCACAATCTCAATAAAAACAGAGGTTCCCTGGGATTCCACCATCTCAATAAAACAGAGGTTCCCAGGGATTCCACCATTTCAATGAACCAGACGCTCCCAGAGATTCCACCATCTCAATAAAACAGAGGCTCACTGGGATTCCACCATCTCAAGAAAACAGAGGTTCCCAGGGATTCCACTATCTCAGGTAAACAGAGGCTCCCGGGGATTCCACCATCTCAATCAAACAGTTTCCCAGGGATTCCACCATTTCAATGAAACAGTTTCCTAGTAGGAAAGTTTATGAGATTGTGTATTGATACAGTGACCGTGGTTGAAAATTTACGAATTTATTCTGATTGGAAACAACGCATTCGTAGAAAGTCACACTGCTCCGTAATTTTGGCTTCAGACCACAGACTTTGGATTTTGATTACATTGGTTTATGATAATTGCTCAAATATAGAAATATATTACTGGATACTGTCTGATAGTTTCAAAAAACAAGCCCGTCCCCGGTTTGATAACACCTATATAGTTAGCTGATAACATAATTCACTTTTATGTACATGAATAGAGTCCCTTATCAATTATACAATAACAATTTTAGAAGTAGGATGTTTTCTCCTTTGACTGAGCTGACTTTAAATGTATTCCAAGGCCGTTTAAATATTGTGTGTGCCCATTTACAGGGTACATATTTATCAAGCTTAGCAATATCGTATTAGCTACACGGAGGTTAGAAGGTCACGGATACTATAAAACTGGGAAGTTTGTATAAATTAGTATTTAATTTGTTTTTAAGTCGCGTCTGTGCGGAAAGTTGGATGTTTCAAAGGCATTACACTTTAATACACCGGACAGCATGTGATGATAAAGATCTATTGATTTTACAACATTTCTACGTAGAATATGAATGTGTACACGTGTGTTGAGAAAGTCTGGTACGTTTTAATCCTCGCCGAATTAAAAAAAAAAGAGGAATTACCACTCGCAATACGCAGTCGGAAGACTTGCGAGAGATCGGACACGGGATTGTCAACCATGGCAGGTTCGATTCTAAACATAACAAGATATCACAGAGACCGAATTTCTGCCTGATTTTACCAACAAAAAATTCGGCCTAAGAGGCAGATAGGCCACATTGTATCGGGCGCCGTTTTACTTTTTAATACTATTTAGTGATATCACTCTTTCGAATAGGTGATATCATTTATTCGAATAGGTGATATCACTCATTCGAATAGATGATATCACTTATTCGAATAGGTGATATTACTTTTAAAAATTCTTAAGTGATATCACTTATTTGAATGAGTGATATCACCTATTCGTTTTTTAAAGTGATATCACCTATTCGAATAGGTGATATCACTTATGAATCAATGCCATTAAAAGTTCCCTACCACACACACACACACACACACACACACACACACAAATCACTTCGTCTAAAAAAAATATGAGTTGTGCCATCTTGGGCATTATAAATTTTATTTATTTTCTGTTGGCTTACATTTGGTCTAAATAATTACAATAGAGTGTTTTAAGTTCAACCAATTGAAAACAATTTTGTGCGGAACTCGGACCCTGGCTGAATCGGCGGTATGGTTTCAGCGGCTCTCCACCCTAGGCTTTTGTATTTGTTGGATTTGATGTCTAATGACTATATTTTATTTTAATTTTTCTGTAAGGTGTTTGCCCTACATATAGGCAAATAATTTTTCTTTTTTCAGCATGTATGAATATGAATTGTCCTTTGCGCTTTGTTCTTCCACAGATATTGGCCTAGTGATATTCACTGCGGAGCCGGCCTTGCTCAGTCGGTAGCGCGCTCAACTCTTGATCGTGAGATCGAGTCCAGCCGGCTGCAGGTTGGTTTCCTGTCTGTCGGATGAGACAGTGAAAACCGTGGTCCCGTGTCACAGTAGGTGTTGGCACGTTAAAGAACCCTCACTGCTCAAGACCGTAAGTGCCGAGCATAGGCCAAAATTTGCCCTTCGTATTTGGTGACGTCTCCATATGAGTGAAATATTCTTGAGTGGGACGTTAAACAACAACAATAAACAAACAAACAATATTCACCGCGGATCTACATTTATGGAAGAAATGGGGAGCATTAGGTTTTGACTGTTTGCAAATTTAAATAAGTGATACTACCCATTCGAATAGGTGATATCACTTATTAAAACGCATAAAGTGATATCACATATTCGAATAAGTGATGTCACCTATTCGAATAAGTGATATCACTTATTCGTTTTTGTAAGTGATATCAGTTAAGACGTACAGTAAAACCTGCTATAGCGACCACCTCTCTGTAAGGATTACCTGTTTATAAGGGCATGCCTTTAAGTCCCTTGACTGCACACTTCAACTAAATTGAACCTGTGTAAAAGGGTCACCTGCACATAAAGGTGAATATTTTCTGGTCCCTTTGGTGGCCCCTATATACAGGTTTCACTGTATTTTAAATCTACATGGAACACTTTTGTAACCTTTCGTGATTTTGCAAGACTATACCTTATTTGTTATCACACCTAAAAAAAAAAAAATAAATAAAATAAAAAACAGCTGATCCCAGACTATAACTTATTTACATACATCTCACAGAACAGCTGATTCAAGACTATAGTGTGATCTTGTTACACGTATGAACATTGTCAACAGGTCATTGACCTTGTTAGTCAACTTCCCAAAGTGCCCAGTTCCACAAACAAATAGTATACATTTTTGCCAAAATTTTTGCGTAAATATATGCTTAATTCTGTGATGTTGGGTGAATCAACCATTTAACGAGTGTTCATTGTACCTAAAATCAATGTGCATCATTCTCGTCTCTCCGCCAAGTAATAACAGGTTAGCCTACATTATTGACAACAGTTCAAGGCCGTTATTTTTTTCAGTATTTGGATTCTAGTTTTTTAACAAATAACATCATTATCAAATCCAAACGCGGCAATGCATAAAAACACACGCAATAAAATCGTGTAGGTCTACAGCCAATCACAATCAAGCAATTAAAGTAATTAAGAAGAAAAAAATGAATTTTAGAAAGGTCATCAATTTGACAATTTAAATTTGTTATTTAAATGGTAACAGTTAAAGATATACATTTAAGTCTAAAATAGATGCAAATTTATCCATCTTTTAAAGATTGCTAACCGACATCGTGTTGAAAAGCTAACTATAAAATGTTAGATCTAATGTTTTAAATTGTATTTTAAACGTTTTGAATGGTGTAAAATATGAATTTTAAAATATGACAAATTAACTTCACAATATCAGAATCTAGTACCGGTATTTATATTTTCCGACCATAACATGCCATAATAAGCTCTATATCCTTATAATATTTTCAAATCTATATCACGCCATCACATCTGTTAATAGAAGAGTGTTATTCAATTCTTCTTAAACACGCAGTGGAGAATTGGGACGCACTAGCCTTGGACCAACCGCAGGTCGCTTTAACATGCTCAATAACAAAGCTAAGTACACTAACACTGGGAAAACATTGAGGTCAGCGGTTACTGTGTGGTCATTTACATGTGTGAGAGGACAAAAAGCCGGTATACCCGATAAGCACTGTATACCGGTTGCGTTTTATTTACTGTATTCATGAAGACTGGTTGGTCAAGGTTAATTGAGCGAATGAATTATTATTGTTCTGAACATTTATGATGGCAATGCCGCCCCTGGAATATATATATAGAATTTCGGACATTTTGGATTTCATTTGGCAGTAGTTAAAAGCACTAAGATAGTTAAAGGAATTGCCTATGGTTCCGGCTAGCGAATTCTCAGGTAATGCTATTTTTTTCTAATTCTTCATCGACAAATTAATCTGGTTTAATCATGTGGGGTTTAAGTTGCAATTTATTCAACATCTGTATTAGAATGGCGGATTCAAAGATGGGTTGTAAAGCTCGTAAACGTAGTAATTTTGCGTTGTCTTTATTGGATGGTGCTGGTTCAGCATTAAGTGTTAAATAAATTAAAAAACAAACAAACAAACAAAAAACACAACAAAAACAAAACGTTGAAAGCAAACAATCTTAACCAACGAGGGCTTATATTATAAGACTACCCCGCACCTTGGGACGGCCAAAGTATACATGCACATGCAGGTATAATATGTAAACCGACAGTAAAAATTAACACTATACGAGTGCACAATATTTTTAAATATTGCACAATAAATGAGAATTAATTGTACGATTGTGTATGTATTGCACGGTATATGAGAAGAACTGATTTTATCTGGACTGCGTTCGGTTTCCATCGGAAATGGATCAATTTTTAGTAATATAATTTGCCGTAAATGACATGGTTTTCGACTTGTTTTGTTTAACTATTGTTTCACACTTCATCAATAATATTTCACATATATCGAAATGTCACCAGATTTAGGTGAAGTGCTACAAATTTGGTCTGTAGGCCTACTATGGGCTGACACCAATGCAGTGAGGGTTCTTCTACGTGCCACGCCTTCCACGACACGGGCCATCGTCTCATCCGAAACACCCGTGACTTCCATTTCGTATGCCGGAGCCGTCCGGGTTCATTCGGTAGTGCGCTCGAATTTTGATCTTGAGTCCAGCCGACAGCAGGTTGGTTTCTTGTACCTCGGATGAGACAGTGAAAACTGAGGTCCCGTGTCACAGTTGGCGTCGGCACGTTAAAGAACCCTCATTGCTCAATGGCTGTAAGTGCCGAGCCTTGGCCAAAATTTGAAGCCCTTCACCGGCATTTGGTTACGTCTCCGTGTGAGTTAAAGAATCTTGAGTGGAAAGTCAAACAACAATAAAAACACTTCGTATGCCGAGCTCATGGCAAAGGTACAGTCACTATCATTTAAGTCTTTGGTATTACCCGGTCTAGCTCTACTACTAGACCAACACAACGTTAGAAGACTGCAACAATATCGTCTTGCTATATTTTAACAAACATTTCGTAATTAGTCCATCGTAATAAGATGTAAAGTCTTTTAATGAATCTTCCTCATTTTGGACAAACCTAATGTTCTCTCACTTCTGGTCAGCGCAGGTTCGAGCACCGCTGGAACTTAAACAGATTTTTGTGAGAAAGTTTGCCAGTTTACTTGCGGAAGACCTGTGGTCTCTTCCCGGATACATTGTAACCGGGTTCTCTCTTCCACCAATAAAAACTGTCCGCCACCATATAACTGAAAAAATGTTGAGCGTGGCATAAAACACTCGAAAATCACTCGAAAAAAAAATTTCGGAGCAGTCTCAATGCGATTTGGAAAGAATATATTCAATTTGCGTTACACAAACCTAATAATTCCGATTGTAGGTAGTAAAAGAAATGGGGCAGACTTTTTATAGTGTGCTTGATATGCTCTGAACAGATTGCTATGATGGTGATCTTGACCTTTGATGTTTGACCTTGAGCCAAGGTCATGATACACCGCCCCCCCATTGAGAACAACTGTTGTGTGAAGTTTGAAAACATTCCCTTCAGTGGTGTACTCCGGACAAAGATACTTTACAGACTGCCATGGTGACCTTGACATTAAAGGTAACCTTGAATCAAAGACGTCATGACACATCGCCTAACTAAAAACAAATGTTTTGTAAAGTTTGCGAGATATGCTCCTAAGGAAGCAAAAATGTTCAGCACGCAAAGGTCTACAAAAAAGTCAATAGGTCCGAAATTGTCAGGTCGACCCTTATGGGAGTTATTTCCTCCTTTAAGTAGATTTTTTCGTGTTTTGGTCTGTTTTGTCCTATTATTCATAGTGATCACCATGCAAAGATCTACAAAAAATAGTGTGCAAAAATTGTTAGGGTGATCCTTGTGAAAGTTATTTCCGCCTTTAAATGGATTTCGCATGTTTCCGACTGTTGTTACACACATTATCTTGAAAGATCTATAAAAAGTCGGCAAGGCAAGTCTACCCTTTTATGCAAATCAATTCTCCATTCCAACGAATTTTTCATGCTTTAAGTTACTTTTCTGTAGTCTGTAAAATACATTTTACTCATGTGATTATTAAGACCCAATGAGCCTACTGTTTTTCATGTTTATTAGTTATTTTATGATCGTTATACATTTTTATGTCTTCTGCAATGGTGACCAATTTTGCCAGGTGAGCGACTTAAGGCCCATTGGACCTCTTTCTTGTATTAGTATGGCTTTACATGAAGGCGGATTAGGGTGTGGTTACGCGCCTTGGAATCGGCAAAAATGTTAAAAATCATTAATTTGATTTTATAATAAGTTGGAAAATGAAAAAAAAAATCAAATTTGTTTAGGATGGTAATTTTTTCTTGCTCCCCTCTAACTCGAGTTAACTCTTACCTGTTGGTCTAGTGGTAGAGTGTTCGACTTACAAACGGAAGGTCCCGGGTTGGATTCCCGGTACCGGGTAATATTTAAAAAATACAAAAACGGTAGTAACTGTGCCTTCGCCAAGCGCTTGGCATAAGTGAATGTCACGTATCATTTGGATGGGACTTAAAACCGAGTACCCGTGTCGCAGAAGGCATGGCACGTAAGAGAACCCTTTATGCAATGGTGTCAGTCCGTAGCACAGACCAAAATTGTACCACTTGACATAAAGCTGTTGACATCTCAATATAAGTCAAAACGGGATATAAAACAGCAATCAAACCAACTACATGTACATGTAACTTAAAATCCTGAATCCGCCTAAGCTGTGTCTCTGGGCTTGGGATTTTATGGCTTTTGACTACCCCTTCCTTTTTCAGTTTCAAAAGAGAAATTTTCATTTTCACATATTTTCACGGCAGGTATGAACATGAAAAACTATTTGTAAACAAAATTTGCATTGGATCATACGATTTGCTAAGGATTGCAAAAATCTAACAATCGATGATATACAATTGTTTTTGTTCGGAATGCATGCAGTATTTTCGTCTTGTAACTCACCCCAAATACGAACTATAATTATGTCCCTTCTTTGAAAACCCCTGGGTCCGCCCTTGTATTACCAATACCGATACCCGCGGTATAAACATAGCGTGTGCGCAGACACACACACACACGCGCGCGCGCGCGCGAGCACTCGCTTCTGAGCAAGAATCTTCATCTACATCATAAGTCTCCTTGGCATAAGTTTTGCCAGATATATAAATAACACATGTGTTACATAGATGTCTCTGGTTATATATAGCTGATGTAACTTATATTGAGAACATATATCTGTGCCTATGTAGATAAGATAATTTTCACCTGTCATTGACCCGGTATTGAAGCTCACCTACAAGCTATATTCTGAAACTCAGTGGTCATATTTCAATATTTTAAAATTCTTTACCGATTCACCAAACATGTTTGCATTTAACAATGTGAAATACAAAGAAAAATATAAATAACATATGCATATGCACATACTGTAAATTAAACACATTATTAAAGGCGAATTTGTTCTACAGAAACTGGTTTTAGTTTTGAACCAGTTTAGCAAACTTTCCATTTGTTGCATAAACCGGTTTTAAACTGGTTCAAAACTAAAACTGGTTTTATCATTTGTTTGTTCCTAAACACAAACTAATTTATCAAACCATTCAAACTGGCTCCTGGGGTAGTTTAGTATTTTTATGCAAGTCTGTTGCTACAACGATATGGCGGCGACAACATGAACCAGTAGTAGTATCGGATACATTTTATATGTCTTCTGGACATTTAATGGACTTGGGCAGTGAAACTGTACTCATGAAGACAATAAGACGTTTTACAATATTAAAACGGTGAATTAATGAATTCAGTCTCCAAATTGATCAGCGATCGATTGTCATTTTTTCACCTTTTTATTTAACATGGAACTCTATTACCATAGAGTGAATTTTGCTTTTTAGCATATTAAACCCCAGCAATTCAAAAAGTGAAAACATGATAATCAGGGTTAATGAATATCGCATAAGATCGATACTCTTTTTCTATAATTGTATTATTTTTCCTTCATTTTGACATCTCATATAAAAGAGTGACTGTTTACTTCTATCTGTAAACCATTTCGGTAGCTTAAACCAATTATTTGTTTAGCCATAGGAAACCAGTTTTAGTTTTATAATCGGTTTGCAAACTAGTTGTAAACCATAAACCAAAAACCGGAACTAGTTTGTTTGCAACAAATTCGCCCTAAACGATCTCTTACACAAAGATCAACAACTCATAAATCATGTATCAATATCTTACAGAGTTGTTGGTCCTTGCAATACCATTAAAACTCCGTGTAAGGGACTTGCTAAAGGGAAGATCTATATCAATCTTTTGCAAGGGCCGACTTACTAAAGGGGAGATCAGTCAATCAATCAGTTCTTACAAAGTTTTGTTTGTTTGTTTATTGTTGTTTAACGTCCCACTCAAGAATCTTTCACTCATATGAAGACGTCACGAAATGCCGGTGAAGGGCTTCAAATTTTGGCTTATGCTCGGCACTTACGTCCATTGAGCAGTGAGGGTTCTTTAACGTGCCGACACCAACTGCGACACGGGACCTTGAGTTTTACTGTCTCATCCGAAGGAAAGGTAACCAACCTGCCGCCTGCTGGACTCGAACACACGAATTCCTAGAAGGATGTTGGAAAAGTTAACATCAATGTTTGAATTTCCTAAGAATAAAGTTGTAAATTCCACTAATAAAGTTGGAAATTTAATGTCCAAGATTTAAGTTGAGAATTTCGAAAATTAAGTTTGCTTTCCAACTTAAAATGTTGCAATATCCAAAATAAAGTTGGCTTTTTTACAACCCTAAAGTTTGAAATTTCAAGATTAAAGTAGGAAAATCCAATTTTAATTATCGACTTCCTTCCTCTGTAGATCAGCCAATGAGACACAATGCAATAATATTTTGGATTTAAATAACCAAGAATTAGAAACTATAATTCTTCAATATTGAACACGTTGCGCCATTGATCCAGAAACAATAAACTTCAATGTTAGGGGTATCCACCGTGTTTTGTGTATATTTTGTTGGATCTTCCCCAAGTCAAGGTTAACTTTGGAAGATGGGAAGATGGTTGTTGCGTTTCAGTGTTTCTTAAACATTATTCTGTCTTGATTAAAGCATAGTCTAAAAATGGAGAAAAAAAATTTCAATCAAGAACGTCAATATTAGGGTATTCACCGTGTTTTGTGTATATTTTGTTGGATCTTCCCCAAGTCAAGGTTAACTTTGGAAGATGGGAAGATGGTTTTGTTGCGTTTCACTGTTTCTTAAACATTATTCTGTCTTGATTAAAGCATAGTCTAAAAATAAACCCCCCAAAAATAATGATCAATCAAAAACGTAGCTTACATTGAGACGACGGGTAAACCAAATCGTGTTGTTGAAATAAGTCCATTATATGACATCATTTTTGTAACAAATTTGGGCTCCGCTGCCTAGATTACAATTGAAGCCCAAGCTACGCCGACAATGTTATGTAGACTAATATTTATAGTCGAATCTAATTCAAATTATAACCCAGGTACACGAGATATAATTGTTTATATAATATAAGATCCTTCATTTTCATTACAGAAATATACTGATGACTGCAGCAGATGCAATATACGACAGGCTGAAAAAACAACACCCCACAGTTTGAATAAACAACTCTATCAAGCTGAATAAATAAAATCCAGCAAGCTGAATAAACAACATTCAGCAGGCTGAATAAAAAAGATCAGGCAGGTTGTATAAACAACACCTTGCAAGCTAAATGAACGACATCAGGCAGGTTGAATAAACATCTGATTGACTGAATAAACAACACCACGCAAGCTGAATAAATGACATCTGGTAGGCTGAATAAACAACATATGGAAGGCTGAAAAAACAACATCCGGCAGGCTGAATAAACTACATCTGGTAGCCTGAATAAACAACACCTGGAAGGCTGAATAAACAACATCTAGCAGGCTGAATAAACAACATCTGGTAGGCTGAATAAACAACATTCTGCAGACCTAACAAGCAACATCAAAAGGCAATCTTAATTGAATAGAACATTATTTAACCAGAACATGATGTAGTTTAGGCAGTTGGTATATTATGATAACGTAAAAAGTCCTCATGGCTGACTATGCTACGAAAACAACCCCATGTGGGTTATGTGAAATATTTGGAAATGTTAACAAGTATTGTAAGAAATGTAAGCAGTCCATATGTGATAACTGCGTGAAAGCTCACGGTAAAACGCTGAAAAATCATAAAGTTGTCCCCGTGAGCGAGCGGTTTATCGTGGGCAAGGGCGTGGACACAATATGTTCAAAACATGGAGAATACCTACAGTATCACTGTAGACAATGTTCAATAAATATTTGTGGCAAGTGCTTAAAGACAGACCATCAAAATCACAATTATGAAACAATAGGCGACAGCGCCAGAATCCTTAAAATGAAATTCGGCGAGGATTTAGCGAGAGCACAAAAACATTTGGTGAATTTTCAGATTAATTTGAAGAAAACGAAAAAACATCATTACGAATATAGTAAAGACATACAAAAGCAAATAGCTGCAGTTAAAGCAGAGACTGATGTTTGGAGGAAAAGACTTGACGACAGGGAATCCAAACTTATTGAAAAGCTAAAGAGCGAAGAAAAAACCGTGAAGACCATATTGCAGGATGAATGTGATAAAATTCAAGAATTACAAAACAAGCAACAGAAATTATTAGAATCACTGAAATACGAACTCAAATACACGTCAGACAACAACGCCTTACAATTTGTTGAAGAATCTCACGCAAAGCTACAATTTTCTTCTGTACATATTTCGTTCAAAATCCCCAAACCCCCTACCTTTGTTCCGTACTCCAATGGGGACCTTTCGGAAAATATAATAGGATCGATAAGGTACAACGGTGATACCACGTTCAATTTTGACACGGTTGATGACGAGCCGGAAGCATACATACCTTCCCCGTCGCCTACGGTAGCTCCTATGCAACCATTCACGCGCAGTAATTCAAACGCGTCACTGAGGCGAGAGTTGTCATTCGTTCATCGATTTACACCGCGCGACGGCCGATACGTTGTAAGCGTGTGTACCACGGATGACGGTCTCTGTTGGGTCGGTGTTTGGACCGGTGTTTATACCGGCCGTGACACCGGTGACATTTTGCATATAAACCAACACGGTACCGTCAGACAAACGGTACATTTGCCTCACAATACCAATTATACTGCTCAAGCTACGGCTGGTGATGTATTTGTTTCTGGTTACGGCACGTGCAAAATATCGCTTGTCAACAGGCAAGGGAAATGTCAGTTATTTGTAGATGTTTCCGGGCGTGGCGTAGAGTATATCGTAGGTTTAGCCGCCACACGACAAGGGGACCTGTTTGTTTGTATTAGAAGAGCGGAGAAATCCAGAGACAAGGTGATAAAATTGTCTGCACAGGGAAAGCAGCTACTGCGACTAGATAATCAAATGTTTAGATCTAGCAAGTTATGTGGAGTACATTCCGTCTCTGCTGACACATTTTGCGTACAGGACGGTTTAGGGGAGGATAGAGATAGTCGATTAGTATTTGTCGATGTGACGGGTCAGCTCATCCGATATGTAAACCGATCGGGGGAGTTGCGGTCAAACATACAGGCCATCGTGTGGGACCGGTTCGGGAATATGATTGCCGGTACGATAGGGGACGAGTTAGTTCACATATTTTGTTGGGACGGCTCATGCAAACATAGTTTCCGTGTGTCCGGAGCTGAGGCAATACACGGTCTGTCTGTCGGGGAAGACAACATTTTGTGGATAGGGACAGAGGCAGGGAAAGTCTTTGTTGCTAAATACGTTCACAATCATCCAACCTGTGTAAAGAATGGGGTCGAATGATGCGTACGAAACCCCAAATGGTTCGTGGGAATGGGATCTGAAGCCGTTATGTAGAATGAATCTATTGAATATTGTGATATATAAAGTCTGCGACACCCCGCCTCCCTCCTCCCAAAAACGAATAAACAGGACAAAACAAAAGCATAAAGATGAAAAAAGACAATGTATCTGGATGCGGTTAAGTTTCTAACCAAAAGACGCTTATCACAATTCCTGTACTCGAACACAAAAAATGTGCTACTATTTTATGCAACGAGACCGAATAACTGAATGATAATAGCGAATTTGTAAACCAGTAGACATTAGAACATATATCTAAGGACTTTATATTATCTATTTATGTATGTACACACAATAGCTACCTCTAAAATCAATACGTTTTCTACCTCTAAATTTGTATTCAATATAATACGTACCTCAAAATTCCGTGCAATTACTACCTCTATATTCTATACGTTTACTACCTCTATTCTACACAATAACTACCTCTAAATGTCGTTCAATGACTACATTCGATACAGCACTTTCACCAGTGATTGTTTTCGACAAAAGTTAAGTCGGACACCTGATCCCACTTCTGGATTTCCATTTAGGTTCACTTTTGTCCATTGTTTTCCAGATTTATATATTGTGTCCAGGACTTCCTAACGGACGATAATTTGGTAGATGTATTTTATACTATTTCAATATCTAAAAATCTTATTGCAGAAGCATACTGCAAAATATGTACATTGACATGGCAGTCCTGTTTGGGGTTTGTCCATGCTCGAAAGCTTTTGTGTTTAGCAAACACGTTTTCAAGTGGTTAATATTTAACCAGTATAAAGATGTGAGAATGTTTTGAAGTCAGTGAAGAATATTACCAAAACTGTTTTACACTAACCGGTGTGAGTATTGTTTTTGTATACAGATTATGTAAATAGAAGTAAACGTATCTACACATATATAAATATGTTTCAAGAAAACAAATATTGATAACTGTGAAAGTCCATATGGTTAGATAGAGCAATGCCACGCATAGGCTACAAAACGATATAAAAATGACAAAGTCAAGGTCATGTGAAATTGAGAACAGTTAAAAGAACCTTGAGAACGAAAATGTTTATCCTTTGACAGTTCAACTGTCAATTGTGTAATTTCAGAATATGTTTTAATGTCAAAATTGAAATATGATCGAGATATAATTTTCTACTTTTTTTAGTAATTATCGATAGGCCTATATTATACATGTAATTACATGGGAAGTGATAATGTAAAACTGTTTTTTTGTATTTTTAAAGTTATTTGTTGATAAATCTCGTGTTGTGGGTAGGTTATTATTATTGTGCTATTTTAGTTGGTTTGAATATTTTTAGTTGTTTAGTTTTTGTTTGTAATTTAATATGTTTATGTTAATGTTGTGTTATGTCCAGATTGGTGTTATTGTTACGTCTGGGTTGCGCACTGACTCGCATCCCAACTTGACAATACAAGGCCATTCAATGGAACAGGCAAAAGTTGCCTTTATAGACAGATGGCCTTTATGAAGAGGTTTATTTATTATAGATTAGTTATCAAAGGTTAAATTTCAATGGCCTTTATAGGCAGATGCCAAATATGCCAAGGTGGCCTTTAAAATAAGTTTGACTGCATATGCTACCCGAGTTCGATCTTTGCTTTGGACAGGGAAATATGCGAGATATGGCTATTGACAATTGACGAATTCCTCTTGATACCCCGGTGTTTTCTGCCACAGAAAAGACCCCCTCACATCACGAACCGCAAGAGACACTTGCTTAGATTGTAAAAATATATTTGTATTAACTTGTTGTAAAAATGAATTAATTTTAGCAGTTTACATATTTGTAGATACATTTATCTGTATAGTGACAAAGCAGCTCACATTTCTTTTGTGGTGTTGGGAGTTTTAAGTTTAGGTTTTCTTATTTGTTTTCATATTTCTCACAGTTTCCGGAAACCGTTGCCTCTTTTGTAGTACCGTAGAATAGACCTTTTCCTGATAATGAACAATCTGTAACTTTGGACGGCAAAATGATATCGATTCCCAGAAAATGACGTCATAAAACAGTTACTTTGACGGCGTCTGTGTTTTAGCGGGCATCTGTATCATTTTGCGGTCCCACGTTACAGGACAGCAGCTACAGAGAAGAGGTCAATGCCAACGTCAGTACAGAGTATTTGTTAACAATGTTTTATGGATCATTCAAGCAGTGTTTTTAAATTATTTGTTATCATGTTAAATGGAAGTCAAGATTTTTTAAATTTGTTCTTTTAAATAAGTCTTGATTTTTTAAAGGTGTTCTTTTCTTTGATCCGGTATAGATCTGTTCAATGTCGTTTGGTATTTTTACATTGTAAAACTTCATTTGAAATAAATTAATTAAAATTGTTTATAGATTGTATTTCGTCAACCTCAAGAATTTACCAATTCTATGGTGACGGACAATTTTAATTGATGGAAGAGAGAACCCGGTCACAGTGTACCCGGAAAGAGACCGCCAGCCTTCCAAACCCAGCTTAGGTTCCAATGGGAGACTCAAACCTGTATGACTAGAGGTGAAACGTCAACGCGACGGTCTAACCACTTGGCCACGGACACCTGTTCACATTGAAAAACCTTTTATGATATATGAATCTCATTCATATTGCAACACCACGAAATAACTGAAATATAGATCAAACTGGCGTAAAACAATAACTAACATCAACATTCACATTGCAAAACAAAATGAGGACCCTGTTCACATTGCAAAAAGGGCTCTCCGTGTTCAAAGTGACGAATAAAAAGAAAAAATGTGATGTAAGAAGTTGATTGGCTGTTTCCTCCGGGACACAATACAACTTTGCATGTTTGATCGTAAGGCCTTCTAATTAGCTTAATGATTCTAGTGAAATTCAAGATGTGAAAAGTTAATCTGGAAGACAGTAAGGTTGGCAACACATTTTGACCACAATAGCTTAGCTACGACTATATCCAAAGTGAAGTAAAAGTAAACTGCTGTGGTATTCAGTAATTAGTTTCAATATACCCCCCTCAAAAAATAGTAATAAAAACAAGCATTTCCAGCATTTAACTCTTTAAGCCCTACAAGTCATAATGGACTGGTCTAAGCAATAGAAAAAAGCATGCAAATCTAGATACTTAGGAATGAAAGCATTATGAAATTTTAAACAACTAAAATCCAACTGAGTATTCCATTTATTGAAATAATTTACAATAAAACTTCAAAGTTTGGAAAGGTTGGAAGTAAAACACACTCTCTTATAAACAAAATAATCTTTATTTTTGGCATGGTAAACAGATATCATTAACATGTTTAGTTAAAGCATATCTAAAAGTAAAATGGATTGAGCAAGTTTTTCCTTCATATGTCAATATTTCCAGTTTCCTATTTAATAAACACTACAACAGAATAAAAGTACATACATGTTGATAAATACTTGTCATTCACTCAACCACTCCTACAGACACGTTTGGATTAATCTAAATCTTTGATTACAGAAGAGTCCAATGTTTTTTCAGGGGCTGATGAGTTAACTTTGTATTTGTTGATATCATAATTTATTGCCCTTGTATGAGGGAGATATGAAAGTTTATTCACCCTAAGTCAATCATATTTAAATAACATTGACTTAGGATGAACAAATCTTCATATCACCCTTAAAACTAGGACAATAAACTGTTTATTTTACCGATAAAAAAACCTCCAAAAGTAAACAACTACCATTAAAGTTTCAAGAATACTTTATTCAAAACAACATTTTCTAAGCAATTTATGAAAAAAGCTTCACTTTGATTATCCTTATTTTACAGGAGCAGTTCTAGTATTGTACTACGACCAGACGTATTCAGCTCCTATGCATAGTTGTTTGTACTAAGATGGGGGTTCTGCATTGGAGGAAATATGACAGGAAGTGAGTGAGACTTTTTGTTTCTATTCCTGGTCACGTAAATACGTTTGTCCAAAAAGGATTTAGAATCTAACATAGGGGTATAATGATAGTAATAAATTGGCACAAGATCAAAAGAAAGCTATTGTTACGTAAGTCCATAACATAACAAGTTCCTGGTTTGCCTTATACCAATTTGAGTATATATTGAATCTCAACATGCACCAGGGCCTGAAGTCACCAACTTGAATATATACTCAACATTAACAGGTGCCAGGAACAGGAGTCACCGACTTAAGTGTAAACTCAACATCAACATGGACCAGGAACTGAAGTCACGGACTTAAGTGTAAACTCAACATCAACATGGACCAGGAACTGAAGTCACGGACTTAAGTGTAAACTCAACATCAAAATGGACCAGGAACTGAAGTCACGGACTTAAGTGTAAACTTAACATCAACATGGACCAGGAACTGGAGTCACGGACTTAAGTGTAAACTCAACATCAACATGGACCAGGAACTGAAGTCACGGACTTAAGGGTAAACTCAACATCAACATGTGCCAGGAACAGGAGTCACCGACTTAATTGTAAACTCAACATCAAAATGGACCAGGAACTGAAGTCACGGACTTAAGTGTAAACTCAACATCAAAATGGACCAGGAACTGAAGTCACGGACTTAAGTGTAAACTCAACATCAACACCAATGAAGTCACGGAGTGTAAACTCAACATCAACATGGACCTCACGGACTTAAGTGTAAACTCAACATCAACATGGACCAGGAACTGAAGTCACGGACTTAAGTGTAAACTTAACATCAAAATGGACCAGGAATCAGTTTCACCAATTCGAGTAAATCTCAACATCAACATGGACCTTGAGTAACCAACTTAAGTATATACTCAATGTCAACAATGACAATGAACTAGAGTCACAAACTTGAGTATATATTCAATCTCAACATAACCAACTTCAGTATATACTCAACTGCAACTTAAACCAGGGCCTGTAGTTACCTGTGAGTATATACTCAATCTCAACTTGGACCAGGGACTGCAGTCACCAACTTGAGTATTTTCTCAATCTCAAAATGGACCAGGAACTAGAGTCACCAATTTGAGTATATACTTAACATCAACATGGCCTGGGGATTGGAGTCACCAACTTTAGTATAAACTCAACATCAACTAGATCCAGGAATTGTAGTAAACAACATGAGTATATACTCAGTACCAACATGGACCAGAAAGAGGAGTCTTGAACTTGAGTATAAACTGAACATCAACTAAGATCAGGAACTGTAGTCAACAACTCGAGAGTATACTCAGTCTCAACATGTCAACATCAACATGGACCAGGAACTGGAGTCACCAACATGAGTATAAACTCAACATCAACATTGCCAAGTGCCTGCAGTCACCAACTTGAGTATTTTCTCAACCTGGACCAGGGTCTTTAGTTATCTGTGAGTATATAATAAACCTCAACATGGACCAAGAACTAGCGTCACCAACTTGGTATAAACTCAACATCAACATGGACCGGGAACTGGAGTCATCAAGTTGAGTATATATTCAATCTCAACATGGACCAGGAAATGGAGTCACCAACCTAAGTATAAACTCAATCACAACATGGACCACGAACTGGAGTCATAAACTTGAGTATATATTCAACCTCAACATGGACCAGGGCCTTGAGTCACCATCTTTAGTATATATTCAATCTCAAAATTGATCAGGAACTGGAGTCACCAATTTTGGAGTATATACTCAACATCAACATGGACCAGGGACTGGAGTCACCAACTTTAGTATATATTCAATCTCAAAATGGATCAGGAAGTGGAATCACCAATTTTGGAGTATATACTCAACATCAACTAGGACCAGGAACTGTAGTAAAAAAAACTTTGATTATACTCAGTCTCAACATGAACCAGGAACTGGAGTCAACATCAACATGGAACAGGAACTGGAGTCAACATCAACATGGAACAGGAACTGGAGTCATCAACATTAGTATTACTCAATCTCTACATGGACCAGGGACTGGAGTCACTAACTTGAGTATAAACTCAACATCAACATGGACCAGGGACTGGAGTCATCACGTTGAGTATATATTCAATCTCAACATGGACCAGGAACTGGAGTCACCAACTTGAGTATAAACTCAACATCAACATGGACCAGGGACTGGAGTCATCACGTTGAGTATATATTCAATCTCAACATGGACCAGGAACTGGAGTCACCAACTTGAGTATAAACTCAACATCAACATGGACCAGGAACTGGAGTCATCAACTTGAGTTTATACTCAATCTCAACATGTACCAGGGCCTGTACCATGAGTACTAAACCTCAACATGGACCAGGAACTGGAGTCATCAACCATCTCAACATGTACCAGGGCCTGTAGTTACCATGAGTATATATATACTAAACCTCAACATGGACCAGGAACTGGAGTCATCAACTTGAGTTTATACTCAATCTCAACATGTACCAGGGCCTGTAGTTACCATGAGTATATATATACTAAACCTCAACATGGACCAGGAACTGGAGTCATCAACTTGAGTTTATACTCAATATCAACATGTAGCAGGGCCTGTAGTTACCATGAGTATATATATACTAAACCTCAACATAGACCAGGAACTGGAGTCACCAACTTGAGTAAATACTCAACCTCAACTTAAACCAGGGTCTGTAATTAATGACTTCAATGTGAGTATATACTCCACCTCAACTTGGACCAGGGCCTGGAGTCCCCAACTTGAGTATATTCTCAACCTGGACCAGGGTTGTAGTTACCATGAGTATATCCTAAACCTAAACATGGACCAGGGTTTGGAGTCACAGACTTCAGTATATACTCAACATCAATTTGTCTCAGAGTCATCAACTTTTATATAGGGTAATCAACCCATTAAGTGAAAAATAAGAAAAAGGGGTTGTATATTTTCATCTTAATATCATAAGAATTAGTTAAGATTGAGCATTTACTGAATATGATAGTGATAGGCCAAGGTTTCTGATTGGTTGAGAACCTAACATTGAGTCATATTCTCTTAGACTATAGTAATTCTCAAGATACAAGATTCCGATTTTGAAATTTTCACAAAGAGAAACAAGAAGAATCTTTGCTAAAACAGGTACATGTGTGTATTTATTGCCTTTGAATAGAAATCACAATTTCTTTTCAATTTGACTTGTTTAAGATGACCATAAAAATATTTGAATTTGATGTCATTAGGTACATTCAGAGGTTTATAAATTATTTTAATGTCTAAATTAAAGCTCGAGTATTTGCTGATGTATGTTACAGTGGACCTTGGAGCAGGCCTGACTTGGTTGGTAGCATGCTCCACTCTTGATCATGAGTTCGAGTGCAGCTGGCGGCAGGTTGGTTTCCTGTCCTTCGGATGAGACAGTAAAAACCGAGGTCCCGTGTCATAGTAGGTGTTGGCATGTTAAAGAACCCTCATTGCTCAATGGCCGACCATAGGCCAAAATTTGAAGCTCATCACCAGCATTTGGTGACGTCTCCATATGAGTGAAAGATTCTTGAGTGGGATGTTAAACAACAATAAACAAACAAACAAATAGTGGACCTTGGACACTTTGTCTTTGGGGGAGTTATTTTTAGTACAAAGGTCAAGGTAAATGATGTCGACAACAACAGAAAAGGGCTACAGTAGTTCTCTATATGTCTATCTAATTCAAAACTTATAAATAAAATTAAAACAACATATACTCAGATAAATAAATATCATTTGGTTTGAAGTTGGTTTAGCACTTCCTTGAAAATAAACAAACAAACACATAAATGCTATCAAATGTCTATTTTGTGAAAATGTTATGGATATGTTTACAGGTACAGATACACAAGTAAACAAACACAGGTGAAAACTAAGATAATTAATACAATGTAGCAGTAAAACAGTATTTGATGGGGCCCCGAACATAAATCTGTTGAACACACAGGAAAAATTAAATTAATCATTTTCTGACTTGGCAGTGAAGATTGATTGAAAGTCTAAAAGAAATTTTCAAGTTGGCACATTTGAAAGATTTAAGAGAAACGATATAAAAATATATATGCCCCAAGCCAGCATTCTGAATGACTTTGAAATGCAGTGATCCAGAAAGATGTACATCCATTTTAACTCATTCAACCCTAGAAACACATTTGGACTGATCAAAGTCATTGATTTACAGCATAGTCCATTGTTTATCAGGGGTTGGCGAGAATCAGAAAATTTCATTGTGGTTTTAATATTGTTTATTTTTTTGTTTTCATTCATCAACAAAATTTTAACCATGACAAAATTTACATAAATTATACCTAGTAATAGGTTCTTTTACAAACTGGTTTTTTTTTATTTCAATGAAATTTAAAATGTCAAAAAATTTTGTTTTATTTCCAAAACAACAAAATTTTAGCCCCACAGATATTTCTGATTCTACAATTAGTTTTATTATGTACTTTCATCATAGTGAAAAAAAGAGGGAGACATACTTTTATTACAATGGATACATAACTTGGCAAAAGACTGAAGTGAATGAAAAGTTACAGAAACTCATGTTTTGGCATTAAATATCAATATTGTCCATAAATACTGTATGCCTAGAAAGTTTTGCTCCTACTTAATTTTGCCCCAAGATGAGAGGGCAAATTAAAAATGAAGGTGAAACTGCCAAGCTGAATAACTGAAGCATAGACATTTATGATATCCATGTTACTGTGGTGATTGAGGTCAAATTTAAGACAGGGTGAATATGTTTTCTGTTGAAAAGGGGCAAGAATAAGGGGGGGGGGGGGGGGGGGGCGCGAAAATTTCCAGGTATACAGAAGTGTGTACATTTGAAGTTTTCTAACTGTTGTTGTGTACTTTCTGTGTTAGTTCATTTTTTACTCTTATTTCAATTTTTTTTATAAACGACAAGGACTGTTCATTTCTATGATACAACAGCAGATAAAGTTATATTTATACAGAGCTATTGTCTAGGATAAAACTTTACAAACCATTGCATTTAATTGCATTCAAAACTAACAACTGATTTAAACCAAACTGTGATGCAGACAGGTGGATGGACAGACATCATCAATTGATGGACTGGTATTTGCCCCCTAATCTGGCAAAACTTTTGGGCAGAATGTAAACCATCAATAATTAAAAAAAAAGAAAATTGAAATAGAAATTCCAATCAATAGTTGCTAAAAAGGCTTAAAGTGTGTGACAAATAGACACTCTCTCCTTCTATATACCAATTTCCAACAAACTTCATGAGATTCAAAAATACAGTAAAACTTTGATGTGTCGAAGTTTAAGGGAGCACCTAGAAAAGTTTGAAACATCAGGATTTCAACTCATGAAAGGTATCATAGATTTTTAGTTTCAGGGATTCTACAAGATGTATTTGATCGAGTTGGAACCTTATAGGAGATATACGGTCATGATATCTTATAACTAGTGCTAAAATTATCCGATTTATTTTTAAATTAGAACAATGAGTGTTTAAAAATTGCTATGGGTTGATTTAGTACACATGAAAATTTTGACTTCAAATTTTTTGTAGGAATTTTTTATGTTTTTATATATAAAGCTATAAAATATCTTTGTAGATTACTCTCTCCTATGTTTCAGTGAAACATATTAAACTATGGTGGAACTGTTTTTAAAAAAATGTATTTCAATGACTGTTCCCGTGAACCTTATTTTGAATTTGAAATTTTGAACTATACATTCAATGCCACTTGTAACGCAGTGGAAAGGAGATAACTTTCAACTTCGTTATAGCCAGATTTCGTTATTCAGATTCATACACTGGCAGTATAATGCAAGAAATGCACAGGAAAGAGATACTTCTTCGCTATAACTGATATTTCGTTATAAACAATCACGTTATCAGTGGAGATGACTGTATGCTTAAACTGAAATAATAACTGGTAATCAGTAAATATGTTTAAAAATGTATCAAAAGGAGGAATGAGAAAGACCATGTAAAAGGATTAAAATATTTGCAAAAACTTTGCTGTATTTATTTACACTACACATAAAAAGTTCATCTTCTGGTTACCTTATTACACATTTGTTTATTAACATGATAAAAGCAATAATAAATAAATAACTAGGACAAAGCTCTGGAGACAGACATTTATCCCCCCCCAAAAAAAAACCCCACAAAACAAACAAACAATAAAAAAAACAACAACAACAAAATCTAAAAATAAATTAACCAGAGTAGTTGATGTCAAGCACAAGACTTAAAACTTGATGGTTTGTATTACAAATTTTCTTTATCATTGCGTTAATCTCAAATTGGTCTGTATATGAATCCTTATTTCAGTAATATACGGTTACTGTGGTTATCATATTTTCACTTTAAAATCTGTGTAAATCTCATATCTATAGACTAAGTCTACTTCTGCTCTGGGTTTTGCTGATTAGATAAAAAATATTGGAACTTAACTTTTAGCTTTTTCCATTATACATAGCAATGTTCTAGGATATCTGAGTAAATAATCCATGCCTGTGACAAATTAAATAAATCCTATCTGTCAGAGATAATCACAATTATTTATTCCCTATGAGAATTTAACAAGGCACAGCCTGGTGCAGCAGTCATTTTTGTAACTTTTAAAATCCTAAGTGAAAGAAAATAGCATCAATCTGTAATCACCAGGAAGGCATGTTTTCCAAGTATTTCCCTGTATTATCAAATTGTATGTATAGGATGAAAAAAACAAAACTAAGAAAACAGTAAGTCATTGACAGTTATTTCCCTTCACCATTAGCACAAAATAATGAACACTCCTATGACCAAATTAATTGCTATCATTTTGTTTGTTTATTGTTGTTTAACGTCCCACTCAAGAATCTTTCACTCATATGGAGACGTCACCAAATGCCAGTGAAGGGCTTCAAATTTTGGCCTATGCTCGGCACTTACGGTCATTGAGCAGTGATGGTTCTTTAACATGCCGAAACCTACTGCGACACGGGACCTTGAGTTTTACTGTCTCATCCGAAGGACAGGAAACCAACCTGCCGACAGCTGGACTCGCACTCACGACCTCACGATCAAGAGTCGAGCACGCTAGCGACTGAGCCAGGCTGGCTCTTAATTGCTATCATAATGCTATCAGAGATTCTTGTTTAAAAACTATATTGATAAATTGAAATGATCAAACAATTAGACTATCTGATGAAAAGATAAACATGTAGGATCTCCTCTTCCGTTTTTTACCGGTATAAAAAAAGGATATTTTTATTTTGATGATGGGTTGCTTTACAAAAGTACGTTGAAATTTTGGATTTGATTTGACTTTAACTATTCTGTCTAGTCAGAGTTATCTCCCATGTCAGCAGGTATCGATTGTGACGTCATATCTTTACGTGATATTAAAACATCGTTTTCACACAAGCTTGACATAAGTCAAAATTGATAACTTCTCTCATTTAAGCACAAACAAATTACATCATAATCGATACCTGCTGACATGAGATATAACTCATGTTGTGACTAACAAAAGTACCTAATATATGATTTTATGTGTTTATACCACAAATACCCGTTTTTATATTTCCAAAATGGTGCTGAAACTTATAACTGGAACCGGAAATAGAATAGGGATTAGAGTAGCCTACTATCGTTATAAAGAGGCCATATATAAATACTTATATAACATAAACTTTATATGTTAGTAATGTCCAATCACTTTAATTAATTGCACTTCAATAAAAAGATTTAATTTTAAATCAAACAATGATGATTATGAAAAAATGTACATATCTCTATTTAGAAATTTGTGATGGTAAACCTGGTATTATGAAATACAGACTCACATCATGGAAATTAAATATGCCAAAAAATTAGAGAGAAAAAAATGGTATTCACTATTTGAGGGTGAATCAAATTTCTAGCTTTTCAGTTATACAAAGGATACTGGTTTTGATGATACAAGAGGATCGATCCTAGATGTGGTAAATGTCCATGGTCTTTCCACAAGTAAAGTAACCAAGTTCCCTCATCTAACAGCTTAGATTAAAGGAATGAACAGTAATAATAATAAAAAAAGAAAGAAAGAAACAAAAAAAAACCCAACAAGATATACTATAGGAAAGACAGATAAAAATCTCAAAATGGAGAAAACAAATGACAACAAACCTGTTATCTATCTTATGTAAACAAGATATGGAATCACTCGCACTCACTAACACATCACATAAAAGTTGATAGGGGACTAAACTAGATTGGTTACCACATCAAACATGTACATTTGTATATACACAATTTAAGTGTAATATCAGACCAATTTTAAAGTTGGCTTCCAGCTGATTAAATATTAATTCAATTTCAAACCATGCATATCCAAGGTCTTTTTTGAATTTACATTTTAAATAAATTAACTACAAAGATTAGTTTCTGTATATCCATACACTCATAAATAAAGACCTTCTTGTGATAACTGACATCCTGCAACTTTGGACGACAAAATCACAAAAATTTGCATGTAATATTGAAATTGTTTACCATTTTAAATGATTTTAAATAATGTTTAACGACACACACAACAAATTTCAGTGGCGAGAAGATTTTATTGGTGGAGGAGAGAACCCGGCTCCATTAGTCTACTGGCCTTTCACAAGTAATATAGCAAACTTTCTCAGAAAAATCAGCACATGTTCCGGTGGGGTTCAAACTTGTGCTAACCAGAAGTGACAGACTTGATCACTTCATGGTTCAAAGAAACTGATCATTTCCCGGTGTGGTTTTGCTGTCCAAAGTTACAAGATCACAGTTATAAAAAGATTTATTACACCTTGTCAAAACAAATGTAATTATATAAATGTTCAACCCATCAACATAAAATTCCTAATCTAACATTTTAAAGCTTTTTTTTAAAACAAATGGAAATTATTTTCAAGAACAAAGAAAAATTCTATAAAAACATTTTTTTTTATTTCAATGGAAAAGTATAAAAAAGGAAACCTTATTTCAGCTTTTCCAATTTTCTCTGTGCTTCCTGTTTTATTCTTAAGAATGATCTCCCTTGTGACTGATTATGCGACCTTAGAGTAATACATTGACTATCCATGGTCGGACACCACATGATCATGCTCGGACACCACATGATCATGGTCAGACACCACATGATCATGGTCGGACACCACATGATCTGATATTTGTCAAAAAGATGACTTAAATATATATAAATATCTACAGCAAAAAATAAAACACAAAAAATAAGTGTATAAATATCTTTATAAATATGGTAATCCTGAGACTTTAATTTCATCGTAGATTTTTTTTTGGTAATTACCAAAAACTTCAATATTTCTCTTTTTTTTGTTATTGTCATACCATCTAGCTTAAAAAGGTACTAAAATTAACCTTTTGATATGGAAATGTCCACAGAAAACTTTAACCTGTCAGTCTATAATAAAACCCAAGGGCCAATATATCTAAGGGAACCAGTCATATTGATGACCAAGTAAAATCTGCAGGGTCAGAGGTCAAGTATACAACTGACCTGGCCATTCATGGCTATAGCAATATCTCACTTGGCCCTTTGTGCCAGGATCTAATAAAACTGAATTGATTATTGGTGTTCAAAAATTTTGTTCTAAATCTTTACATCATGATAAAAGCACCTGCTGTTGTAAATTGATGGATGTTAAAAAGTATATATATAAAATATGATAAAAACAATTGAAAAAGGAAACATGTATCAGTTGTTATGGCAATACATAAAGACTTCTGAACACATAATTGCATTACTTGTGCACATTTTGGAACCTGTCTAGCTGTTATGTATCTTGGTGGTATTTACCATTTAAAATGTTCAGTAAGAACAAGTGACCAATGACAAAACAGGATACATTGATAATGCTCATATAATCAAATATTATATATGCTAGCTGACTGGTTTAGAATCTGTTTTACTGTCTAAGCTGAAGTCCACTTGCACTGAAGCCAAACTTTCATCTTGTTCGTTAATTTTCTGAGTCTGATTTTGAGTTCCGACTTTTGTCCGCGCTAATGCCAGTGATGTTATCTCATTAGATACATTGGAATCTTCTCTTGTAAAAGTATTCTCTGACAATGACTTGCAAACTTCCACATCATTTAGACCATTATCGTTGGATGATTCACTGATGCTTCGGCCTGTTTTACGATAGCAATTGTCAGATGATGATTCACTAATACTGCGTGGTGTCTGACGAGACTCGACTACATCCTGGAAAGATTTTCGATGATTTGAAGTTGACGATATCAAACTGATAGTGTCATTATCTGTATCTGGTGGCAACACATAGTCCTTAGAATCTGTAGGCGACGACAGCACACTGTCCAATCGAATATAGCCATTTACTAATGAGGCCGATGATGGGCTAAGAGGAGGCCAGTTAGGGGACTCTACAATCTCCCGCTCAATTACCAAATACTCTACCTCTGGCATTGGAAAACAATAACCAGCAAGTTTCCAAAATTTATCCCGCACAGTCTGGTTATCAAAAACAAACATCTGAAAAGTAAAACAAAAATAAATGACATAGATCTGTGGTTAGATTCCCCAATTTGTTTTCATTTGTTGGCAATATGTGTATTTTGATATATTCCCTTATTTCTTCAGTTCCTGTGAACACCAATTCTACTTACACATATTACCAGAGGCTAAATTAGCCTAACTTATGAGCAGATTTCCTACTCTATAATAAACATTATACAGTCATTGTTTTACAGTGCTTTCTATTAGACAGTCATTTTTTACAGTGATTACTATTGGACCGTCATCATTTTACAGAGTTTTCTATTAGACAGTCATTTTTTACAGTGATTACTATTAGACAGTCATCTTTTTATAGTGCTTTCTATTAGACATTCATCTTTTTAGTGATAACTATTAGACAGTCATCGCTTTACAGTGCTTTTTATTAGACAGTAATTTTTTTTTACAGTGATTACTATTAGACAGTCATTTTTTTTTTCACAGTGATTACTATTAGACAGTCATCTTTTTATAGTGCTTTCTATTAGACATTCATCTTTTTAGTGATAACTATTAGACAGCCATCGCTTTACAGTGCTTTTTATTAGACAGTCATTTTTTACAGTGATTACTATTAGACAGTCATTTTTTACAGTGCTTTCTATTTGACAGTCATCTTTTACAGTGATAAATATTCGACAGTCATCGTTTTACAGTGCTTTCTATTAGACAGTCATTTTTACAGTGCTTTCTATTTGACAGTCATCTTTTTACAGTGATAACTATTAGACAGTCATCATTTTACAGTGATTACTATTAGACAGTCACCTTTTTACAGTGATAACTATTACACAGTCATCATTTTACAGTGATTACTATTAGACAGTCACCTTTTTACAGTGCTTTCTATTAGACAGTCATCTTTTACAGTGACTACTATTATACAGTTTTGAAAATACATTTAGGTTGAGTGTTTGGCTTTGACTAATTCCACTATTTTCTTAGTTATTTGCCTAGTTCCTGTAGGCCCCTTAGTGGACCTTTCAGACCAGGGCATAAAAAGTCACATGACAGTCAGATGATCTCATCTCAAAATTACAAATAAAACTAATGCAAAAAATATCCTGATCACTTGAGAACAACAGACAATAAAGCAAGTACTTACCTCTAATATTATAGATGCTAGAAAGTTGAGACTACCTATCCCAAGATAGATCAGTCTATAGGAGATCAACTCTGGTGGTTTTAACTGAAACAAAATACAGATAAAAAATGAGGAATATGAAATCAATCTAGACAGGATATTTCCGTCAATAAATACAAATATTTTGTGAACAATTGCAAGTGGAATTTTATCTGACATCATTTCTAAAGAACCTGACCCATGGAGATTGAAAGAACATCACAGATAATACAAGTTTTAGATCTACAATATTTATGACAATGTTGTTGAGACTAACTTATGATGAGAAACATTTTCATTGTTAATAGATTCTATCAGTATTATTGAGTTATACATTAATTCAAACTTGTGGACAACTTCTACAAGTCCACAGATAACAAGACTGAGAAGGGCTTTCCTGTCACATGTTAAGACTGAGAATTTTACTAAACTGCAGCTAATCTTAAAATCTGATTGGCTAAGAATATTCTTAGAGATAATAATAGTCTGAAGTTTTATGTGTGTGTGGTTCCTGGCTTATAGTCCTTTCTACAAAACTCCTGACCAAAAGCTCATGAAATTCATATTATTATTTGTAACTTATGGTCTGACGATGCCACCTATCAGAGTCAAACAGAACTGGCCTACTGGGTTCTGGAAAGAAGCTGAAAATGTTTTAAAATTTACACATACTGGTACCTGTATGATGAGGGATGGAAAGAAATCACAATAGATCACCTGAGTGGCTCAGGTGAACTAAAACTTAAGACCATACATATATACTTTTTAATGAGCACATGTGAAATAAAATTTTATTGTGTGTAATTTATAACTATTAAACCTTTCACCCCCTGTATCTTAATGATACGGTCTTTTTGGTTGTACTAGGTCAGTCTATTATGGTCTGTAGGGTTTAAAGGATTACAGTGTTGTATTTCATACCTTTTATGCCTCAATCTTATTATATCGGCTAAACAGGAGGAGAACTTCATGACACTTACCTCCAAAAATTCGGCAAGTCCTTTTGGTTCTGGATATATAGTGATCCAAAGGGTCAAAGCAAGGCATATTATAACATTGATAAGGAATAAATCTGAAACAAAAATTGACAAGAGTATCTATGAAAAAATGTTTGAAAATGTTTATCAATATTCTACAGAAACAAATAATATCATACTTTAATAATAATAATGATAAAACAAAATAACAAGTTGTGTTGGAGAAATAATACACCTGAAGAAGTACATGTATGCCATTTGTGAAACTACTAAAGTCACATAATATTGCCTTATCTTGGCCATTATAAAAATTCTATAAATCTTATGGATACAAAACTTATTACTAAATTTGGTCAAAAGTTGAGGACAGAAACTATTGATACGAAACAGAAGCCATAATGTAACAGACAAATCCAATATGCCCCCAAATCTCTGATCACAGGGACATAAGAATACTGTAAACCTGGAAATTTTGCCCCTGTTTATTTTCGCCCTTTGAACACAGAAAACATGGGACCCAAAGCACCCCCCCCCCCTCCAAATTATGATTTAATATATGATCAATATACGATGAAATATAGGACACTTACAATTTGTAAACATATTTTTCCTGTAGGGAGCCCCTTTAGAGAATGTGACAGCCAGGGCGATGTACTGGTAAGCCGATATACAGAAAACAGCCGTGTTCTCGTAACTCATGTAGTGATCATCATCATTCTCCACAAATGGCTCAAACCTGTTTGAATTACAACAAAGTTATTTATTTCAAGGATACATATGAAACATGCACTAAACATGACCAAAAACTGAGCAAAAAACTATAAAATTACTATTGTTTTAGCCACTCTTGAGACAAAAATTGTCAATAGACATGTTGGCGAATGACAGAGTGATCCTAGAGCATTCCTACATGCATTTAGCACTTGACAGCAAGATCTTACCATGGTTGCTGTTGTATGTGAAGGAAGCAGAACAATTGACTGGCTATTTGTATTGCCATTTGTCCAATCAGAGACAGGATTGGAAACAGACTAGTCAAACTCATCGGAGGTGGATGCTTTGCAAGCTCCGGATATGCTGCTGCTCTTCCAACTAAAACAGAGAGTAAAAAAGGTAAAAAGTGTCGCATAATTATTCCTATTCAACACATACTTAAGCTAAGCTAAATTCAAACAGGATTAAATATCAAATTGAAATGTGTATTTTGGACACCAAGGAAAATTATGTTTATAGTTAGAAATATGTCAGAAATTATAATATGGCCACTAATTACAGATACTTCTTATTGACCTAGGATAATGATTTTTATGGTTACAAATATGTCAGAAAAATAATGTGGCCATTAAGTAAAGATACTTCTTATTGACCGAGGATAATGATTTTTATGGTTACAAATATGTCAGAAATTGTAATGTGGCCATTAAGTAAAGATACTTCTGATTGACCGAGGATAATGATTTTTATGGTTACAAATATGTCAGAAATTATAATGTGGCCATTAAGTAAAGAAACTTCTTATTGACCTAGGATAATGATTTTTATGGTTACAAATATGTCAGAAATTATAATGTGGCCATTAAGTAAAGATACTTCTTATTGACCTAGGATAATGATTTTTATGGTTACAAATATGTCAGAAGTTATAATGTGGCCACTAATTACAGATACTTTTTATTGACCTAGGATAATGATTTTTATGGTTACAAATATGTCAGAAATTATAATGTGGCCATTAAGTAAAGATACTTCTTATTGACCTAGGATAATGATTTTTATGGTTACAAATATGTCAGAAATTATAATGTGGCCATTAAGTAAAGATACTTCTTATTGACCGAGGATAATGATTTTTATGGTTACAAATATGTCAGAAATTATAATGTGGCCATTAAGTAAAGATACTTCTTATTGACCTAGGATAATGATTTTTATGGTTACAAATATGTCAGAAATTATAATGTGGCCACTAATTACAGATACTTTTTATTGACCTAGGATAATGATTTTTATGGTTACAAATATGTCAGAAATTATAATGTGGCCATTAAGTAAAGAGACTTCTTATTGACCTCAGAGATAATAAAGTAATGAAATAATAAGGCTGAAAGATCTGTACGAACAAAGGGAAATTAAGCCATTACACGTCTGATAGTAATAACGGTTTAAAGTAGCACTACCGAGAGACTTGTAATGGACTAAGGGAAGTAACTCCATGACTAATCCAACAGAAATACAGTTTGTGGAAGCAACAGTGATAATCCATCTACCCTAATGGGTAGGGTCTTGTGAACCCTATCTTGACCTGGACGAGTTTAAATACTGATTGAAATGTTTGAACAAAGGGGAGTAACTCCACAACTGAATCAAACAGAAATATCTGTGTATGCAGTACTTACATGTAATACTTAGTGAGGAGAGCAGCAATAAATCAATATACAAAAACTCAAAATCTGTTAAACTTGCACTGATCTGAAACATAAAATTACACAGGTGAGTACACAAACAAAGAGGATAAAATAAAGTAACAAAGATAAACAACAAAGTGTTTTTTGGCAAAATTCCGTGATTGAAATAAAAGCGATTAATATGGTACATTATGTATTTTCAACTAACTGAAATAGCAAATATTAAAACACTCACCCAGTACAACATACAGACAGAGACAAACTGTGTTAGACTGTAACAGGCCATATATTTGAAAATACCGTAGGAAGTCACTAAAGCTGCTCTGCCTTGCCTGTAAAATCGGTAAAAAAGTAAAATCGGTATAACAGATGTCAGTGATTCTATTTGGTATACTGTGTCAATGAGAATTTTACCTTATGATGTTGTGTATGGAGGTGTCAGGGAGTGTATTATTACCTGATTAGGTTAATTATACACCTGTCGGTGAGAAACTTTGCTATCGTTTCATAAAAGGTCAGAAACTTCACAACTACCGATGACTTTTACAACCATTCATTGACAACGATTACTACTGTTTCATAAATCAAGCAAGAATTTCCAATAAGAGTAGAACCTGCTTTAGCGACCAGCTGTGTATAAAGACCCCCTGATCACAAATTGTCCCAAATTTTTGTGTCCTGATGTGTCCCTAAGGGTGTCTTTATATACAAGTTTCACTGTATTTAATATGTAAAAAACTTGATAAATAAATAAAAAAAGGTGGAATGAATTACAGGAGAGTCAATAGCCACTGATCAATAAGTAGAAAGATGGCAAGATCAATCCTTGAAATACTGAATTCTGGAACATGTGATCCGTTATATATTCCTTTATTATACACAACCAAAGGGAGGTAAATGGTATTTCTGTGTTGGAGAACGATGGGTCTCCTACCAGTCTTGTTTCCCTCAAACAAAATAATTAAGTCTGTCATTTTGACAAGAAGAAACAATTTCTGAAAATATTTCACATGATCTTGAAGAAAGCAAGAAGGATTTAGGACTGCCTAGATCAGGTTGGGAATTACCAACTAAGTTTAGTCATAAATTGGAAGTCAGCAACTTTTATAAAACAGTCAGTTTTCATAACATTGAGTTTACAAGATTTTTCTTGATTTACAAATCTTTTATGAAGTTTGGTACAGTGGTGTTAAGACATGTCAGTGAGTGTACATAGATGCATTGTCATAAACCCATGGTCCAGAATTCTTATGCTCTTTCTTACCCCTGGTTCCATGTGCCTGAGATAATTCATAGCAAATGAATATTCATAAGGAGTAGGCGTGTCCAATTTATCCAATCACAGTAGTTGTGATCGGCAACTAAGGTTATCACGTTAGTCTGTTGGTCTAATACAATTCTAAAATTGTGTAAAAACCCCGATCTGATTAGTTGACGAATGCGAGTATTGCTTAATCTCATTGGCTGAGGCTTCATTAATAATAAAAATATGCACAGATGATTTCGGGTGCATGAAACCAAGGTAAGAAAGAGAATAGCGATTCTGGCTGTAGTTTTATTACGATGACAAACATGTCAATCCTAAAATGTATTCATCAGTAATACAATGCAATTTTCTTGTAATTTGAGACCATTTATAGGAATTCAAAATTATTTGAGAAAATTTTCCTCCCTCCCCTCCATGTATATTAGATAAATACTGCATCTACAAACCTCATAATATACATGATATTCACCTTGTATGGATGCTTTAAGTCTTATTTGTGTACAAATTTTAGTCTAATATTAGTTTTTTTTCCGAGGATGATGCCATTTTGACTTTTCTCTAAACTACATGTGCGGGAACAGGACAATTGCCCCCCGGACAACTGCCCCCCAGACAATATATTTATGGGGCTTATTATTTAATATTGAACTTAAAAAATAGTGTATTTAATTGAGATGTTGATATATAATATAAGTTTAAGATTATATACCAATTAATTTATAAAAGAAAATAAAAATAGATATATAGATGAAAAAATAGATAAACAAATAAATGAATAAATAAATAGAATTAGGTCAAATTAAGAAACTATTTTCTTATATTGTGTTCATGGACTTGTAACGTATGAAATATTTAGTGCTTGATTTCCTGTGCTTATGGACTCAAGACTTACAATTTATTCTGTGTTTGAATAAGTGACAGTGCCTTTTCTTGTGTTCGTGGACTTGTAACTTATGACATTTGGTGCTTGAAATAGTGGCAGTGCTTATTCTGCTTGTTGTAACATGTTGTTTTTGAAGAACAAGATACACATATTAAAAAAAAAAAATTATTTGTTTTTTATTGTTGTTTACCATCCTCTTTTTTTTGATCAGATTTTTTAACATGTTTAATGACAAGAGAAAAACCATCCTTATCATATCCAATCAACAGACTTAAGTTGTGTATTTATATTTCAATCAACAGACTAAATTGTGTATTTATATAATATCAATATAAAAAAAAATAAATAGTCAACTGAATGTGTTAAAAAATCTGACAAAAAAAATTTGGGGGGCAATTGTCCTAGGGGGCAATTGTCCTAGGGGGGCAGTTGTCCGGGGGGCAGTTGTCCTAGACCCTACATGTGCACGTTTTCTGCTAAAAACAATTTCAATAGGTTTAAGAAAATGCATGTCAAATAACCGTACATGGTATTGTTAATGAAAAGTGTTTCCCTGATCGATGACGGTATCATAGGAAAATATGGATCTAAAAACAAATCAAATAGAAATTAGAACCAGGAAACAGAATTTTCCTGTATTTGTTCAAGACAAATTATAATGAGGGTAACGGGACTAAAATTTGTAATGATTCCGTTAAATCTTTAATGGTTAGCATCTATGAGTGAATTACCTGATAAGGTTTGGTACACATCGGATGTCCGGTGTTTTGGATGTAAATGGAGAGGCGACAGAGGCCTCTGCCTCTGACAGGGAAATTCCAGCATGTGCCATTTTCAGTGCCCCGCAATCATTGGCACCGTCTCCACACATCCCCACATAGTACCTGAAATAGAAATTGTAATAATAAGCACCACCCAAATAAATCTCAGGTGTCCCATCACATCATTAATTTTAAAGGTTTTTAAAGTTTAAATGTTTGCAATTTGCTTTATTTTTCAACAAGAGAAAGGCAGACAGAATTAGATAGAGATAGACAGAAAGAGAAAGAAAGAAAGACACAGACAGAAATAGAGAGAAAGACAAAGAGAGAGAGGGAGATAGACAGAGAGAGAGACAAAAATTGGGAGAGAGACGAAGAGAGAATTGAATCATTGTATACTGAAAACAAGTGAGGTTAATAAAAATATGGAAGAGAACTTTCAAAACGACAGTTTGCAAATTAAGATTTTCCATGTGTTTATACACAAAAGTAAAAAATAAACTCCACTTTAGATTATCTGGTACTTAAAATGACTAATAGAATATTTTGGTCATAAATTAAACATTATTTTACATTTTACTTAATCAAACCCATCTTCCATGCTGTATAGTTTGCATATATACAGGTGCGATGTGCACTCTGGTCCCATTATAAGTCATGTGGATTCATTTTCCTTTATTCTTGAAAATAATGGTCACCTCAACTGGGAATGGTGTAACTGTATACCTGAAATTTTTTTGGCCCCAGCTCATTTTGCCCTAATACAAAAGAAAACATATTCTTCCCATCTTAAATTTGCCCTAATTTATTGTAGTCTCATTGATTACATGTATGTTGGTAAATTCAATATTCAGCTTGAAAATTTTGTTTCCATTTTAAATTTGCCTTCTCATCTAAGGGCGAAAATAAAACAGGTGCAAAAATTTTCAGGTATACAATGTATAATCATGGGACCTCTAGCTGGGCTATAATACATTTCTCATCAATTACCAACAAAACATGAGCAGCCTTCGTTAACAATGTTAAATGCTAATCGCTAAATTTTTTTTATGACTATCACATGACTCGATCCCTTCTGTCTATTGTCTATTATCTATGTGGGTACATTGATTACGATTAACATTCTAACCTCTGATTGGATAAAATCTGCAGTTGAAGGGACCAATGGCATGGGTTTTATGTAGTGACACTGCTCAGTAAATCAGATCATCGCAAACATGCAACTATAATAGTGATACCTTACCCAAGATCTTGTAAAACTTCTATTAACTGCGCTTTCTGTTCTGGTGACATTCTGGCAAATATAGTTCCCCTTACTACTACCTACAACAGACATTAATGAGGATATTGTAAATAGCACATCTGGGGCACATTTTATCCAGAGGTCATAAGGCCTAAGTCTTAAGTCATTTGATCTTAACACAACACTTAGGACCTTGGTTTTCAGACAATGAATTTTGAAAATGTCAAGGCCAGTAAGATTTTTAATTCTATGTTTTAATTTCCAATCCCATATTGGTAGAATATTCATGTTATCTTTTTAATGGATAACTGTCCTACTCAACCCCATTGCTATATGAAATTTTCCTTCGATTACATCATCGTTTTAAAATCAAAAGCGAAGAAAGACAAAGTCAAATACTCTATGGAACTGGAACTGGCCTTTGATCAAAATAAGAAATGACAATAACAGGAATGTGTATGTAGTCAGCTACTTTCTGCTTGTCATAGAAAAAAATCCAAGACACATTTTGCTTAGAAGTTTGGAAAACTTCATGAAGATATTTCAAATTAAGTTTATAAGAATATTACATTTTTTGTTTGTTTTGTGGTTTTTTTGGCTTGTTTAGTTTTTTACCCAGCACTCAACAATTTTTTAGTCATATGGTGGTGGCCTCTTTAAATGTTGGAGGAGAGAACCCAGTTACAATGTACTCAGGAAGACACCACCGGCCTTCTGCAAGTAAACTGACAAACTCAGCTTAGGTTCCAGTGCAGCATGACTGTACTCATCATGATAGACTTCATGATCTAATCTGCTCCTATCCTGTTTGGGATTCGCAACTGATCTTCACGCTGAGACCATTTACACATCTAATTTGTCATATTCGAATTATATTTTTCTTTTAATGTTACAATCTGGATTGTTTTTTTTTTTTAATCTGTTTCTTCTGTGAATTTGGCCTAGATGTATCAACGTTGCCAAGAACATGCTTTTCTGCCATCTTGAATCCAGAAAATGAAAGTAGTAATCATTTGGACGCTTCATAATTTATCACACTTATTCTAAACATCCAGGACCCGGATGCACAACACATTGTTAAATTTAATCTACAGTTAGCCCATTGGCTTAACATTAGTTAACGTCACGTTAAATTTAACAACCTTTTGTGCAACTGGGTCCAGATGATTAAGACAACTAAAGTAAAAAAAAAATGACAATGTACAGATTTTCTGGAATCGGCAAAAATACATGGGAAATCGTACAATTATTAAGCAAAATTATAAGGCGTATTTTAATTTTAAAATCGTAAGGATTACGCTAAAAGCGTAAGGGTTGGCACCTCTGGACTCAAGTTTCGATTATCAATTGGTACTTCTTCATTTTTACTTTAAAATGTCATCAACTATGGGAAAAGTGATATGAATTGCTGTGGTCTTATTCTAAAAAAGTATGACAAAACAACAACAACAAAACAATCAAACATATGTCACACAGGGCATCTGAATCAAGTGGATAATGGTACAGCCCGTTTTCAAGCACTTTCCCTTGCAGATAATACCTACCAATGTTGGTTTGAGGAAAAAGTTGTCAAAATGAAAAGGGAACATATAAAACATGAAAGATGAGAGGAATCAGTCATTATGAACCTGTGTCTTGCATGAACCAATCAGAGACGGTTCTTTGGGTCTTAATTTACCTACCTTTGATAACATATCAGGGAAATACTGCCGAATGGTTGCCCACGATTTTCCATTTACCGCAAAGTGAAACTGTTGATCTAGTTCTTCAATCTGTATTTTCATATTCTGATAATCGGTAGATACCTCGGTGACCTTTTTGTTACGATCATCTGCATACACGAACTCCAGCTGGGGAAGGTTGGACTCTCCCATAAAGGCCTCGACTATGATGATGTGATCGGCAGGATCTATCATTCCACATTCTCTTGCAACACTGATCGAGGTCAGCATATTGTCACCTAAAGAAAATAGAGGCACAATAAGAGGAAACTATTCTGATTAACCTTGGGATGAAATACCACGTGTATTGGGCTCTTTTTAACCGCTTTCCAAGAATTCTTCACCAATATGGCACTGTAATCAACTCTGAGTGGAGTAATTTGAAACAACAATTTTGATATGGACTTGCAACGCAGTACAGATTCTATTTGTCTTCCGTGACACTGGACCTCTAGCCATTTCATGACAAAATCGGTTTGTTTGTGTGTTTAAACAATGTTTCATAGCCACACTTAACAATATTTCAGTTAAATAGTGGCTGAACCCAGTTACAATGTACTCAGAAAGAGACCATGTGCCTTCTGCGTGAAAAATAGCAATCCTTCACACAAAATCGGGTTAGGGTTCAGTGGGGCTTGGACTTGCTTTAACTAGAGGTCAGAGACTTCTTGGTTTAAAGCACAGTACTCTTACCACTCTACACTAAGGCCCCTTGACACATTAAAAAAAAGTGAATATTACTTCTCACTCAGGATGCTAGGCAATGGAAGTGTCACCTACAGTTTTAAAATAGTCTTAGGTACCATCTATACAGAGAATGAACTTTGACCACCACACTTGCAAGAGGATGTCGTTACTAACCAGCCTCACAAACCATTAAAGTCCCATAACGGGCAAATAATGCTGAAAGTCGGCCAAACACAACCTATATCATACTGATGTAAGGTGACATACCTACTTTGGTTTAAATGTGAGAACACCAGTAAATTTTCCCTCCTGTTTAATTTTCGCTAATTTCGTCCATACAGAGGGCAGATTAAAAATGAAAGCAAAATTTTCAAGCTTAAGTAATGCATGAACATATATACCATTCATGAGACTGTGGATATTAACCCTTTCACCCCTGAAAATCAAGATGGTATGCTGTTTTCAATTGTCAAGACCGGTCTATTATGGCGTATAGGGTTGAAAGGGTTAAGGTAGAATTTAAGATGAGGAGAATATGTTTTCTTCCATAAAAGGGCGAAAATGTTCAGGTATGCAGTATTTGACAGAAACAAAAATATTGCAATCAGGACTCAGTTGTTCATCTATTGGTTAAATTTAACTAATGGTTAAAAATAACCCTCGTTTAAATATGGTAACCGAGAGATACATAACCAAGAATTAAAGTTTTGAAAAAATAACCATTAATTGGCTAAAATATGTAACTGAACCTTAAAGCATGGCTAAATATCCCATATTCAACCAATGGTTTAACCAAAGTTGAAATTTACTAATCACTGAGCAACAGAATTTAACCCTAGGTTAAGATTTTATCCTTGGTTATGATATTTAACCGAAGGTTAAAATTTAATCAGTAAACGAACAACTGGGTCCAAATAGACAAATAGATGGACTGAAATCAACATGTCACAGATGTAGGCCTATATCCGAGCTTACCTGTGACCATTACACATCTGATATTAGCCTCTCTCATTTCATCAATAACAGGAGCCGTTTCTGGTTTAACTCTATTCTCCAGCACAAGTAAACCTAAGAATGTAAGGTCTTTCTCTACCTGATCTCTGGAAAACAGGAAGTAAACACACTTGTTTTATCATTGCTGTACAATTTGCCAACAATTTCTCACTTACCGTATTCGACCCAATAAGCACCCAAGTCCATATAATCTCCCCCTTCCTCCTATAGTCCAGATTTACTCTCCTTTTTCGCACATGACCTTTCTAGTCAGTCAACAAGACGTGGACCAGAAAAACATAAGTAACAGTTTATCTCTAGCCTCCAGCAAAGGAGAAATGTCAATGAGGTGTCCTCAGTATAATTACAACAACTACACCACCGTGCTTTATGAAAAATTAACTGCTTTAGGTCAATTTGACTATTAATTTATACAAAAAAGTTCCCATTCCTTTTTCCCTATGTTTTGTAGCGCCCTGGGCATAATTGGATTAAATGCGGTATATGGAGAGGTCACCAACTATAAATGAAACACCACAATTTTTAACCAGTGCTATGGACTGACAGTAATGTAATGATGGTTTTTAACATGACACTCAAGCCGTGACACAGTTTTTCAGTTTTAAAGGTTTATCCCAATGACTTTCCCTTCTTGAGCCATTACAGTTTTAAGATCTTTGGTATGACCCGGTTCTGGGAATCAAACCAGACCATCTGCTTGTGACTCAAATGATTTATCAGTAGAACACTGCAAACAGTGGAAGCAAACATATATAAGTTTTAGTACATACAAATACATTACTGTATATTTGGAAATTTTCACTCTTGTTTAATTTTTGCCATTTTTCGTCCTTAGATGTGGTCAAATTTAAAAAGAAAACGAAACTTTTAAGCATGATATTACAGTGAATACGGAGAATTTAAGACAGAGGGAGCATCATTTTCTGATTTCAACCCGTGAAAATATCCAAGAATACAGTATCTTTAAGCATTGTTCTGTTATTTTTTTCAAAATATTTTGGCAATGCCATCAGCTTCAAATGACGTATCATAAATTCAAAAGCCTTATGCAATGAACTGAAGAATATATAGTACATGAGCTTAAATGTGGTTACAAAGTCTCGTTTAAGAGACGCTTTTAAAGTCTTGCCCCAGACTCAATTAAAACCTCGCCTGTTGTGAAATATCACATTAAAAAACTATACAAGTGATTCCTGCTTTATTCAAACCTGTCTTGGGAGACCATGGCAGATGGGATGGTCTCTAAAGACAGGCTCTATCATATGACCTGACACAAAATAATGCCGATTCATAGGCTTTTTTAGTTATTTGTGTACTAAATGATTTTCGAAATGTGGTCTCAAAAGACAGGTGGTACTTCATGGCAGTGGTCTCTCATGACAGGCTCCACTCTACTAATTTAAGTTGATCTAGTTATTTTGAACTCAGAGTAATTACCAAAAGCGTAAGTTTACATGAAAACAAAATTTTGAGCTTTCTACCTACATGTTGTGTTACAGCATCTTCTAGTTGACTTACCTCTGCATTCGCTGAACTTTCACATAATTGACTTTACTGGACAAAGGTTTCCATGCAAGGGCTATAACTCTGTAACCATGTTGGGTGTAGGAGGACAAAAATTCATGGAAGTTTTCTGGCACAGTTTCTGGTTTACAAAGAGATGCTATCAGTTCCGGAGCGCCTTTTGTATAAAGGTCAAAGTTATGGCCATCTAATTTTCTGACCACCACAGACATTCTCTGCAGATTAGAGGAGAATGTAAACTGCCTCACAACTCCATATTGGTTGTCGATCACCTGGAAATTTAAAGTATTATGTAATATAATAATTCGATGTCAAAATTGTCAGACATTAATATCACATCAGCTGACAGCTATATACTGGTGGGATATCTGGATTTTGTTTGATTAAAGGAGAATGTAAACTGCCTCACAGGCCTGTAATGGTTGTCAATCTTATGACAAGTAAAAATATTATGTAAAAAAATAATGTATTGTCAAAATTATCACGATAAAGTCACATCAGTTGAATGGTATATACTTGTGGATTCTGGCATGGCATGGATATTTAAATTTTGTTGGGAGATAAAAAAATATTGAGAACTGGAAGGATGCCAACTTTTCCAGACACAAATATAATACAAAAGTATGTTTATTTTTAAATGATGTAACAATTTTTTTCAGCTGGCCAATATATGTTTTTTACTCTGACAAATCTAATTTCTTTCATACAACTGCAAATCAATTTAATGTTTGTTTACTTCTTGTTTACGTCACGTCCAACAATTCTTCAATCATATGATGCCGACTGGTGGCTTTCCGTAAATAAACAGGAGAGCTTCCTCACTGACTGATCTGATAAGAGGTGAGAGACTTTGTGATTTAAAGAATGATGCCACTCAGGCACAGTGGCATTCATCAAATCAAGCAAACAATGGAATCGTGTTATGTTGAAATCAGATGAGTTGAAATTCAGGATATGTTGAAAAGCCGGTTTTGATTTTTATGGATAGAAAAAATATGCTAAATAAAGTTGGCTATCTCGAATTCCAGATATCCTGAAGTAATTGGGACGATCCTGTGAATTTCATAACAAGAAGATTTCACTGTACAGTAAAACTTGCCTATAACAAATTTCAAGGGACCTCATTGTTCATTCGTTATAAGGACAGTTTGTTATACAGTTTCAACAAAGAGGGCTGAAGGGTTAAAATAATCTTCTTTAAGAGAAAAAATAACTCTAAATCTAGGCTAAAGGGGAACTTTCCAGGACATCAATAGAAAACAGAAAGGTTTTTGTTGCTTTTTATTCACATAATTTTAATCTAACTTTAATTTTTGCTTGGCAAAAAGTTAGAAATTGACTTTCGTTTAAATGATATTGAGCACCTTGTTATAATTCTTTAATAGGTGTTGTTTAAAGTGTCACAGGACATAGAAATTGGTTCGTTATAAGCAAAAATTTGTTTTATAAAATTCGTAGTAAAATTGTTTTTCAATTAAAAATATATAGAAGTGCAGTCGGGGAATATTTATTGATTTGTTATATGCATGTATTTGTACAAACCAGGTTCATTATATTCAAGTTTTACTGTATTTGGAATCAACAGATTGTTCATGATTTTCTTTGACCTGTGAAAACCCATATATCTCATGCATAAATGGTAAAGTTAGCTAACAGGCCTGTAATTTTTCTCTTTTGAGACAGAACACCTGTCTAGCATGACCATATTTCCACACCAAGCTAGGTGGTCTGTCAATATAGTGCTCATTATACAAAACTGACATCACTTACATCTGATTTCCCATGGGAAACAGGACGAAGAGTCTTGGAATCTGGATAGACTATAGTTGGAACCATCATATCAAACCTACTCTCTTCCTGTCCTGGCTCTTCGAGTTTCTGTACAAATGAAATATTTTTAATATCATTACCAGTATATAGATTGCACTCTAATTTGTATTACTGTAACATGATACACTTAGTATATGATGAATGTTATAATAATGTCACATCAGAACTATGTTTATATTACTGTAATATGATACACTAAGTACATGATGAATGCTGTGATAATGTCACATCAGATCTATGTTTGTATTATTGTAATGTGATACATTTAGTATATTAGGAATGCTGTGATAATGTCACATCAGAACTATTTCTGTATTACTGTAATGTGATACACTTTGTATATGATGAATGCTGTGATAATGTCACATCAGAACTATTTCTGTATTACTGTAATGTGATACACTTAGTACATGATGAATGCTGTGATAATGTCACATCAAAACTATTGTTACACTGTACATGATGTACTGTAATGTGATACACTTAGTATATGATGACTACTGTGATAATGTCACATCAGAACTATTTCTGTATTACTGTAATGTGATACACTTAGTATATTAGGAATGCTGTGATAGCATCACATCAGAAATATTTCTGTATTACTGTAATGTGATACACTTGTATATGAGGAATGCTGTGATAATGTCACATCAGAACTATTTCTGTAGTACTGTAATGTGATACACTTAGTATATTAGGAATGCTGTGATAGCATCACATCAGAAGTATTTCTGTATTACTGTAATGTGATACACTTAGTATATTAGGAATGCTGTGATAATGTCACATCAGTACTATTTCTGTATTACTGTAATGTGATACACTTAGTATATTAGGAATGCTGTGATAGCATCACATCAGAAATATTTCTGTATTACTGTAATGTGATACACTTAGTATATTAGGAATGCTGTGATAGCATCACATCAGAAATATTTCTGTATTACTGTAATGTGATATACTTAGATGAATGCTGTGATAATGTCACATCAGAACTATGTTTGTATTACTGTAATGTGATACATTTTGTATATGATGAATGCTGTGATAAAGTCACATCAGAACTATTTCTGTATTACTGTAATGGGATACACTTGGTATATGATGAATGTTGTGATAATGTCACATCAAAACTATGTTTGTATTACTGTAATGTGATACACTAAGTACATGAAGAATGCTGTGATAATGTCACATCAGAACTATTTCTGTATTACTGTAATGCAATACACTTACATGAATGCTGTTATAATGTCACATCAGAACTATGTATGTATTACTGTAATGTGATACACTTGGTACATGATGAATGCTGTGATAATGTCACATCAGAACTATTTCTGTATTACTGTAATGGGATACACTTGGTATATGATGAATGCTGTGATAATGTCACATCAGAACTATTTCTGTATTACTGTAATGTGATACACTTGGTATATGATGAATGCTGTGATAATGTCACATCAGAACTATTTCTGTATTACTGTAATGTGATACACTTAGTATATGATGACTACTGTGATAATGTCACATCAGAACTATTTCTGTATTACTGTAATGTGATACACTTAGATGAATGTTGTGATAATGTCACATCAGAACTATGTTTGTATTACTGTAATGTGATACACTTGGTACATGATGAATGCTGTGATAATGTCACATCAAAACTATTTTTGCATTACTGCAATGTGATACACTTAGATGAATGCTGTTATAATGTCACATCAGAACTTTTTCTGTATTACTGTAATGTGATACACATGGTATATGAGGAATGCTGTTATAATGTCACATCAGAACTATTTCTGTATTACAATTATGGTGTGTCACCTGAATTCTATTTTCTATTTATAGTAATAACTACCATGTTGGTTGATCTATTTAGATAAGATGGTTTTCCATTTTCACAGAATCATGGAAAAAAATCGCAGAATCAGACATAAAAAATGGAAAGTGACAGAATCATGTAAGATTTATATTTTTTGTATGTAAAAACTATACAATTTCACCAAACAGTCAAAAACTTTTAATAATACATTTATGTTTCAATTTACCATTTTAATAGTAGTAATTTCAACAAAAAATTTAAGTATCTGTATTTCTTTTTCATAAATGTAGTTATCATAGAAGGTTAAAGTATTTGAATAGTTCCGATGATTTGGGTAAATTAGCTTGACCCCATATTTGTGTTGTGAGCTAAAAACCTGCCAGCTGAAGTTACTTAAACAAAATTCATCCTTTTCCTTTGGGTGATTTCATTCAATATAATCAAAATGACTATCAAATGCTTAAAAAGTCGTAGAATAGAAACAAAAGTAAAACACAGTAATAATAGCTTACAAGTGAATAATGAAAATACGAAACTAACAATGCAGAATGGCTTGTGAAGCAAGCTAAGTGAAAAAGAAAGTATCTGAAATAAACACAAATGTTTCCACCAAAAAATGGACTATATAATTTAGTGAGGATTTTTATGAAGACTGTAATGTTCAGCAGGTTGTGTACCTGGACTGCCGACTCTGTTGGAGAGTTCAGGAATAATTATCAGTTTGATTAAAGAATTTATTGTTGAATGTTTTTGCTGTCCCTGATGTTTATTAATGATTTTTCTTACTTAAACAATGCTTAATACGCACAAATCACTTAAAAAACGGAATTGACCTAATGCAGAAACAGAACTCAGTTGGAAAAAAAAAAATGGAAAATCATCTTGCCTATCTATTGTCCCACCTGTCCCCGTAACTTACCCAGCCTGTTGAGTTGAACATGATCAAGTCCAAAGGATCACCGCTTAGATTTTTTTCTATGATTGTGAGAGAGTGACATGTTGCCATGGCTACCAACAGGGGACCTTCATCTAGATATGATGGGTCCGTAACCTCTTCTGCAAAACTGAAAAATGAGATATAACAAATAATTACAGTAGAAACTTGCTGTTAAGACCACCTGGCAGAAAATATGTTAGTTATAATAAAAAAATTAGTGGAACCTCACTATTAAGATCACCTGACTTGAAGTGGTCTGATTAGAGAGGTGGTCTTTTTAAATGAGGATCTACACATGTCAAATATTTATCAAAAATATTTCAAGAGGCTCAATAATTCGTGTTAAACGTGAGGTGGTCTCCTAACACATTGTCCTGAGTGAAGTCCATCGTATGTTTTTGTGTGCCTGAAATCAACGGTGGTCTTTCGCAGACTGTCGTATGTCAGGTCAAAATTTAATTATCAAGCAAAATTATTTTTTGAAATCACCTCAAGATCTTGACCATAGATGCATCAATCTAAAACAATATATATAAAAAAACAAAATATGCAAGCAAAGGGCTGATTAGTTGACATTTTTCATCCAGTTTTATATAGGAGTTTACAAACCATCTCAATATTTAACTCTTTGTCGTCTCTGTCTGCCCCAATTACTGTGAACATGGATATTTCTATGTGTTGTTATTTACACGATTTTCTTATGCAAACCATACGTGTGGTGGCACTTTTACGTAATGTCAAACATTACTGTTACTAGTCCTGCATTAAACGATGGTTCTTAGCACAACTGTGGGATTGGTATGCAAGGGAACGGGGGGGTTATTTACATGAAAAACTCTTCATCATGTATTTAGCATAAAATACCCCCATCTTTACAGTCACAATACTTTCAGTCAAAATTTTATAATTGGAAAAATTAAAATATAAAATTTAATGGAACTATTTGGAAGAGCACCCTTGAAAAATTGTTTTCATATAAACCATCAAACTAACATAATAAAATATCTACCAGGATTTTCCACAGTCTTTTGGGAATGGAGCCTGGGCCGTTTGAACTAGGAATTTTGGCAACATTTTATTGATATTGGGAAATCTATACATACACAAAATGATGTGGAAATACTAAAATCTCTTTAAATTCATTGTCATTTGACTTCATTTGGGAAATTTTGCCTGCAAATTGGAACAAAAATGCATTGCTTTTGCATTGGGAATAGAACCTTATTTCGGCCCCGTATGATAGAGTGGAAAATCCCTGATCTATGATATTCAACAAAAATTAATCATGAAACGAAACACATTTAATACATTTCTGATGTAGCATGATAAAGGTGCTGTGTTTACTATTACCACTTGTACTTGATGTACAATGACGCGTGAGAGCTATACGCCGGCATAACATTCTTATATTCCTATATATGTTGTGAAAATTCAGGTCAAGTGTGGGGTTCATATACAAATCAACTGGCAAGTGAAAAAGTACCAAACCAGGGTTTCTCGTGCAAATTTCACAAAATATACAGGAATTTAGGAATAGTCATGCTTGTGAATTTCTCTTTTTTGCTATTGTATATCAATCTAAGTAGTAAATAAAAAAAGGAAAGAAATTTTTTTGAAAAAAAACCCACAGCTTATGTGCCTTTATTAAAGATATGGATTAATTTTACTTACATGGATTGATTGACAGGTACTACACCTTGCATCATCAGTCCATCTTCTGTCAACGTTCCTGTCTAAAAAAAATAGAGCATATGATTAGATCTTCTGTTCTTTCTTTTATCAAACCTGCAATTAAGAAACTAGCAGTAAATCAAAGATTTTTTAAAAGAGGAGTTTTAACCCATCAGAACTTTTCTAACAAACACACCTTTTCATTAAAACATACATACATTCATGACAGATCATTAACCATAATTGGTTCAAAAAAAAAAAAAATTCTCTAGGACAGATGACACGTAATTACTTTGTCAAAACAAACAGCATTGATACTGCCACAGACATTGATACATCGAGGACTGATGCAGTAAATCTTGAGTTTCTTCAGTCTGCTCTGAGCAAATACTATCCCGACTGTAAGAGCAGCAGGCAAAGCTGGCGGAACAGCGATGGTGATTAAGTCAAGAGAATGAAGGATGATGTCGGAGACGTCTTCACCGTTGTGAATCTGAAATTTATAAGATATTGTAAACAGGGAAATTTTCGCCCTCATCGTCAGTTGGCGAATTCAAAACTGGACAATTCAAAATTATAAATTCATCTATATTTGATAATAAAAGTCTGGGCGAATTTAAAACAGGGCAAAACGGTTTTCAAGTGCATTACGGCGAAAATAACTCGGGGCAAAAATAACTCATGTATACAGTATATCAAATCATTTAAATAGAATTCAGTCTTACTCAGAATTATTTCTCAATGAGGAGAGAATGGGAATCAGAAATTTAAAAAAAAATAAAATACCATCTTACTCAAGAATTATTTCTCTCTGGGGAGAGACATATAGTGAGAGAGAGTGAGAAAGAGATAAGAGATATTAAGTAGCAGACTGAGTGAGATAAAGAAAGTAAGAGAGTGAGAAAAATATAAGAGAAATAGAATAGCAGACCGGGTGAGATAAAGAAAAATTAAGAGGGAGAGGTTAATCAGTTTTCCACAAATGTACCTCCATAACGACAGTGTATATAAACCCTAATCCTGCAATCAAAGCCAGTACGCCCACAAATATGTATGTATCTTTCTCAAACTTAAAGTCCACAGGTTTGGGATACAATATGGATCTTACAAGTTCTCCTTTAGATGTTGAAAATCCTAAAAAAGATTAAAAGAAAAACCAATATTTATAACTCACTGCACATCCAGACCAGTTTACGAAACCAATAATTTTTTTTTTACATATGTGCAAAGGAAAGTTGTGTAACGATAAGCTCACTTGGGGGACTACCTCGCATTTAAGATAATTGATATTCAGCTAAATATTTTAACAGCAATTCAAATAAGTCCAGGGGCCTACTCCACAATAAAGACCTATTAAATGTGACCTCGTGTTAGGTAGTCATTAATAGCACTGTGTTCATAAGCCTCTGTAATGTGTCAAGTAAACTTTGAGATCCCTTGAACTTTCCAAATACATCTTTAAATTATATCTAAACCGGACAGTATATATATATTCAGTTTTATTGTTGTTTGCTGTGACCGCAATTTAACATTTACACTTAGAATCATCAGCTATATATCATCACAAATTTTTATCTATTACTATGGGTGCCGATATATAGAGGCTTTACAGTACAGACGCCATAATTTATCAATAAAAACACGCTCTTTGGTAGCTTGTCCTGTGTATGGTCACAAGTTTATACTCAGTTAATAACACATATATGGCTATAACATATATTTTGAGTGTATTGAATACAATTAAACCAATTTTAAACAATTTGGATTACCAAAAACAACTCAAAATTTAATTTGACATTCCTTTGTATCGCTTTTTCTATACCATAATTGATAGTGTATACAGCATTAAATAAGTCCCCCAATAAAGACCATATTTGCATTACCACAAGCCCCCTAAAGAACAACAATATTTTAAAATCATAATTGCATTTTTGACCGCAATGATAAATTACCTCTTATAAGAGACCACTCCTATTATAATGCGACCAACGACCACTTTTCAATAAAACACGGCTCAAATCATTGTTAATTCACATAGAAAACCCCCCTCATGAGTGATAACGAGTGTTTTTTTTTAAAAAGTGTAAACATTAAAAAACGAAACTAAATTATTTGCTAGCTCTACCCGCGTAACCAAAATGTGACCCCCCTTAAGCAACGGTTTTAAAATCGAAGCACTTCCAAGATGAAATTACACTTGTGTGTAGCAACTTAAAACTGAAACGAGTGTTGTAATTTGAAACTGAAAGAAAGGAAAAAGCATAAGTGCTAAATCTACTTTAATTCACTTACCAGTTCTGATAACAACAGCTCTTACTCTCTGATTACCATAGTAACGTGTTTGGATGACATGAGTCCCACAAAACAGTACATGCTTTGCGTGATCTTTCATCGTAAACTTAACATCCATCCTGCCAGTGTTTGGTAGAGGTGTCTTGGTAACCGGTACACTTTCACCTAGTTTAATAATTGAAAATATATGTAATTCAGTCCATCTGTATGATAAATAAGCTGTATACTTTTCTACGAATGTTAAGGTCAATATGTAGTAAATGCTGTTTATTCAGGAGTATAATATACAATATTTACTTTTGATGAGGTCGACACCTTGATTTATCAACCCTAGAGAAATGATATTTACCATGGCCAACCGCCGAGTTGAATATCACTTTTCCTGGGGTTGATAAATCAAGGTGTCAACCGATATCAAAGTCAACAATTGTTTTATTACATGATTATGTTTTCTGATTATGATATGTCAAAGAAATATGCAAAGTAACAACTAGGTTAGTTAAAAGTAATGGGATGTGAAACAAATAAACCATGACGTCATTATAACCCTCATGTACTAGTTGTTGGATTGTTATATCAACTTAACAAGGATACCGAAAAGGCTGTACAAACTTGCGCCCATCATGGGTCAATGTGCAATTTATTACTCTGTATATAGCCGGTGAGAAATTTTGGTTTTCGAACATTGCTGAGCTCTTATGACAATAATATACCTTTTCATAAAATTTCAAATTAATCCGTTGAAAGATATGGAGTGGAAACGCAAATTATTAAGGACAATAACTCCATCTATAACTGGCAAAAAAATTTTGATTATCAAACTTGTCTGAGCTTTTATGGCAATAAACCTTTTCATAAAGTTTCAAATTAATCAGTTACTCGTTTGAGTCCCCGAGGGTATACACAAACCTAGTATCTGGTATTTCGGTACCAGCTGTTCATCTTATACTGAAGTAATATTTGGCACTGTTAACACCATTTAAATTCGAAAAAATTTTAAAGCTAAGATAGTCATTTTTTTTTTTAAAGTGGTTACTCTTAGACGGATTTCGGCTATACTTTTAGAGATATTATTTGGCCTTGTATGATACCACTTTATCTTTAGAAAATACACATACTTTTCAAATTGGAGCTCATGAACTCTAATGAAATCTAATCATCGACAGAAACGATATTGATCGTCTTGAGCATTAATAACTTTTGTATTATGTTTGATAATATTTGAACTCAAAAGTTATTGAGCCGAAACTACAGGATAAACATGTGCCCATCCAACAGTACAAGATACTTATATATAAATATAAAAATACACAAAACTAAATATTATATATGTTTAACTATCTTTGAATTCATTACACAACACCTTATTCATATACTATACATGGCCTGATTTATATATATATATATATAAAACACAGTGTACAAGACAGAATGAACCTGTCAATGTGTGACATGACGTAAAACACAAAGCCTGTCAGTGCGTGACACAAATACACAGTGCACAAGATGAACCTGTCAATGTGTGACATGACGTGAAACACAAAGTGTACAAGATGGAATGAACCTGTCAATGTGTGACATGACGTGAAACACAAAGTGTACAAGACAGAATGAACCTGTCAGTATGTGTGACATGGCCTGAAATACAAAGTGTATAAGATGGAATGAACCTGTGAATGTGTGACATGACATGAAATACAGAGTGTACAAGATGGAATGAACCTGTGAATGTGTGACATGACATGAAATACAGAGTGTACAAGATGGAATGAACCTGTCAGTGTGTGACATGGCCTGAAATACAGAGTGTACAAGATGGAATGAACCCGTTTATATTTGACGTGATACACAGTGTATATGACAGGATACTCCTGTCAATGTGTAATATGATTTTTACCTGTCAACATGCTCTCGTTTACAATACAATTCCCTGTAAGCAGTACCGCATCACATTGCATCACACATCCTCGACGTGGTATCTCGATTACATCTCCCGGAACTAAATCCTCAGAAGGTATTTCTTGGAATTCTGAAGTCAAAACTCAAATGTTACCTTACAACCACCAATAGGATACAGAATTCAGACAGACCGTTATTTTTATAATGTAACAGTTTGTAGTAGATAGCAAAGCCCTTAAGATAAAGTTAATCAAGCACCTGTTTTTATTGTTTTCTTTACAATTATCAGATGTCACAATGAAAAATCCTCTCTTAGATGCTTGATTATGATCTATACTCACACTCTATCCTCTTCCTTTTGAGGAATTTTACAAATAATAATGCATATCCCCGATGGGTGCTTCACCAATATTTATGTATATCACCTAATGGGTGCTTCACCAATATTTATGTATATCACCTAATGGGTGCTTCACCAATATTTATGTATATCACCTAATGGGTGCTTCACCAATATTTATGTATATCACCAAATGGGTGCTTCACCAATATTTATGTGTATCACCTAATGGGTGCTTCACCAATATTTATGTGTATCACCTAATGGGTGCTTCACCAATATTTATGTATATCACATAATGGGTGCTTCACCAATATTTATGCATATCACCTAATGGGTGCTTCACCAATATTTATGTATATCACCTCATGGGTGCTTCACCAATATTAATGTATATCACCTAATGGGTGCTTTGCCAATATTTATGTATATCACCTTTATGGTGCTTTTTAATATTTATGCAAAACATCCTCTTTGAGATGTTTCTCAATGATTTCTGTAACACAAGGGAACTCACCATCATTTCCCCGACATACATTCACACTGGTAGACGATTGAATCGTATTCCTCAAGGCTCTTTGCATCTGTTAGGATGAAAGCAAAATATCACTTATTGGTAAAATTGAATTCTCTTATTGTCTAAGTCATATTCTGCTCGTCTAGTGTTTTTTACCAATAAAAAATACTGGCGCCAATCTGTTAATTTTAATACAGCAATTTACTAAAGTATGATTAATTTATCCATGGATACCAAAAACAAATGAAATAAACCCTTTCTGTTCAAAATATTCACTATCGTTTATTCCCCATGCATGGACAAATAGTATGGAAACATGACAGCCTTCTTGTTGTATTTGAAAATGAAAGTGAAAGAATAGGAACAATTATTTTATCAGACCAAAATTTTCCGAAAGGCGTAATTTTTTTAGTATTTGGGTTTTGTCATAATAATACATAAGAGATGAGAAGACGGAAGTCATCAAAAGTTGTTTCCCTTCATCATTGCTCCTTGTCTGAACGCTCATGTAACAGTCACGGATATAGGCGGATACACTGCCTGGCAAATAAAGGTAGCTTTTGTGGCTGGACAGTTGGTGTTTACTTTCATGTACTGATGTTCAGCAACATTGAGAGCAGTCAGCATCTCTATGGAAAAAATGCTAAGTAAACAAATCCAAGAGCAACTAATTTACACGTTTCAGGTGAGTTTAAAAACCTTACCTTGCGAGTTTGATAAATTGTGGTGATAATGGAAACACAAGATATCAAGACGATACAAGCAGCGTATATTTCATACTCGTCCGAAAACCAGACAGATGTGCTGAAAGCTTGGAAGACGTAAAACGGTGATAAGGCCTGAAAGAGATGACGAAACATATCACTAACACACATAACATAGGTACGTGTCTAATGGTGGATAACTCCTTCATACCCACTGGATCTCTGAAAGCTCAAATGAAATACAGATATCACTTGCTATAAATAAAGTGCCACAAATTTTGACATGTGCTATAGACTTATGCAAATATAGTGAGAGTTCTTTAACTTGACACACTGGTTGTGACATGGAACTTAAGTTTTAAGTCAAACCAAAAAACCTGTGACTTTCATGTCATATGGTGAGTGCATGGCAAAGAAATGGCCACCTTTTATTAAGTATTAGGTATGACCTTGTACATGGAATCAAATCTGAAACCTTTCCCTTGCAGGTTGACAAGTCTATATATAGAATATTGTGAGCAGTTTGGGTAATATTGTCTTCATTAAATATTGGAATATATTTTACAGTACACAACACGACACACATGTGTACACACACACACAGAAACACACCAGTGCACACATGCAGGGACACTGACATACCTCTTTGAAAAGTAATGAGATGATTGGCTTTACATGAATAGCTATGGAGTTTGTACCATAAATTACCCTCCTGAAATAAAAACAAAAACATCAAAATGAACTAAACTATTGATTTTAAACATATACCTTACATGAAATATATAATGTTTGTATTGTTTGTACATATGTGATAGTGTGATATTTTATTACATGTAATATCATTACATGTATACGTGACAATGTGATATTTTCTTAATATCATATGATTTGTATGTATTAATATTTTCATGTATATATAAATACTGTATATATTTTGTAATATTAAGTCTGATTGATTTAGTTTATATATTTTTTCAGTCCATTCTTTATTTGCATTGCCTCAGGACAATGTGGAAATTATATTCGAAGTCATTCTAAAAACTTCATAGTTATTGGTTACCAAGTTGTTTATCCACTGACCATTGGCCAGTGATGTCCATTACCGCCATGCGCACATCGCATTACACATATTAATTAGCGTTTCAAATTTTACCTGAACAATCTACACAGTCAGCAATTACGACTCACCTGCAGTCACACAGTCACTTATTTCGACAATGACTTGATGACAACTGTAAGTTGACATTTTCTCTATATACTTACCTATAAACGTTTCCGATTAAAATGTAAACCTATAATATCCTATTCTAATAACTTCGTCTTTATACAGCGTGAATGAGAATGAAAGAACGGTTTCATTTATATTTTCTATTGTATATATCTTAATTAATAAATAATTAAATAATTGTCACGGAGTAAAGATTATTGGACCTTGATCCACACTCAGGTGATTGTTCATTTATTAATTATAATATTCATAATATTAATAATCATGTTGTAAAGCACAAAGTTTTGTACACATTTATCGTAAAGATCGCATGTAATCATAAAGAGAGACAACTCTTACTATTGTGTTTTAACCTTTATTTTAACGGCTAAGCGATCGTAATCAAGTATTGCACATATACATATTTTATACACTTATTTATTGTAACTTATACTTTTGTTATTGTTATTACAGGGTCTATCAAATCAAACTGATATCACATTGTATCAAATTGATATCAAATCGATAATAGCAATATTGACTATAGTACTGTGATTGGTGCAACTGTGTATAATTCATGTTATACTGGAATAAACTGTATTGGACCGAAGCCGCAGTTCCTGTTGTCACTTAACATTTGATAGAGGAAACTGTTACACATACATAATATCAATAATAATAATTCATTTCAATGTAAATGCACAAAAAAGATTCCGTTAGATCTGTTCCATTGATAAGATACTGACCGATGTCATATTAAAAGAAAGAAATCATTTATAGGTCATGTTTTTAGCTTTTTTGAATGGTGTTTTATGCCACTGACTGATGTTATATTAACAGAAAGAAATCATTTAGAGGTCATGTTTTTAGCTTGTATTAATGGTGTATCATGCCACATTCCACACTTCCAAGTCATATGGTGGTGTCCAGATTTTAAAGGTGGAGAAAGAACTTGGTTACAATGTACCAAGGGAGATATCACCGACCCTCTGCAAGTAAACTGGGAAATTTTGGAGGGGAAATAAGACTTATTTTTCTATAGATTTGAAAACAGATTCCACCATAAAAATTTAACCGTGTGGTTCTAATCTATAGAGTCACAAATGTTTTAAAATTGTTTTTTTTTTATTCTTTTTAGCTCAAATGATTAGACGTGTGAAATGATTAAGCCTGTGTCAGTCTGGTGTTTAATGTGCTATCATGTAATCTTGTGAGGTGAGGTCATACTTCTTTGATTGCTCGCTATAACTCAATCCATGAAAATTGTGTAATTCTGAACAAGTGATATCCTCTTCTAAACCTCTGAAAAAACAAAATTGTTAACATGTAAACAGGAAACAGATATAGACTACAAACACAAAAACAACTTCGTAAATCCTAAAATTTAATTTAAAATGATATGTTCATGAAAAAAATTCACAACGAAAAATCGGATAAACTGGTCAAATCTTTTTTTTTTTTTTTTTAAAAAGAGCATTCTTTACTAATAATGATTTTTTTGGTATGATATACAGACTTTTTTCTACAGCTTCCAATGTTTTTCTCAATTTGATGAAAAAAATCCAAATTTTGTGTTCAGATAGTGACTAATGAAAAATAAGTTAATATAGGGGGAATGTATTGAAAAAAGAGATTCCATTACATGTGGATTTACATGAGAGCTAACTAGTTTTTCCAATATAACACAAATTCACAATTAAGTTCCCAATTGGTATTTTCCCAAAATTGATAGAAAAAAGGTCAGATATTTATAGATTAATCCTTCTCCTTCTGAGAAAAATTCTGACTACCTAATATTGTCTCTGTTTTGATTACACAGGTGCCCCTCCCTATGCCACCTGTGTTTCCTATTTTGTATATTTCAACTTACTCTGACTACCTGATATCATCTCTGTCATAATCATACAGATGCCCCTCCCAATACCACCTGTGTTTCCTATTTTGTATCCAAACTTACTCTGACAACCTGATATCATCTCTGTCATAATCATACAGGTGCCCCTCCCAATACCACCTGTGTTTCCTATTTTGTATCTTTCAACTTACTTTGACTTCCTGATATCATCTGTCTTAATTACACAGGTGCCCTTCCCAATACCATCTGTATTTCCTATTGTGTATCTTTCAACTAACACTGACTACCTGATATCATCTCTGTTTTAATTACACAGGTGCCAATATCCATACCACCTGTATTTCCTATTTTGTATCTTTTAACTTACTCCGACTACCTGATATCATCTCTGTCTTAATTACACAGGTGCCTCTCCCCATACCACCTGTATTTCCTATTCTGTATCTTTTAACATACTCTGACTACCTGATATCATCTCAGCCTTAATTACACAGGTGCCTCTCCCCATACCACCTGTATTTCCTATTTTGTATCTTTCAACTTACTCTGACAACCTGATATCATCTCAGCCTTAATTACACAGGTGCCCTTCCCAATACCACCTGTATTTCCTATTGTGTATCTTTCAACTAACACTGACTACCTGATATCATCTCTGTCTTAATTACACAGTTGCCAATATCCATACCACCTGTATTTCCTATTTTGTATCTTTCAACTTACTCTGACCTGATATCATCTCAGCCTTAATTACACAGGTGCCCCTCCCATACCACCTGTATTTCCTATTCTGTATCTTTTAACTTACTCTGACTACCTGATATCATCTCTGTCTTAATTACACAGGTGCCTCTCCCCATACCACCTGTATTTCTTATTTTTGTATCTTGTAACTTACTTTAATTTCTGGAATGTTTCATCATCTGGATCCCAGACATATTTCACTTTCTTTACAACCATATATCTTACTAAGCTGTCATCATGCTAAAAAACAATAATTAAGTAAAATATCACAAATCACCAATAAATAAGTAAATACACAAATGCCATAGTAACCAATTTTGATGCTTGCAATAAAAATCAACTTGAAAATGCATTTACTAATAGGTATTGCTTTACAGAATTCCAAATGTGTCTCTTCATTATTGTACTGATCATGAATTATTTGTACTACCGTATTCCACCAAATGAGCACCCAAGGCGCTTCAGAAATCGGGAAAATGGAATGGGCACTTAATGGGACCAATTAATATTCTCCAAAAAAAGGGGAGGTCACTTATAGGGAGACGGGTGCTTAATGGGTCAAGTACGGTAATTGAAAATAGATCATTTAACACATGATAACATGACACAGTAAAATCTACCATAACAGACACCTTAATTCAGCGGACACCCTCCAATAATGCACAGTGTCAAGGTCTCGATTTACAATGTTATACAAGACCACTAGTGTCTTTTTAAAATAAATGGACACCTCCATTACCCAGACATCGGACAAAGTTGTTGGCATCATTATATTTTTGTACTTTTAACCTTGAATTAGTTGGCAGTCTTCCTATGATCAACTGCCATTGCCATAGGCAATTTCTTGCTAACCTTCTAAGACTTGAGAAATACTCCTACAATCTTTTATTTCATGTTTTTGCTTGATATTTATTTCCTTGTATTGCATTGTAACAGTTGATTACAAAAATAGATTTGCGTTGAAAATACATATGAATGCTTTAGCAGTGAAAGGTAATCCTTCATTCAGCGGACACCTCTCTCTAATGGATAATTTGATAAGTCTGGTAACTGTCCGCTAAACACAGGTTTTTCTGTAATTGAATAAGTGCAGTCTGTCCAGAAACCCAACGTTAATATGCCGTCTAAACATTGACAAAAAAGGGAGGTAATTCCTTACATAAGTCCGAGTTTACAGTTTTATAGTTAAAGTAGGACAACAACAGAGACCAATATTTACTTTGGAATCATTCAATGCTGATTTAAACTCATTCCTTCTTTTGGAGAATGTGAACCTTGGCGATGAATTCACAATCTTGACTCTGGAAAAATACAAAAAATAATACACAATGTAAAAATGTTTTTAAAGTATGATAATTGAAGCCATACGAAATGTTTGACATTTTATTTAATGTAGCCAGGGCGATGAAATTAAATTTCAAATTATTTTGCAGCAATTAAAGAAATAAATTAACAAAATCATCCTAATGTTCTAATATGTATTGTAGGCTTAAATGTTGCCGAATGGCAGTGCCAAAATAAAAGCACTCCATGGAACGTGAAGATTTACTATACAACAGGTAAAACAACATTTAATCAACGTATCCGTTTTTTGTCCTTGTTTGATCTTCACAAAAATCTTGATTTGTTCAGATAAAAAATAGAACCACAAAAAATGTTTTCAGGAAGAAAATAGGTTAATTTTGCAAAAGGAAAACTTTAATTACCAAGCTTCATGTACAATTTTAAAAAAGAAAACATAAACACCATGTTAGTGACTTGACTCTTAAAGAAGGATTAGCTGTGTTTTTTGGAAAAAAATATTTTTCTGTTTTCTTTTTACTACTTAGATAGATATATGATAAAAAAAAAGAGATATACACAGGCATACAATTTTTTAAATTCCTAAATATTTTGTGAAAATTACTTGAGAAACCCAGATTTGGCACTTTTTCAATTGCAATTTATTAACTCAACATTACCATTTGTATATAAATACCACACTGGACTTGACCTGATTTTTACAGAATACATAGGAATACATGATGCTTTATGCCTGTGTATAGATCTTATATGTTATTGTCCATCCAGCACAAGTACTAAAAGTAGAAAAAAATCAAAATTAATTTTGTTTGATAAATACAGTTAATGCCCCTTTAACTCGTCACCTACCCATCTCAAAGAATGGTTAACTCATTCACCCCTAAAGACACATTTGGACTAGCCTAAATCACTGATTTATAGAAGAATCCATTATTTTTCAGGGGTAGATGAGTTAACTCCACTGTCACAGTTCAGGGTTGTATAAATTTGTATCAAAATTTGATCATGATTTTACATGCAATACCAACATGTTTACTCCAGATCTATGACAGTAGACTATATATAGATTTAGGGGTGTCTAAATGTGACCACGGGAGTTGGTGAGTTAAGTCAGTATGCAGTTAAAGGTATGACAAAGATTAAGAGAGGGACGAAATCACATTCCCCGATTCTATTTTATTTTCTATTGCATCTTTTTCATGATCAGGTGAATTTGAAAACACAGTTTCAGAGAAAATATTCACACCTGGCTGTCTGCTCAACCTTATCAACGTTAAAATAATAATATCGATCAGCGTAAAACTAAACTTACTGTGTTCCGTCTCTGGTAATCAGAAAAACTTTCGCTACAAACCGTTTTTGATACTGGTCCTGTGAAAGATAAAACATGAAAAATTAACCTCCGAGTTATATTAGTAGAATCTACCTTTACCTTGAGGGTATGACAAAGGATTGAGAATTTCAAAAATTAACATACTGACTAAAGAAGTAAAACTTGATTTGAGACATTTGTTTAAAAATACTTCATTTGTTATTTTTGAAACTCCAAACTGGCAGTATTTGGGGAAAAACATTCTCTTATTCCTGTAACTGGACTAAAGCAGTCCAGGTTTGGTTCAAAAGTTGTGGACAGAGAAAAATCACAAGATAAACCCCCAAAACAATGCCCCTGCCCCATCTTATCAATATATGAATCAGTCTGATTACAGCAGTAAGTATTCAATATAGAAATAATCTTACCTTTAACACTACAGATGTTGCCTTGGCTAGGGAGCATTTAGTATGTGTACAACGAATCATCCAATGTGGACACCAGTAGAAAATCAACCTCAACAGACCGGCCGTGATCAGGATCGCTGTGTAGGTAAAGGCTTGCTTAAGCTTGTTCAATCTATAGCCTTCAATCTCCTGTAAGTACAAACAGTACAAAATATTACAAAGCTCACTTCACAACAGCTTATTTTATACCCATCAATTAACTTAACTTTTACCAAACTTATCCTCTGTGGCCGAGGTGTTAGAGAAACCATGAAGTCTCTCAACTCCTGACCTTCAGTCAAGATAATGACACACTGCGCCTATACATGAACAACTCATAAATGAAGTATGAATACATTTTGGTAACACATAAAGAAGTTATGGGCTGGAAAAGTAGATGAATGGATGGAGAAACAGACGGTCACCACCATATCATAATACGTCCCATGCAACAGTAAAGATTGGCGTATAAAAACTTGCCACCACCATATCACTGAAATATTGTGAGTAAGGCATAAAACAATGTTCAAACAACATTTTCTAGACCACAGCACTGAAAACAGAGTAAGTCCAAAACAGGGTCTTTATTGTAAAATAATACAGTATCTGACACTACATGTGTTAACCCATCAAACCCCTAAAAATCAATGGACTCTTCTGCAAATCAATTACTTACACCAGTCCAAATGTGTCTTTAGGGGTGAATGTGTTAAGACTCATATATGTTGATGTATGAGCAAATGAAGTAGATAAATCCAGTACTCCAGGTAACATTCAGTTTGTTTGTTTATTGTTGTTTAATGTCCCACTCAAGAATATTTCACTCATATGGAGACGTCAAGGGGCACCTGGTATGTACAATACCCACCACTTTCCAACTGCAGAATTTTTACCCATGGGGGGGGGGGGGGGGGGGGGGGGGGGGGGGGGGGGGGGGGGGGGGGGGGGGGGGGGGGGGGGGGGGGGGGGGGGGGGGGGGGGGGGGGGGGGGGGGGGGGGGGGGGGGGGGGGGGGGGGGAATTTCAGTCAAGTGGGTATTCTGTCAAATTATGATTTCCATTTACTTTCTTCTATTACCTTCAGCTGCTAAATCACAGTTTACAGATACATGTATTTAACTGTCCACACTTAAGCATATGGGGGAGCGTCAGCAAAATGCATTACATGTATCACTACAGCTCTTGAACACACTTATTCATGTACCGATAATGACTAAGATCCATTCAGAATAAGTGCACTCAATCGTTTATCTATCAGTAAGTTTCAGTTCCAGTGTGTTTGATTTTACATTTCAGATTTAAATTGTGTTGAGTATCTTAAGCATGGATTTTGATTTGCATATCCACTGATTGCTAGTTGAATTGTTGCTTAACGTCCCACTCAAAAATCTTTCACTTATATGAAGACGTCACCAAATGTTGATGAAGGGCTTCAAATTTTGACCTATGCTCAGCGCTTATGGCCATTAAGCAGTGGGGGGTCTTTAACAAGCCCACACCTATTTTGACACATGGCCTCGGTTTTTACTGTCTCATCCAAAAGGACAGGAAACCAACCTGCCATGGGCTGGACTCAAACTTGAGACCAAGAGTCGAGTGTGCTTCCAACTGAGCCAGGCTGGCTCGCATATCCATTGATATTTTATGTGTAAAATATGCAAATATGCACATTATCAGGAGCACTAAAATCTTGACCTTCACCTTCATGTGGTGGTTAAATTGGAGATACATCTCTGATTGTACAATTTGTACTCTGTACACATACACATGGCAATAACTTATAAACATTAGCATTAATACAAATGATAAAACACATATATTGATAACAATAATTTTTTTTTATCTTCAGGCATATTTGTTTATTTTTTCATAGTCCATAAATTTGATACAAATTCTCTGCTATAAGTAATCAGGAAATACACAGTAGATAAACACAGGACAGCTGGCGGGGAGTAAATCAATCAGGAAATCAAGAATATGTATAGATAAGTTTAATAGCCTACTTCCTTAAAGTCAATAAGGATACAGAGTTTAAAGGCATCGAGCCACGAAACCCTAAAATCGACCTGATGATAGATTTTGTTGAAAACAAGTGATTCGTTAGTTCAAAAGATTTATTTTGCTAATGCAAAATATTACTGTGATTACATCATCCATATTTTTCTTATACATGTATATGCCGCCAAATACCAAGTACCCCTACTGTCGGAAAAGTAGCATGGCGTTGCAGGACGTCATCATCAACTATGAGAATTCCAGGTTTCTTATCACATGTCTCTTTGCTTTCCAGTTATTCACTGGCCTTAATACATATAGCACTAAAACCAACAACATCATATACCCTAGGGTGTCTGATCTAAGCAAATACATTTAGATACAAGCATGAAACGAATTATGTAAAGCACTAAAACAACTTACAAAACAAAAATGCAGTCCAATTTTTAGGGGACGACCTGTCCCTTCCTCACCCCCCCCCCCCCCCCCCACCCCCCCCCCCCCCCCCCCCCCCCCCCCCCCCCCCCCCCCCCCCCCCCCCCCCCCCCCCCCCCCCCCCCCCCCCCCCCCCCCCCCCCCCCCCCCCCCCCTGGGACAAAATGACTGACATTACGTAAATGAAACACACATACTCACTCACGCACCACACACACAAACAAAATACGAATGATATGCTAAATATTACAAGGTAATAAAAATGTGTATGCCAAAATGGAAATCAAACAAGTGATTAAATATAAATGCTCTACAATAATTGGATCTATCTTTATTCTTGATCATACCATAGTTTTGTATTTAATGTCACTATCAGCAACCTGCAGATACTCAAAATGGTATTCATCTACGGAAAGTATCTCAGAACGCGTTGATTTATCATCATTAATTTCTTATGCTGTTATGGCTGAAAAACTCCAGATGATTTTGTAATATCATTTTAGGAACATGAATTTGGTTTCATTTTCAATTCTGAACTCAATAGTGCTATACATCCATACTGTCTATAGTAATCTGGGTATTTTTATAATAACAATTTCCTTTTGGGGGGAAATATTTAAAAGGCCATTTGAAAATACAGTAGAAATTTGATGTTTCAAACTATTCACAAAGTCCCGAATAATTTTGTTATTTAATGCTACATGTACTTATAAACATTTCAGAATTCAAATTTTTATGAGTCGAATTTCTCGATGTTTTGAATAAATTTTAGGGCCCATTTCTATAAAAACAACGAAAATTCCTACATATAATTGGAAGTCAAAATTGCGTGTGTATGAAATCGCCTCATATTTTTTCTCCTTCTCATAAACACTTAATATTTTAATTTCACAAACATTTAGTTAAATTTAGCACTAATTATTAATCATAATGACCGTACATGTCTTAAATGGTTTCGAAGCAGTCAAATACACCTTATAGAACCTGTGAAACTAAAAACTTATGGTTCTTAGTTACCATCCAGGAGTCGAAGTCCCAATGTTTCGAACTTTTTCAGGTGGTCCCTTGAACCTGGACTCATCAAAGTTCTACTATACAACGTGATAGATTTAGTACCTGCAGCATCACTATACAATACTCAAAATGAACACTGTAATTGATAGCTTCAGTAAGTAAGGAAAGACACAATTACTGGACTTGTGATGCAAAGGCAAAATGTGGAAATCCCAGTCTGAGAGTTCAATCCCAGGATAAAAGAAAACTAAGAAAAGGAAATATCAGTATTTGTTATATAAATATTGACATATATAACTTTTAAACAGCTGTCCAAGAGGATATTGTATTAAAGACGAGTACTAGCATGCCTTGCTCATTATAGGAATACAAAACATTGTATGACGATGACTTCTTGAGAAGTTTTGAGCTGAAATATCTTAAATATTGAATTTATCATACCCTTCAATTTGTTCCCATGTTTTTCGGTATGAGTTATCCCGCCAAAAAGTACCCCGATTTACCTGAGCCCTACAATCACCATCGCACCAATATCTAGACCTAAGACTTTTCTCACCTGAATGAAGACAATTGGTATCAGTATTTGGCCATCAAATTGTATGAAAATGTAACTGCACCTTTACCGTACACATGTGAAAAATAGGTTTGAGACAAAAGTTTTAATTCATAGTAAACGCTATTGAAAATATCGGCGAAAAATGCTATATAAAGTGATTATATGCATCTAATAAGATTTATAAACTGAATTATTTAATAAATGAAAATACTTGAGTGACAATTTGTGTTGGCGCTTTCTTCTTATATCCGTCCAAAGCAAATAGAAAACGTTTCCAGCACTTCCTAGTATGAATGGATTCACAGTGCATATTTAAATATCAGGCAATAAAATTATACATATACAAAACTACAAATATGTTTCTATCCATATCATCATACTGCACACGATCGTTGTAGCGGATGGATTCAACTCGAGCATATCCATCTGCTACAACGATCAATTGTAATCTGATGATACGGATAGAAACAATTGTGTGGTTTTGTATTTATTACATGTCCCTTATTTATCTATATCTCATCATGTGTACACAAATTTAAAATTCTTTCTGCTTTTAACAATGCCATCAAATATTTTGGATGACATGAATGCCATTTAAAAAAGTAGCTCCGGCGCAATCTCTGTATCGAACTACAGTATAATGTTACATATAATGAACTCTGTATTGTAACTGTATAATCACACATCCATGTAATAAAGTAGTTACTTTACATTCATATTTGTTATTTACTAAAATAAGAAACAAATAGTTTGATTAATGCCAATATAAACATATTTCTCGTCTGGGGATATAGTACTCCTATTCTCTATTTTCCCTCGGGAATATATAAAGAAGTTTACTGGTCGGATGACGTTCATTGATTTATTAAAATACAAACACATAAACATCAACAGTCATGCAGCTCCAACCACAAATAATTATATTACTTATAATGATAAATGTGAAGTAATTAAATAAATGGTTAATGTTCCAAAACATGCTTTTGTATCCAATATAAAAGCTGAAAAATAAGACGATGAAGATATTCGATTGAGAGATTTTAATGATGATGTAGCAAGGTGTTTATTTGAAATTAACATATTTCATAGCCATTATGTTAAAACATATCACATGCTGCATTTTTTCTGTAAAAATGTGTTCACAAAACACACGAGTGAGAGAGAGAGAGAGAGAGAGAGAGAGAGAGAGAGAGAGAGAGAGAGAGAGAGAGAGAGAATTTTTTTCAGACAAAATAGCTGAGCAGAGAGAGAGAGAGAGACGATATTTGAGAGAGAGATAGAGAGGAGGCCCGATAAGAGAGAATTTACTTCAATTGAGACGAGAGAGAGATGGAAGATTGTTTGATATAGACGATGAAGAGAACATCAATAGAGAGTAGAACAAAAGATAGAGAGGACGATGGTCCAGTAAATTTTTTCAGTTACACAAAATAGCTGATATACTGCATTAATCTTTATGAACATACTTTAATACGATATTTGCATGTAAATGTAATAGAGACCAGGGCCCGACACCATAAAACTTGAGAATTTACTTCAATTGCTAGACATGTATTTTAAAAAAAAATGGAAGCAATTGTTTGATATAGCACGTTTATGAAGATAACATCAATAGAAAGTACACAAAATATACTTTCTACCTCGAACTAGACACATTTTGGCAACAAATAGTATCATACTATTCCTATTGTAGGTCAGCATTCACAGAAAACAGTTATATTGAAAAAAAATTACTATCGGGTCTAGTATGGTGAAATTACATGTATGTCATTTATACAAATGAAAATAGAAACAACATGACATAAGGTTTCTAGAACTAAATGTGTTTGTGAAACACAAATGCCCCAAGTCCCAACAAATTTCTATACTGGCAAATAAAATGACCCCATCCATTCCCAGGGGCATGTACAAGTGATGTCAGCAAAATGTAAGTAACCCTTGGATGAACTCACAATCCAAGTTTGGTTACTGTATCACAATCCAAACTTTAAATATTGCAATATCCTACATTTTGACCCCATCCATCCCCAGAGGCATGTGATGTCAGTGAAGTGTGAGCAACCCTTACATGAACTTACAGTCTAGGTTGTAGGGGGTTACTGTATTTCATAATAGAACGATTGAAATTTTGCACTTTATATGTAATGCAGGACAGAATTAAGGACAAACAGAGTTACGGACAATCCAAACACTAGATCATCATAAGATTCCCCCCTGCTTCCCCCCCCCCCCCCCCCAGCGCGGACCTTTCAGGCTGGGGCATAAAAAAAAAAAAAATTCCGTAAATTTAGACCATTATCAACAATCCCAAATTACTCAATAAAATGCTCCTCCCCTCCACTGTGTGCAAAAGAAAATTTGTATCCACAAACCTCAAAAGTAACATGAAAGACTATTCTCAAAGTTTTGATACTTTAAGTACTGGTATAAGCCACATTTGTATACAGTGAAACTTGTATATAAAGACCCCATAGGGACACAACAAAACCAGTCTTTACAGGGAGGTGGGTTTTATATAAAGGTTAATCTGTACACAAATGGTACTATTTGGGACAGTCTTTAGGACCAGGTGGTCTTTATATACAATTAAAACACTAAAGCAGGTATTACTGTATAATCCTTGCAAAATATCTTTTAATTTTTAAAAAAATTTTCAACGATGATTCCAGTTTGCTTTTCCAATATGTTTCATGTGCATGTTACTTTTTGTTACATTTAAGAAAACACTTGTCAAATAAACTATACAAGACATTGTTACTGGTATGCATTTTCCTGACCAAGAAATGATAAGAGAATATGGGTCCAAAAACAAACCAAATAAATATTAGAACCCGGAAACAGAATTTTCAAGACTCTGTTTGAGATACATCACAAAACAGAAAATTTGACTTACCGGTAATTCGTAAATGATCCATGGTTGGTATTTTTGCACCAGGAACATTTCAGGGGAAGTAAATGAACAATAACAACAACAAAAATGTTGACTTAAATCTATGTCTACCTACCATTTGTTCATCTGTTCCTGGGTTAACATATGTTTTGTTTGGATCTTGTGGCAGAGGGCCTGTCACCCACTTTCTTGTCCTTTTACCTAAAAATGAAAATGGAATGATCTGTCAGATATTGTATTACATAATCTTTCAGCATGAAAAAATATCAGTCCTTTCACCCCTGAGTGAATGAGTGATATGGTCCTTTCTATTGTTTAAGACCAGATTATTATGGTCTGTTGGATTGAAAGGGAAATACTTTTCTGTTCGTTTGTTTATTATTGTTTAACGTCCCACTCAAGAATGTTTCACTCATATGGAGAGGTCACCAAATGTTGGTGAAGGGCTTCAAATTTTGGCCTATGCTCGGCACCTATGGGTATTGAGCAATGAGGGTTCTTTCACATGCCGACACCTACTGTGACATGAGACCTCTATTTTTACTGTCTCATCCGAAGGACAATAAACCATCCTGCTGCCTGCCTGCTCATGATCAAGAGTTGAGCGTGATACCAACAGAGTCAGGCTAGCTTGAAAGGGTCAAATACACAGAACCTTCAACTTACAATGTATATTCATGTACTTACCAAATGCTTTATGGAAAATAAACCTGGGGGTCATGGGCAACACCGTTCATCTGAACTGTCTTGGTATTTTAAATGTACAAATACAGTGGAAATTTTTTTGAAACCACAAATATTCAATCACTTAAACTTTTCTTTATAAATAGTAACTCATCAACCCCTGAAAAACAATGGACTCTACTGTAAATCAATGGCCTAGACCAGTCCAAATGTGTCTTTAGGGGTGAATCAGCACAATAATCAAAACTACCAAAAAAAGACAGACATTGTTTCTTTTACTTTATCAAGGTATTACCCACATACATTTATAGCCCTTCCATTACACCTGGATAAATTCAGTAGATAAATGTAGCATTGAGAGCTGGAAACAAATTTTAATAGGCCTAGGACAAATTCACTGGACCTAAAGTCTTGTTGATTTGATTTGATTTTGATTTGATTTTTTGTTTTATGCCATACTCAACAATTTTTCAGTCATATGATGGCGTCCAGTTTTTATTGGTGGAGGAGAAACCCCAGTTACCCAGGTAAAGACCATCGACCTTCCGCAAGAAACCTGGCAAACTTTCCCACTTAATTCGAAATGACCCTAGCGGGATTCGAACCAGAGGTGAGAGGCCGTGTGATTTAAAGCGCAATGCTCTAACCACTCGGCCACGGAGGCCCCTCTAAAGTCTTGTAAAGAATTACCAAATCAGCACATATTTACCGAATCAGCACCAGAATTACCAAACTGGAACAGTGGTAGTAAGCTATCAATTTTTATGTTTTAAATGTTTTAAATTTTCACAAGTCAAAGCAACTATAATTATCTTAGTCTGAGTTGAGAAACATATGTTGTAATGTTTATACATGTACAGATTTTTCTGTTAGCCAACCCGAATAATTGAAGCACAACCTTGACTAGTTCGAGTTGAGAAATATATGCTGTAATGTTTATACATGTACTGCTTTTTCTACTAGCCAACCAGACTAATTGAAGCATAATCTTTACTAGTCCACTGCAAAAGTTACTAGTCTTGGACTGCCGGACTAATGCTAATTCCGTATCTTGTAAAGTGTAATAATAAGTTGATAGGGAAAAACAAAGTCAAAGAAAGTTTCTCCCAGCCCCCCCCCCCAAATTATCCAATTGCTCTGATCAAGAACGAAGGTATTGCCCATATATGTACATCTTCCATATCCATTTGGTTAAAAACTGTTGAGAAATATAGAAATGAGAGACCTAGCAACAATTGTTGACGGACAGACAGCTGAAGCAGTGAAAACTATGTATATGTCCCAGATTATCTAAAGCGGGGCCCAATCAAGGCATCCATTGAACAAGAACCCTGCGTTATAAAACTAGATTTGATTATCTTAATCATGATATTACACCGTAAATCTAAAAAACAACTGGCTGGTATATTTCTTTTGATTCTTCATTTTACAAACTTCTTACAATTTTTCATTTGAACTACATTTTGTTGATCACAGTTATATAAATCTATATTTAGCCTTGCACTAGATTTGATAAGTTACAAAATGTGAAATCTTCAAACGAAAAGAAATTAACATTTTACATATACACGTATACACCTAATGATATATGTAAAAGTTGAGAGCAGGCCATGAAATTATGCAAAAAATATGACACTTGAAAGTGAAGTGTCTGTTGTGTTGTGATTACTTCTGTAATCCTCTGTTGTCTTGTACCTGTAGTTTATACAAAATACAGGTAAAAAACAGATATAGAGGTATGAATCTTCTGTTGTGTTATACATGTACTTTATATATGTATAAAACACAGGTAAAACACAGGAATAGAGCCCTGAATCCTCTGTTGTCTTGTACCTGTAGTTTATACAAAATACAGGTAAAAAACAGATATAGAGGTATGAATCTTCTGTTGTGTTGTACCTGTACTTTATATATGTATAAAACACAGGTAAAACACAGGAATAGAGCCCTGAATCCTCTGTTGTCTTGTACCTGTAGTTTATACAAAATACAGGTAAAAACAGATATAGAGGTCTGAATCTTCTGTTGTGTTGTACCTGTACTTTATACATGCATAAAACACAGGTAAAACATAGGTATAGAGCCCTGAATCCTCTGTTGTCTTGTACCTGTAGTTTATACAAAATACAGGTAAAAAACAGATATAGAGTCCTGAATCTTATGTCCGAATCTTCTGTTGTGTTGTACCTGTACTTTATACATGCATAAAACACAGGTAAAACACAGGTATAGAGGTCTGAATCCTCTGTTGTGTTGTACCTGTACTTTATACATGTACAAAATACAGGTAAAACACAGGAATAAAGCCCTGAATCCTCTGTAGCCTTGTACCTGTAGTTTATACAAAATACAGGTAAAACACAGGTAGACTCCTGAATCCTCTGTCCGAATCTTCTGTTGTGTTGTACCTGTACTTTATACATGCATAAAACACAGGTAAAACATAGGTATAGAGCCCTGAATCCTCTGTTGTCTTGTAGCTGTAGTTTATACAAAATACAGGTAAAACACAGGTATAGAGCCCTGAATCCTCTGATGTCTTGTACCTGTACTTTATATAAAACACAGGTAAAACACGAGTAAAGAGCCCTGAATCCTCTGTTATCTTGTTCCTGTACTTTAAACAAAATACAGATAAAACATGAGTAAAGAGCCTGAATCATCTGTTATCTTGTACCTGTAATTTAAACAAAATACAGGTAAAACACGAGTAAAGAGCCCTGAATCCTCTGTTATCTTGTACCTGTACTTTAAACAAAATACAGGTAAAACATGAGTAAAGAGCCCTGAATCCTCTGTTATCTTGTACCTGTACTTTAAACAAAATACAGGTAAAACACGAGTAAAGAGCCCTGAATCCTCTGTTATCTTGTACCTGTACTTTAAACAAAATACAGGTAAAACACGAGTAAAGAGCACTGAATCCTCTGTTATCTTGTACCTGTACTTTAAACAAAATACAGGTAAAACACGAGTAAAGAGCACTGAATCCTCTGTTATCTTGTACCTGTACTTTAAACAAAATACAGGTAAAACATGAGTAAAGAGCACTGAATCCTCTGTTATCTTGTACCTGTACTTTAAACAAAATACAGGTAAAACATGAGTAAAGAGCCCTGAATCCTCTGTTATCTTGTACCTGTACTTTATACATGTATGAAACACAGGTAAAACATAGTTACATAGGTGCTCGGTTTAATTTTTGCCATATTAGGGTGGCGAAATTGACCAAAATTCAACAATGGCAAAAATATCCCAAGTTACAGTACATGTATTGACAAAATGAGAAAGGAAGACAGATAAACTAAAGTTTTTCAGAATTTCATATTTATACTGTTCTCTAGTGGGGATTCTCTATGCACTCTATACCTTTAGTATGGTGTATTTCCTTCTGAACACCCTTTTTTTCTTTATTTCTGAACTTTGTCAAATGTCTTTGCCTCAAACACCAAATGAGCATACACATATTTTCAAAACTATTATCCTTTAGAAAAATTGACAAAATCATCAAAATATGCAACTATACTCACACAGCTTCATATCAAAATAGCCTGATCATAAACAAACATGTTGTGAAATTTGAAAGCAAGTATGCGTAGATTGATAAGACATTCCATACAGGTGTTTGTTCCTAAGGTCGGTACCACCTTATCGGCTGTATTATTAAGTACGGGAGATTAAAATCTATAAAGTCTAAACAGATTATATATGTATTTCCATGTAATGTTATCTCTCCTTGCCTGCCCCTGTCAGCACCAAAATAGCACAAAAGTTCTGAAACTTGAACAAGTATTTATCCAGGTAACCCAAAATAAGCTTTTTACCTATAGGTTATGCAAACAAATGTCTTCACTATGAAAATACCCCCCCCCCCCCCCAAAAAAAAAGAGAAAAAACAACAACAAACAAAGAAAATAAACATTTCTAAAACTTTTTTTTCATCTGTTAATGAGAACACTTTTGACTGAAGACAACTGTATCGGTAACCAGGCTTAATCTGAACAGTGGCTAATGATTGGTTTCTGATTAAACAGTCTACATTATGCAAGAAACATTGTTTGTTTGTTGTTTAACGTCCCACTCAAGAATAATTCACTCATATGTCAACAAATGTCGGTGAAGGGCTTCAAATTTTGGCCTTTGCTTGGCACTTACTGCCATTAAGCGGTGAGGGTTCTTTAACATGCCGACACCTACTGTGACACGGGACCTCAGATTTGACTGTCTCATCCGCAGGACAGGAGACCAACCTGTCGCCGGCTGAATTCGAACTGATGACCTCACGATCAAGAGTCGAACATGCTACCGACTAAGCCAGGCAAGAATCAAGCCATAGGTTCAATTCCAAGTCTGAATTATACTTGAGCCTTCTTGAAAAACAGTTAAGCAGGGTTTCCGAATTACAGATAGTCAGCCAGTTCGAGACTAGTAACCTTTGCCACGGACTAGTCACAGTTGTGCTTCAGCTAGTCTGGTTGACTAATAGAAAGTCTGTATAAACATTACAATATGAATATGAGAAAAACTAAATGAAACTGTTTTGCACTAAACACCCAAATTACTTACCTAATTGCCTCTTTAATTTTTCATTATGTAAATTTATCAGGGTTGCTATAACTCACGAGAATATTGAAACATAAAAAAAGATAACTTATAAAAAACAACCAATTCGGTATTTCCGGTACCAGTTTGGTAATACACAGTACCGGTACCTCTTCCGGACTAGTAAACTTGTTTCCAACTAGTCCAATTGATAAGTCAGACAGAATTGCTAAATTCAACCCATGTTAAGTTACTACATGTATGTCATTGTGAATATTTAATGATCATTCAAAAATTTGAAATTGAACCCGCAAACTGCATGTACCGGTAGACAAAAAAACCAAAACCCAGATCAGCAATAATAAACATGTGTACATGACATAAATTGATATCACGGGAATATCTTCATTGTGTATGTCTTGTAATTGGTTTTTATTTTCTGTACAATTATTCACAAAATATTTATCCGTTCAGTATCTATCATAATTTGCAAAGACAAGTTTTTGAAAGGGTCTACAACAGTACATTCACCTTAAGTCTATTTTTAGAACACACGGATAAAAGTAAACTACATGTACAAGTAATCAAAGATCGCCAATTTCCAATCAGGATTTGCAATCTATCCGAGACAAATCTCATATCAGATACTGATGTATTGACGTTTTCTTTCATGGTCCAATGAGAAAAGACGGTTTATAAGATTCACAAAATTTGAGATAAAAAATAAAAATTGATAAATGGAAATCTGCAGTAATTTGGCGATCAGCCATGTTTGTAACATCAGCAAGAGGACAACCATCTTGAACAGCCCTGCTGCATGAAATACCAACAACAATTTTTGTAAAAACTTCAGCCTTATTGAAAAGTAAAACTTTGAACAAAATCAATTATGAAGGTACAAATGTACAAGTATGGAAGAGAGACAACAAGTGGCTGTCTCTCTAACATAGTTCCACAAGGCATCACGAAAAACAAGTCCTCTCGTGTATTACATGAAATGTATTTTTGAGAGACAGCGAGGCAACCCAACAAACAACAGTTATTACATGAAATGTTTACTTGGTATTTTTGAGAGACAATGAGGCATCATAACAAACAACAGTTATTACATGAAATGTTTACTTGGTATTTTTGAGAGACAGTGAGGCATTACAAAAAAACAATAGTTATTACATGAAATGTTTACTTGGTATTTTTGAGAGACAGTGAGGCATTACAACAAACAACAGTTCTATACAGTATTACATAATGTCTAATTAACCCTTTCAACCCTACAGACCACAACAGACTGGTCCTAAACAATGGATACAGCATAGTATTCAGATACTAAGGGGGTGAAAGGGTTAGTATTTATGAGAATACTAACGGGAAACTTACTACAACCAGGATATGATTCCATAATGATGAAAAAAGGAAAATATTGCTAATTTGCTAATTTGGTCAAGGTGGATCTCAGTCCTTTACACGCTTGGGTCTATTAGCAATCTTGGCCCTTGACAAAATCAACATGTGTTAAAGTCGGCCTATTTTTACGTGTTTTATATTTACTTTTAAAATACAGGATGTGATTCTTATTGGAAAGTATTATGTGAAATATATTTTCCAAGATACATATATATTTCAAATATCTGAAGCAGATCAGAATCCTGTGTACAATGTATCTACGTTGCTGTGAGAATCATCTAAGTTGCGGTGCAGTGGAGTAAAGCTATTATTGTGTGATCTTCATGTAATTGTAGCATTCGTATGAATAAAAATATCACTAAAATAATTTTTTCAAATCTTTAATGTTACCCTGAAATGATTGCTGATATTGCCAAAGTAAAAACAATATACCCGGGTAACTCAATTGTGAAAACTATGCGTAGGACTACATGTACCTCATATTACAATATTGCTGTCACATCCGCTGGAGTTGGGCAGTTCCATTTTAGATGTACTAATCATCATTAGACACTGTTTGTTTTTTATTTTTTCAAAACAATTACTGTAAAACTGAACATATATCTACTGTACAAGAGATGACCCATCTAACTTCATTTTTCGTAATGTAATGGCAGCAGTTGTCGAGTGTTCTTTGTTTTGAAATATCATTTTTGACACTTGTTGTAAAGTGACCTCCCAAGTATATGTATCACCTTCCAAGTACACGTATAACCCATGTTTAGAGGAAAGCAATATTTTTATGAAAGAGCAACTGTCTTCTGAGACCACATTCTGAAAACCACTTGGTAAAATATTCCTTTAAATAAAACCTGTTTTGAGAGATCACCTATCTTGAAATCACATTTCTGAGGCAGATTTGGTGGTCTCTCGAGACAGTCTTCACTGTATCAAAATTTGGACCTTATAACCCGACAATCTGTCAGCAAGTGCCTTTAACTGATTGGTCGGCATAGACTTCATTTTTCAAATTGCACATGAAGAATATTTTCAAAAGTAATTGTTTTGTTGGCGCAGGTGCCGTCTGCTGAATATTCATGAAATTATTGATATTCATTCAAACATTCAAAAAATTATAATCCGCTCAACATAACAATAACTGTTTAAACATCAAAGTAACATGCTACTATAGTTTTCCAAAAAAAAAAAATTAAACTGTCACACTCCACTGAACCAAAACTGTTATAAGTTTTGATGAAATCCGTTTTTTTCCTGTTTTCATATACAAAAACTTGAAGACATACTTTAGATGAAGAATATTTTATTATACAGAATCATTATTATTCTGCCGCACAAATTTAATGTTGGAATGATTTGAATACGGAAGTGAATAAATTATAAATGCAAAAATGTTTAATATTTTATGATCAAATATTTGATAAATAATTTGAAAGTCCTCTAGAGCTACAAGGCTTATAATTAGGGCTGTCATTGATAGACTCGATATCGATATATCAATACAAAATTGATTCGATACGATAATCGATACACTTTTCATTATACATTTCACAGGATATATTTTCTTTTACAATTTCCAAAATTTTCCATTTTTTTTACTTCATGTTATTGAACTGTGTTATATTTTTTTTCTTATTGTATAATTTGTTCAAATAAATGATGTTTTCCTTGCAATGATTACTTTTTTCATCTTCAGATGGTCAAATGTACATTAAAACAACTAAATATTACAATGAATCTATTTATTTTGAATGCATTCATGGAAGTACCAAATTATTCGATTTATTGATATATCGATACTTTTTCCTTATCAATATACATGTATCAATATAGAATTTCTCATCAATGACAGCCCTACTTATAATAAAGAAATTGATGCAAGATTATGTATTGTAACATTGTAAATAAACAAGGAAATGGAGTATACAACAATTCACAATTTAATACCTCATGTTGAAATTTTTACAGATTTTTCAAAAACGCAAATTCCATTTCAGATTACTGATTCTGTGATAACAGAAAATCACTGGCCCTATAAATTGTATCTCGCATCTCAAATAAACAAAGCTTGCACTAGCCGGAACGCACATTTCTATCAAATTATTTTCTTGCATGTCTATTGCTAATTCATTGCTAGTACATGTATAATGTTTTCATGTAGCATTTGTTTCAATGGGCTTACTTTCATACATGTATGTCATGGTACAGTGGCTGAGTTCTCCCACTTTTGGTTAATCTAGACTTTTGCCATTGGCCGAAATTCATGTGTCAAGAATGATAAAGCTGAGAATGCTATGGGACAAGTTAATAATGGGCGGAGATCACTCGATATACCGGGCATTGGCCTGCACATGGACAATGTCAGAAACGAATGTTTTGAAACGATGGAAAAGCCAATTTTGCCTGATTTTGGTATGAAATGATGATGCACGAAAATAAACTCTCAAGGAGAATAAGAACAGAATGTATATGAACTGCAAATTGCACATACTTATTGGACACTCGGCAATCTTGGTAAAAATTACTGAAAGTTAATTTGCAATGCTCAAAGTAACAGCAGACAAACAAAATTAATATTACTGGTTACGTTTGGCAACATTGTTGCAATTATACTCATGCATTTAAATTTGTTATTCTAACTACCAGGTGGTCTCTTTGGGATATGTATGAGATGAAATATTACATAAAATGGGAATGTAAAATTGTTTACCTATTACAGCTCATATCGCTTTAACAGACCATGGTACCAGTCTTGTAAGGTCATGGAAAAGGCAGCTTTGAAAGTTTTGTATGTTTAAAAGGTGTTTATTTGTTTATTGTTGTTTAACGTCCCACTCAAGAATATTTCACTCATATGGAGACGTCACCAAATGCTGGTGAATGGCTTCAAATTTTGGCCTATGCTCGGCACTTCTTTAACGTGCCGACACCTACTACTGTGACACAGGACCTCCAGCTTTTACTGTCTCATCCGAAAGACAGGAAACCAACCTGTCGCCGCCGGGACTCAAACTCACGACCCAGAGTTGAGCGCGCTACCGACTGAGCCACACAACAATTCTTAATAGGTGGAGGAGAGAACCTGGATACAATGTTACCACGGCATCAGCGTTCCACAAGTAAACTGGCAATCTTTCTGACATAATCAGCTTATAATCAGTTTCAGTAAGACTCAATACTGTGTTGACTACTGAATAGAGGTGAGAGACCTCATGGTTTGAAGCATGATGATCTAATCAATCAACCATGGAGGCCTCAGCCTTTGAGGACAGGTTCTACTTTATAAACCTTCTTAAATAATTCACATACAGAACAAGATTTTCAGAAGACAATAAAGCTCACCGAAATGGGTGTAACTTTTCAAAATAAATATTTGACCCATACCTGTTAGGTTCTAAGGTCACAGCACTGATAACATTTTTATTACTTGCAGCTCAGGTTAAAAATTTTGAAAAGTATATTAAAGTCCAAGGTTAAGTTCACTTGGTCAAAAGTCAAGGTACCAAATGATGGCTCTGGTCATAAGAAATATATATGTGAAATATCAAAGCCCTATCCCTTATGGTTTGAAAGATAAAGCCAAGGTTTAATAAAATTTTAAAAAGTAGGTCAAAATTCAAGGTCAAAAATCAAGGTATCACATGAAAGCTCTGGTAATAAAAAATCTATAGGTGAAATATCCATGACCTATCCCTACATTGTAGGTTTTAAAGTTATAGAAGGGATTAAAGTTTTTGAAAAGTAGGTTAAAGTCCAAGGTCAAAAGTCAAGGTACTAAATGAAAGCTCTGGTTATATGAAATCTATATGTGAAATATCAAAGTGTTAAAAGATATAGCCAAGGTTGAAGTTTTTGAAAAGTAGGTCAAGTTCAAGGTCAAGTCGAGGTACCAAATGAAAGCTCTGGTCATAAGAAATCTATAGATGTGAAATATCAAAACCCTACCCCTAGGTTTAAAAGTTATAACCAAGGTTAAAGTTTTTGAAAAGTAGGTCAGAGTCAAAGGTCGATGGCACTGTGTCAAAAGTCAAGGTACCATACATGTATGAAAGCTCTCCTCATAAGGAATCTATATGTGAAGTATCTATATTTTGTCTACGGACACCGACGATGACAATGTCGATGACCACAATGATGACGCTGGTGGTATGGCATTAGCTCTTCGGACTTTTGTCCCAGCAAGCTAAAAATGTCTAATTACTGACCTTTTTTAGTTACATCTATTTACATTGTTAAGTCAATGTAAATTTATTCAATCCTATTCAAGTATTTATCAAAAATGTAAGTGTAAGCAAAAATAAAATTTGACATTTGAAAGATTCCTTTAAAACAATTTTATAATTCAAATAGACCTTGAGTCTTCACTTCAAAGAAAATATTTAAATGAAATGTTTAAATCTCATCTAGTGCACTCTGTATCTGCACAAATTAATTCATTTACATGGATCGAAATATCTTTGTAACATTTACACTTAAAAACTACATAGGTTCGTTTTTCCTACAAAACTATGGCAGTAGTGCAAAAATATGTAGACAAGCAGTAGAGACGAACCAGGAAGTTTGTAACCTTAAAATGTTACCTTAGTTACATGTATCATACACATTTCTACTGTATACAATGAAACACATGATTTATTCCACCAAAATAACAAATACAATACAAGGTTGACAGTATGAACCAAAACTCTTTAAAGACATCAAAAGTACCAGCATGTTGAAAATATTAGGTTTTTCTACTAAAAAAAACCTGGTTTTTGTATGATATATCTTCTGTGTAATCTTTGCTTTGATTTTATCAATTGCAAAAATGACACAAGACATTTTTCATAATGGATTATATTTACTCTGTGGTACTAGGGAGACACCAATGTTGTGGTAATGGGAAGACCACCTGTCTTGAAAGACCACTGTCATAAAAGATCACCTGTCTTGAAAGACCACTGTCATAAAAGATCACCTGTCTTGAAAGACCAGTGTCATAGAAGACTACCTGTCTCATGAGACCACTGTTAAACATTACCTGTCTTCTGATACCACTATAATAAAAGACCACCTGGCATGTGATACCATTTTCATGGGAGACGACTGTCATAGAAGACCATCAGTCTTGTGAGACCACTGTCATAGGTCACTTGTCTTATGAGACCACTGTCATTGGAGACCACACTGTCATAGGAGACCACTGTCACTAGAGACCAATGTCATAGGAGACCATTGTCACAGAAGTCCACTGTCAAAGGAGACCACTGTCATAGAAATCACTGCCACACACATGTAGGGGATGACTCATAGGAGAGCACTGTCATTGGAGAGCACTGTCATAGAAGTCCATTGTCATAGGAAACTATTGTCACAGAAGACCACTGTCATAGGAGACCACTGTCATAGAGACAACTGTCATAAATGACCACTGTCATAGTATACCAATGTCATACACATATAGGAGACCACTGTCATGAATGACCACTATCATAGGAGACCACTGTCATAGGAGACCAAGGTCATAGGAGACAAATGTCATAGGAGACCAGTCATAGAATACCACTGTCATACACATGTGAGACCACTGTCATAGAAGACCGCTGTCACAGGAGATCACTGTCATAGGAGAAGATTATCAATGGAGACCACTGTTATAGGAGACCAAGGTCATAGGAGACCACTGTTATAGGAAATTTATCTACAGATAATTTGACTTTCATTGTGCAAAACCAAGGGTTTTATTTAAAGATTTTATCTACAGATAATTTGACTTTCATTGTGCAAAACCAAGGGTTTTATTTAAAGATTTTTACTTGACAAGGTCAAGGTCATTACTGATGAAATTTAAAAGATATCATTTGTTTACTAGTACATTGTAATCATTTGCTCCAGTCAGCTGTTTTAAAAAAATGTTTACAGTGAATAATGATGGTTATCTCATCTATATTTTGTATTTTGAGAATTGAAAAAAAAACAAGGTCTCTACAAATGTGGTCATAACTTAAAAGGTGAAAATATCAACAATGAATCTCCTAATCATCATAGAGCAACACCATTCTCACAAAATGGCATACAATGCCAATTCTTTTGAATATAATTAGCACTTCTGGTGTTGCCACGAACTTAGTCTGCAAAATGTCTGTTAGTACAGTAATTAAGTATGTACCTCATCAAACTTGTTTAGAAGATGACTTTTTCAGAGTTCATGGAGAAAGAAAATGAGTCTATAGTATATTATTGCATTTGGGTCATTTCTAATGGTTAATGTTAAGTTGCTTCACAAATAGCCTTTGGCTGTGCAAGCTGCGCTCTTTAATAATCTTTTATAGTAATTAGTGTTCACGCTCACGGCAATTAATGGGTTGACATGGAGTCAAGATCATATAGCTATATAGGGCTACATTTTGTACAAGTACACAAGTACACAATAGCGTAGTTTCTAGTTTTATTTCACAAACTTGACTTTACACATGGCAGGACAGAGAGAATTAATTTAACACAGGAAAATCTTAAGATAAAATTTATCAATGTTATCTGATCATTTTTTATAATAAAAAAATTGTGGGAAGATCATCATTAAAGTAGCCTATTAGTGTTTATGTTTGTTTGTTGTATTGCTGTTTAATGCCCGCCCCACTCAAGAATCTTTCACTCATATGACGTCACAAAATGCCGGTGAAGGGCTTCAAATTTTGGCCTATGCTCGGCACTTACGGCCATTGAGCAGTGAGGGTTCTTTAACGTGCTGACACCAACTGCGACACAAGACCTCAATTTTTACTGTCTCATCCGAAGGACAGGAAACCAACCTGTCGTTGGCTGGACTCGAACTCACAACCTCAAGATCAAGAGTCCAGAGTGCTACGGACTGGGCCAGGCCGGCTCTATTAGGAGTTTAAATGTGGTAGTGCCGATTTTATTATATGTATAAAATAAATAAAATAATAAATTAGAAACCATCGGCTGTATAGACAGTTATTATTTCAGCATATAAAATATCATTCATCCTATTCACGATGCATGGCACACTACTAACAATTTTACTGATACTGACTATAGATCTCGGACATACTGACCATATTGACCTCTGACATGAAATTGTACTGTTTCCGTTGGTTGTAAGAATTGGCGGGTATTTCTATTGTTTCAGACAGAGTCCTGATAGCGCACTTCAGAGAGAAGGAGCGTATATATTTATATATTTTGCCAAAACTATACACACACCATACATTGTATCTGACTACAAATGAATGTCATCTGAATATACATCAGATCAAGCAAGATCATAGACTGTCGAATATATATATATCAACCCAATTCCATAAATTGGTACGATATCCTATTATATACTTTATATTTTGTCAGAAATAATTCTTGTATAGTTGTATCATAGATAACTATAATTGTAAAGATAATGAGGCTTTATGTTCCGTTTTATTATAGTTTTTGTATACCTTGTCAGTAAGAGTTACCCCTCTTTTTGAAAAAGTAAAGATCCGCTCGAGTTGATAAACAGCATATCTAATTAATATATCATTTTGTGTATTATATTCAAACACTGTGTCGAACTACTGACTGTGATCTTTTTGTGCTTTATTATTGTTATTACCATGTCTTACCTTGTTTTATTTATCTATATTTTAGGGTTGAATTAAAAATATATTTGATCTTCAAAGATCATGATTCTGTGCGTGGAAGGATCCACGAAAATAAACTATTGAACCTGATTACGGACTCGTTGTGTATATACAAAACATGACCCCACTACAAATGGCGCCCAACGTATAAATCCTAGATCCACCACATGTATAATAAAGATTACATTGATTCATTGGATTGCCGCACGAAGTTTTTTTTTTTCGTGTAATTCTAAGTGACTGGACACTTATATTCATGTATATATGAAAAACTAATATCACACCTTAGTGATTTATTATTGAACTCATATTGACAGTTTCGTCATATTTTGTGTTTGTGCTTTCATAATCCTGCTGTATAGGCTAAATTCATTGTGAATCACAGTCTACGACACGGTAAGGTTTATTTTTCAATAATTATATCACAATTGTTGTCCAAATACCTTATTTTTGATAAACACATTGTCATGCTTGGGTGAATCACAGGTAAATTTTAGAAAAGCTGATTATATCGAGTATATATACTTCGTCTGATTCAGACTACTCAATTATATACATATTAATAGTAGCCTGTAGTAAAGAACAGCGTTAAAGAGAGTGTTCGTGTGTCATACTCTAACGATTAACGATCTATCCTATAGCTTTACATACATAACACAGTACATACAGTTAACAATCATTCAGTGAAGAATTCTAATTGAATTAATTACAGATAAGTTTTGTGTTTATATTGTGTAGTAAGACGCCGCATACTGACAGTGACAGTTCAGTTGTTGACTTGATTTCATTACTGCATGTTCTGCACATAATCATATATCAGCTTAACTTTGCACCGAATGTGTACACCTTGTACATTGTATCATGTATTCAATTTATACACAGTGTATGTTTCAGTTTGTCATATTCTGAATTCACATTCGAAATTAAACGTAAATTCAATTTCAGATTTTGTAATAAAATTTCTTTCAGGTTTAATTTTTTTTAACCTGAATTAATTCATCAACAGTTTGTTTCTATTTCAGGAAATAAGTATTAATCAACATATCTGTTTATTTATTCATAAAACAATTTCAAATACAATTTGCAATCTTTCTTTCAGCATTTAACTATACAATATTGTACATTGGTGCATTAGGTAAATAATTTTGTAGTATTGATATTTATATTTTAATCCATCTGCATTGTTGAATCAATCCATCAAGTCAATTGAACAAAACAACAACTTAGGTCAATTAAGAGAATATTATAGTCATGTCTGACCTAAGTAAAGATGAACTTGAAGCTATTGGAGCTGCTTTTAAAGAAATGGGTGTGAAGCCTAAAGCGCAAACAAAAGAAGAATTTCAAAAGTGGATGCTAGATTTCACAAAGGCAGTAAAACCAAAGTCATCAGGAGCAACTGCACAACAAGAAGAACAACAAGTTATATCAAATAGCTTTCAAATAGCAAGATTACCTAACTTTTCAGGTGATAAGAAAGGAGATGTTACTTTTGATTTATGGAAATATCAGGTAGAATGCTTAGACAAAGAAAAGTACTCTTCATCAACCATTGGCCAAGCAATTCGTCGATCATTGCGAGGTGAAGCTGCACGTGTAGTCATGAGGCTGGGTTCAGATGCCTCTGTTGCAGAAATCATCCACAAACTTGAGAGTATATTTGGAACCATTTCCACAAAATCTAGTGTGCTATCTGAGTTTTTCAGTTCACGACAACGTGACGATGAAGATGCTGCTGCTTGGGGATGTAGATTAGAAGATATAATGAATAAAGCATTACATCTAAAGCAAGTCAAACCCTCGGAAACCAATGAGATGTTGCGAAATATGTTCTATGAAGGACTGAAACCATCACTTCAAGATACCATAGGATATATGTTCGACAAAACACAAGATTTTGATGAATTGCGAACAGCTGCAAGAAGGAAAGAAGAAGAGATGAATAAGAGGAAAGGACCTACTGAACATGTGAAAGCTGTAACAACTCTAAAGCCACAGATATGACAGAGATGAAGAAAGATGTACTTGATAAAAATATCTACACAAGATCTGAGACACAGCCACACCAACCATACAATGACAGAAATAGATCTAGTAGGACAGACAGAAACTTTAGATCATATATAGGACATCGTGGCAACAGAATACCTTACAACAACAGATATGGACAACAACCCAGAGATTATAATCAGTCACAAACTGATAACCAAAGAAAACATGAGTATACAGAGCCTGTATGCTACAGATGTGGTCAAGAGGGACACATTGCTGTAGGATGCAGAGCCAACCTTGACCATTCTAAGCATCCTTTAAACTGGGAAGACCTATGTCAGGGCGCAGACAATAGGTCAAACCTATGAAAAGCGTCATACTGGAATTTCAGATAAGTTAGTTGGTGAAACATGTGAAATTGACTTAACTATAGACACTATTAATACCAAAGCACTTTTAGATACAGGTTCAACAGTATCAACACTGGCTAATTCATTTTACCAACAACATCTGTCACACAAAGTCATACAGACACTGGATACCTTATTTAATCTACAGTGTGCAGACGGAAATTCATTGCCATACAAAGGTTATATTGAAGCAGATATACAGGTACCAGGACTTCAAAATGACAAAAGCTACCCGTGTTTATTTTTGATTGTAGATGACACCAGCTATCATCAACAGGTTCCACTCCTATTAGGAACTAACATCATCACCAGCTTACTAGAAGATACCAAATCAGATCATGGTGTGAGATACTTACAGAAAGCGAGACTACACACACCATGGTTCCTAGCCTTTAGATGCTTGGAAATGAGAGAACGAGAACTACACAAAAGGAATTATAAATTAGGAATCATCAAGTCAGCTGAAACATCAAAGATAACATTACCATCGAATAGTAGAACAACAGTGAAAGGATATATAGATAGACATACACCATATCAACCAACATGTGCTATGTTACAATCAACACCTAATTCATCTATACCAGAAGACTTGGACATAGTGCCTACTATTATTACTTACACATATGGACAACACGATATCATCCCAGTGCACATATGTAATATTACAACAAGGACAGTAACTGTGACACCAAGATCTGTGTTATGTGAACTTCAGGCTGTAAACGTTGAAGATTTACCACCAAGAACCAATGATGATCAACCAGATATAGAAATAGATCAGATCAACATTGCTACAGAAAACCTTACTGCAGACCAATACAAAGAAGTAAAAGATTTTCTAAAGGATAACAAAGATATATTCTCCTGGAATTCTACAGATATTGGACATGTAACTACAGTGGAACATCATATAGATCTCACAGACACTAGACCTTTCAAACAATGCTCACGAAGAATACCTCCATCAATGTATCAAGAAGTCAAAGATCACATACAACAACTGCTAGATGCTAACATCATCAGAAAATCCAAGTCACCATTCTCCAGTAATGTAGTACTCATCCGTAAAAAGAACAATGACCTGCGCATGTGTGTCGACTACAGACAACTCAACAATAGAACGAAGAAAGATGCGTATGCCCTACCGCTAGTGGAAGAAATTCTTCAGAATCTTAGTGGAAATTCCTACTTTACAGTACTAGATGCTAAGTCAGGATACCATCAAGTCAACATCAAAGAAGCTCACAAAGAAAGAACAGCGTTTACTGTAGGACCTCTAGGATTCTACGAGTATAAACAGAATGCCTTTTGGTTTATCCAACAGCCCAGCCACATACCAAAGACTTATGGAAGAATGTTTAGGCGACCTTCACCTCAACATCTGTTTTTATATTCCTAGATGATCTGATCATATTCTCCAACACCTATGAGGAACATCTAGAAAGACTGCAAAAAGTATTCAACAAACTGAGAGAAACCGGACTAAAGCTATCACCAAAGAAATTCAACTTCTTAATGGAACGTGTCAAATATGTAGGACATATAGTATCCAAGAATGGCATAGAGACAGACCCTGATAAAACAGAAAGAGTAAGAAATTGGCCCACACCAAAAACACCAGAAGAAGTTAGAAAATTTTTGGGATTCATAGGCTATTACAGACGCTTCATACAGAATTTCAGCAAAATAGCGAAACCACTTACCATCTTAATGCCTATACCAAAAGATAAGAAGAAAGGAAAACATACTGAAAAAAAGAAATGGGTTTGGGGACAAGAGCAGGAAGAAGCATTCACTAGACTTAAGGATCTCTTAGTATCACCACCAATCTTAGGATTTCCGAATTATTCTCTACCGTTTGAACTTCACACAGATGCCAGCACAAATGGATTAGGAGCAGTTCTCTACCAGATGCAGGAAGGAAACAAAAGAGTTATCAGCTACGCTAGCAGGGGATTAAACAAATCAGAAAGGAATTACCCAGCTCACAAATTGGAATTTCTGGCACTCAAATGGGCAATAACTGAAAAATTTCATGATTACCTCTTTGGCAACAACTTCACAGTTTTCACTGATAACAACCCTTTAACTTATGTACGCTCCACAGCAAAACTAAACGCTACAGGATATAGATGGCTAGCAAACCTATCGAATTACAACTTTGATATAGTGTACCGACCTGGAAAAAGAAATGCAGATGCAGACGGACTGTCTCGCATGAATCTCAGAGATGACACAAAGCATGTAGTGAAAGAGTCGGTGAAAGCCATATGTCAGTCAGTTCACACTGACACATTGATTGATTGTCTTGCCATCAATCCCGAGATACTGGACAGCAACATTAGCAGAACACCTTTAGTTGAAACCGAAGACGTTGATTGGAAGTCAAGACAAGATAATGACCCTATTATCAAAGAATGGAAGACGTTTCTAAAACTAGGGAGAAAACCAAACTTACATCAGCTTACAAAATGTCCTGACTCATATGCCTTTTTGAAAAATTTCCATTGTTTATTCCTTGAAGATGATATTCTATTCAGAAGAACCAAGATTAATGGAGAAAACAGAAAACAACTAGTGCTACCAAAATGCTACATCACTTCAGTCCTAGATCATCTTCACAACAAATTCGGACACCCAGGGAGAGAAAGAACATTATCTTTAGTACGAGATCGCTTTTATTGGAATGGCATGTTCAGAGACACTGAAGACTGGATAAAGAATTGTCGTAGATGTGTTGTTAGGAAAACACCACTTTTACAGCGTGCACCACTTATCAACATCAAGACCACATACCCATTAGAGCTTGTGTGCATTGATTACCTTACTCTTGAAAAATCTAAAGGAGGATTCCAACATATTTTGGTAATCACGGACCACTTCACGAGATTCGCTCAGGCGATTCCAACCAGGAATATGACTGCGAAAACAACAGCTGATGCATTGTTTGACAATTTTATCACTTATTATGGCATACCCACCAGACTCCATAGCGATCAAGGAGCTAATTTTGAGAGTACCATCATAAAAGAGTTATATCACATCACTGGTATGACCAAATCAAGAACAACACCTTACCATGCAATGGGAAACAGCATGACAGAAAGATTCAACCAAACACTTTTAGATATGTTAGGGACCCTAGAACCACAGCAGAAATTGAATTGGAAACCTCATGTGGCCCCATTAGTGCATGCTTACAATTGCACTAGGCACGAAAGTACAGGCCAATCCCCACATTATCTAATGTTCGGCAGAGAATCAGACCTTCCCATTGACTTGGCATTTGGCATAAACAACCAAGAAAAGAAATCTCTCACGAAACATATAGAAGATCTGAGACAGAAACTTAAGAAAGCTTATGAAATTGCAACAGATACTGCAACACAAGCCAGAAAGAAACAAAAAGAAGGGTATGACCTAAAAGCAAGAGGTTCCTATATCAGTGAAGGTGACAGAGTGCTAGTCAAAATAGTGTCATTTGAAGGAAAACATAAGCTATCTGACAGATGGGAAGAGGATACATATATAGTAGTCAAGCAACCAAATCTAGATATCCCAGTGTATGTAGTAAAGAGAGAAAACAGAGAAGGAAAGAAACGAACCCTCCATAGAAACTTATTACTCCCTATAGGACACTTAGATGAGTTTAAAACGCCAGAAAATAGCAGACCACCAGATAATTACAGACCACGTCCAGTACCAAGAAAAAGACAAACAAAACCAATGGCTAAAGAAGCAGCTGAAACACCCCAAATCAATAATCACGAAAAGACAGAAAATGACAACACTAGTGATTCAGAAGAAGAAGATAGAATTCTACAAACAAAGGTACCGTTACCACCTGAAACAGATCAAGACATCCCACAAGATGTAACTAAAGAAGCTATTTCAACAGATAATAGTCATATGAAAGATGTTGAGACTGCACAATCAGATAACAATGAAACTGAATGTCAGCAACTTCCAGATGGCCAGAGTAATAGTAATGATAATGAAGTAGAAAGTTCAGTTGGAGGACATCTATCTGACAGTGAGAACACACTAGATGTTGGTCAAAGTAACGAACCACCAAGACGCAGTGAAAGGCAAAGATCAAAACCATCATGGATGACAAGTGGAGAGTATAAGACAAATTCCATACAACCTTGTAATTGGCAAGAAAAAGTCCAATATTTACAAAATCTTATCATTACAGGCACTTGCAAAGAATATGAAAAAGATCTTGTAAAAACAATGTTGAAAATAATTAAACAATAGATCAATTTTCATTTGATGAAATCCTAGTACTGGTATAAATGATAATTTTATTCAAATTTTAAACATAACAAACTATTGTTGAATATCGAGTAATTCATTTAGTAATATACTAGATTTATCTCCCATTGTAAAACATTATTGATGATATCATTCACTGTAATACATCATATTATAGTTCAGAAATGATAGACATTATAGACATGCTAATAAGGTGAACATAATCAATTGGATTCACTATGAAATATTAGTTGTATTAAAGCTGTACATAAATTTTATTTCAATTCGGAATTGACCGTATTCAAATGACGGGACGTCATTTTCCGAACAGGGGGAGTATGTGGTAGTGCCGATTTTATTATATGTATAAAATAAATAAAATAATAAATTAGAAACCATCGGCTGTATAGACAGTTATTATTTCAGCATATAAAATATCATTCATCCTATTCACGATGCATGGCACACTACTAACAATTTTACTGATACTGACTATAGATCTTGGACATACTGACCATATTGACCTCAGACATGAAATTGTACTGTTTCCGTTGGTTGTAAGAATTGGCGGGTATTTCTATTGTTTCGGACAGAGTCCTTCAGAGAGAAGGAGCGTATATATATATATATTTTGCCAAAACTATACACACACCATACATTGTATCTGACTACAAATGAATGTCATCTGAATATACATCAGATCAAGCAAGATCATAGACTGTCGAATATATATATATATCAACCCAATTCCATAAATTGGTACGATATCCTATTATATACTTTATATTTTGTCAGAAATAATTCTTGTATAGTTGTATCATAGATAACTATAATTGTAAAGATAATGAGGCTTTATGTTCCGTTTTATTATAGTTTTTGTATACCTTGTCAGTAAGAGTTACCCCTCTTTTTGAAAAAGTAAAGATCCGCTCGAGTTGATAAACAGCATATCTAATTAATATATCATTTTGTGTATTATATTCAAACACTGTGTCGAACTACTGACTGTGATCTTTTTGTGCTTTATTATTGTTATTACCATGTCTTACCTTGTTTTATTTATCTATATTTTAGGGTTGAATTAAAAATATATTTGATCTTCAAAGATCATGATTCTGTGCGTGGAAGGATCCACGAAAATAAACTATTGAACCTGATTACGGACTCGTGTATATATACAAAACCTGACCCCACTACATAAAGACAACTCTTAACAAAACATGACAACTCATTAACAGGTCAATTGGTGACAAATTGTCTGGTCAACTAGTTCAACTAGTCACCGGGTTACAAATTGACCAAGACAGGTCCAGTCATCATTATAATGAAGAATTTATAAACTATGCAACTGAATGTAACAATCTTGTTATACACTGTATAATGTGAAAGAGAATTAGATTATTACATTATAAAAAAAAACATAGGATGATAAAAAATAAAGAAAACAAAAATGAAGAAATTGTGAATAAAAAGATTTTGGGGTGACTATCCCGGAAACTGAAAGAGCCACTCCTGTGAAGTATCTGACCATCAGTACGTAAACACGCGTTCATTCTTGAATGATATTGGCATTAAAAGATGTAAAGTTAAAAAAAAAAAAGGGATAGGTCACACGAGTTTTACTTCTGAAGCTATAAAATAAGGGAGAATCATCCCCTATTTCGCAAATTGTTCACATGTGTTACATTTTTTTTTTCAAAGACATAAACAAAGACCGGACTTTTAGTTTCTAGGATCGAATTTCACGTGGATTAATAAGGACACAGCACTGGGAGTGTGACAGGAAAACAATTCACGTTTTGAGGCTTTACAGTTTACTTACCACTTTTACACGGCATCTTAAAACAAAACGGAAATATTTTATAATTCAACTTTTCCCTGTTTTTTGTTTAAGTTCAAGTTACGTCATCTGGACCACGAGGTTTTTCTCATTGTAGATCTAGATATATGTGCATGGCAAGCATGGATTTCTATTTGTGTACAACGCCATTGACGTTACAAATGAGAGAGACATTTTTATTGGTTCCTTGGTATTAGAGAAGTAATCCAGTGGTTGATTGGCCGAGAGGAAATGGAGCGCATTTGGAAAGGGGGCATCTCAAAACATATTAATGGATGAGTCATAATTTAACAATAGATCTCAAGCTTATGTCACTGATTTTAGTAACTGGTATTAGGTAGAGTTGAAAGAAAAGAAATGTTTGAAACAGAGACATGTATTAAATATTAGGCTCTATATATCTCAGAAGCGATGAAAAGGACTCCAAAGGGTTCTTTCAATATTTACATTTCTACAATTTTTTTACAAAGAATTTGCGAGGTGTCCCCATGGTATTTCGTATCCTTCTCAAAGCCAATCAATATTTTAACTTCACGAAAGTTGGGTTGGATTTGGCACTGGTTGGTGGTCATAAATGACCGTGTGTGTCTTGAATGGTTTCAAAGCCGTCAAATACAAGCCGTTAAAAACATGATTCTCGGTTGCCATCCGTTGGTCGAAGTCCCGATGTTTCGAACTGTTTTTGGATGGTACCTTGAACTTCGACTCATATATATATATATATATATATATATATATATATATATATATATATATATATATATATATATATATATATATATATATTGAATTGTATAGAGGAGACCGAGCCCCTCAACTCTGCCTCCTCCTTTGTTGGCTGAGGACAATGTAATATTTTCAATACATTTAAATATTGTTCATTACCAGTAACATGATTAGTGTTAGTTTGGATTTATTCCTTGTGCTTTTGTGTAGCTCTATAATGTGTGTTTGATGTTATTCTCTCTCTCTCTCTCTCTCTCTCTCTCTCTCTCTCTCTCTCTCTCTCTCTCTCTCTCTCTCTCTCTCTCTCTCTCTCTCCGGTAATTGGTCATGCAGACATATGAAATCCTCGTACTCCCTAGCCAGGTGGAGTTGTAGGGGTTGATGTCAAAACCCTGGCCATATACCATAATAAAATTTATTAAATAAAAAAAATACATTTCTATTTTACATTTTATTTCTTTTTCAGTTCTTCTTATAGAAAATAAAATATAATAGAACAAGGTTACTTCCACCAGCGATATATAAAGCCAGCGATGTATAAAGCTAATATGTTGCTGATAAAGCTAATTAGCTTTATATATCGCTGCTTCCACCAGTTCAAATTCTTGTGACTGGGTATCGCTTACTATCAGAAATATCAGCAATATGTAAAGCTAATATATATCGCTGGCAATATACAACACTTATATTTTCTTTTATTGACACTGTTTTCTATTTTTCTCAAGTGCAAAAAATATTTATTTGCAAAATTTATCTTAAATATATTTTACAAAATATGGCCTATAGGCGTAGGAACCGGGGTAGGGTTCTGTCATGTTTTAATTTCTGAATTTACTCGGGGTGGGTGGGGGTAAAGTAAAATTATTAACTTGTTCTGGGGAAATTAGCTGTATTTCACAGTTGTACGTGTAGTGCAAGTGACACGGGTCTTGGTGCACGACTGCAGGAAAGAATAAAAAAAACTTGTATTCTGTTGAGACGCTGGCATTAAAGTGTAACAAAATTTCCCGACTTTGCGTTTCCTGCAGGTGACCAATCAAAATTCATAAACTTATGTGTTTCCATGACAGTAAAGATTTTCTGACCATGAGTGACCAATATGACCAGGACACCTGTCCCCGTCCTTTCAATTGTTAAAAGATAAGCACAATGTAGGTATTCATTAGTTTGACCAACAAGAGTATTGTCCGGCTAATTTCTGTGACAGAACAAAATCTTTTTCCATTACGTAAATAAACAATTCAGAGGTTTTTTTTCTCACTTGTTGTAGCCGAATATTTTTCTAAAAGATTAGGAATGTGTACATCCACTATTACTGTAGATCTGTAAATATGTTCACTGACGGCCGGAAAGGTGATCACCTGTGTTTACTTTAAGACATAACCTGACCTCTATAGCTTAAAAATAGTTTGGAATTCATACTCATAAATTCTTTATGTCTTACTAAATTTATACATTCATGATTAAACGAATATATTTAAGTTTTACAATTATATAAAAATATTTGACAATTTTAAAATAAATTAATTAAAATTTTGAATTTACTCTGGGGGGGGGGGATACAAAAATTAAAACATGACAGTTCCTTGAGACCTGTCACACTTTTTCGGCACATAGCCTACAAGCAAAATTCTTTTATCATCACAACGAAAGCAAATTGTTTCAATTTTGAAAAAAAGAAGCCCCCCCCCCCCCCCCCTTTTGATTTGCTGAAATGGGTGTTAGGTGCGGAGCAAGCTCGAGGCGAAAAGATGCATACACATCATATTCTAAAACTTTAACTGAACAAAAAATATATATTATAACTCACGGACAAAAAACATATTATTAATCAAACAGGCATATATACCTCGAGTTATATATCGATAATATTATCGAAAATTTGTCATGTTTTAAGTTTTGAATTCACTAGGTGTGTGGTAAAACAAAATTTAAAACAAGAAACTGTAACTACCACACACCTAGTAAATTGAAAAATTAAAATATGACATACATATCGCCGACGGGTCGCAGTAAAGAGTTTCTTGCTGAGACTACGGGAATATGAATACACAAAATGTAAAGGAATTATGGTATGTAATTTAGGTAAGTATATCTAGTATGCTTTTAACATTTAGAAACACATAATATAATTTTGATCTACATCATATATTCTGTATATCTTTGACCATGTTGATATATATTGATGTGATTTACATACTTAAATATTATGTCTATATATGGAGTAATGCTTGCGACGAAATAATTAATACAATACGGTAATCTCAGCGAAAAAATAAAGCCGGCTATCTGGAGTTTATATATATTGTTGTTAAAACTTTGTTAAGATATAAAAGAAAGTGAATAAATTCTATGTTGAACCTAGACAAGCGCGTCGGCGATGTACATAGGTTGCGCTTCGATTTTTTAACCTATTTATTATTTAATGATATCAATAAATGATTTTTAAAATTACAAATCGAATGATAAATATAAAAAATCCATGTAACTGTCTATTATTAGAAAATGAGTCTTTTGATATCAAATATTCATGTACATAATATTATTATTTTTTAATTAGAAAATTATTAGAATATAGGGAATAAATTCCAAAACGGCTTGTCACAATGTAGTCTATTCATGCTTTAGATTTTCTGATACTTTCTTATCAATACATTTGTACACATGTAATTCGTTCATGACAAGTGGCAGTTTTCCTTTTACAATAAAAAATGTCCAGATTGTTCCACATTTGAAAGTCCCGATTGTCCCGTAAATTTGTTTATCATTTTTACTTGTACATACCGAAACTGGGAGGTTATAAACATTGCTAGATCTCTGTTTTCTAAGACATAGAAACAGAGAGCACTGATCTAGGTACACTTGTATATCGGTAGGACTTTAACTAATAGATTTATACGTTGTACATAAAGTATAGGCTTAGATTTTTATCCAATAAAAATTCAAAAACTCACCCAATCTGCAGAGGTTTTCAGAGGATATTAACTCTTAGAGCTTCGGATCTCAAATGAGCTTACTGGGTCGTTTCTATTCTCATATATCTAAAAGTCACATGATTCACAATCTTAGACTTTAAAACTTATTTTTTTGGTAATTAATTTTAAAAGCAAATGGATAATTTTGTGATAGAGTGAACAAAAAAAACAACAACACTTGAAACAGAAAAACTACGTTTAATGTTGAGTGATAATAGTATAAAGTGTGTGTTTCATGTAGCACACTTTCCTCTGTACTGATACCGTGAAAATAGATCAATATGTCAACACGATTGTATCTTTACGAGATCAATATCTTACCGTGTCATTGGAAATGTCAGTCGTCTTACTGTATTTGTTTACTAAATAATGTCACACGATAGTGCGTGTCTGTGTTTACTAAGTAATGTCACACGATAGTGCGTGTCTGTGTTTACTAAGTAATGTCACACGATTGTGCGTGTCTATGTTTACTAAGTAATGTCACACGATAGTGCATGTTTGTGTTTACTAGATGATGTCACACGATAGTGCGTGTCTGTGTTTACTAAGTGATGTCACACAGAAGTGCGTGTCTGTGTTTACTAAGTGATGTCACACGGAAGTGCGTGTCTGTGTTTACTAAAAACCGTCACATGAAGTGCGTGTCTGTGTTTACTAGATGATGTCACACGGTTGTGCGTGTCTGTGTTTACTAAGCGATGCCACACGGTCGTGCGTGTCTGTGTTTACTAAAAACCGTCACATGATAGTGCATGTTTGTGTTTACTAAGTGATGCCACACGGTTGTGTGTGTCTGTGTTTACAAAGTGATGTCACACGGAAGTGCATGTCTGTGTTTACTAAGTGATGCCACACGGTTGTGCGTGTCAGTGTTTTTCGAGGACTAAGTGATGTCACACGGTTGTGCGTGTCTGTGTGTACTATACATTTATTGTCCTGGGAAGGGAGACATGAGGGCTAATACTATTACTACTACTTCTACTACCCAAGGCAAGTCATATTTCCCGAGGGCAAACCGAAATACAGAATCAATAAAGAATGTCGAATAAATTGCAAAGGTTTTTGCACGAGGGAGACATTACGCACGCGAGGAAGATGTGACGCACGCGAGGGAGACACGGAGTGTAGTCTCCCTGACACATGACGCCTCTCAATCAATCCCTGACTCTGTGTTTTATCAATGAGGTATGTAATAAGTGATGTCACACGAGAATGTGTCATTAGCTTGAGGAGTTTCTGGGAGGCTTCGACTTGAAATAAATTCAGGTCTATGACTAGAACGAAAATTGAAATTGCATACATGCAAGGTATGGAATTAGTGACTCACCACCACCACCATCATCAGCGACGACAAGAACAACAACAACAACTACTACTGCTGCTGCTGCTGCTACTACTACTACTACTACAACTACTAATACTGCGACTACTACTACTACTACTACCACTGCTACTACTAAAGCTACTACTACTGCTACTACTATTACTAATACTACTACTATTACTATATTACTGCTGCTGCAAGAAAGACAATTACGCTGTTCAAAGATTCTAGACCTCAAGCCGATGACTGTAAACTTCTACTGAAAAACGACGAGATCTTTCGAGCGTGCTACTGACTGAGCCGGGCCGGCTCACCTGGTAAAAATTTTAATATTACATATTACAGAAGCAACTGAAATATATAAAACTTTGACCAATTTACTTATACTTATTTTCATACAAACTTTCAACTGTTTCTACAGACCTATGTACATATATTGAAAGTTTTTGAGGTAGACAGGGAGAATATTTTGCAAAAATTTCAAGATAATAGATAAAAAACATCTGAATTATAAGGGCTAACAAAATGATATTAAAAAGTTAATATTTTTTGCACATGGGCATTTAAAAGTTGTTTGAATGATATTGATATCTATACTTGAAAATGAATAATTTGGATAACAGAAAATAGGGGGGTAGGTTTAAACTATTCTAAATACACCAAAAAATAATTTGGTGACCTCTGACATTTTTAATCTATTTGAAGATGGCACAGTTGTGACCAACCTTGACATATTTACATACCGACTGCTATTTCCTTCACTGCAAATATACAGACTGGTTGCGTTGTATATTTAATGCTTGACACACAGCTGTTCAATCATATGAAAAACCTCCCCCCGGAAAAATGAGTTTTGTATCCAGCTGACTACAGATTCACACAAAATGGTAATATATATAAATATAAGGATCGTTTTTTATTTTATGAAAAACATGGAATATACATGCAATGATTCATGGAAAAAAATTCCATGTGCAGTACAAATTTTTTTTCCATGAGCTATTGCATGTATATTCCATGTTTTTCAAAAAATGAAAAACAATCCTTTAATTTTTAAAAATTTGTATTTTGCCAAATTACCTTAAATGGACATTTCCCAGCTGTTTTTTTGTAAATAATGTCAATCATATTTTTTAAATTACTGTACAATTCATAAAATTTCTATTCACTGATCCATACAATGAACACTTTATTGATTACTACTTTATTCAAACAACATATGTACCCACTTTATATGTCACAGGTGCAGTGATACGCCATTTTTACCTTATTACATTATAGAAACTATAGTTTGATAGCTTAAAAGACTAAAAATTGGCACACTTTTTAAACCCGACTCATTTATACTTTCAACGTTTCTGTAAACTGTAAATCAGGGCCCAAAGTCACCAAATTTACTCAATACTCAAGCTCAACTTTTATTTCATTGTTTTGACTATAAAATTGTTTATAAAACTTTTGGATTTTAGTGATTAGGAAATATTATGATTTTTAATCATTTAAATATAAATTTTTAAATCACACTTAATGATTTTCCTGTAAAAAAATGAATAAATATGTTGAGTATAGTACGTACTCAAACATATTTTAAATTATTCTTAAGTTTTCTTCAAATGAGCAATAATTTTTATCATTATTTACAGTTGTAAGCCATCAATATACAAACATGTCCAGATACAGAGTAAACTTTACATGTTTTTACCTTAAAATCATGAAAAGTTAGTGGAGCTTGAGTACTGAGTAAATTTGGTGACTTTGGGCCCTGATATTATGGTATAAACTCAAATAAAGAAAGATAACTCTAGCTACTCACTTATATGAAGTTTATTCAAACTTTGATAATAAACAACTCACATATTGCATTCATAACCTACAAAATTATCACCCTTGTGTTCATGTGTTCTGTAGACTAATGTGTTTATTTCACATTACATTGTAGTGAACATTGTATTTAAAAGGTTTAATCTAGCAATACACCAGGAAACTGTAGGTCCAGATGTTACTTCAACACAATAAAATAAACTCATTGTCTCTCTCACTCCCTCTCATTACTTCTCTCTCATACTCCCAACTCTCTCCCTCTATCCTTTCTCTCTCAACCAACAAACTTCTTTCCCTCTATTCTTTCTCTCTTTGGGATATATTCTTGTACATACAATCATTAGGATTCCACTTAAACACTTTTCATTTGTTTTGGATCATTCCAATTCATTTTGTAGGGTAGACGGGTTTAGACTATCAATAATCAACTGTGCAGTCTACAAATGAAATATTCAGTTTTTCACAATGGGTTCATTCATGTATGCAAATTATTCAGTTTTAGACAAAATTCAGCTTTAACATCATTTACATTAACAACCCCCCCAAAAACAATACATTTCAGGATTTCTTTATAGAAAGATAATTGAGAAATGTGGAAGGCTTAACCACATGATAATTCCTATTACTGGTAATTAATTATGTAAGCATGGCAACATATTACCATGGTAACACAATAAGGTTCAGTCACCCAGCATTGTCAGTATATTGCCTTAAACAACATACTTGAACAAACACTGTATTTTCATCTCCATGCACATAACAATTCTTTGGAAAACATTGCAAACTCGTGAGTGATTAACCTATCCATCCCTGAAATAAAATTCAAACGGTCCATTCCTCTCTCTTTGATTAATGACATGACAACAACAAATTCTAAAAATTCTTCTTTCTTTTTCGTGTTCTACTCGCCTCATCCTTTTCCAGTTTCTCTAGCATAGATCGTGTTATTATACCTTGTGGCGTTGGTCGAACTGCATCAAACAATCCAACTTCCTCCTGTCGTTTTTTAGCAAAAACGACCAGGCTCTGAAAATCCAGATCCAGAAAATGTTATACATGTATGACACAAATCAATATCTTCACCATTTTTTTTTTAAAGAGTTATGTATTAATACAAAGATTTCAAATATGATGTTTACTTTTTGTTGATTTTCCAGCATTAACTTAAGGTTATAAATCATAAAACGTTTGTTTGATGTGACACCCAAATGGCCCGGACACAAATTTTAAGCAGTTTTGCCCACTTACTTTTTATTCTCAAAATCTGAAATTCATCCACTTTAAAATATCAAAATAAAATTAAAACAAATTTGCTTTCTGTCTGACTGTCCACTAAGCATGGCACATCATGCAATTAATTTTTTAATGATGGCCTTATGTAAAATGGAGTGTAGGAATATTTGAAAAGGTTACTTTAATACAGGTACTGTACAGTATGATGTCAAAAGGGAGGAAACTTTTAATTTTTCTGTATATTTCATATAAACCACATTTTTTCAAAATGATATTCCTAAAGTCATTTCTCAATCAATTTCAGTACAATTTTCACCATTAACCATTAATGAAGTGTCTATGTTTGCTTTGTTATAAATTTCCAGTTTAGTTTTATAGTACTGATGGGTTTTGCAGGATACATAATTCTTATGTGTCTTTTTAAAAATTCATGTATGTATGAATTGGGAATTGTGACTTAAAGAATTTCAGTTTCTGTTAAAAATTGCTGTATTTTAAAAACAGAACATTTCATTGTTATGAGCAAATATAACATGAACGTGTTAAACATTTCAAGTTAATGGTATGAGTTTAATTAAAGTTGCTTCAGAAATAACTCTCAATGAATGTTTTCAAAAAATGTGGTTTTATATAAAAAAAAAATGTCCTAACTTTTGTCACCTTCCTGTATTCCAACTAATAAAGATGACATTTGATTAAAAATGATCCCTCATTGCTCCTGTTTTCTGCTGTCGAATGGGCCATCTAATGAAAACTGATAAGAGATGTAATTCATTTTTGTAATAAAAAAATCGTCGGTCCACAGAATGCATCCAATATCGCCAAAGCTGAATTTAAGATGAACTGAATATTTTTTCAGTCGAAAAGAGGAATACCGTACAATCAAGGACAAATAGTGCATTGAAATTAAGATTTCCTTATTGAAAACTTTACTGATGTCTTGCAGTGAAAAATCATTTTTGACAGAGGAATCGACAATACCTTTTCAATTTTTGTAAAACAGTTACAGGGTAAATCTATTCCAATGCCTGCACATTTTAAGTTAGATCTTAATGACAGAAACTAATTTTTATTCCATGCTCATTTTATATAGTAGCTGACAGTAATTTTCATAATGGCAGATATTTTAAATTTTGTTATACATCCATTAATGACAAAGAAAAGTATTGTAAACAAAGTGGTCAGGTAGAGTAACAGCGTAGACAAGTAAAGACCACCGGGCCTCTAATAGCAGATGGGCAAATCTATATACAACAAACTTGGTTTGTACGAATTTATGTACATTATGAATCAATATATAATCCCAGACTGCACCTCAATATATTCTTAGTTGAAAAACAATTTTATAATGAATAATATAACAAATATTTGCCTATAACAAACCAATTTCCATGTCCCTTTACGACCCAACCAACGTCTTTTATAGAATTATAACGAAGTAACCAATATCATTAATTCGAAAGTCAATTGTTGACTTTTACGTCAAGCATATGTAGGCCTAATCTTTCTTGTGTACATTTAAAGTAAAAATGAAAACGTGTTTTCTTTTTACTTCATAGGAAAGTTTCTTTCTTTTTTCTTCTCAGGAACATTCATGTTTAGTCTGAATTTGGAGTGATTTTTGTTCTTAACGAATTGCATTGTAACCATTCAACCCCACTTCTCTGTAACTATATAACAAACTGTCCTTATAACGAATTGAAAAATAAGGTCCCTTGAAATTCTGTATATGAGGGTTTTACTGTACTGTATAACTGCAAACATTTTTGCCCTTTCATGAAAGAAAACATATTCACTCCATCTTAAATTTGCCCTAAGTTGTCTCATGGTTGGCATGTATGTTTATACTTCATTTATTTATCTTGAAAATTTCACACCCATCTTAAATTCGCCCTCTAATCTACGGGTGAAAATAAAACGGAAGTGAAATTTCCAGGTCACAGCAATTGTGAATAGGTAAATTCTGACACCCACCCCCTCATTTTTTTCACATGAGGCCTTGATATCTCACACAGTCTAAGAGTATCTCACCTGAAATGTCCTTGGTTCATATATACAAAGGTCATGTAAGACTTTTCTGTTTAACTGGACATTTGCCTGTAAAAGAACACACAATATATTTGAGAAACACAATGATATCATGAGTTCAGCTACTCAGTAACATTTTTAAGTCCCATAACTCTGGCAAATATATATTGCCGATTGCTCTAGACGTTATTCTAGATCTCAATTATATTAGGCAACATATGTGGTTAAAACCTGTGGAGCGTAACTCTAGTTATTGGATAGAAACTCAAACCTGTGGAGAGGAACTCCAGTTATTGGACAGAAACTCAAACCTGTGGAGAGGAACTCCAGTTATTGGACAGAAACTCAAACCTGTGGAGAGGAACTCCAGTTATTGTACAGAAACTCAAACCTGTGGAGAGGAACTCCAGTTATTGGACGGAAACTCAAACCTGTGGAGAGGAACTCCAGTTATTGGACGGAAACTCAAACCTGTGGAGAGGAACTCCAGTTATTGGACAGAATCTCAAACCTGTGGAGAGGAACTCCAGTTATTGGACGGAAACTCAAACCTGTGGAGCGTAACTCTAGTTATTGGACGGAAACTCAAACCTTTGAAGAGGAACTCCAGTTATTGGACAGAAACTCAAACCTGTGGAGTAACTCCAGTTATTGGACGGAAACTCAAACCTGTGGAAAGGAACTCCAGTTATTGGACAGAAACTCAAATCTGTGGAGAGTAACTCCAGTTATTGGACGGAGGCTCAAGACAAATGGACTAGCAGAAGGAAAACAAATGATATTCACTACAATCCTTGGTCTTATGGGCATAAAAATGTTATTATCATAAATAACAGAAGTCAACTGTAACACAAGATTGTAATTACAGTGTAACCCGCATTGACAGACCACTCTTATGAAAGACCACATTCTGAAAACCCTGCAGATAAATTTTATAATCCTTTAAATAAAAACTTTTCTGAGAGACCACATTTCATTGGCTGATGGGGTGGTCTCTCATGATCAAGACAGGACCCACTGTATCAACAAACTGATTATATGAATCTTCCCTCATTTCTGTTGTCCTACTGCATTTCAAAATGTTTTCTATATTTTATTAGGCTTAATGGGATGTTGATTAATTTTTGCCATGCCTACTTTTTTTTCTTCAATGTTGCTATGTTACCTTGACCTTTAACCTTGATGCACAATGAGCATCACAACAATTCCTCTCTCCATAAGGAGTATATGTATTAAGTCTGTATTTACTAAATAAAATTATTAGGATTATTTTTCTATTTTAACTTCAGGTACTTGTATTTGATATACAAAGATGAGCTACATACAGGTATAAAAAATCTGTTCTATATATTTCGCGACAATAAGGTCAGGTGCGGTGCATATACAAATACATGAAGTCAGGATCATTTAATCAATTACAAATGAAAAACTGGGTTTCTCAAGCAGTTTTCACCAAATATAAAAGAAAATAAGAACTTTGATGACTGTGCAATGTAGTAAAAAAGAAAGACAATTAAAAAAAAACACACTGCTAAAGCCCTTTTAAGGAAAGAAATTCAATTTATTTGATGGAAACCAAAATGTTGTAAACAATCAGATAGAGCCAGACAAAAACTACTGTCTTCCTGGAAATGTTTGCCTGTGGTTAGTTTTTCACCCCTTTACCACAGAAAACATGTTCACCCTATCTTAAATCTGCCTTAAATCACCATAGTCACATGAATTTCCATGCCCTAAGTATTTAGCTTTGAAAGTTTTGCCTTCATATTAAACTTGTCCTCTCATCTCGGGGCAAAAATTAAACCAGAGGAAAAATTTTCAGGTATACAGTTACATGTATAATGTTTCAATTTTTGAGTTGGGGTGGGAGTATATTTTACCTCTGTAAGTGCTTTCATAAAAGTTAGATAATCCATTCCATGTTCACCACAGGCAGCTGACAGTCTTATTTCCCATAACTGTCAAAAGGAAAATAACACTAGTTCATTAACAATTCAATGATAAGAAATGAAAAAAAAAATTAAAATGTTGAATGTATGGGCAAAAGGATATGATGAATTACACAGTATGAATTAATATACTGTGGAATCTTGTTATGTCGAAATTGGTTACCGTAAGTCAAAATTCCGGATATGTCAAAGTTGGAAGTCTGGTCCCGATTTTTAAAGATATAATAATATATCAATTAAAAATTTTAGTTATGGCGAATTCCAGATATCTCAAAGTAATAAGGGCAGTCCCGTGAGTTTCGAGATAACGGGAATCCACTGTATACATGTATTATGTAATGTCTTCCTATGTTATGTACAATTTTCTGTACACTACGCAAGTGTACCCAGAACAAATGAAGAAACACTTTCTAGGATATTTTTATCTGTCCCTTATCAAAGAATATCCCAAGAGAAAAATATTGTTGTGAAGTGATTGTGTTGAGAGGGCATGATACATTTTTACTGGCCCGGTCATGGTTTGCTGTGCAAGCCAGGGTATCATGCAAGGCAATAAACTCAATATACAAGAGAAAAATAAACATGAATGATATATGCAGAAATATATAGAATACAAAATACAGTGAACCCGCTTTACATCGACATTCATTATTACAGAATATTCGGTATTCGACAAGAATTGCTCGGTAAAAAACATACATGTACATAAAAAGTATTCATTATAATGGAATATTTGGTATCCGACTCCGACATCAGATTCCGGGAACAAATGTTCAAAGCTCAATGTAAATAAACTCTTTACAATGACATCACATACAACCCACCTGCTAACCCGGCAATTGTTATCAGTCTTGATTTTCATGGTTGAGATCACAGGTAAAAATAAATGTCAATAAAACTAAAACTTTATTTATAAAATGCATTTTAAAGATAATTGTATCAGCAATCTCTGCGCTTTTTTTTTTATTTAAGCAATAAAAAATCTAACTTGGAATCAGGAGGTATAGTCAGTCTCAGGCATTTCCGGCATTTTGTACATGATTCATGCATTTTACAACATCAACGATTTATGACTGATTAGATGAAAAAATAATTGTACATCAATGTTTACAAGATTAACCTGCATAGATTTAATTTATATATTTTCACAGTGATATTAATGTTGTTTTAAGTTTATTTATTCACATTATTCACATCGTACATATACAAGTGTAAATGATACTCAAGGGAGCTAACTATGAAATGCCCTGCGGGACTCGAACCTGCACTGACCAGAAATGAGAGACTTCATGGTTCAAAGCGTGATGCTCTAACCACTTGGCCACCAAGGCCATCACCCACAACTCTTTGGAACATATGAACAGCAAGTGTTCAAACTATCACAAAAACTGGTAACACCATGTTTACATTTCCCTCTCACTGACCCAGTATGCAAATGAGTATCTTGTTATCACACAGCCGGGAATACCATCAAACTTTTTGCATGAAATAAACAAGTCAAGTCAAATTATTTGCATGCAATTTGTTTGGTATCTAGCATCTCCCCCCCACACCAAAAAAAAAAAATACTAACCCCCCCCCCCCCCCCCCCCAAAAAAAAATTGTAAAAATTAATTGTAAGGATTATCGAGTCAAACAAAACATCACCAGCCAATCACAAGGGATTTTATGTCACATAGACATCCTTAATTAGGTACAGGGTCCTAAACTGGGAAATTTCAATTTGGAATTTTAGCATTTTGCATAGGCTAAATTCCTGACAAAAAATGTTTGAATACAATCCCTGACATTATTTACATTAATTTATTTTGTCATGGTAATTTCTCTTTTAAGATGAATACATTTCATGCTAATAAGTTAAAAAATGATGTTACAAAACTTGCGACTCATTTATCTCTTTATCAAATTGACAACATGGATTTCATCTGAACAGCAGTTACTTTTTTTAACTATACATAAAATAAATTAGTGTATGCAATAATGAACATAACTGGGAAATTCTCATGCTCACAAACACAAAAATATAGCTGATATTGCATTGGGAATAGGTCCTTTTCCTGGACCCAAATGTTGATGATATCAATCCCTGACATCATTTACATGTCCCATTTATTTGTCATTGCTTGTTTCTTTTTAAGATCCAGTTACCATTTCATGCTTTTAGATTAAGTAATTCAGCTAAAATTTTATTTTGTTTTTGGAATAACCATTCTATCAATGAAATATTTTTGAAGGATAAAGATATCTTAAAATAACTCTGGAAAATAGGTAACAGCCTCTCATTTTAAATTTTGCTCAACACAGTTACTTCCCTTGAACTGACGTTGCCATAAATTATGTGTATACAATAATGTAGGTAGATTGTCAAGGTAAATATGGCATTACATGTACTAGCAAATGACACAACAAGTGTTTATACATTGAATCACAACTTTGGGATTCAAAATTTCAAAAAGTTGACAAAAATGTGTACAACTTGACTTCCTGAGAATGTATGGGATCCATGAATTCAACAAGTGGCAATTTTTTTTTTTATCTATATATATATATTTTATATAGATATTTTATCTATCTATATGATTCGCGGTTACCGTTCACAAGTCATAGTCCTGATGTTTCAAACTTTTCTGCGTTGTCCCCGAAATTCCGACTCAGAGTAATGTATGTCTAATCCATGCAAGGCAATTTTTTTTTTATCTATTCTGCTTTCTAGACTGTGAACTTGTTACGCATGGATCTTTGGCAATGATCCAGATTGTGCCAATTTTATCTTATTATAGTAGTTTAGATTAAGTAATTCAGCTTAAATTTTAATTTGTTTTTGGAATAACCATTCTATCAATGAAATATTTTTGACGGATAAAGATATCTTAATTCACGGTCTGGAAGATGCAAAACAGCCTCTCGTTTTAAATCATAAATAATAAAACCTGATAGGGGAGAACACCTTATGGAGACCATCTGAATTTCACCAAGACATTTATCTCTTAATATGTATTATGTTTGGATAAATACTTCTTATTTAAGAAGATAGATTGTCAAACTGTGATATATCAAAGATGCTACTAGCAATTTTGAACAGTTTATACTACCCATCTTTGCCATTTCAATTCAAATACAGAAAAAGAAGCCTCTTTGGGATTCAAAAGAGGGAAATTTTGTTGGCATGAAAGATGTGTACAACTTGACTTCCTGGAGAAATATTGCCTCAATCAATTCAACAAGTGGAAATATGTGCGGTGAGCACATGCACACATTATAGAAATTCTGAAACTAAAAATCATATGATTTTAACCCAGATCCTGAGTATCACGAGCATCATAGTCCTGATTTTTCAAACTAGTTTATATAGTTGTCACTTGGTGAAATTCCGACTCATTGAAGTTTTATTGTCTAAACATTGTAACATACCTTCTTCATTTCAATTTTCTTCTGCTTTCTCGCCCGAGAAGAGTTAGACCCCACTGGCTTTGTCTCACACTATGGAATTCAACAGTGCAAAACAAGCTTTGTTTTCTTCCATTTCTCTCTAAAAAAGAGAAAAAAATTTGATAAATAAATACCGGTACATTTTACATTAAACTTTAGTACAGTGAAACATATCTTGAAGGACCACTCTCATGAAAGACCCCTGTCTTCTGAGACCACATTTTGAAAGCCAACTTAGTTATATAAGTCTTTAAATAAAACCTCTTTTGAGAGAACACCTGTCCTTCGAGACCATATTTATTTTCACTAGACATACAAAAAATAATAACATTTTGGATAAATAGATATCCATCTTTAAGAATCTATTTCTTTAAAACTGTGATACACTAAAAGATGCTATTTGACATTTTGTAGCAATTGTTTATGACTACCCATCTTTGCCATTTCAATTCAAATTGAGGTCACAGAAGACCCAAGTGGGATTTAAAAGTTAACAAACGATACCTGGGCATGAAATAATGTAGCTAGTGAACAAACTCTTTGGTGTGTCATCACTATTTTTTACTCCCTCAGTGTTTGATCCTTGGTATGTTTTGTTTTGTTATCAATTTACGTTAATTCAAAAAATTTAAAGAGAGAAAAATGAATCATATTTTTTAAATGGCAAATGTGTGAGTATTTCAGGTTTTGCATTCTAGTCAGTTAATTTCTGCACAATAACTCGAATAGGCTCTTGGTGAAATCAGCACCTACTACCTAGATTGATACAAAGATCGAATTATCTCATAGGAATTTTCTCAGCAAATTACAAAAAAAGAAGACTTCTTTAAGAAATGTCATAAAGTTTTAAATCAAGAGACCCCCCTGGATTTGTCTGTATACTTTGAATTCAAGCGCTTTTTACCAAGCTTTAAAATTATTTCAGTTTATAAATGGATCAAAGTGTTCGCCTTTTCATATCGGTAATGGGATTTATCAAATTGGGTCATTACTAACCGTATACCATTACATTTACTCCTAGCATGTTATGAAATAAGGACATTTGTTGGACACTGTGGGATTTCTTTAACTCATTGACCCGAAAAAATCATTGGACATCTTCTGTAATGAATTTTAGACTTAGACTCAGTTTACACGTGCTCTTTGAGGGGTGACAACTTTATTATGGAACATGTACAATGAACCATATTTTCATGAGCTTTTTATTTACATGTGCTGTTTTTGAATATTTAGTACTAAAATCTCGTTTTCACACCCATACTGATTGAACATTAACATTTAAATACCTTTTGAAAATATAATCTTTTGACCGAATTAAAACTTAAATCTCTGGTTACTAAAATTTGAACATTATGAAAATTATTTCTTTTTTACATTAGGTTCTTTTAAAATTTACTACTTAAATATCCTTTATAAGATAACATTTACATGTGTTATTTTTTTCAATTTAAAAGTTAACAAACGACACCTGTAACTAAGTGTGCATGTAGCTCTGTTTATCATTACTTTATATGTGTCATCACTATTTTATTCTCCCTACATGTATCTTCCTTCTTATCTCGTTTTTGGTGTATCATATGGATACATTAATTCAAAATGCATGTCAAGTGAAAACGTATGGATCATTTGGATTCTAAATGGCTTATGTGTGTAAAATATTTTAGGTAATAGTAAATTCAGCTATGAATTTCTTACACAATAACTCGAACAAGTGAAGTGATGCTTTAAAAAAGAAGATTCATTGATAAGAAAGATAGAATTATCTCATTGGAATTCTTCTCAGCAAATTAAAAAAAAAGAAGAAGATATTCTTCATTAAGAAATGTACATAAAGTTCATCATACACAATGAAGAGAAAAATTAATTATTTGGAGGTACATGTACATGTAGGAATGCACATCAAATACCGAATTTAAAATTAGAAAGAAATATAAATGGATCATGTTTTTGTAATATTTTAAATTTTTTAATGGGATTTATCACCATATAGCAAAATTACTACCTTATACCAGATACATGTGTATATCTCCTAGTATGTTATGAAATATACTAAGTTGTTGGCATGTATATTTCTTACTTTTCCACCACGAAAACTCACATACATGTACCGATATATGAATTTTAGAACTTATTTCTCTTGTTTACATACGCTCTTTTGAACATTTATTACTTATTTCTCTTGTTTACATGCGCTCTTTTGAACACATACTACATATTACTCTTGTTTACATGTGCTTTTTTGAACATTTACTACTTAAATCTCTTGTTTACACACACTCTTTTGAACATTAACTACTTAAATCTCTTGTTTACACACGCTCTTTTGAACATTTACTACTTAAATCTCTTGTTTACATGCACTTTTTTGAACATTTACTACTTATTTCTCTTGTTTACATGCGCTCTTTTGAACATTTACTACTTAAATCTCTTGTTTACACACGCTCTTTTGAACATTTACTACTTATTACTCTTGTTTACATGCACTTTTTTGAACATTTACTACTTATTTCTCTTGTTTACATGCGCTCTTTTGAACATTTACTACTTATTTCTCTTGTTTACAAGCACTATTTTGAACATTTATGGATACATTGTATTTGTATTGTAAATATTTTGTTTAAAGTTTCTTGGATAAGCGAAGTATCTGAAGACAGAGGATTCTTGCCAAATTCCAAATTGTCAAAAGTGTCTCAGCTATTGGAGCTATTACAAAATAATAATCTGAAACACCTAGAAAAAGTCCCACCTGGAAAAAAAGAGAATGTATATTTTCATATTGACAATTCTAAGAACGTTGGTCGGAAGGAAAAGGGTGAAAGAAATATTTTCTGGGATGACGTTGAGTACAGGACGGAAAAAGTGGTGCATCTCCTCTTACCTACTTCACCCATTTTACAAGGCAAACTCACTACAATTGTTAAACTGATCAAATGGTGTCTTTTGTCTAGAAAAAGATAAGTAAACATTAAGATATTTGTTCCTTTAGATCCACTTATCTTGCATCGCAGCTACGGGTGACTGAAAATACATGTAGATACACTGTAAAGATACAGACGGAGAGTATGATAATTGGAAGGGGAAGATAAAACTGTTGTAAGGTATATTTTGTATATGGGCTTATCTCCAGGTTGTGTTAATCATGGAAATAGAAGAAAGGGCAAAAGAGACTACATCCGCACTCCATCAGATGTATTAGACATGTTAGGTGAGGTGGCAAAACACAGAACTCCATCTAACAAGTAACATTTTTGATGAATTCATTTTGAATAAAAGCGATATGAGCGCACCACTTGACGTTCAGCAGATCAGGAATAAAAAGTGAAATGATAAGAAGAAAGAACAGAAAACAGAGGGAAACAAGGACAATTTTGCAGATAATATCCAGCAACTGCATAACATGGTGTTAACAAATCCTTTTGTACAACAAGTGATAAATTGCAAATCCAATGTTCCGTCTGTGATCTGTTATCTTCCGGATCAGATGTCAGACATAAAACATTTCTGTGCAAAGGATGGAGGTGCGATCCTCTGCTTCGATCCTCTGCTTCGACAAAACATTCAATTTGTCTGATGTACATGACAATTGCCATATTTAAGAAGTTTGCGGTATGCAGATTGGACACTAATAACCATCCATTTTTTTTCCCCATTGGTATTAACATTCGTCTGTGTATCACCAGTTCTTTTCTGAACTTTCTAGACACTTTCCGGAAGAAAAACAAAGACAGCTGATATTAAGATCAGATGATGACAGAGGGATGAGAAATGCTTTGAAAAGTAATTTCCTTGCCATAGACAATTTTAACACATGCATACATTGGCTAGAATAAATGAAATATGATGATAATTGATTGATATTCCCGCCATCCATAGAAGAATACAGATGTTTACTTGCCCATTAATTATACACATTGGATTTCATTTCACAAATACAACATCATAACATTTTTTTTTAACTTAGGATTTTTTAAAAACATTATTAGTGCATAAAACTTTGAGTATTTGAAATTTTTTATACATATGTACAAAAAAAATCTATTTTGACAGCTTGTACGTCTTTCAGAAAATGAAATAATAAAGCATGTTTTTGTGTATATAATTATTTTACTATGTCACAACATTTTGACAGTTTGGACAAACCAAGGTTTATTTAAAAATATGATATTATTAATTTTTTCTGTGTATATACATGTATGTTATCGGTACTATGTCATAAAGTTTTGACAGTTTGGACAAACCAAAGTTTATTTAAAAATATGATACATATTATAAAGTGTTTCTGTGTACATGTATATACATGCATGTCACTATGTCACAACATTTTGTCAGTTTGGACAAATCAAAGTTTATTTAAAAATATATTCACTATTTTTCTGTGTATATATGTTACTATATGTATATCATAATGTTTTAGGCTAATTTGGATTTGTATTATATACATTTACAAGATATAATATTTATTTAAGATGGGAAAATAAAAATCAAACAAACACCAATAAAAGATTCCAGATTTCTTACCATGAGAAAGTGAACAAGAAAAAAAAAAACTATCGCAGGAAATTCTATAATATAGACATTCTCTTAAATAATGCTTATGTATACACTGCCTGATAAGAATTGAGATCTGTTGAAGGTCATGAGGGATCAAAATAGGTCTGTTTTTTATTTATCAATGTTTTGTCATAAGAAGCACTTGTATATTTGAAACAAAACTTTATCACCACGAGGCTGCATAGGTGACTTCTGTCGCGATTTATTAAATGTACCATTATTTTTTCAAAAATGATAATAGATATATGTACATACATGTATCTGGACCCTGAGATCTAACACATTATCTTAAGATTTTTATTTAAACTTTATTCCCACAAAGTGAATAGTTTTTGTTACAGTCAGAATGATGACCTTATATATCAAATTTGCTCTTTTTGCACTCAACTTGAAAAGGCGTGTATGTATGTTGCTATGTCACAAAGTTTTGACAGTTTGGACAAATCAAAGTTTATTTTACCAGGTTTTTCCACCCTAACATATGGGGTCGAAATAAGGCCCCATTCCCAATGCAAAAACAATATATATTTTCCCAATTTGCAGTCACATTTTCCCAATTTATGTCATATGACAATGAATTTGACAAGATTTTCAAATTTTCACATAGTTTTGTGCATTTGTACATGTTTTGTGTATTTCTAGATTTCCAAATTTCAATAAAAAGTTGCTAAAATTCCCAATTCAAAAGGCCTAGTCCCCATTCCCAAAAGAGTGTGGAAAATCCCTGTTTTAAAATAAGATATTATATATATGTAACATTTCACCTTAGTGTGTACTACACATGTAGACACGGGTGAATTACAAATATAAACACGGGTCCGACTGCCCTTTTTGGTTGCAGATTCCTGGCCAGCTAGCTTTTACAGAAAAAAATAAAACAAAACAAACATAGTTACCTTAGACACTAGTATATTTATTAACTAAATGAATAAGAAAAATATGAAGAGACAGCACAAATTCACATAACAAATAAAAAACACCTTAACAGGTCTAAATTACCTGCCCGCAGGCTTAAGCCTAGGGACACCGAGTATACAATGAGTGAAAAATCCGGCCACACACCGGAGCATGTTTTAATGGCCACATATTTTACCATATAAAAGTAAACCAAATTACTTGTTCATTTCATTCTTCCTACAACTTAAGTCTGAAAATGAACAGTAACAGCATCACTTAACCCAAACTACATGTATTCCACATGTATCTTGTGCACCGTGTTAAGCCAGATGTATGGCATTTTAACAAAAGCACAACTTTACAAAACTATACTTAAATTAATAAAAACATTATGGCATACTCAAAATACACGAAGATACACATAACTAGTGTCCAAAATAACATTTTATTATGATGACAGGGAAAGTGATGGCAACAAAACAAATCAGGATGAAAATGGATAGAAAAATAGAAAGTTCACCTCATGTTCATTTCTCTAAAAGAGACAGGGAAATGGAGAACGTAACACTGCATCACACCTGTTTTATAAGGTAACACTTTCTGAAAGTGTCCGAATAATTTAATGAGCCAATAAAATTCTTTGAACAGTGACCTTTGAAGAATTAATGTATTCAAACGGAACCTGGTAAATCTTGCTATATGACCTACTTTACATGTCACCAGCGCCGCCAAACGGAGGTAATTAGTGAATAAATGAAATAAAAATAAAATGATAATACAGGGCGAAGCCCTCATATATGTAGAGAAGCTCACATTTTTTATTCCTACTACATCTGGGGACCCGTACTACTAATGGTAAAATTTTTGCTCACATCAGGAATATGCGCGTGACATAAACAAAATGTCAGAAATGCAAAGTCATTACTTAAAAGCACATTGCAAACGAAGTAATAAACTACCACACTAAGAAACGTTTTGTAGACTGAGACTAGGCCATAACGACTAGGGTTGTACATCGAACCCGATCACAAAGCGTCTCCATTATTCTGGTAATGTGAACTGCATGAAATGATGGATACGCTGGGATTGAGAAAAATATATAGCATAAAAACATGTTTGTGCATTTTATTCATGACTAATAAATACCACAGATTCTATTTAAGTTTTAACACCAAGGAAACAGTCAGCCACTCAATATCTTATTTAAAACAATGAGTGAATGACCGGGACATTTACGTGATAAAAACACTGAATATTAATCCCTTTGGTGATTTTGTAGTGTTGCCCCCGACAGGGGGCAATACGACGGAATCCCCAAAGGGATTAACTGAACATGTAAAACTGTTGATGAATGCCTTCGCCCTCTCCATAGGTTTACCTATGTATTATTTATAAAAATAAAGGATAGAGCAAAGAAAAATACTTGGAAGGCTAGGCAGGTTTGTAACATATATACAATATATATAATATATATATATATATATATATATATATATATATATATATATATGTGTTTACCTATGTATTATTTATAAACTAAAGGATAGAGCAAAGAAAAATACTAGGAAGGCTAGGCAGGTTTGTAACATATATACAATATATATATATATATATATATATATATATATGTGTGTGTGTGTGTGTGTGTGTGTGAGTGTGTGATATATATATATATATATTATATATATATATATGAATGACTGTTTTGGCGATTTCAGTCCTCTTTTCTGCAATTACAGAAAAATCAGTAAAAATAGTAAAACATCTTCTTCGTTGCAGCAGTAACTTTTCTTAGGCCTACTTCTTTTAGTTGCTATTTCGGTTTCAGATGGGGATAATGCCATTAATGGGCCAGGGAGGCATAAAGGCTAAATAAGAATTTTCAAAATTAAATAGGCCTAATAAACATTCAAACAAACAAAATTGAAATAAGAAAACAGAGTTATTACCCATGACATTCGAAAATACATAGCATATCTCCATGATCTGTCCTGTGATTTAATGCTTCTTTTCACTCTGTTGCACAAAAATCGCGTTAAAAACACCATACTTTCGTCAATGTCAACGTGCTTTATCAAACCGGATTTCTAAGCTTTGTGATAAAATCTAAATAAAATCGGAACGGATATTCTGAACGTTGAAATATTCTCTTTTGCTTACGATATGAATGTGAATTCACGCATCGTTTTATTGAAAGTTTTAGGATTGTAGAATATTCATTACGATTTTTTTCTTTGGTCTACAAGGTTGACGAAGAACGTTTAGGTAAAATGAAATTATATATCCCGACAATCGAATCCGTTTTCGGTTTTTTATATTAATTAATCACAAGATCGAAAGTAGATGTTTCCGGCTAGCCTTCAGCTATTTATAGTCGAACACACAAGTAACCGGCTTAGTTCTACATTTTAACCACGATGACAGAACCCAAGTAAGTCACTCGCTAACTCTCTTGATTCTATTATATTTAATTGTCTTTTTTCTTTTATTCATCTTTAAGTAGATTTTGCACAGTTTCCGAAATCATAAATAGTGATTTAAAATGATGTTAAAAATTTAGTAAATAAAGCCCTGTCATTTCGGGCACGGCTTATTGTTTTAAGTACGGCTTAAATACACCACCTAAGTATAGAGGTGTGAATGAATGTCACTTTCACAGTTGCAGTTTAATTTTCAGCATTTTAATCAAAATATTAAATATCTCCTTTTTTATCTACTGACAAGTTCTGTTTAGTTTAGTTTGCTACAAATCAAAATGATATTCAATGCAACAATCAACAGTCTCCAATTAAATGGTTTTAAATAAGTTTTTAATAGTTTATGAGAAAACCTGGTCATAATGGGCATCAGTTTAACTCGATACCAAGTTAACTGGGTACGTTATGTCAGGATGTCTTGATCAGTACCTAAGTTTTGATTTGATTTTGATTAGTGTTTTAAGCCACACTCAATGTTTTTCAGTTATATGGTGGTGGCCAATTTTTAATAGTGAAGGAGAGAACCTGGTTACAATGTACCCGGGGAGAGACCACCAGCCCTCCACAAGTAAACTGCCAACTTTCTCACAAAAATGAGTTTAGGTTCCAGTGGCACTTAATACTGTAAGTGAGAAACTTCATGGTTTAAAGTGTGATGCTCTAACCACTCGAGCACGCAGACCATCCTTTGTTTGGATAACTTGGTACATGTATATTCTGAATTTGATAAGTCTTTGATATGTAAATTTTAATTTCTTTATTCGATCATCAATTGTTGTTATCAAACAATATCAATCACATCAACGACTTTGCTAGTAGATAGTAAAAATGTAAAGTGGTAAAAGTATTCATGAAGTTTCCGTTGATGAGAAAAAGATGTGAATGTGATGATTGGATTCAAGGATTAGTGACCTCAATTGATAACTTTATCTGATCAGCTGCATTTAAATTTTATCATTCAGTCATCATGTTATGGAAAAAAAATATTTTGTCAATATTTAGGGGTATGCATCCCACATCCTTCTAAAGCAGGAAGTGAATAGTGCTAACCTACTTATTGGCTTCCAGACCAGTATCGTCAATATGGAGGCAGATAGTCTTTCTATGACAAGTATTTATTTTAGGTTTTACTCTGAGTGTTGAAATATCCATAGATAAGTTGACAGTATTATAGTCCAAATCGTACCATGTTGACCAGATCCATAAGTACCGAGTAGTCCAATACAAGAACCGAGTTGTCCAACAAATGTACCAAGATGAGATGACTTGGTACTGAGTTGATTAGCATTTGTCATAATATACATCATTACATGTACTAGGGGGAAATCACCAGCTTTTTACTACATGTAGTAAACTAGCATAATTTAGATTTGAATGGTTTACAGTCAGGGTACATGTATTTATATCTTTTATCAATGTCATACAAATGCTGGGGTCATGTTTACATGTACAAGGATGATGATTCTAGTTTCTACTGAACAGTTTTTTATTTTATCAGCAACTTACCTATCACTAAATGTCTGACACATGGCTGAGGTTCTTAGAGTTTTAATGTCATAATCACACTTACATGTATGTTTGACGGGTGATCTAATTGTGACTTCATATCATACATGTAATAGAAAAAAGCCTGTCAAAAGGTATATATATATATATATATATATATATATATATATATATATATATATATATATATATATATATATATATATATATATATATATATAAAGTCATCAAAGCTATGTAACAGGTAGGCCTAATTACTTTAGCAAACTTTAGCAGACATATGATATCTTTTGACAGAGTTTTTTCCATTGCATGTATTGACATTTACATATTGTATATGAATATGTGTGTGTATGTTTTGTTTTAATTACATGTACATACATATATTTTCAAAGTATATACATTTTCTTAGGGCTTTTCAACATGTTTGTTTACTTTAACATTTGTATACGTCCTATTTATAAACTTATGTACATGTAGTAATCATAAATTTTGTTAAATTTAGTTCCAAACAACCAAAGTAGATAAATCCATGCTCAAGTATAAGTTACAATACATGTACCAGTACAGACTTCATTGAATCAATAGTATATTGCAACAGTAAATTTATGATATATTTAATATTTCAGTATTTGATAACCCTACTTGTACTTGGTACATAATTTATGATTTTTTTGTGAAGAACCTATTAAATGATAGATCTGTGAAGGTCAAGTACATCTGGACTCTAGTTATTATATTGTACATATTGTCTATCTGATTTTTTAGTCTCACAGTTGAAATTTTGAAAATTGCATGCCACTCAAGGAAAATTTTTTTTAACAAAAATATTGTTCAGTTGTTTCTTTCGTTGTTCAGATTTCACTATAAATGTACATTTTGTAACTTGTACATGTTCATGTACAAGCGCTTACTAAAATTTCAAGAACATTATATAAAATGCTTTGTATATTGTTTAATTTTTGGTAACTTAGATATAAAGATATACGTGTATAGACTTAATACAATTAAATGATTTCTGCATTGTATAAATAATACCTGAGCTAGAAAGTCATTGATTTTATTGATTTATTAAGTTTTGAAAGATAAGATTACATTTATTATCTTAGAAATGTCTCTGATTTACATTGTACGTATGTAAAAACAAACTTTATAATCAAACACTGCAGATGTTGTCTTAGCTTATGATTGACTAATTAATCAATTTTCGATATGAACGAATGATGGTATCATATAATTCCCTCCACTCTAGATCCCCCAACTTGTATTGTGTACATTGTAAATAAGAGGTTACACACAACTTATCTACCAAATGTATTATCTACTTTGATTTTGCTTACCAGTATTTGGTGTGAGTGGTAGATAATACATGTACAGTAAAACCTATATATAGGGGCCACCCAGGGGACCAGAAAATATTGACCCTTATGTGCAGATGACCGTTATACACAGGATCAATTAAGTTGGAGTATGCAGTCAAGGGACTTGAAATAACTGCCCTTTATAAACAGGTAATTCTTATATAGAGGTGGCCGGTATAGCAGGTTTTACTGTATATAAATCTTTATGTTTATTATTAGCTCTTGTGATATCTCAGCTCAATGAGTCTGTTGCCATTGTTTTCAGAGCTAGACAAAACCTGATTTTTGTGGAAATACTGGATAAAACCAGAGGATGACATATAAAATCCTCTGGACTTACCCAGCATTTCCACAGAAATTTAGTTTCATATGATCTCAAAAAGGCCTTGTATAAAAATGCCGGTACATATAAAATCTTCTGATTTTACCCAGTGTTTCCACAGAAATAGACAAAGCCATTTCATTTGAAAATGCTTGTCTGTTAAAGTACATTACATGTACAAAAATGTAATTATCTCTTTTCCACAAAAAGTGATTTGATGTCATCCACAAGAATTTATTACATGAGACACACAGAAAAAATATTTGTTTTGACTACAGAAATATGATCTCAGTGTATGCCAGTAAGTCACGAAAGAGTGATGTCTCGACTATTAACTCATTTGCCTTCAGTACATACTTAGACCAGTCTAAATCATTTATTTTAAATAGTGTCCAGTTTTTTTCAGGGCTACCATACATACACTTGTAGATGCATCAATAAAGAATTCTTGATAACACATTTTACACAAATGTACACATAAAAGAAAAGAAAAACAAAGCAAAAATCTGATATATCGAAATCACTGTTATGGATCTATGTCAAAATATATGTATGACATAATATTAAAAAATATATAATTAAAACACTTTACAATAACATTATATTCATGTAATTTAGCAATCTGGTACAAAAACCCCCAAGAACACAAATTTAGATAGTGATCAGTTTGTCTGATATATCTAACTGTAGGTACACCTGTACATGTTTGTGTAAATAATTATTTGTACATGTTAGTTCATTTTAAGATGACATGATAATACAGATGGTGTTATGTGGCACCTTGTACAACCAAACACAACAGAATCTTTCAATAACTTAAGTATTTAAAGTTGTCATGGCTGAGATGAGTGGTCAGTGTTGTGTGTAGGGCTGTAACAATACATGTACATCGAACTGTCGATGCATTGCAATAGTGCACCTTCCAAAAGTACTACTGCAATAGTAAATTGACAACTTGCAATAGACAGTAGCAATTAATAGTTAGACTCGATAATTTCAATAGTTTTAATTTGCTACATAAAAGTTAACTTTTAATGCTAAATTAACATTTGTTTATTTTTATTGCTGTGATTTTTTTACCGAATTTAAATAAAAACCATGTTTTTAAAGTTTACATGTTTATTTTATACGCATTCATCATTTATATCATCTGTGTTTCCATCACTGTCACCTGAATAATCCTACTTGCATTTGCGGATCTCCTTGCAACATAAATTCTTGAAATTAAAGTATTTCCATGTGAACAATATAGTGGAAATAGTAAAAAAAAAATCACCTGTGTACGATCTAAACACTACTCACTACCGATGTTTTCTACTGTATGAAGAACTCTTACAGGGGAAATAACTCTAGTGGAAAAATCATTAAAATTATAAAATTAAAATTACGATTATATTTTTTATGATCAGGCAAAACTCATAAAATAAGTAAAAATTAGCAGCACGTAAAAAATACCCGTTATACAGTATTTCTGTCACTGAATGTTTTTTTCATTACGTTACATTTACTTCTTAAAGTTTTAACAACTCAAAAACTATCACAATAGTTTTGCAATACATGTAGTATGTGTCAATAGTATTAGTTTGTTTGTTTATTGTTGTTTAACGTCCCACTCAAGAATATTTCACTCATATGGAGACGTCACCAAATGCCGGTGAAAATTTTGGCCTATGCTCGGCACTTACGGCCATTGAGCAGTGAGGGTTCATGGGACATGGGACCTCGAGTTTTACTGTTCAGTAGTATTAGTAATAGTATAGTAATAGTATTGGAATAGTGATTTCCTCAATAGCAATACTATTGCAAAAGTTACAGTCAACTCCAATAGTCACCACTAGTTTGGTGTAAAAAATATTGCAACAAGGAAGTGATGCAATACATATATACATATATTGATCATGTATAGTAGGGATGTTATGAGTACACTTTTTGGGGAATGAGACCAGGGCCTTTGGAATTGTGAATTTTAACAAAATTTTACTGAAATTGGGAAATCTAGAAAATAGAAATACATGTACACAAAACTAAGTGAAAATACAAGAATCTCTTCAAATTCAGTGTCATTTGACTTCAGTTGAGAAATTTTGACTGCAAATTGGAAAAAAATGCATTGTTTTTGCATGGGAAATGGGGCTTATTTCGGCCCCATATGATAGGATGGAAAATCATGTATAACATGTATGGGTCTGAATTTGAAGGTTTTCTTTGCTTAGTTACACTCCAGGGATTTTCCTGCCTCCTGAATTATGGATCCAGGGTCCGATAAATTCGGAAAATATACACATCCAAACAAAACCAGAAAAACTTAATTTGAGACATAAAACTGGGAATTTTTGCATACACTTTGGGAACACACTAGCCATTTTCACATTGGGAATGGTTCTTGTAACAGGACCCCTAAATGGCCTTGGAAAATCCTTGTACCCATTATAATTAGTTTGTTTGCTGTTTTTTTGTCTTATCTCCTAATAATATTCTTTAACCATATTTGCCAAGTCTACCCCATAAATAGGGAGACTCCTTATCTTTTATGTAAAATTTTGATAATTTCTTCACAAAAAATACATTTCTCCCCAATGAAAAATTTTAATTTTCCTATTAATTCTTACTAAAATTGAGTCTCCCCCATGACTCGGCATGAGATTGAAAAATCTCCCCCATGAAAATTTTTCAAGGTTGGCACACCTGCTTTACTTACACAGACATATCATTCTCTACGTGTACATGTGATACTCACATTCAAACATTTATTTTTTGTAAAATAATTAGCTGGAACCTACATGTAAGAATTGGAGAAGTTTGCATGCTTATAAAAGGTCTGTGGTCTTGTTTTGGGTACAATGTAACAAGATTTCTATTTCATCATTGTCTGTGATCATGAAACTTAAATAAACGATAATAGTAGGGTTAAAATACTTGTAGATAAATGTACTATAAACATTGAAAAATACCCTGTCATGTGTATCTGACATATAAAGCAAATTGCTTAACATATAACACGTAATATAAAATGTAGTTGCTTGTCATTAGTCCGTAAATTCTCAAATTTAATGGCCAAACAAGAAGATACATGTAAATGAGAATGTAAAGGAATTCAAGAGATCTTATGTACAGTGTATTATATATCAAAGGTGTAAGTTATAAGTAAAAAATGAACAATTGAAATATACATGTACAGTAAAACATGCTATAGCAGCCACCGCTATATAAGAATTGCCTGTCTATAAAGGCCAGTTTGGAAAAGTACCATGGCTGCATACTTCAACTAAATTGAACCTGTGTATAAGGGTCACCTGCACATAAAGGTCAATATTTTCTGGTCCCTTAGGTGGCCCCATTATACAGGTTTTACTGTACATGAATGATGTACATGTATAATACTATAACATCAGATCTGATAAGTTGTCCTTGCCATGTGCTCTACAAAAAAGTGAGGTTAACATTTATTTTATAATTTATAGGATGATAATTTAACTGATTGCCACTGTGTTAAAGATTTCTCACTGCTTTGGTGTCAGTCAATTGCACAAGTTAAAAATTGTAGCACTTCACAAATACATGTATACTGGCTGTAGCTGGTGATGCTCCAGAATGAAAGTGAAATGATCTTGGCAGCACATTAAATAAAACAAACAAAATTAAACGATATATCATTATTTATAATATTATAAATGTAATGACCTTGATGTACTGTATAGTTGTATAGGTCTACCAAAATACGTGTAAAGAGCCACATCAGGGCTCTGTTCAAAATCAAAATAGTACTGTCTATTATAAAAAAAAAACTAGGGGTATGCAGATAAAGATGTACCTCGGAGCTACATGTAAATTAGCTCTACCATCGTCCAGTTTACAGTACATAAGATGGGGGGGGGGTAACCTTTTACTTATCATACGGACGATTCCACTCACTTTTCAGTTATGACAAACTGCAAGGGAAAAAACATATCATTCCTCATTGGATACCCTCTTATGTATGGTGACAAGTAGGAACAATCACTGTATGTGTATTTAAATCAACACACTCATATTCTAGTGCTCTAATGAGGTATAGACTTATTAGCACAATCTTACATTAGCACAAGTAATTTCTTTATCTTTGTCCTGTACACAAAATGACAGTATGGAGAAATTAAAGCAATGCCCTTAAATTAGCTCAGTGACTTGAGCGCAAAAGATGCTAATATTAGAGTACCACTAAAATAAGTACACTTACAGTACTCTGGTCAGTGTAATTTTAAAGCGATATAAGCTGTCTCATGACATAGAAATGAGAGTATGATAAAATGTTTGTTCAAATACATTATCTAACATGTAAAAGATTTTCTTTTCGAAGTTATTTGTATTATTAGAATTTAAGTTTTGTAGTACCTAAAAAATTCGGCTGTATTTCCGTATGCAATGACTTTTCAGATAAACTCTTTCACCACATCAGATGTGCTTCGTAATTCGGTCAGGGGAATCTCGGTCCTTTACGTGCTCAGTCTATCGACAATCTCAGCCCTTGACACAATCGGCATATGTTAAAGTTGACAGATTTCTACTAATTCTAGGTTTAATATTTACTTTTAAGATATAGGACATGTTTTTTATTGATTGGAAAGTACATGTATTATGTAAAATGTGTGCTTTTCTACACTCTTTTAAATACCTGAACAAATCAGCTGAATATATGAATGAAAATATCTTTACACTAATATAAATTTTCCCACCTTTAATGTTACCCTGAAATGAATGCTGACATTGCCAAAATCAAAACAATAAAATTGTGAAAACTTCATGTTTTACAATTGTGCTGCGGCTTGTCCATACCTGTCAACATTAGGAAATTTGTCTGGGGTAGAAAATGCGTATAATGGTCGAACTTTTTATGAATGCGTTGTCATTCTGATATATATGCGTGTACCAGTTGTGTCAAAATAAGAGAAGGGGGAGGGGGCGACCCCCTTCCAAAATAACAAGAAAAAATTGTAATTTCAAACTTCAATATCTGCCATTTTATGCATCTAAAAGGGAATTATTGTCAATAATATTGATGATATATATATATCACATTTCTTTTAATTTTCTAGTCGACTTTGAAATTTATAAGGAATAGATATTGACTCTATTTTGAAGTTTTAATACATGTAATATTTGCATACCCAAATATTTATTTGAAGGTTTTTATCTTCATATTGTACCTTTTTCATAAATTGATAAGATAAAACAACAAATGATGGCTGATTAGTTCACTAAAAAAATGAGATTTGATAAAGAAAAATCAAATCTGCTTTTTAAAAAAAAAAAAAAAGATTATTGAGGTTATATAAATGTGTTTACTGACACTTTATTAAATTCAATTCAATGTGTTACAAGAAGATATTATTATCTTTGTATAAAATATTATGTAAATGAAATAAAATATCGTTTTTGTATTGAAATAATCACAAATTTAAGATACATATATAACACTGTATAGTATGTGGATTGCGGACGTCATAGAAGACACCACGATCTCGCTTCGATTTCATTGAGGATTGATACAGAAGCTGCATGAAATTAATATAACATCAATGATGTTAATCTTTGATAACTGTATATAGGACAGAACATATGGATAGTGATTATAGGTGTGGATGTTTAGTCTTTAGATATACAGGTAATCAATCTGTATATTAGGTACCTGTCCACACGTCCGATAATGACACCTCTGTATGTGTCTAATGACATTAATTAATAAACAGGGTTATTAGTCCTTGTTCTTCATGACTATTTGGAAGATATAAGGGACTTACAAAACCTAGAATAGATATCTTAATACTTCAATGGTATGGAGGCGCCAGAAATTTCGAGCTATTTTTTGTCGCCAATTGATAGACTAAAAATTACGATTTAGAACATTTAATCCTGACAAAAACGTCTACCGATCGCCGGAAAATGGACAAGAAGCGGTAGAAATATAGGGAAATCGGTTGAAAATTGGAAAAATCGGTAGAAATCGGTAGATTTTTTCTCGGCGGTAGACAAGCAGTAGATGAATAGAAAAATCGGTAGACTACCGCCGAAATCGGTAGACTTGACAGGTATGCTTGTCCGGTGGAGTTGGGCACTTCATATGTGTCCAAAATATATATAGCCGAGAATGCAATGGGACGAGTTAAAAATGGGTCGACTCGGGGTCACCTGATATACCCGGCTCGTGGACAATTTCATAAATGTTTTGAAACAACGAAAAATACCAACTTTGCCTGATTTAGGTATGAAATGATGATGATTGAAAATAAAATTAAAGGGTAATAAATATAGAATATATATTAACTGCTACATCTAGTTGCAAATGCTTATTGGGCACTCGGTAATCTGCATAAAAATTACCGAAAGTTAATTTGCAATGCTTATAGTAATGGCGGACAAAAAAGCCTGATATAAAGACTTACATTTGGTAAGATTGTTGCAATTATACACATGCATTTGTTATTCTAACCACCAGATGGTCTCTTTGGGAGATATACATGTATGAGATAAAATATTGCATAAAATGGGCATGTATAATTTTTCGCCTACGACAGCTGATATTGCTTTAATGTTGTGCTTCATTACCTAAATTTTACACTTGACCAGGTCAAGAAGGGTTCACAAGACTATAGGTTATATGGATTTTACTATAGTTTTATACCAAAAACTTAGACCCGTCACCCCTACTACATGTATATATGTACAAAATCTACACATATGACCAACGACACTTTGGACTTGCGTGTGCCAGTTTATCTTGGAAGAACTAAACACAGGGATTTGCCCATGTTTTAAATTATGGGTCCAGGGTCCGGAAAAATTTGAATTATATGTATACATGTTGTATGTCATCTAAGTAAAACAGAAAAACATAATTACAGACATTTGTTTGAAAATGTTTTATCCTTTATTTTGAAATTGAGAATTGGGAAATTTGCATTCACTTTGGTAAAATACAAGTGATTTTTGCATTGGAAATGGGTCCTGTAACTGGACCCAAAAATGGTGTAGGAAAATCCCTGTAAACACAGGGGTCACCAATCATAAACATTTCCACATGTCCCATAGTATTGAAACCTACTCGTCCGAATGCAAAATTTCCTTGTCTGGTAATCGATTGTAAAATTTTTATTGAATTAATGTTTTGTCTTCAGCAATTTCACTTGTTTAGTCAGACAAGTGAAAAGTAACATTTACTTGAATGACTGTAAAATTGACTTAAATGACTGTAAAATTGACTTGAACTGACTGTAAAATTAACTTGAATGACTGTAAAATTGACTTGAATGACTGTAAAATTGACTTGAATGACTGTAAAATTGACTTGAACTGACTGTAAAATTAACTTGAATGTACAATGATGTACAAATTGACTTGAACTCGTAAAATTTTGAATGACAGACTTGAATGACTTGATCATTCAAATTTTAACTTGTTGTTATTGACTTGAACTGATAAAATTAACTTGAATGACTGTAAAATTGGAATGACTGTATAGATGGTTTTGACTTGAAACTGTAAAATTGGGCTGTAAAATTGACTTAACTGAGCCCTGATGCATAAGGAACTGAGGGCAAAAGGGCATGCACACATGTAATGCATAAAAACTGATTATGTATGATGTATGTATTGTATGGGGTGCTGTTTTTGTATTTATTCACTATTTTCTGATATCAGAAATTTGATTTTTTGATATCAGAAAAGTGAATTCTTGATATGAGAAAATGATTTTTTTGTATATCAAATATCAGAATTTCGATATCAAAAATTGAATTTTTGATATCAGAAAATAATGAATAAAACGGCGCCCCACAATATCACATCTCATGAAATCTGTTATTACATATACTGATCAGCAACAAAGTGAAAATAGACAAGATTATCCTCTGTGCATATCATTTTATTCTTTTGTATAATTCACGGGAAAATAGGGAAAAGGCATTTTGGTGACAGGGACAAAATGGCATACCGGTGACAGGGACAAAATGGCATTTTGGTGACAGGGACAAAATGACATTTTGGTGACAGGGACAAAATGGCATTTTGGTGACACTAAAAATGCAGAGCACCTAGTGATGACAAAATGAGTAACGATGACATGAAAAAAAACATGCACAGTATCAGTGTTATGCCATATGCTATATCAGTACATGTTGTTAACTTTAGATTTTTCACTATATAAAGGAAAAATTTGATTACCGGGTATACATTTGTACATCAGTGTTACTTTACATGTATCTGTTCATTTAACCTGTGGACAATTTTAAGTGGGATTTACAACATGTACTTTGGAAGATGCTACTTTGTAACGTGAACTGATTTTTACGGAAGGAAAGTTACAAATGTACGTTGACTTGTTGACAAGTATAACATCCTGTTGTCAGCATAATTGTTCAGATGATTAAATGATGTAAAATAAAAGTTTGATATAGATTAGTCGAGAGCTTTGTGTATGTTATGACTCACATCCTTATTTGTAAAGTGAAGGCTACACAGAACTTTAGATATGCACCCTTTCTGTTTTCATGCCTAGCCTCTTTATCAAACAATACAAAGTTTAAGCTTTTGATTTAACCACTGGCGTGTTCATGAATGTAATTAAACTGAACATTTTGAGCTCCACGTAGCACATAACCTTCGTGTTTGACATTTTTATATCACTTTCACATCAAATCAATATTTATGACCTTTGCCATGACCTTTACATGTATGATAAAATAGTAAAAACTTTACAATGTATTCCACACTGGCCGCTGGACGCAATATCCGTCATAATACCTCATTGATGTTAGTAATATCATTACATGTTACATATACATTTAACATGGTATTCTTCAGTTGACAATGTTTTTTCTCAGGATGACAATATTCATAGTCACTCTCCTATGAATGATATATTTATTGTATTAAACCAAATTGTAATATATTAAAGCAGATATTCTTACAATGTAGCTTTATAAATGATCAAAGATGGTATAGAATACATGTATGAGATTGTATTCATACAGGGATTTCTTAGTCCTATTTTGGGTCCCATTATAGGACCCTCCCCAATGCAAAAATGGCTTGTATTTTCCCCCAAAATATGTAAAACTTCCCAATTTCGAATTTCAAAATAAACAATTAAGTATTTTCAAACAAATGCCTCAAATTAAGGTGTTATTTTTTAGTAAAAATGTTGTATATTTTACCAATTCTCCGTACCCAGAACCCAAACTTTTGGAGGTACAAATGTAGGACAATCCATGCCTAACAATTGTCAAATATTTGCTAGTAGGAAGTAAGTACATGTATATCACCGATGTTTCAGTTTGTACTGGATGACATCTGGTACTGGGTCATAAAAAATAATGACTGTTCCACCCCATATGCTGAAACATAAAAAGTGATAGTTGCGGGTCATTCAGATGATTCCACATTTTAGTGGTAACACTGAAGTTGGTCTCTTTGGCCATTGAAAATAATAGTAAAGTATACATGTATACTAATGATAGTGGTTAATCTTTAATCTAAAATGGGCAATATTATTTAAAAAAAAAATGTGTTACCTGTATTCTAAGGGCACATACTTATGCTGTTGTATTTCATCTCAATATATATGTAATCCATTATAATACTGATTAGCAACTAATTACTTATAGAAATCATCTTCAGCAGTACTGTGACCACTGTCTACACACTGTCTGACACCATGTACATACATATATAATCAGGGACATGGTGTCAGACAGTGTACAGACTATAGACACAGTACAGACATTATAAAACCACTCACATCAGTGTTATGTACATGGTTGTCAGACAGAGTGTAGACTATGGATATAGAACAGACATTATAAAACCACTCACATCAGTGTTATGTACATGGTTGTCAGACAGTGTGTAGACTATAGATATAGAACACATAAAACCACTCACATCAGTGTTATGTACATGGTTGTCAGACAGAGTGTAGACTATGGATAAAGAACAGACATTATAAAACCACTCACATCAGTGTTATGTACATGGTTGTCAGACAGTGTGTAGACTATAGACGCGGTACAGACATTATAAAACCACTCACATCAGTGTTATGTACATGGTTGTCAGACAGTGTGTAGACTATAGATACAGAACAAACATTATAAAACCACTCACATCAGTGTAATGTACATTGTTGTCAGACAGTGTACAGACTATAGACGAGGTACAGACATTATAAAACCACTCACATCAGTGTTATGTACATGGTTGTCAGACAGAGTGTAGACTATGGATATAGAACAGACATTATAAAACCACTCACATCAGTGTTATGTACATGGTTGTCAGACAGTGTACAGACTATGGATATAGAACACATAAAACCACTCACATCAGTGTAATGTACATGGTTGTCAGACAGAGTGTAGACTATAGATATAGAACAGACATAAAACCACTCACATCAGTGTTATGTACATGGTTGTCAGACAGTGTGTAGACTATAGATACAGAACAGACATTATAAAACCACTCACATCAGTGTAATGTACATGGTTGTCAGACAGTGTGTAGACTATAGATACAGAACAGACATTATAAAACCACTCACATCAGTGTAATGTACATTGTTGTCAGACAGTGTACAGACTATAGACGCGGTACAGACATTATAAAACCACTCACATCAGTGTTATGTACATGGTTGTCAGACAGTGTACAGACTATGGATATAGAACACATAAAACCACTCACATCAGTGTTATGTACATGGTTGTCAGACAGTGGAGACTATAGATGTAGAACAGACATTATAAAACCACTCACATCAGTGTAATGTACATGGTTGTCAGACAGAGTGTAGACTATAGATATAGAACAGACATTATAAAACCATTCACATCAGTGTAATGTACATGGTTGTCAGACAGTGTACAGACTATAGACGTGGTACAGACATTATAAAACCACTCACATCAGTGTTATGTACATGGTTGTCAGACAGAGTGTAGACTATGGATATAGAACAGACATTGTAATGTACATGTTGAGACAGTGTACAGACTATAGACGTGGTACAGACATTATAAAACCACTCACATCAGTGTTATGTACATGGTTGTCAGACAGTGGAGACTATAGATATAGAACAGACATTATAAAACCACTCACATCAGTGTTATGTACATGGTTGTCAGACAGTGTACAGACTATGGATATAGAACACATAAAACCACTCACATCAGTGTTATGTACATCAGACAGTGTTATAAAACAGTAAAACACTCACATTGTTATATACATGGTTGTACAGTGTGTAGACTATAGATATAGAACAGACATAAAACTACTCACATCAGTGTTATGTACATGGTTGTCAGACAGTCTGTAGACTATAGATATAGAACACATAAAACCACTCACATCAGTGTAATGTACATGGTTGTCAGACAGTGTAGACTATCAGTGACATTATGTCACATCAGTGTTATGTACATGGTTGACAGACAGTGGAGACTATAGATATAGAACAGACATTATAAAACCACTCACATCAGTGTTATGTACATGGTTGTCAGACAGAGTGTAGACTATAGATACAGAACAGACATTATAAACCACTCACATCAGTGTTATATACATGGTTGTCAGACAGTGTGTAGACTATAGATATAGAACAGACATAAAACCACTCACATCAGTGTTATGTACATGGTTGTCAGACAGTCTGTAGACTATAGATATAGAACAGACATAAAACCACTCACACATACATGGTTGTCAGACAGTGTACAGACATAGAAGTTGTACAGACATTATAAAAGACTCACATAGTGTAATGTACATGGTTGTCGACAGAGTGTAGACTATGGATATAGAACAGACATTATAAAACCACTCACATCAGTGTTATGTACATGGTTGTCAGACAGAGTGTAGACTATAGATAGTACAGACATTATAAAACCACTCACATCAGTGTAATGTACATGGTTGTCAGACAGTGTACAGACTATAGATACAGTACAGACATTATAAAACCACTCACATCAGTGTTATGTACATGGTTGTCAGACAGTGGAGACTATAGATATAGAACACATAAAACCACTCACATCAGTGTTATATGTAATGGTTGTCAGACAGTGGAGACATGTAGAACAGACATTATGAAACCACTCACATCAGTGTAATGTACATGGTTGTCAGACAGAGTGTAGACTATGGATATAGAACAGACATTATAAAACCACTCACATCAGTGTTATGTACATGGTTTCAGACAGAGTGTAGACATGGTTATCACTCACATCAGTGTACATGACATTGTTATCGACAGTGCAGACTACAGACGTGGTACAGACATTATAAAACCACTTTTAATGTACAAGGTTGTCAGACAGAGTGTAGACTATGGATATAGAACAGACATTATAAAACCACTCACATCAGTGTTATGTACATGGTTGTCAGACAGAGTGTAGACTATGGATATAGAACAGACATTATAAAACCACTCACATCAGTGTAATGTACATTGTTGTCAGACAGTGTACAGACTATAGACGTGGTACAGACATTATAAAACCACTCACATCAGTGTTATGTACATGGTTGTCAGACATGGATATAGAACAGACATGTAAAACCACTCACATCAGTGTAATGTACATTATTGTCGCAGTGTACAGACAGACGTGGTACAGACATTATAAAACCACTCACATCAGTGTAATGTACATGGTTGTCAGACAGAGTACAGAGACTATGGATATAGAACAGACATTATAAAACCACTCACATCAGTGTAATGTACATGGTTGTCAGACAGTGTACAGACTATGGATATAGAACAAGACATTATAAAACCACTCACATCAGTGTAATGTACATTGTTGTCAGACAGTGTACAGACTATAGACGCGGTACAGACATTATAAAACCACTCACATCAGTGTAATGTACATGGTTGTCAGACAGAGTGTAGACTATAGACGCGGTACAGACATTATAAAACCACTCACATCAGTGTAATGTACATGGTTGTCAGACAGTGTACAGACTATAGACGCGGTACAGACATTATAAAACCACTCACATCAGTGTAATGTACATGGTTGTCAGACAGTGTACAGACTATAGACGCGGTACAGACATTATAAAACCACTCACATCAGTGTTATGTACATGGTTGTCAGACAGTGTACAGACTATAGACGCGGTACAGACATTATAAAACCACTCACGTTGGTGTTATATACATGTACCGGTATATAATCAGTGACATAATGTCAGACAGAGTGTAGACTATAGACACAGTACGGACATTTATAACTCTATATCACTCGCATCAGTATAATGGTGTCACATTGTACAATGTACTTATAATCAAGATAGGAATCAACATGTTTAGTTGTATGGTGAACTATAATTGAACATAAACAAAATAAAAAAAAGATATTCATTATTAGGCTTAACTGCATTGGCACATTAATTTCATTTGTGCATGTGTGAGCCATTCAAGGTACAAGTAAATCAGTTCATATAACATTTTCATGGAAGGTCATAGGTCACAGGAGTGTCCACAGGTCAAAGTGAAGTTTGAGTCCAAGCAATTGAGTGATATCTTTTTCAGTCCCTTTACACATGAAAATATATTTACAAATACATGTACCTAAATTCACTCAATTTATGACAATGTAACAGAGTCGGGACAAATCGACCCATCACCAAGAAAGGAAAATGGCATGAGTAAATGCAGCATTGACTCTGCAGCAGTGTGTCGGTCCATTCACTGGTTACCTGTGCAAAACATCAGGCTAAAATATTGAGTAATGTTCATTTCCTAGGTTACACAGTTACTTTTTTCCATGGCTGAGTTGCTAGAGCATCATGCTGAAAGTGTTAAGCAATGAAGTCAAGTTAGTGAAGGTTCGAATCTCACTGGAACCTACATGTAAGCTGATTTTGTCAGAAAGTTTGCCAGTTTACTTGCAGATGACTGGCAGTGGGTTCTTCTTGGGTACATTAATTGTAACCAGATTCTTTCCTCCACCATTTAATTTGGCTGCCGCCATATAACAGAAAAATTGTGGAATAAAATAAAACGATAATAAAAACAACAGCAAAATTGAATTGATTTACTGTATAAATAATAATGGCTACTTTGATCGATATGATTTCTGTCGGCCATTATACCGTAAAACTGGCAATGTTCCTATTATAGGACAACAATCAATGTTTTTACCAAATATCATCAGTTCAACTGATCAAATTACTTTGAAATTTTGTATCGTAATAGATTATTTTTAGATGAAGTATGATTTGATAATATGTGGTGGAAAATAAAATACAAAGAGTGAATTTACCCCATTTAAAAAACACAGTCTGATCAGGTAATTGTGACTGCAGAAGGACCTGTGATTGAACAGCATAGCTATTTGTATTTACGCTGAGCGAGTGATATCAAACCCCCACCCCCACTGGGCTTGTGAAAAGAAAATGTTGGATATAGTACAATAGAAGGATGAGTGATAAAACCATTGCACTGGAATTATCAATTGTAATTTTTTTTAACATTTTGTTTTATTTATTGTTGAAAAGCAGACAATGTATTCATAAAATATGCAAAATATTTTGTTCATTCACATGCAACAAGAAAGTGTCTGATAATAGGTATGGTTTGATAATACTAAGCAGGTTTTTACCAGTATCTTTTTTTGGATGTATGTATTCATTATGACTTATTTGTTGTGTTTTTTTTATCCATATCTTTTTTTTTTTTCTTTCAGAGGAGACATTGCCCTTATTGGGCTTGCTGTTATGGGACAGAACCTAATCCTAAACATGAATGACCATGGATTCACAGTATGTTGAGTTGAAAAGACCCAATTGATATTAAGCTAGACTTTTCTTGATCTTACAAATAAAGTCACACTTCCATTCACTTACACTTTAATCACACTTTCATTCACTCACAGTGAAGTACATGTACTTTCTTTTTACTTACACTCTAATCATAGTTTCATTCACTAATTACTCTTTAATAGATCACACTTTCATTCATTCACAGTGTAATCACACTTCATTCACTCACAGTGTAGTTACACTTTCATTCACTCATAGTGTAATCACACTTTCATTCACTCACAGTGTAGTGACACTTTCATTTGCTCACAGTGTAATCACACTTTCATTCACTCACAGTGTAATCACACTTTCATTCACTCACAGTGTAGTCACACTTTCATTCACTCACAGTGTGGTCACACTTTCATTCACTCACAGTGTAGTCACACTTTCATTCACTCACAGTGTAGTCACACTTTCATTCACTCACAGTGTGGTCACACTTTCATTCACTCACAGTGTAGTTACACTTTCATTCACTCATAGTGTAGTCACTTTTTCATTCACTCACAGTGAAGTCACACTTTCATTCACTCAGACACAGTGCAGTCACTTTTTCATTCACTTGCAAATTTGTCACACTTTCATTCACTCAGTGTAATTACTGTTTAATTCACTCATGTAACCATACTTTCATTCACTAACAGTGTATTCACACTTCCATTCACTTATCTTTAACCACACTTGTTCACTTACAGTGTAGACACACTTTCATTCACTTAGTCTTCCTTCTTTACTCACACTTATTTACTTACAGTATAGCCACATTTTTATTCACTTACACTTTAATCACACTTTGATTCACTTACAGATGTAACACATTTAATTCACAGAAGTAAAAGTTGTTGTTGAGACAGTCACTTTACATTGCTGATTCTGTGCTGTAATTAGAAGTTACAGTGTAGCATGTCAAGATGATACGCATCAGTAAATTAAATCTGATATCAGTGGGAAAGTTAAAAAGTATACCTATATCTATTCATGAACTGTAGATGACATTGCATTCTTATTTGTCACTCGAATAGCCATCAAAGTTAAAATGTCAGTAAATATTTAACTATCTGATTACGATTCAGGATTGAAAATGAAGAAAATGGAGATATTTTTTTCCTTGTAAATGTTTAGGTATATTTCCTTTTACTTTTAATCATGAATATGACATTGTCATGCAACATGACTATTAATTAGATTTGTTTTTGTTGTTGTTATACTGTATAGCATAACAACACAATACTGGAAAGGTTATCTTTGTTGAAATAAACAACGTAGGTCATATTTGAAAGAGGTCACCTGTTCAAGTTCAGGTGGATTGACAAGGATTTATAAGATAAATGTATTGGCGATCTTATTTTACCACACCTGTGTCTAGTCATGTGATCTATTTTGATTCATTAATCATTGGGTTTTTATTTTTGTTAGACGTCATTTTAAGTCATTGTGATAAACCTTGTTTGTTTGTTTTTATATATATTGTTTTACGTCCCACTCAAGAATCTTTCACTCATATGGAGACATCGCCAATGCTGGTGAAGGGCTTCAAATTTTGGCCTATGCTCGGCACTTACGGCCATTGAGCAGTGAGTGTTCTTTAATGTGCCGACAGCTACTGTGATACGGGACCTCGGTTTTTACTGTCTCATCTGAAGGACAGGAAACTAACCTGCCGTCGATGGACTCGAACTCACGATCAAGAGTAGAGCGCGCTACCGACTCATAAAATATTTTTGCTATGTCAAGTACATAGATATAAATAATTCTAATAGTGAATTTCATATAAAATACCGTAAAAAGGTGCAAGACGTTTTGCTGTGTGATATTTGTTTGTTATTTTCTGCTGGGTCTTTCATCTCTATATATAGGGCACCTGTTTGTTATGGTCCCTGTCATTAACATGGAACCGCTTGTGGTGGTCTAGTGCTAGAGCATTAGATTCACAGTAAAAGGTCCCAGGTTTGGTCCCAGGTTTGATTCTTTGTACCAGGTAATACCAAAGACTTCAAAAAATGGTAGTGACTGTTCCTTCGCGCTTGGCATAGAAGTGATAGTCAAGGGTATTTTGGATTAGACTTAAAACCGCTGTCCCATGGTGCGGAAGGCATGAATAAGAACTCTCACTGCATTGGTTTCAGTCTATAGCACAGGCCAACATTTAGGCCTATAGCACTTAACCTAAAGCTGGTGACATCTTGATATAAGTGAAAGATTATTGGTGAGATGTAAAACAACAAACAAACAAAATTCTGAGTGTGTGTGTGAGGGGGGGGGGGGAGGGGTATTATTACGCTTATTATTATCATTACTCTCCCACTAGATTCTGAGAGTGTGTGAGGGGGGGGGGTATTTTATCATCATTACTCTCCCACTAGATTCTGAGAGTGTGTGTGTGGGGGTATTATTACACTTATTATCATCATTACTCTCCCACTAGATTCTGAGAGTTGGGGGGTGTAAATTTGCCTTTTGTCAGTTCTTCCTTTTTTGCTCTGTCTTGGAATTATGATCTCCTCACCATCTTGTTGACTTAATATACATGTATATTCAGCAGATACATATCTTAGGTAGTTGTCATGTCTTGTACACATATATTCCGCTCCTATCATTATCACTAATCCATATTATTATCTAATCCTGATTATCATTTCAACTATTAAATTATATCATTAAAGACATTGTTGTCATTTCATGGGTAGATCAAGATTTGTTGTCTTTCTATAGGTACATGTAGATCAAGATTTTGTCACAATCGAGAGGTGCTGCCTTTTGGGGAGTGTGTTCTGTTAAAAGTTAGAGTGTGTGTGTGGGGTATTAAGATCACTTCCAAGAAATTCCCAAAAAAAAAAAAAATTGTGTGTGTGGGGGTATTGTCGTTATGTGACGTGTAATCGATCAGGTCATATGTGTGTCATTTATGGTATATTACTTAAAAATACATCTCTCAGACTGGGCATGGCACCATAAAACTTGAGAATTACTTAAGTCTAGAAAGTTGACTAAACTTTGGCTTATCCTAAAATCTGATTGACTGAGCAGGCCAAGTTGAGAATATTGTAAGACTTGAGTAAATTCTCAAGGTTTTATGGTGCTGAGCCCAGGTTTGTATAGATTTAGACTTTTGCTCATGACGATTTTGTAGGTTGTTGCTTTCAACAGAACAGTCGAGAAGGTGGACACATTTCTCCAGAATGAGGCTAAAGGTACAAATGTGATTGGTGCAAAATCTTTGGAAGATATGGTACAGAAGCTGAAGAAACCAAGATGTGTGATGCTGTTGGTCAAAGCTGGTTCAGCAGTAGATGCCTTCATTGATAAACTGGTAAAAGAAATTTGAATTATTTCTTCTGGTTTTGATAGGATGTAAAACTATTGTACTATTATGTACTGAAGCAATGTACTAAAGATATAAGGCTGTTAACTCATCATCCCTTGAAAAACAATGGAATATTCTGTATATCAATGACTGAGGTCAGCCCAAATGTGTCTTTAGAGGTGAATGAGTTAGACTGTTGTATAGATATGTACTCTCTACTCAAGCTATAAGGGTGTTAACTATTAATATATAGATATATATACTCAAGGTATAAGTCTGTAAAACTATTGTGTACTGGAGATATGTACTGCAGTTAGAAGTCTGTAAAACTATTGAACATGTATACATTAGATACGTACTCAATCTATAAGTCTGTAAAACTATTGAACATGTATACATTAGATACGTACTCAATCTATAAGTCTGTAAAACTGGGCATTGAACATGTAATACATTAGATACGTACTCAATCTATAAGTCTGTAAAACTATTGTATATGTATACATTAGATACGTACTCAATCTAATAAGTCTGTAAAACTATTGAACATGTATACATTAGATACGGTACTCAGGTTTCTATAAGTCTTTGTAAAACGATTTTGTATATGTTTACATTAGATACGTACTCATTTCTATAAGTCTGTAAAACTATTGGAACATGTATACATTAGATACGTACTCAATCTATAAGTCTGTAAAACTATTGAACATGTATACATTAGATACGTACTCAATCTATAAGTCTGTTTTGATAGGATGTAAAACTATTGAACATGTATACAATTAGATACGTACTCAATCTATAAGTCTTGAAAAACAATTGAACATGTATACATTAGATACGTACTCAATCTCTTAAGTCTGTAAAACTATTGAACATGTATACATTAGATATACGTAATATATCAATCTATAAGTCTGTAAAACTATGTAAAACATGTATACATTAGATACGTACTCAATCTATAAGTCTGTAAAACTATTGAACATGTATACATTAGATACGTACTCAATCTATAAGTCTGTAAAACTATTGAACATGTATACATTAGATATATACTCAATCTATAAGTCTGTAAAACTATTGTACATGTATACATTAGATATATACTCAATCTATAAGTCTGTAAAACTATTGTACATGTATACATTAGATATATACTCAATCTATAAGTCTGTAAAACTATTGTACATGTATACATTAGATACGTACTCAATCTATAAGTCTGTAAAACTATTGTACATGTATACATTAGATACGTACTCAATCTATAAGTCTGTAAAACTATTGTACATGTATACATTAGATACGTACTCAATCTATAAGTCTGTAAAACTATTGAACATGTATACATTAGATACGTACTCAATCTATAAGTCTGTAAAACTATTGAACATGTATACATTAGATACGTACTCAATCTATAAGTCTGTAAAACTATTGAACATGTATACATTAGATACGTACTCAATCTATAAGTCTGTAAAACTATTGAACATGTATACATTAGATACGTACTCAATCTATAAGTCTGTAAAACTATTGTACATGTATACATTAGATACGTACTCAATCTATAAGTCTGTAAAACTATTGAACATGTATACATTAGATATATACTCAATCTATAAGTCTGTAAAACTATTGAACATGTATACATTAGATACGTACTCAATCTATAAGTCTGTAAAACTATTGAACATGTATACATTAGATACGTACTCAATCTATAAGTCTGTAAAACTATTGTACATGTATACATTAGATACGTACTCAATCTATAAGTCTGTAAAACTATTGAACATGTATACATTAGATATATACTCAATCTATAAGTCTGTAAAACTATTGAACATGTATACATTAGATATGTACTCAAGTTCATTTGGGTCTCTTATGAGATGGAAATGCGAGTCCTTTAAAGTTGAAATTAAAAACATATCATCTATTTGTACCTTGTCATGTTACATCTTGCCAAAAGTTTTTCACAGATATATAATTTTATTGATTTAGAAATGTCTCACTGTGAATATTTCATGCATCAGTGTTAACACTTTGTTCCTTTATTTACTTAGGTTCCTCTGTTAGAGAAAGGTGACATAATCATTGATGGTGGAAATTCAGAATACCAAGATACGAACGTAAGTGAAAACGTAAAAAATTCAGATGTTGACGTGAGCTATTTAAAAATTTTTGTTACAGCCCAGATCACATGACACAATAAAGCAGTAAATCAATGTAATTATAGATATCAAATTTGTGAAACGTCCACCATTATTGAACTAATGAAGATTTTCTTTGTATACATATACATATATGTAGAATTTTTACTACCATGAAAATTATTAATACAGTAGAACGTGTCTTGATAGACCACTGTCATGACATACCACCTGTGTTTTGAGACGACATTTTGAAAACCATCCATTTAAATCTCTCTGTAAATAAAAACTCTATTGAGTGACCACCTATCTTCAGAGACCACATTTTGGTGGCAGAAAGTGTGATCTTTCATAGCATGTTCCACTGTATACAATAAATGGTCCACATTACTAATATAAATGTTCTCATAAATTTTAAATACATTTATCCAATTACAGAGAAGATGCAAGGCACTGAAGGAGAAGGGGTTGCTATTTGTAGGAAGTGGTGTCTCTGGTGGTGAAGATGGAGCTAGATACGGCCCCTCCCTTATGCCAGGGGGGTCAGAAGAAGCCTGGTAACTTAACTTCATATTTTAGTATAAATCATAAAATTTTACGTACAGAATTTATAGTATCAATCTTTAAATGTGACTGGTCAGTGGCTTTGCAGAGCTGTGATCAGTTCAGATACTAGTTTGTTATAAAGGAAATTTTGAGTTACCTATTTGAAAATAATGGTGAATGGTCGATACCGATTGTGATGAGGGATTATTTCCTCTTTTGTTTTTATTTACACTTGACCAAGGACTAATGGCAAATGTGGTTGGTCCACATGGGATGCTTACTGCTCCATAGCCTTAGGATTATACAGGGGTCCCTGTTTGTCCAATGTTCACTAAATTTGTATACTGTCTCCTGAAGCTCCTTTCGTATCTGTTCAAATAACGAGCAAATGATTTATAGACCTTTGAGTGTCACAGATTTTGATAGGTTATCATTTGTAACCACAAAAATGTCTTAGACTTTATTACATGCAGGTGATTTTTTTGCTTTACGCCATACTCAACAATCTTTCAGTCATATGATGGCATCCAGTTTTTATTGGTGGGGGAGAAACCTCTGTTACCCGGGTAAAGACCACCGACCTTCCGCAAGTAAACTGGCAAACTTTCCCACATAATTCGAAACGACCCTAGCGGGATTCAAACCAGAGGGCATGTGTAATCATACAGTTATAACACAGGGGTCAATATGCCCATGCAATAAACAACATCATTTTGCACTGAAGTTGGTTATGGAAATTACGTCAAGACTACGCTTTGTTATTTAGAAATTTTGGTGGTATATATCGAGTTTGGCGATGAGTTGAATTCCCGCATCTTGAGGAAAGTAGAGTTACCATTCTTAGGTACCATAGATATTATCTTTGATGAACAGAAAACAGGACAACAGTTCATATTAAATAATTATCTTATTTATTTGATTCTTCACTTACCTGGTTTTATTACTGCTGATTGGTTTTACATCAGTGATCAATAGCAAACAATTAGCCGCTTTATTGATCACAATCACATATGGTGGTTTATCGAGATAACTGACACCTCGAAATGGATGTTTGTTCTAAAAATAGATAGACAGATTGCGATAATGAATTTGGTGTTATAAAGAGAATCTTATATAGCAGGCAAAACATTCCTGAAAAAAGATGGCATTGTGAGAGTGGCGATAATTTGAGAATTGACTGTATTGTCCTGTGTTATGAATGTTAAAAGAAGAATTAATTTTAGATTTGTGTACATGTACACAAATAAAGAAGGGACATGTAATAAATACAAAACCACACAATTGTTTCTATCCGTACCATCAGACTGCACTTGATTGTTGTAGCAGAAGGATTCACCGAGAGCTACCATGTTCATCTTACATGTGTATGCTGTTTTATTTTTTGTTTAATTCAATAAATGATTCTTTTATCATAGTTAATACTTTAATTCATGTTGTATCCTGTGTTTTGATTGGCTAAAACTGGCTGAGCAACATGTGTTATATTGTATAACATAACTTGGGTATAGAGACTCCCCCTTAACAACCAACAGCCAGCACTATTTCAACCCTCACACTTCCTGTTGTCTTGATTTGTGGTTAACTTCTTTTATATCAACGAAGGCAAGCTGTTGTGATGTTATTCTTTATTATCAAGGAATCTACATTGTAGTGTGTATATCTGTCTCCATGCTCCCTGCCAATACCGGCGCCTTTTCTATACAATCATCATACTTTCTCTCCTCAGGATTTATTACCTCCTCCACATTTAATAACTCTGTGCTTAACTTTGAAAAGTTACTTTCAAAGTGGCAGACTTGCCTCGTCTGGATAAAACTGGATCAGGAATTGCTGTGCAGAGATATCATTCTGTGGGCAATTGTTGATGGAATTAAAATTGATCAACATAAATGACATTTAATTCATAAATTACTTTTATATTACAAAATTAGATTATAAGGAATGAAGCAGTTTATAAAAATAAGTAATGTGCCCCAAGTTACGTTATATTGTGCAACATAGGTACAAATTAGCTTCATTCCTTAAATAGAAATATTTTATGATAGAAAAAATGACAAATAAATTTTAATGAAATTCTATTCAAAGCAATGTACACGTATTTATAATCCCAAATTTTCAAATATTCTGATTATTTTTTAATACATATCATAATTTTCAGGGGTCATTTGAAAAACATTTTCCAGTCAATAGCAGCAAAAGCCAATAATGAGCCATGCTGTGATTGGGTAAGTTTCTTCTTTAAATTTGACATTGGTATGAATATGAAAATTGTGAAATTCACTTAATTCCATAGAAGAATTTACTGTAAAGAGGAATTCGACTGAAACATGATATATGTATGCACCATTGTAGTATGATTCAGATGGTACAAGGGTTCAAAGTACATGTAAATAAATAGTTCAAAGGAATTCAGCATATAAAGTGATTCAGCCAATACAGGTAATTGATGACAAAAGGGCAGTGATTCAGCTGATACAAGGGATTGATGTTTACAGGGCAGTGATTCATATAATATGGAGATTGATTTAGACGGGGCAGTGTATCTGCTAATATAGGGAATCATGTAGACAGGGCAGTGATTCAGCTAATGCAAGGAATTGATATAGACAGGGCAGTGATTCACTTAATAGACAGGGCAGTGATTCACTTAATACCAGGGATTGGTGTAGACATCTTAGTGATTCACATAATACAGGAATAGATGTAGATAAGGTAGTGGTTCATCTAATACAGGGAATTGATGTAGACAAGGCAGTGATTCACATAAAACAAGGCATTGATGTAGGCAGGGCAGTGATTCACCTAATACAGGGAATTGATGTAGAAAGGGCAGTGATTCGGCTAATACAGGGAATTGATCTAGACAGGGTAGTGATTTGTTTCAGAAGTTGATTTCATGTAGAATTAGGTGTACATGGTGATTTATTTGATATAGAGAGGATTCAGTTTATACAGGTATTATTCAATAAAAGATGTTTAACAGAATAAATGAATTTAAAAAAAAAAACTACATGTATAAATAGGAATTTTATTTTGTACTGAAATCTTGACTGAAATCTAAATTTTCTTTTAATTTTGGGTCATAATGCAGGAGTACAATATTACATAGTTATTAGCTTGGTTTAGTTTTTACAAATTATTTGCAGCTTGTTTGATAATTGATGTATTTGTGTACCATATACAGGTGGGGCCAGAAGGTGCCGGACACTTTGTGAAGATGGTCCACAATGGAATTGAGTATGGTGACATGCAGCTCATTTGCGAGGCATATCATCTCATGAAGGATGCTTTAGGAATGAGCCAGGATGAAATGGCTGATGTAAGTTGATACAGTATCGTATAACTGGAAATATTTCTTTCTTTTTAAGACAAAAAAATATTTACTCCGTCTTAAATGCCTCCTAGTGACCATAGTAACAAGGATGTCATGGGTTTTCTTTATTGTTTTTAAGAGAGAGATTGATGTCATGATTTTTCTTTAAGAGAGAGAGAGAGACAGAGAGAGAGAGAGAGAGAAAATACCATGATTTTTCTTTAAGAGAGAGAGAGAGAGAGAAAATACCATGATTTTTTTTTACATGGGAGCAGATATGTCCAGGTATACAGCATATTTCTTAGATTGATTGATTAATTGATAAACTATTCAAAAGAATTAACTGAATCTGAATCTGAAGTTTACTTTTTACTTTCCAGTGTTCACTGTGAATACATGTGTTAGGTTAGAAAATATAGCTCCTAAATTCAGTTAACTTACTTATACACGGTTACTGTAAGATTGATGGAATGAAGTTTAAAATAACTATTTCTATGCATAACTGGAGAATTTATTTATGTACTAAACAGGAATTCTTGTTTTAACAAATGCAATTAAAAGGATTATTTTTACATATAAGAAATGAAATGGTTTTGTGTTTTGAGTAGGAATATGACATTATCAGGTTATAAATATGGCCCCATAACGTCAGGGTTTGAGCATCACAGTTTTAACATGACAATCCCACACACCCCTGGTCACCATGATTAAGTGTATGCTGGGATCCTTTGTTTATTATATAGGAAATTCTTCCGGTTTAGTGGCAGAAACCTGATAGTCTTTTCCAATTTAAAAAAAACGAAAAACAGTTATTGACATATTGTCTGATATTTGTTAATTACAGGTGCTAGATGACTGGAACAAAGGTGAGCTAGATTCTTTCCTGATAGAAATCTCCAGGGATATTTTAAGATTCAAGGATAAAGATGGAAGCTATTTGCTGGATAAAATCAGAGACACAGCGGGACAGGTAGGCTGATTAAAATTGAATTCTCCCAACTCTTATCATTCATGAAAAAATTCCTAATATGGAATCTTTGTTAAAAGTTGCACTTTGAAGGTCACCTTGACCACTCATGTGACCTTTTGTGACCACTCTCTCTCTGTTGCAAACTTCTGAACACTATTTAAACTACAAATTTATCTTGTACTACAGTAGCATCTCTGGGATACAAGTAACAAACACCGACCTTAAAATTTATCATGTAGCCTAGCATCTCTGGGATACAGGTAAGAAACACCGACCTTAAAATTTATCATGTAGCCTAGCATCTCTGGGATACAGGTAAGAAACACAGAGCTTAAAATTTATCATGTAACCTAGCATCTCTGGGATACAGGTATCAAGAACAGAGGTCAAGACCTCTGATCAGAGATTTTGTAGTACTTTGACAAGTTATCATGTCCTAGGTACTATAGTAACTCAGCTGTATTGTGATTATTGACTAATACCTTTAAATTTGAATTTCAGAAAGGAACTGGTAAATGGACAGCTATATCGGCACTTGATTTTGGAGTTCCTGTGACACTCATAGGTATAACCAACTCTTTGTAAACATGTACTAGTTATCAATTGATACAAATTTGTCATATTTCTACTTTTTTTTTTTAATTTTCACTTAAATGTAAATATTCCGAGGATTTAGATTTTCAGCCATATTACAATGTAACTATAGTATCACCAACAAAAAGTGACATATCCAGATTCAGTCAAAAACCTAATTAAACAAAATTATATGCAAAATGTTGTCTGTATCTTGTGCCCAAACATTTGCCTGTTATTTTACACCATCCCTCTGTTAAGTATAATTGATTTAACTTAAACTAATGTACGGTTTTTTTAAAATAAACACGAACAAAAGCCATTTTTTCTTGGACAACTTACTGGTACACAGTTGACTATTTTCTATTAAGAAAAGTGTTGTATCATGAACACACACTTACCAAATTAGAGAATAAAGAACCATACTAGCCTTGCACAAGCATATGCAATCCATCGCCACCCTCAATCAAGGATTGGTATAAATGGTGAAAGTCACCAGTCTCTTGAAAGAGACCTCAAACAAATGTGTCATGTGGTATGTTAAAGATCACTTAAATGCAATAGCAAAAGTCCATAGCATGGGTTATAAATTGCCTACTGCAGGTGCTGTCACTATAAAAGTGAGTTCCTGTTGGATGTAAAATGAAACAAACATGGATTTTACATGTAAATGTTACATACGTCTATCAACACTTTAACTTGTCTCAATTAAAATACTTTAGTTTTAAGCTACAATTCTTTTTCTTCTAAATTCTGGTATTTGATGCCAAGACGGAGACAAAGATTTATTCTGAGTTCATAAATTGAAAGGTAAAGGACAATATAGTGCCCTTTTTGACCTTGTCAGGGTCAAGGGTATTACCGGTATATGTCACTGCATTTTTAGTGCTGTTTTCTATTATCTACTTCCTACAAAACTAGGTCATTGATGAAGGAAAATGTTTAAATACATATATCTTCTGTAAGCAACTGTATTGATAGATAAAATCTTCCTTATCAGGTGAAGCGGTGTTTGCCAGATGTTTATCAGCTCTCCAACAGGAGAGAATTGACGCTAGTAAGGAGATCAAAGGACCATCAAAAACAAAGTATGAAGGTGATAAAAAGACATTCATCAATGACATCAAAAATGTAAGTTCTATATACTACCGTAATTCCAATACATCTGGTTTTTGTCTAAAAAATTGAGATTTTATTCAAAATACAATTTAATATACAAAGATAATCATAAAAATTTATCTATCTAACTGCTTCTTTTTAGAGACATGAATTAAAAAAAATGTTTATTTTTTCATAATGACTTGATATATTTAATAATGTGTCAATTCATCATTCAGGCTCTGTATGCATCCAAGATCGTCTCCTATGCCCAAGGCTTCATGTTAATGAGAGAGGCAGCAAAACAGTTTAAATGGACATTGAACTTTGGTGGTATTGCTTTGATGTGGCGAGGGGGATGTATTATTAGAAGGTGAGTAAATTACCTGTAGATAGGTGATTACCTGAGAATACTGTCTGTAGGTGAAAAAATAAAGGCATCAAAATTTATTTCGTTATTTTAAATTTTGATGTAACTTGGCTTGATATAAAAAAAAAAAATAAGTAAAATTCATTTTGTTCTGGCTTTATATCTTTTCTTGATGTCATTGATAAATTAAAAAAAAAGAGTTATATTGATTATAACATGTATAATATTTTCTTTTTTTTCAGTGTTTTCCTTGGAAACATCAAACAGGCTTTTGACAAAAATCCAAATTTGACCAATCTTTTACTAGATGACTTCTTCAAAGCTGAAATCCAAAAATGCCAGGTATTTGTTTAGTTAATATTGCTCATGGTCTTTTGAGAGAGAGAGAGAGAGAGAGAGAGAGAGAGAGAGAGAGAGAGAGAGAGAGAGAGAGACCTATCTGTTCTGCTGCTATGATACATATAAAAGTATCATTTAATATTGTGAGCCAGTTAAAGTGATGTAAAATTAATTTGTAACACTAGTGCAATATAACATAAAGAATAAATGCATTGGTTTCTTGTTATCTCATGCTATCTTTTTATTGATAGGAATCCTGGAGAAGAGTAGTAGCATCAGCAGTAACTCTTGGCATACCCACACCAGCATTTAGTACAGCTCTTGCATTCTTTGATGGCTACAGATCAGCCAGGTTACCTGCAAATCTTCTTCAGGTAAGTGATCAGGAAGCCAGTTCAATGAAACTTCCTGTGGCTTTTATGATTGACAGGAACAGACCAGTGAGTACTAGTTTGTTTCACCAATGGTAAGGTACCTTGCTGTGGTCACACTGGCACATGCTCAGAGTTGGGTTCCCTCCCATAATACAACAGTGTTCTTTTTGCAGACACTGCCAAAAAACTGAGTTTACGACTTTGATTTTCTAACAAAAAACAATGTTTTTAAACGATGACTCGGAAACAAAAAATTTAATGAAAATATTTTGCAACTTGTGAGTCCGGTTTATGTAAGACTTCTGGACATTGGCCACTACTAGTGTGTCCTGTACAGATGTTAAGCCCCCACTATGTGACTGTAAGTACACTGGCTAACAATTATATCTCGCCTTATCTTAATTTTTGAATCAGCAACAAACTTTCTCATGAAATCGCCTTCCCACGGTGTTCAGGTCACTTCCAGTGTTAAGGAGGTAATCTTCCTCCAACACAAGAAAATTATAGAATTAAGATTTTCAAACAGCATACTTTTTCTGACATTTAGAGTTCAGTGAGGTAAATAAATGCTTGAAAAGTATATTTGTTAGCATGCATAAAAATTTGTCTGAAGGGAAAATTAAAAATTTTAAAGGAAAAAAAATAAGTTTATGTTTCAAGAGAAGTAAAACATCTACACATATATAAACAAAAACAAAACAAAAATTAGGGAAAAATCTTGTCACAGTTCTATTACAAAAAAAATAATATTTCTGAATTCCTGTGTTTTATTTCAAAATAGGCAAAGTATCAATATTTGCGATACACCACTTGTAACTGTATCTGTTGAAAGTCATTGTCAAGCTTCGGAAGTATGTAAATCGTTAATTCATTAAAGGGGCATTAGCTTTCAATTTTTATACTTTTAATATTTGCACTTGATGGACAATAACAAATAAGAAGTATACACAGGCATATGAAAAATTGTATATTGTAATTATATATTTTGTGAATATAAGGTCAGGTCCAGTGTGGTTTTCATATACATATAGTAAGGTTGAGTTATTCAATTGCAATTGGAAAAGTGCCAAACCTTGGTTTCTCAAGCAATTTTTACAAATATAGAAATTTAAGAATTTTTATGCCGGTGTATATTTATTTTTTGTTACTTTATATCAATCTAAGTAGTAAAAAGGGGGGGGGGTTGAAAAAAAACCCCACATACACAGCTAATGTCCTTTTAAAAATAGGAAATATCAATTAAGAAATTATGTTTGAGGAATACTATTCCCCTAGAACGGAGACATGTTTTTAAAAAGTCCCATAACTCTGACAAATATTGCAGAACGATAGCATCCATCTTCTGTTTCACCGATTTAAAGCATTTGGTTATACAGTAAAACTTGTATATCGGGGCCACCCAAGGGACCAGAAAATATTGACCTTTATGTGCATGTGACCGTTATACACAGGTTCAATTTCTTTTAAGTATGCAGTCAAGGGACATGAAAAACTGGCCTTTATAAACAGGTAATCCTTATATAGAGGTGGCGGCTATAGTGGGTTTTACTGTATATTTGGTCATTATAAATCATTCACAAAAATCGCAATGTTGTAAATGTACTAGACAATACAGAAGCAATATTCCTCCTCTCCTGAATCTGTTGGTTTGGAGCTGTTTAAATATGTATCGAAGGAAAAGATTGTAAAGAAATTGAAAACAAAACAGAAATGTCATACCCATTTGTTTATAATTCCCTGCACAATCATCTTGGAAAGAAATATTCCTGTTGCAGAATTCTTCACAGATCTTTTTTTTGTTTTTTAATTTTGCTTTCTCATTTACAGGCCCAGCGGGATTACTTTGGTGCCCATACTTATGAGTTATTAGCCAACCCTGGCACGTTTATCCACACAAACTGGACCGGACACGGAGGAAATGTATCATCAACAACATATGAAGTCTAAAAGCTCGGATTCCGATCTTGGACAATGTTTTAATAGATATTTTAATTTCTTCACGTGATCTTCTTTCTGATTCTGTCAGCCATTATATCAAAGAGAAACATTTAATATATATATTTATTTTTGTTGTGCCAGTGTAACATATCGGCCATTGTGATAATCATAAAGATCAAATCAACATTCTGTGTGTAGTAGTATAGAAGGAATCTCACAATACCAATAATAAAATATATAAGATTTACAGTCATTTTGATTTCATAGTTTTTCTTTAATTTTCTCCTTGTTTAATCAACTGTTGATTTGAATATTATCTTTTTCTGTTCTGTGTTCCAGCAAACCTTTGATTTCAGATTCATATTAATATAGATAGATAGATAAACACACACACACACACACACACACCTATATTGGCAGATCTACAGGGAAGTGCGGATAGCAACCTCCTCTTTGAATTAGATTTTTTTTGTGCGTTTTATATAGAGCCTATATACACATAGGCTTATACATAAGAAGTGAAGACGAGATATGTTCATGATGTATCACCATGTGAATATACCAGTATTTAAGATATAAACGGGTCCCAAACAGCGTCCGAGGACAAAAAAACTTTAAACTGAGTTATACATGTATCTTTTGAAATGTATCCGAGATATAAACAGGTCCAAAACAGCGTCCACAACCAAAAACAACGTCCCCGGCGTCGTTGGGGCTAAGTCTTCTGAAATATAAGTACGGTAGTAGAGCTTTAATATTATGTGCTGTCTTTTTGATCGGCTCTTTCAGATGGTATCATGACGCTTGATCTTGTGATCTAGATAATGGCATTTGACCTACTTCTTAAAACCAGTCATGCCTTCATCCAAGATACGGTAAAAGTAGGAGAAGCATCATTGACTCTTAAACTATTATTTTTGTTAGCTCCCCTGAACCGAAGATTCAAGTGAATTTCTCACTGCCTTTTGTCTGTCACATTTTTGACTTCTTCTCAAAAATGGCTGAAGGAATTTTGATAAAACTTTATAGGAAGCAAGTACTCAAGGTCTGCTACCTAGTTTATTCATTTTGGCCAGATTGGCCCGAGGTGGAACAAAATAGGCCTCAGGGGTATCTTCTTTAAAAAACTTCTCCTCCAGAACTTCTGCATGGATTGAAAAACTAACTGCATTTGAAATATCAATATAGATGTATTATTCAAGTTTGTTAATTTTGCAGAAATCTGAAAATAAATTCTTGATGCATTTTTGATGTCTTTTCAGACCATCTGTCCATAATTCCATACCGCTTACATAGTTTAAAAGTTCAATATTTCAAGTTTGGATTATGACAAAATGACCAAACTTGGACTGTTAGTTCATCTAAGCGTTGCTCACACTTCACTGACATCACATGACCCTGGGGGTAGGGTGGGGTTAAAGTGTAGAACATTGCCCCACTTACATATAAAGTGCAATATTTCAAGTTTGGATTGTGATACAGTAACCAAACTTAGACTGTAAGTTGATCTAAGGGTTGCTCACACTTCACCGACATCGCATGCCCCTGGGGGTGGGATCATAATGTAATAAATTGCAATATTTTGCCAGCACAGAAATTTGTTGGGACCAGGGGCATTTGTGTTTCCCAAACAAATCTTGTTTTTAATTTTTTCTGAATTTTTTAAGACTGCAAAACTGGGGTGGGGGAGTGTGTTAGTTTTTTACACTGTCATGTAAAACATGATTTCGATGTCTTTTCGGATTTTGTCATTTTCACTTCTTTGATTTTCTCCTCTTTTATTCATTATGATGCATTCATTTTATGTATTTTACCTGTAACTAGGTAGAGAAAAGCTCTCTTGAAAGAATTTTGCTGAAATTTAATTTTTGAACTACAAAAATGAAGGGGGCCTGGGGGCATTTTTTCTTCACTATTAGCTTGTTTTTCAAACCCACTTTACATGAAGGAAGTACCCAAGAACTCCTAACAAGTTTGTATTTTTTTGCCAGATTGACTCAGAGGTGGATCAAGGGTGGGGCAAATTAGATCTCAGGGGCACCCCTTTTTGAAAATCTTCTTCTCTAGAACTACTGCATGGATTGAAAAACCAGTTGCATGAGTGATTTTCATGGATGCATGATTCATTTTGTGTTTTTTTAAGAAATCGGAAAATTAATTTTGAGGTTTTTTCACATCTTACCCGACTTTTCATTCATTTCTAAGTCTCCTCCACTTCAAAGGAGTGTTCAGGTGAGCAATGTGGCCCATTTGCCTCTTGTTCTTGATAAGTTTTAGAACAGTCATTTGAAAACTTTGGTGTCGAGTCATGAGAAGAAGCAGGTGCTTGTCTAATCACATAAGACAAGTTGCCAATGGAGCAATCACGCTAGTCATCATATGGCAATGGTAAGTGTCCAGAAGCAGCAAAAGAACCCAGAAAAAAAACCACATGTTCGACCTGGCGACCTCTATACCATTTTGCATACTCCTGTCTCAATCTGAGGATTGCACCTGCGTCACACTATGGAGAAGTGAGTTTTCTAATAACTGCTCTACACAAACATCCCTACATGCATCATGAACAAAAAAAAAAACAAAACAGTAATATCTATAAATGTGATTTTGTTTATTGGCATTTAAATGTGATTTTTTTTATAAAAGAAAGTCTTGGGCAATTCTTTATTGAAAGACTGAAACATTCAAATATACACTAACTAGAGTTGTATTGTTTTTGAATTATTAACAAATATAACAATGAATTATCACTTTTCCTGTCATATACATATGTTAAGTATAGTGCTATCAACCTTGAAAACTGGAGATATTGCTAAAAATTTTGAGTTGATAAATTTTTATCTAATTTTTGAGTTACCATCTAAAAATTTTGAGACCAAAATTTAAACTGTAACAGTAATATTCTTCTATAACATACAAGTACAGTAAAACCTGCTATAGTGACCACCTCTATATAAGGATTACCTGTTTATAAAGGCCAGTTTTTTCACGTCCCTTGACTGCAACTAAATTGAACCTGTATATAAGGGTCACCCGCACATAAAGGTCAATACTTTCTCGTCCCTTGGGTCGCCCCTATATACAGGTTTCACTGTACTCTTTAGTAATGTAAAACTGAATAAGAATTTCCTAAACACAGTATGAACAATGCTTCCTCTTTTATCACCTATCATGTGGATTCATTTAAGATCATAAAAATTCAGCCTCCTGAAAATTTCTTGATAAATATTAAATAAATCCAGACCTTCCATAGAAGGTCACCTCCCTAATCAGACCACTTTGAGTCAGTCAGTTATGTGTTCATGACAGCAAGGTTCTAGTTTACTGCATTTAAAGCTACATGTACATACAAACAATTATTTACACAGGAAATTTAGGCATATATACAAATACTGACTAATGATATACAATGTATTGAACTCATCCACCCCTGATAAACTATGGACTCTTCTATAAATCAATGATTTAGGCCAGTCCAGATGTGTCTTTAAGAGTGAATCAGTTAAAGTCACATACTTATCATAGGCGTCGGAGCCGGGGGGGCTAGGGGGGGCTTAGCCCCCCCACTTTTTTTGGCAAAGATAGGCATAGGTGTTGAAAATTGGGGCTTAGCCCCCAAGACGTTTCTGGCGTGTGTGTGTTTTAAGTTGGTTTAGCCCCCCCACTTCTGGCGTGTGTGTGTTTTAAGTTGGTTTAGCCCCCCCACTTTCAATTTGCTTCCGACGCCTATGCTTATTTAGAGGATGTGTAGTTTAACTGGATGACTAGACTCCTTATGTGCCACAGTACTTTAAAATGGGCAAGATTTGTCTGCTCAACTCATTCAAATAACATAAATATAAGGAAGTATTGTAAGTTTATCTGTATCATAATCCTCATACAGTATCTGGCCATAAAGGAGACGGCAACATCATGGTCCTCAGTATGCCAGGGGGCTTTTCAAAGTAAAAATTTAGCAATAAATGATCAATTTGGGGATTTACCTTGTACAGTACTTATTGATATAGCCCTTATCTTTAATTATGGCCCTCAATGATCAATTTGTCGGGATTAACTGAAATACAGTTTTAATCACATTGGATTCAATGGAGGTCCAAATGTTTTGTGCGACACAGAGGGGATTTGTTGTGTTTTTAATATCTTCTATTTAATGGCTAAGACAGTTTTATGAAATAACACACATTTTCAATTATATTTGTATTATTCAGCATCAAAAGCATAGAATATACTTAAATTATAGGACATCAATACCATGCAAGTTTTGTTTCTGACCTCAGCTAATCTTCTTAACCAAATGCTGATGCCAAGTTGAAAACATTAGCTCTCCTCAACTTCATTGAGGTGAGCTAAAAGTGAAAAAGGACAAAATAATAAGATGAGAAAGAGGTAGCATAATTCTAATAGAAAAGAGTGATAAGTCTACATTCTTCAGTCAGATCTGATAGTTATTTTTTATATCCTTCATGTATTTTAGGTGGATCCCCAGTAATTCCTGGGAAGAAGTATAATTTTCGCCTCAGGGATGAATCTTTCTTTGAAACTGTAACACTTCCTTTTTTTCCACGGCCCTGACTTATAAAATTGGCAACCTGAAAAAGATAAGGCCATAATATAGAAGCATACAATACTTTATACAGGAGCAGAAAACAATATATAAAGACCATCAGATAGGAAACCACAGAGTTACCTCCCATATGTGAAGTATAATTTCACAATATTTTTAAAAACACTTTGACAATACCTTTCAGATAGTAGAGAATTTACCGTAAGTTATGCCCCCTTACTAAAATTAACACATACCAGTAATATGTTACAGGTAATATTGGCCTTTGGACATTTTGTTCAGTAAAATGATATCAACTTCCAAAGTGGGTATATAGTTTAGCGATTAAATGCTTGTCAGAATGTATTCATTGTCAATACGGATGCCATTTGATTCTATTTATCTGTCACCCAAACCACATCCATATCGACAATGAATATACATGTAGTCTGACAAGCATTTAATCGTTCTATTTACAATTCATAGTTTTTATATTGAAAAACAAAATATGAGATTTGAATATCACCCCTTAAACGTGATCAGTCCCATCTTGATGAAACAGCAAAGTTCAAGGTAGAAGATTAAGGTATAGAGCATATCTGATTTTAAGAATAAATAATAAAGAAATAAAACATTCCAACAAGAAAAAAGATGAAATTAAAGACCTATGTGAGATTGCTGATGCATTAAATTTGCCCAATGACGAGTGTATAGCACAATATTTATTTTAGGTCTTTCTCGTCTTAATAAATCTAGCCACTTTTTGTGACTATTGCCAACCTTTGGCATCTAGTAAAATCAAATATCTGTTTTTTCTGCTATCCTGTGATGCAGTGTTTCACAGGCCATATTTGACATCTATTTTAATCTATAAAGCTACTTTGTTTTTATTTACACTTTGTCCCATTGTCCCTGTAATCTCATGAGATATGGTGAGATTTGGGGTATTCTTGTTTTTCGTGTCAAATGAGTGATCAATGGGTGGTAACTCCGATACAGTGGTAACAAGACGTATTGTTCTTACCTTTGTAAGTATCTCTTCCAAATGTTCCTCATGGGCGTGATACTTTAATATCCAAACAATGGCTTGCATAAACCAGGAACCCATTTTTTTGTGTCGCCAAGCATAATTTCCTACAGGTATAATAATATCTTGATATAATGTATTTTATACTTTAATGATGGGAGTGTCAGTATTTTTTGTATATCAAAAATAGTTCTATAAGTTATGAACTAAAGCCTCAGTATTGCAAGCCTTCAGATTACAACGTGGCTCAAGGGCTTTTTAACTTAAGTATGTTATATGTATTTGTTTGGAAGGGGAACGTTTGCAAAGTTTTCAGTAACATATATATCTATAATTTGGGGGACATTTTGTAATATATGTTTGAATTTTGAAGAGAGTTCAGAAATAAATCATATCATAGGCAAATCTTATAAATATTTATACATTTTACAAAATAACTGAATTTTACAAATTTGCTAAATTTACAAGTTATTGTTGACTTTACACACAAAACAACCTCCAGAGCCCGAGGCTGCAATATGACAAGGGGTGTGAGTAGTCACATCTTATGATAAGGGGCGGGGGCGTGAGTAGTGCTAAAATAATATGTATGATCCAGGAGCTAGATGTTTTAGCAAGATCTGTGGTGCTAAAATAATATGTATGATCTAGAAGCTAGACATTTAACCAAGATCTGTGGTGCTAAAATTGTATATGATCTAAGAGCTAGAAGTTTTACAAAAACTTTGTGGTTCTGACTGAATGAAAGTAGTACACTTCCCCTAAAGAGCAAACAATAGTCTCTCGATAGACGTTCGAGTTGAAGACATTTTCTTGGTGTGGATTTATAGATATGGACTTTCAAGGCTATTTGCTTTTCATGATAGTTGTTGCTCAAAACAGGTTTCACAGTATTACCATAGTTGCACTGTATTAGCCTACTTAATCAGAACCACAAGAGGTTACTCAATGCTAAACGTACATGTATTCAGTTGCAAGTGAGAGGTCATGGGTTCAATCCCTATCTGATACAGATATCAACTGTTCCTTAATGAAGCACTTGACATAAGAGAGGAAAGTCATGAATTTTGGGGGATTTCAGAACTCAGGATCCAGTTTCACTAAAGGTAGTGGATTTGCCTTTAAACGTACACACAGCTTAAGTTACTAATTTATTACATAGGTAGTTTCTGTTTCAGTAAAGGTCATGTAAACTAAACACGTAAACCTATACATACTTATATCAGACAATCAGTTTGTTTGTTTTGTTTATTGTTGTTTAACGTCCCACTCAAGAATATTTCACTAATATGGAGACATCACCAAATGCCGGTGAAGGGCTTCAAATTTTGGCCTATGCTCGGCACTTACGGCCATTGAGCAGTGAGGGTTCTTTAATGTGCCAACACCTACTGTGACTGGGACATCCAGTTTTTACTGTTTTATCCGAAAGACAGGTAACCAAGCTGTCACTGGTGGGACTCGAACTCACGACCTCACAATCCAGAGTCGAGCACGCTACCGACTGAGCCGGGCCGGCTCTCAGACAATCAGTAGTAGTTTGGAGCGGACATAAGTTTGTATTTAGGAAAAAAGATATTACTGATTGACAGCACATGAATTTTTCTCTCTCTACCTTTTCATAATAAAAGCTCATATCATAATTATTCGTGTGAACATGTTGCCATTTTGAAAATAAAAATATATATTTTTTATTTCATTACAAACCCTAGAAATTTTAACATTTTTAAAATCAACTCTTTTTTTGAATGCCAACTTGTAATTTTACCTTTTGAAAGAGTTATGCATAGTTGCTTGATAGCAAAAAGAAAGTGATATATATCAGATGGTCAAAACAGGTAAAATGATAAAATTTTATACAACAGGAAATAGTGCAATGCCTAACTTGTAATACGTAGAGTTTTAACAACAAGAAAGGATGATTTTCTAACATTTCCCCGTCAATTACTGGAAACTTACCTTCAGGAGTGGCATAACCAAACAGGAAGTCTGCCTCGGAGTGCACAGTTAGAGTTCCCCCTGTTGTAGACTTTGCCCCTAAACCAGCATCAGTTTCATCAAGAACACTTAACTCTGCCATTTCCTCTGTAATACCATCTGTTTCGCCTTTACCTCTTCCTCCTTCAGAGGCACATTCACTTTTATCTAAAAAAGAAAGAAAGAAAAACATCTATTCTAGAAAAGAATTGGTTTGTCACTGCAGTGCATTTGATAACATTCAGAGCACCTGGTTACAATACCCACAACTTTCCAAATGCAGTGAGTATATTTACTCACAAAATGTCCATCCAGTGGGTAATTTTCATTTATGTTGCAAAATTATTTACTCCATTCAAATTGCATTTCTGTATCTTGTTATATATAAAACTTTTAACACCAAAATTTTCATTGAATATAAATGTACAGTAAAACCTCTTTATAATGCCCCTCATTTTATTTGCCACCTCGCTCAATTTTTGAAAGTCGACTTTTCCAATTTCCCCTATAATTTTTTCACTTTAGGTTTTCCTCAATCTATCACCAAATGCCTTTTTATTGCCAAATATGGGCTGAACAAATGGTGGCAGTATAACAAGGTTTTACTGCATATATAACATCAGGGTTTTCATTTTACTTTGAGGTCCTGGGTTTTGACCCCCCAAAATTTCACTACGACCTGATTTTGACGCTTGACAAATTCGCCACAGGGATCATTTTGACTCTCAATATTTTTACCGCAGAGTCAATCTAAAGTTTCTCATGAAGATGTGTAAAGCGATCGACCAATGAAATTGCGTAATTTGATAGCACATGCTTATTGACAAGCGTTCAGTTTCAAGTGGGCAGTGTAATTTAATCTCACATGTCTGTCGCTAATCAAACAAATTGTAACAGGGTACTGTTACATGATGTCCCCCAAACGGTGGCGTTGTGTTGAGATCAACTAGCAGATTTTGAGGAATAAAAGCCATAAGATTGAAATCACAATCGATGATACCAGTTAATTCAAATTTCATCAAAATCAGACAGTGCTGACATTTTAACAAATCAGAGACCAGGTTTGCCATAAATGGCAACAAAACCAATACCACAGAAATTGCAATCCCTTTATACCCATAAATTCCAAATTTCATCAAAACCTAGCTATGTTGAAATTTTTACCAATCAGAAGCCTAGGAATGCTATAGATTGCAACATAACCCATATCAATGAAAACGCACTCCCCTGATATCCATTAATTCCAAATTTCATAAAAATCTGATGATGTTGAAATTTCAACCAATCAGAAGCCTTGGTTTGCCATAGATGGCAACAAAACCCATATCAATGAAATCCCAATCCCTTAATGCCCATAATAATTCTAAATTTCATCAAAATCGAGCAATGTTAAAATTTCAACCAATCAGAAGCCTCAGTTTGCCATTTATACGATTGAAATCGCAATTCTTTCATACTTATAAATTCCAAATTCATCATAATCAGTCAACTTTGAAATTTCGACCAATCAGAAGAATTGGTTTTTCAGAAAACGGACTGTCAGATACACTTCAACTGACCCTCTGTAATATCCATGTGAAGTATGATAAAGATCGTTTATAGTGGTTCTTGAGATATTTGCATTTAAAAACTTGACCAATCAGAAGCCACAATTTGGTCATGTGACTTATTCATAAAATAGGTAGACAGTAACACTACAAGTGACCCTAAGTAATATCCATGTGAAGTTTGGTAAGGATCGGTCCAGCGGTTTTAAAGTTATTTACATTTAAGTGTTGGACCAATCAGGAGCAACCATTTGGTCATGTGTCTTTTTCTCGGAAAACAAAAGGTCAGGTACACTACATCTGCAAATGTCGGCGATTTTTTTTTTTTCTTACTGCTAAGAATTTAATGAATTTCTGCATGTATGGTTTTTAACTTTAAAATCTGAAAGAAAGCGAGAAATGTAGATAAGTGAACCCTAATCTAAAGATTTCCAAATCTCTTTGGTATATTTTTGCAAAAAGTATTTTCCTTGTTGTATTACCTCCTCTACAAGCTTGTATGAGAAATACTTTGGGTTTCTCATTTAGTGCAGGACAATTGATTGGTATGAAAAATTCCTTTATTTCATTCACTGCCACTGTCTCTCCGTCTCTTCCAAGGATTCCATTCTCATTTCCATGACTGAAGATGGCCATTATAAAACAATCATGATCTTTCAAATCTGGTTTTTTACTATATTCCTTTGCAAATTCTAACATTTGCTGCAAATGGAAATAAAGGTCATTATTGGAAAGACAATGAAATACTAAATACTATGGAATATTTCTGCATGAGTTTAAACAAAGAACTTGTCGGATTTGCTGCCAACATTTTTTCATCCCACCCCCTTGCATTTTAATTTGGCATACAATTTTCAAAACAATGGAATGAAAGATTTTTTTTCAGTTGAAATCTATATCTATCTATCTCTCTATTTATCTCTCTATCTATCTACCTATCTATACATACATATATATATAACAGGAATATTTCATGTTAGAAAAATCATAATTGTTTCTTAAGAAATTTTGTCTCCATACTAATGGTATTTTTTGTTTTGTTTCAGTGGTGTTTTATGCCACACTAAACAACAAACTCCGAAACAGTGGCAACACCATCTATACTAGTTCTTTGATTTGGCTTACATAGCTGCCACCACCACTTCACGCATAATATAGAATTTTTTGCACCAAATCTTAACTTTGATATCATTGTGAAATAAAGTGTTAAATGTGTTTTATTGTGAATATTTAATAAGCGCAGTCAAAATGATAAAAGTTTAAAAATTAACAAAGTTTTGAAGAACTAAAGTTTATTGTCGCAAGAACACTCTGTGAATATATCTCGACCGATTAGAGGAACTCGAACGAGACCTACAGATCTGTAACTCGGTATAATCCAAATGAAAACTGAAAACAAGTTGCCTTGAATGAGACTTGACCGATTACCACAGAAAACAAAGAAAAATAAATCATGATTTTGAAAATATCAATTAGGTTTTTACTAAAACTGCATAGTTTCATGCCATTTCTTATTTACTATAAAATATAGATGTCCCAATAGCTTTTCCGTGTCTGCCATTTTGAAGCATAGCTTCTAAGTTTATTTGGTAATGACGCAAGTACATGTAGTACAGTGAAACAGGTGTATAAGGTCAAAGACCGTAACCCACTGTGAGGAGTGTGACTTAGCAATTTTCAAGTCAATACGGTGGCAGCATGATTTTAATGGCGGAGGAGAAGGAGGAGGAGAAGGAAGAGGATAAGGAGTAGGAGGAGGAGGAGGAGAAGAAGGAGAAGGAAGAGGAGAAGGAGGAGGAGAACCAGGTTACAATGTAACCGAGAAGAGACCACTGGCCTTCCGCAAGTGAACTGGCAAACTTTCTGACATGATCAGTTTAAGTCCAGCGGGACCAGATGAGAGAGACTTCAAAGTTCAAGTTCTAACCACTCTGCAATGGCGGCCATGAAAGGTGTTAATATACGGCAATGATCATGTGTTATACATTTATGGAAAATTCCTGACGCATGGTTATGAAAGTAACATGGCTAAAAGTTCTGAAAATGGAATCTCCAAATCCATAAATCTAGAAAAAATATGTCATCTATTTGACCTTCATCAATTAAGGTCACACTGTTTTACTGATAACAAAATAAGACAAACCAACAAATATGGTAATCAATTGATTGTATGTAAGTCAATGTATAATGTACTCACATTTCTAGATGCATTGCTTAGCTCAACAACGTCAAAATGAAGTTGTTTTAACACAGACTTAAGGTTCTGCGAATCCTTTTGACTCCCAATTCTTTCTTCATATTTACCATCAAATAATTCATTGTCTATAATTAAAGCGTAACCTCGGACAACAGCTTTCATTGGATACACCTACATATATAAAAAATAAAAAGAGTATGTCTCTTCATCACTTATGTCATCACTCAGTAGATCTGTCTATCCCTCAGTATATCTGGCCATCACTCAGTTCATCTGTCTATCTCTCAGTATGTCTGGCCATCACTCAGTACATCTGTCTTTCTCTCAGTATGTCTGGCCATCACTCAGTTCATCTGTCTATCTCTATGTTTGGCCATCACTCAGTTCATCTGTCTATCTCTCAGTATGTCTGGCCATCACTCAGTTCATCTGTCTATCTCTCAGTTTGTCTGGCCATCACTCAGTTCATCTGTCTATCTCTCAGTATGTCTGGCCATCACTCAGTTCATCTTTTTATCTCTATGGCCATCACCTTCAGTTTGTCTATCTCTCAGTATGTCTGGCCATCACTCAGTTCATCTGTCTATCCCTCAGTTTTTTATCTCACTTCATCTGTCTATCTCTATGTCTGGCCATCACTCAGTTCATCTGTCTATCTCTATGTCTGGCCATTTGTTCTGGCTATCTCTCATGTTGGCCATCACTCTGATCTATCTCTCAGTATGTCTGGCCATCACTTAGTTCATCTGTCATCTCTTTTCTATCTTCAGTTATCTGGTATCTATGTCTGGCCATCACTCAGTTCATCTGTCTATCTCTCAGTATGTCTGGCCATCACTCAGTTCATCTGTCTATCTCTCAGTATGTCTGGCCATCACTCAGTTCATCTGTCTATCTGGCCATCACTCAGTTCATCTGTCTATCTCTCAGTATGTCTGGCCATCACTCAGTTCATCTGTCTATCTCTATGTCTGGCCATCACTCAGTTCATCTGGCTATCTCTATGGCTGGCCATCACTCAGTTCATCTGGCTATCTCTATGTCTGACCATCACTCAGTACATCTGTCTATCCCTCAGTATGTCTGGCCATCACTCAGTTCATCTGTCTATCTCTATGTCTGGCCATCACTCAGTACATCTGTCTATCTCTCAGTATGTCTGGTCATCACTCAGTTCATCTGTCTATCTCTCAGTATGTCTGGCCATCACTCAGTTCATCTGTCTATCCCTCATCTGTTTCATCACTCAGTTCATCTGTATGTCTGGCCATCACTCAGTTCATCTGTTATGTCTGGCCATCACTCAGTTCATCTGTCTATGTCAGTATGTCTGGCCATCACTCAGTTCATCTGTCTATATCATCTGGTCAGTTATCTGTCTATCTCTATGTTTGTCACTCAGTTCATCCATCTCTCAGTATGTCTGGCCATCACTCAGTTCATCTGTCTATCTCTCAGTTTGTCTGGCCATCACTCAGTTCATCTGTCTATCTCTCAGTATGTCTGGCCATCACTCAGTTCATCTTTTTATCTCTCAGTATGTCTGGCCATCACTCAGTTCATCTGTCTATCTCTCAGTATGTCTGGCCATCACTCAGTTCATCTGTCTATCCCTCAGTCAGTCACTCACTTCATCTGTCTATCCCTCAGTATGTCTGGCCATCACTCAGTTCATCTGTCTATCTCTATGTCTGGCCATCATTCAGTTCATCTGGCTATCTCTATGTCTGGCCATCACTCAATAGATCTGTCTATCCCTCAGTTCATCTGTCTATCTCTATGTCTGGCCATCATTCAGTTCATCTGGCTATCTCTATGTCTGACCATCACTCAGTTCATCTGTCATCTGTCTATCACTCAGTTCATTGTTTGGCCAGTATGTCTCATCACTCAGTTCATCTGTCTATCTCTATGTCTGGCCATCGCTCAGTTCATCTGTCTATCTCTATGTCTGGCCATCACTCAGTTCATCTGTCTATCTCTATCTGGCCATCTCATCATCTCTCTATGTCTGGCCATCATTCAGTTCATCTGGCTATCTCTATGTCTGACCATCCACTCAGTAATCTGTCTGTATGTCTGGCCATCACCAGTTCATCTGTCTATCTCTAGTTCATCTGTCTATCTCTATGTCTGGTCATCACTCAGTTCATCTGTCTATCTCTCAGTATGTCTGGCCATCACTCAGTTCATCTGTCTCTCTGGCCATACTGTCTGTCTATCTCTATCACTCAGTTCATCTGTCTATCTCTATGTCTGGCCATCACTATCACTATCATGTCTGGCCATCACTCTGTCATCTGTCTATCCCTCAGTAAGTCTGGCCATCACTCAGTTCATCTGTCTATCTCTATGTCTGGTCATCACTCAGTTCATCTGTCTATCTCTCAGTATGTCTGGCCATCACTCAGTTATGTCTCTCTCTATCTGGCCATCACTCTCAGTTCATCTGTTATCTCTATGTCTATCACTCAGTTCATGTCTATCTCTCAGTATGTCTGGCCATCACTCAGTTCATCTGTCTATCTCTATGTCTGGCCATCACTCAGTTCATCTGTCTATCTCTCAGTATGTCTGGCCATCACTCAGTAGATGTCTATCCCTCAGTTCATCTGTCCATCCCTCAGTATGTTTGGCCATCACTCAGTTCATCTGTCTATCTCTCAGTATGTCTGGCCATCACTCAGTTCATCTGTCTATCCTCATTCTGTATGTCCTTCACTATGTCTGTCCATTAATCTGTCTGTCTGTCTATTCCTAAGTCTGTCTGTCCATCACTTAGTCTGTCTAGCTATTGCTCAGTCTGTCTGTCCATCCCTTAGTCCATCTATCCCTCCCTTAGTTTTCCTGTCCATCACTCATGTCATCACCCAGTGTATTTCTATCCTTCAGTCTATCTGTCTATCACTTATGTCATCTGTCTATCCTTCAGAATGTCTGTCCATCACTTAGTCCATCTGTCTATCTCTAAGAATGTCCATCACCCAGTCGTCCATCTGTCTATCCCTCAGTTCATTTGTCTATACCTTAGTCTGTCTTTCCATCACTCATGTCATCACTAAGTATATCTGTCTATCCCTCTTTGTCTGTCCATCACTCATGTCATCACTAAGTATATATGTCTATCCCTCAGTGTTTGTCCATCACTCAGTTCATCTGTTTATCCCTCAGTCTGTCTGTCCATCACTCATGTCATCACCCATTGTATGTCTATCCCTCAGTCTATCTGTCTATCACTTATGCCATCTGTCTATCCTTCATTATGTCTGTCCAGCATTCATATCATCACTAAGTTCATCTGTTTATCCCTCAGTCTATCTGTCTATCACTTATGCCATCTGTCTATCCTTCATTATGTCTGTCCCTCATTCATATCATCACCTAGTTCATCTGTTTATCCCTCAGTCTGTCTGTCCATCATTCATATTATCACTCAGTGTATTTTATAAAATAGACATGATGTTAAGATGTTTTGGGTAAAGTTTCATAATTGCTCACCATTCACTTAATGATTTCACAGGTAGGGAGCATATAGTGATACATCAATAGTCTACATTTCACTTAATGATTTCACAGGTAGGAAGCATATATTGAATCATCAATAGTCTTCATTTCACTTAATGATTTTACAGGTAGGAAGCATATATTAATTCATCAATAGTCTTCATTTCACTTAATGATTTCACGGGTAGGAAGCATATATTGATTCATCAATAGTCTACATTTCACTTAATGATTTCACAGGTAGGGAACATGTTGACTCATCAACAGTCTACATTTCACTAAATGATTTCACAGGTAGGGAACATATATTGATTTATCAATAGTATACATATCTTTTTTTTCTATAAATCTATAAATCAAACATGTGTGGATAAGGAAATATCCAACTTGGAGGTAAGAATATGAAAGTTAAATCCTCAGGAAACCCTCAGATTGTACAACCATATTCTTACCACTCAAGCAGAAATTTCCTTATCTACTCCACACACCCATGTAAGACTATATTTATCTTGTTGTGACATCATGTTATGAAAGTTACATCTCTGTATGGTGTCACATGAGGAACGTCAGTTATTGCTGACATAATCACAGTCTACATTAACATGGAGTCAATGTGAGACTGCTGCAGGAAATGTAAATATTAATGCATGAATATAAATTCATGTTTGAACAATTACATTTATTGAATTTTTGAATTTAGAAGAACCTACTAGCATATATGAACTTTGAATTTTGAATGTTGTTTTATGCCATATTGAAGTTTCTAAACAGTGGAATCTGTCTTCCCTGGTATGACCACTGTTATAGCAGACTACATTTTGAAAACCATTTTAGATATTTGAGTGATCACGTGTCATGTCAGACCACATTTTAGTGGCAGAATGATTGGTTGATTTGATTTGATTTGATTTTTTGTTTTACGCCATACTTAACAATTTTTCAGTTATATGATGGCGTCCAGTTTGTATTGGTGGAGGAGAAACCCCGGTTACCCGGGTAAAGACCAGAATGATTGGTCTTTCAAAACTAGCCTTGCCAAAAGACCACTTCACTTAGGAAACCACCTCACATTAACTCATCCACCCCCGAGAAACAATGGACTCTTCTATAAATCAATGACTTAGGCCAGTTCAAATGTGTCTGTAGGGGTGAATAAGTTAAAAATCGTAAATTTGCAGGCTCTTAAAAATCTCTTGATAAATATAAGATAAGACCGTAACGTATGAGACCACCTTGCTAGCCTGATTTTGAGACAGTCAGTGGTCTGATTGTCCATGTTCCACTGTATTATTTACCTGCTCACTGTTATAATGCAGTTGTACATTAGGATCTTTAGGCTTTAGGGTAATGACAATATCCTTCTCCATTCTATCTTGTTCTTCTTCAGTTGGAGGCCATGCTGGAATTAAATGTATTTGTGCGTTTACTGGGATGAAGAAAACTTATAATACTGTATAAAGGCTTATGTTCGCCTTACTACACTTGCAAATGGTTTTGCCCTGTTTTAAATTCGCCTAAACTTATTACAATTCCATTTAAGGAACATTAGTAAGATGCTTAGCATTCAGCCAATTTTATCAATGATTAAATATGATTTTTTTACTGCAAAATTTTATTTAACAATCGATACTTGTGCATATCTACTGTTTAGTCATATTAAAGTTTTTTTTAACAATTTATGTGTTGTTTAAAATGAATTATATAACAGATACCTTCTGCAATTAATAAGAAGAGGTCCAAGGGGCCTTAAGTCACTCACCTAGCAAAATTGGTCAACTTTGCGGAAAATATAAAAATGTGTGAAAGATAAAATGGCTAATAAACATGAAAAACAGTAGGCTCATTGGGCCTTAATAATCACCTGAGTGAAATGTATTTTACTGACAATATACTGAAAAGCAACCAAAAGCATGAAAACTTCACTGAAAATTAACTTGCATAAGGGTAGACTTGCCTTGCCGACTTTTTTATAGATCTTTCAAGATATATGTAATGTGCAACAACAGTCAAAAACATGCAAAATCCATATTAAAGGGGAAATAACTTTCACAAGGATTATCCTCACAATTTCAGCACAAATTTTTTTGTAGATCTTTGTGGTGATCACTGGATTATAGGGAAAAACAGTCCAAAACATGAAAATATCAACTTAAAAGGGAAATAACTCCCATAAGGGCTGACCTGACAACTTCAGCCCTATTGACTTTTGTAGATCTTTTTCATACTGAACATTTTTGCTTCTTTCTCTTTCTCTCTATCTATTATACTTTTCAAGATAATAGGACAAAACTGTCAAAAACATGAGAAGTCCACTAAAAGGGGAAATGACTCCCATTAAGGTCAACCTGACAACTTTGTCCCTACTGACTTTTTTTCGTAGATCTTTGCATGCTGAACATTTTTGCTTCTTTCAGTTTTAATCTACCTATTATACTTTTCAAGATAGTGTCAAAAAACATCCAAAAACATGAAAAATCCACTTAAAAGGCGTAGGCGTCGGAAGCAAATTGAAAGTGGGGGGGCTAAACCAACTTAAAACACACACACGCTAGAAGTGGGGGGGGGGGGCTAAACCAACTTAAAACACACACACGCCAGAAACGTCTTGGGGGGCTAAGCCCCAATTTTCAACACCTATGCCTATCTTTGCAAAAAAAGTGGGGGGGCTAAGCCCCCCTAGCCCCCCGGCTCCGACGCCTATGAAAGGGAAAATAACTCCCATATGGGGCAACCTGACAATTTCGGCACTACTGACTTTTTTGTAGATCTTTGTGTGTGTGTAAGTTTTTGTATTATATTTTATAGCGTTAGTTTGTTAAATATGATATTTTGATAATAGAATTCTAAATTAATATACATCGTGTTTATTCATACGTTAACTATAATTTGAAATGAAATATGCATGTGTATTCACACTACGTCATCGATATTTCGTAGATGACCATTGTGTGCCAATGCAGTCAACTAATGTCACCAACTGCACATGTTACAGGGACAGTATTACAGGAGATAAACAAAACAAACTGAACAATTACAAAGTGAAACACATGAACTGACTTACACTTATCTAAAAGTGACGTAGTTAAACAAACTGTAATGTTAGGTGATTAGCATCACATTAGCATTGTACAACAACTGTGTAAGTGTGAATTGTGGGTGTGTGATATATTGTATACTTGTGTGTATAGAGTATGTATCTTGTACTCTTTAATTTTTGTAATAAGCATTTCTTTTGTTATACTACAATGGTCTTTGTTTAGTCCATAATTACATAGGGAATTTCCTAGCCAAAAATCAAAATGTGACAGTGAACAAAATTGAAATCTGTCCATAAACATGCCACTAGGGGGCTTTTCAGTAACACAGGGTATATCTGATTTACAAATTGTTAAATAACTCAAACTGGCTTGTAAAAATCTACAAATATTTCAATGTAGTTGAAATTGTCAGGTCAACCCTCATGTGAGTTATTTCCTCTTTTTGTGAATTATTCATGTTTTTAGATGCTTTTTGACATTACAGTCAAACTTGTATATAAAGACCGCTCAGGGGAAATTACAAAAATGGTCTTTATAGACAGGTGGTCTTTATATACAGGGTCACATGAGATATGAAATCCAAGGCATCGGAGATGGCTTATTATTATTTCCAACTACATATTTCTTCCATGGTTAGATATTTCATTTAGTGATTAAATGGATATTGTATTTAAATACTAAAGGGATTTTCTTAACTCCAGGGTCTGGAAAATATTCATTTTTTAAAAAAAAAAAATCCAAATTTGGAATATTTGCATCTTTTCGGGAAAATACAAGCCATTTTTGCATTGGGAAGGGTCCTGTAACCATCCAAAAAATAGTCATAGAAAATCCCTGTAGCTAATACATGCATAACATGTAAATAATAAAAAAATTATAACAATGAAATAATTCAATGTTTTAATAATTTAAATTAATTTATGATGTAATTGAATTATACATGTACATCGAGGATACGGCACATTATAAAAACTGAAACAAATATCTTAAATGTGCTCAAAGTCAGTGGTCTGTGTTGTTAAGTCACATGAGTCAGAAGTGTAAGAATATACAGAAAGATGTAGGTAGTTGAATTTTATTTAATTATCATTTTATTAGACGTAATCCAATGCTACGAGCGAAAAGTATAATAAGTAGAGTAAAGGTGAAAGAAGCAAAAATGTTCAGCATGCAAAGATCTACTAAAAGTCAATAGAACTGAAATTGTCAGGTCAGTCCTTATTGCAGTTATTACCTGCTTTAAGTTGATTTTTCATGTTTTTGAATGTTTTTTGACATTACCTTGAAAAGTATAATAGGTAGAGTAAAACTGAAAGAAGCAAAAGTGTTCAGCATGCAAAGTTCTACAAAAAGTCAATAGTGCCGAAATTGTAAGGTCAGCATTTATAGGAGTTATTATCCCTTTTAGTGATTTTTTCATGTTTTTGACAGTTTTGTCTTATTATCTTGAAAAGAGAAAGTGAAAAAAGCACACAGCAAATTCATTCCGTCAGGCTTTTCACTTGAATTAGCACACAGCATTTCACTTGAATTAGCACATAGCAAGTCACTAAATTGGCACACAGCAAGTCAGTAAATTGGCACACAGCAATTAACATTTTAGTCTTTTTATCACACAGTATTTCTATTCAGCAACCCAATTTCATATCGTACACAGCCCATTTTTACTTGTCCACACAGGCACTGGTTAAAAACACAGCCTCTCGCCATGAGGTCTACAGGTAATCTAACTGTTTTTTTAACAAGGTGTACAAGTAACAGGTAGGAAATACCCAAAATATATATCTTATTAATACAGGTAACACTTCGAGAATACATAGTGACCACTCAACCATAAACAACAAAAAGCAACTGGAAATTTAAAGTATAATGCATCATTACTGTCAAAATAATTAAGTCTATGGTGGCAACAAATTGTCATAATGTCTATATACAATATTGTGACATTCACAAACTGTGTAGATACGTGTATTGACTTTATAATCATGCATACAAAATTTGAAACTCATCTCATCATTGGTTAAAGATAAGAAGACTTTTAAAGATGTACCAACAAAGCTTATGGACCAGATCATATAAGCCCTCGTTTCTTAAAAGAAGCACCCAAAGAGATATCTGTCCCACTATGTATTCTTTATAATCAATCATTACAAACTATCCCCTTTTTTGGAAAACGGCTAATGTTGCCAAACATAAAAAAGACGACCCCCGTAAACCAGTTATCGGCCAATATCCTTACTTAGCATAGTTAGCAAAATTTTTGAGAAATGTGTTCACAAATACCTACATAAGTATAATATCAAATAAGTTATTTCATCGAATCAATCAGGCTTTACACAAAACGATTCGACTGTTAATCAACTTCTTTATCTATCTAACGAATTCTTGGGGGCTTTAGATGTAGGGAAAGAATGCAGGGTAGTATTTTTCGATTAAAGCTTTTGACAGAGTATGGCATCGACGGATTTTGTTCAAAATAAGAAAACTTGGGATTTGGGAACATATTCTATTGGTTTACGCGACTATCTATCGGGCAGAAGTCAAAGGGTGATAATTAATGGGGTAGAATCAAGCTTACTAAACATCCAATCTGGAGTCCCCCAGGGCTCAATACTTGGACCAGTTTATTCCTTATATTTATTAATGATAAAGTTCAGTCAGTTAATTGCTCAATAAAACTTTTTGCCGACGACACTTCAATTTACTGAATAGATCAGGTTGAAGAAGCAGCAAACATACTAAAATAATAATTTACAAAACATATTTGGTCAAACCAATGGTTGGTAAACTTTAACCCCAATAAAACTGAAACACTCTTAATAACAAAAAAGAACAACTTACAACAACACCCAACTCTTTACATGATATCCCAGTAACTGAAGTCAACAAACATTTAGGTTTGATATTTAATAAAACAGGACAATGGGAAGACCACATAAATTTTATAATTAAAAAAATCCCTTGAAAAAAATTAACATTCTAAAAGGACAAAGAAGATCTTTAGAAATAATGTACTTTTCCTTCGTGCGACCCATTCTTGATATGTAGATATAATATGGGACAACTGCCCACAATATGTTTAAAGACAGAATAGAAAAAGTTAACATCGAGGCAGCCAGAATCGTTACAGGAGCAACAAAAAATTAGTCAGCTCTTCACTTTTGTGTGGGTGGGAAACATTAGATACAAGACGTCGGTATCACAAACTTGTCCAATTCTATAAAATGATCAATAACTTAACTGTGAAACCTTTCAACCTTAATACCGCCCCAACATAATGATATAAGTTACAATACGCGTAATGCCACCGCTATTACCCTGACCCATGCTAGAACTGCTCACTACTACAATAGTTTTCTTCCCTCAACTAAAATGATTTGCCAGAAACTATAAAAAAGTAGTACTTCGCTAAATAGCTTTAAACAAAACTTGTCTACCAGAAATAATATGTCCCAGAAATAGTGGGTACTCGTAGAAAAAATGCTCCTTATATGGTCATCTTTAAAATACAATTTAATCGAAATCTTGGCCACTCTGCCGATGTGGGGAAGCCGAATCCATCATCACTTTCTCCTTAAATGTAGACTATATGTCCACGAAAGAGCTCTTCTATACTCGTCACTACCTGCAAATCTGACAATTAATACTAGATTGCTATTTGGAAATAGGGATCTACCCACAGAAATTAACAAAAGAATTTTACTTGTGTAAAAGTTATAACGTACCAAACGATTTATCTAAGTGCTTGAAGTTTAGTCCTTTTTTTTTTTTTTTTTTTTTTTATACTGACACGACCTCTCAATTTTTTCATTATATAATGTACCGATTTGTTTTCTTTCTTCTTATATACGTACAAGTATAGCCTAATTAATGTCCAAATATCAAATTCTAATGACCGATCAACATTTTTGCAAGGTCTAAAACAATGGGGATTGGATTTATATAAGAACATTTTTTCTTGTTTTCAAATCCCCTCTCATTTGTACTGTTATATTAAACATGTTGTATATTACATTTTCTGAAATAAATACAGTTTAAACTAAAGATGTACCAAGTTTTGGTACTTTTTGGCCCCTTTTAGGGTACTTATTGGTCCTATCCCTTTTTCATTTGCAAACTTTATGTGGCTTCACATGTGGATGCTATATGCCAAGTTTGGTTAAAATTGGCCCACTGGTTCTTGAGAAGAAGATGTTTAAATGCAAAAGTTAACAGACATATGACGACGGATGCCAGACATTTGGCTATAGCAATAGATCATGTGGCCCTTTGGGCCAGGTGAGCTATAAATAGATAAACTTTACCATTCTGAATTCACCCACTGACGATGAGGTCGAAAGGGGAAAAATTAAACAGTGTTGAAAATTTCTCTGTATACAGTAATTCAGATAAAAAGTCAACATTATCTAGGAAAATAAACATTTTTACTGATGGAGAATTAAACAAAGAGAAATCTTGGTGCCCACCATGGAACGTTCTTTGTCTGATTTATGACAGACTGTTCTTTTCTCTTATTTTGTGTCTCAACATTGAATTTGAACTTACATGTAAATCCATATTTCTGTGAAATACTTTTTTCACAAGTTTACAGCGAGTACCTTCATGTCAAATTTCAACAAATCCCTTCAGTCCTTTATGAGAAATAGCAATAAAAAAATTCCTATGGTCAAAACAAAATATGGCCACCTTGTGCCATATTGGATTCCGATCTCTCTGAAAATGCAATATGCATAACTAGATCTTAAGGGGAAACTTGATGTCAAATTTCAACAAGATCCCATCAGTCCTTTCTGAGAAATAGCCCTAACAAACTTCCTTTGGTCAAAATCCAAGATGGTCCCTTTTTGGCCATATTGGATTCTGATCTCTCTGAAAATGCTACATGCACAACTATAACTCAAGGGGAACCTTGATGTCAGAGTTCAAGGAGATCCCTCCAATACTTTCTGAGAAATAGCTGTAACAAGAATTGTTCAGGACAGACGGACAGATGATGGACATACCACAGACGCAGGGGGATTTGAAAAATTTGCAATGAGATCTAAGCCATTCCAAGGCCCTTCATGGTTAAAGCACCTTAAAGTCTCTACAAGTGCATCCCACTGGAACCTAAGCTGATTTTGTGAGAAAGTTTGCCAGTTTACTTCGGAAGGCCGGTGGTCTCTTCCTGAGTACATTTCAATCAGGTTTTCTGGCTGCCACCATATGAAAAAGTGTGGTGTTGAACAACATTCAAAAATTCTAATTTTAATGTCGAAGGTCCCATAACTTTGGTAAGTATTGCCAAGTATTAGCCATTATCAAACTCATTCTATACTATGTAAGTTTTATTGACATAAAGCATGAGAAAAAAAGAGAGAGAGAGAGAGAGAGAGAGAGAGAGAGAGAGAGAGAGAGAGAGAGAGAGACAGAGAGAGAGAGAGAGACAGAGAGAGAGAGATTATAAAAACTTCAAGGAGTACTAAAATTGATATATTTACTTGATGGAGTATATTTCCTTTCATCTTTCGTCTGTTCTTCAATATATGGTATTAATAATTCTGCTAATTCGTCATTTCCAGTTTCCATGAACGCCTGATAAAGACACTGCGGAACTCTTGGTCCACGTTTACTAAGTATATTAATCATTTCTCGAGATCTATCACTGGTAACTCTTTTAGCCTAAATAAATTGATATTTATATGATTATAACGCATAAGAAATTACTGCATACCTGGAAATTTTCGCTCCTGCTTATTTTCGCCCTTTTACGACAGAAAACATAATCACTCTGTCTTAAATTCGCCCTTCATCACTCGTCATAGACATGTACGTCCATGATTCATTTATTTAGCTTGAAAATTTCACTTTAATTTAATCTCATCTCTGGGCATAAGTGGCGAAAATTAAACAGAAGTGAAAATCTTCAGGTAAATTGTATATTAAAACACATCTGACAAGTTATTTAACATTTATTCATGATTTAAAGTTTAAATTCATCAATACATTTTGACAAGGAAATAAGATTAAACATTTTAAGATAATTATGACAAAGGCCATAAACCTTATTTATTCTACAGTCAAACTTGCATTAAAGGCCACCTATATATGAAGGGCATCTGCCTATAAAGGTCATTTAAACATAATCTATTTTTAACCTTATTATAACAAATAAACCTCCTTATAAAGGTCACTTGTCTATAACAGCTACTTTTGCCTGTTCCTGTCCGTTATACACAAGTTTGTTTGTATATGATTTGTTTTTACATATTTTGAATTTAACACACTCAGATTAGAAATACTATTAAAGAGCACCCTGAGTGAAAAATGAAAATTTCTGTATTTATAGAACTCATCATTCTAAGAACAACTTCGAAAATTTGATCAAAATCGGTGCACACGTTTTCCAAGACATTAGCGAGAAACTGTAAAACCAACCTTTACAAATGGCTCAAGTAGCCAGAAAGGGCAGAGCGTCGTGTGACATCACGACAAGGACTCCAGTTGCAAAGTACATGCTTCACTATAGGCTTAATATCAGTGGTGCCTGGTTATTGAGTTATTGAGCCTCTTTTAATGGTCGTAACTAATTCTAATTAAGTACCATTGTCTTGAAATTTTCTGTAATGGATAACATACATATTATTGCTTGTAAGAACACATTTTCCTTTAATTAACTCTCTTAATATTTAAGTAAATACCATATAACATTGGGTAAAAACAGTTTGGGCATCTGACTGTGTTATAGGTAAGTGTAACTCACAAGTTTGCCAGATGTGGAATGAAATTCTTAACTATTTTTCCGAAAGCAGGTGAAATCACTCACTTTGACAGTCAATATATTGATAAAGCACCTACCAATTTTGATTGGTTTGTTTATTGTTGCTTATCGTCCCACTCAAGAATATTTCATTCATATGGGAACGTCACCAAATGCCGGTGAAGGGCTTCAAATTTTGGCCTATGCTCAGCACTTACGGCCACTGAGCAGTGAGGGTTCTTTAATGTGCCGACAACTACTGTGACACGGGACCTCGGTTTTTACTGTCTCATCTGAAAGACGGGAAACCATCCTGCTGCCAACTGGACTTGAACTCATGATCTCATGATCAAGAGTCGAGTGCGCTACCGACTAAGCCAGGTCAGCTCCCAATTTTGAGTGGATTTTCAATGTTGTTCTTAGAATGATGAGTTCTATAAATACATGAATTTACATTTTTCACTCAGTATCAAAAAATAATAACAGAGCAATGAAATTCAAAAGTTTAAAAATATTTTTTTTTTTCGTTCAAATGAATCAAAATAAAGCTAACTCAAAGAATAATTGTCACCCATCTTGGACATATCACCAAGATACATGTATATATATTTACAAAACACCCAATTTCTTTTTAAAAAGAAACTTTAAAAAAAAAAAAAGATATTCCAAATTAAACTTATACTATAAGTTATGCTATACCCCAAAGGAATACTCAGGACAAATATCATCAAACTAGCACCTATATTAATTGCACAGCAAACTTAACGCAATGTTTAACGCTGAAAATGTAGAAAAATTAAATCAACAAAGGCGAATAACTCTAAGAATAAGGGATGTAGAAGTGCAACACTAGGTTTTCCTGAAGAAGTCAACCTTTACCAAATATGGGTATCTGAGTAAAACTAAAAGAAATTAAGAGGATGTGGCTCGGACAGAGCAAAAGGATGGAAGGAGAGAAAGATAGACACAATGTAAAACTAAAGTTCCCCCTCCTCCTGTCGAAACTGTTGGGGACTTATAAGAAGTCATTGAATAGAACGCTCATCATCAAAATAAGATATACCATCCCGATACAGTGAAACCTGTATATAGGGGCCACCTAAGGGACCAGAAAATATTGATCTTCATGTGCAGGTGACCTTTAAACACAGGTTCAATTTAGCTGAAGTATGCAGTCAAGGGACTTGAAAAAACTGGCCTTTATAAACAGGTAATCCTTATATAGAGGTGGCCACTATTGCAGGTTTTAATGTATTTATATATTTTTCTAAGTCGTAGAGGATTGGATTACATTGAGTCTTACCTTGATTTCATCTACCATACTCTCTGTCAGAAGTGGCTTGTTCAAATCACTGTACAAGTATTGAGCGACATCAAGAGGGTTTGCCAAGTCATTGACAAATCTGCAGAAATTTTTCTGTAGTGCTTTTTTCCAGTCATTCATTTTCAGTTTCTGTGGGTTAGCCTAACAGAAGTGTAATGTATGAAATAAAGTGTAAATGAAAAGATTTCATAGATTATCTTGTGTGAATGGTCAAACTTTTATTTTCACAAAAATTCATATGTATGCTTTTGATGTTTACTCGTACCAAATATGGGGAGCCTTGTTGAAGGAAATAGGAAGACATGGCCTTGACAAAGCAAAATAATGGACAGATGGATGGACTTAATGCAAAACTTTAGTCTCCCTTGTGAACAGGACTAATAAACAAGAATAATTTGTAGAAGTACTAGTCCCTCACCTGGGACATACTGCCAAGATGTTTAAATTAACAAAAACTTAGATGTTGGAAAGTAACAAGTCCAACAATGGGAGAAAATGATCGCTTACAGATTCTGCAAGAAAAAAGAACAGATGTCAACATTCCGCAAATTTTATGGTTGGTATAATAGTCTTGTTTACGAATACTCTGTTTCACTAAGTGAAATGTTGAGTTTCCTGTTTGACAGCGGTTGGCGAGACGTCTGTACCAATTGTGACGAGGATTTGCTCCTCACCCATCTGATTTGGATTTTACTGCCGACACATATCAGTCTGGAAAATTTATACTATGGTATCTGAGATTTTTTATACTTTAACAGCTAAACAGAACAACAGCAGGATATGTATTGGTATTCAGTTTGAACATTGAAAATGTAGTTTCAAGGGTAATATTACAATGCCTACAAAGCATCTTCAGAATCTTGAAAACTTCAGTATGTTGAAAGGGGTCATTAAAAGTAAATGTAAAAGTAGAAAAGGTGAATTAACTATAGGTCGCTGACATTATGTATTAAAATTAGGGCTGTCATTGATGAGAAAGTCTATATCGATATATTGATAATTAAAAAAATATTGATATATCGATAAATTAATAATATGGTACTTCTATGAAATGCATTCAAAATATATAGACTCATTATAATATTTAGATGCTTTACTGAGTATTTTACTATCTGATGATTATAAAAGTCATTGCAAGGAAAACATTGTTTATTTGAACAAATATAACATAGTTCAAGAATATGAAGTAAAACAAATGGAAAATTTTGGAAATTGTAAAAGAAACTTAAAGAAAGTACATACTGTGAAATGCATTATGAAATGTAATGATAGTAAAAAAAAAAGTATCGATTATCTTATCAAATAAATTTGTATATTGATACATCGATATCGAGTCTATCAATGACTGCCCTAATAAAAATAATATTTCATTCATGTGTCCCCGACATAGCTATGTATACAATAAATACATGTATTTTATTACATACATACATGTACATAGGCGTCGGAGCCGGGGGGTGGGGGGGGCATCTTAGCCCCCCACTTTTTTTGCAAAGATAGGCATAGGTGTTGAAAATTGGGGCTTAACCCCAAGACGTTTCTGGCGTGTGTGTGTTTTAAGTTGGTTTAGCCCCCCCACACTTCTGGCGTGTGTGTGTTTTAAGTTGGTTTAGCCCCCCACTTTCAATTTGCTTCCGACGCCTATGCATGTAGCTATGAGTATGAGGGGATACGTATGAGTGACTGTTAGCACATAATGTCAGCGGCTCGTGGAATTAACAAGGAAAATATAGGCAAGATAAATTATGCAAACTGAATTTTGTCCTACTTCAGTACTCTTTTTTTATTATTATTATTATTTATCTTGACTTGGGACTACATGCCAACATACATCCATATAAATTATAAAATCTACTTTCGTTTTGACGTCTTCCCAACTTTTGCATTTACACATGAATGGTCACTCTGTCGTTTCACCGATCGAAATATATGTATTCGGGATCTTGACAGACATCCAAGTATTACTAAATCTGAATAAAACAGAAACATCATATTACCTGAAATGTGTTATTTTTTTCTAACCTCGCAATAATAAATAAGATCATTAACCGGAAACCTTAGGTTAAACAGCTAAATTAAAATTCAATGTGTATGTCGAGCCCGATCAGAAAGGGCTCAATAAAAATTATTGTAAATTCATGATGATGATGTTGATGAGAAGGAGGAGGAGGATTATTATGACAATGATGATGATCTGTGTTGTTCCTGTCTTTATCACGCCAATTGTGTATTCTACTTGTATGGAGATACTAAAGCTGAAATTGAAATGCCAAAATTCAAGATCATTGGACTCATGTCAACAGACTTGCCAACCTTGAAAAATTTTCATGGTGGAGATTTTACAAACTGATGGGGGAGACTCTAAATTTTAGTAAAAATTAATAGGAAAAAATTAAAATTTTTCATGGGGAAGATATGTATTTTTCTTGAAGAAATTATAAAAACATTTATATAAATATAGGGGAGACTTGGCAAGTATGTGTCAAAACAGTGTACTTCAGCATCTGTGCTATTCCTACATCAAATAAAAAATTACAGAGACTTCCTCACAGCAACATAGAATAGTCAAAGATTACAAAGATCTCACAGCAACATAGAGTAGTTAAATATTACAAAGATCTCCTCACAGCAACATTGAGTAATCAAATATTACAAAGATATCCTCAAAGCAACATACAGTAATCAAATATTACAAAGATCTCCTCACAGCAACATACAGTAATCAGATATTACAAAGATTTCCTCACAGCAACATAGAGTAATCAGATATTACAGATCTCCTCACAGCAACATACAGTAATCAGATATTACAAAGATCTCCTCACAGCAACATAGAGTAATCAGATATTACAGATCTCCTCACAGCAACATAGAGTTATCAGACATTACAAAGATCTCCTCACAGCAACAAAGAGTAATCAAATACTACAAAGATCTCCTCACAGCAACATAGAGTAATCAGATATTACAGATCTCCTCACACCAACATAGAGTAATCAGATATTACAGATCTCCTCACAGCAACATAGAGTAATCAGATATTACAAAGATCTCCTCACAGCAACATAGAGTAATCAGATATTACAAAGCTCTCCTCACAGCAACATAGAGTAATCATATATGTCAAAGATCTCCTCACAGCAACATAGAGTAATCAGATATTACAGATCTCCTCACAGCAACATAGAGTAATCAGATATTACAAAGATCTCCTCACAGCAACATAGAGTAATCAGATATTACAAAGATCTCCTCACAGCAACATAGAGTAATCAGATATTACAAAGATCTCCTCACAGCAACATAGAGTAATCAGATATTACAAAGATCTCACAGCAACATAGAGTAATCAGAGTAATATTACAAAGATCTCACAGCAACATAGAGTAATCAGATATTACAAAGATCTCCTCACAGCAACATAGAGTAATCAGATATTACAAAGATCTCCCCACAGCAACATAGAGTAATCAGATATTACAAAGATCTCCTCACAGCAACATAGAGTAATCAGATATAACAAAGATCTCCTCACAGCAACATAGAGTAATCAGATATTACAAAGATCTCCTCACAGCAACATAGAGTAATCAGATATTACAGATCTCCTCACAGCAACATAGAGTAATCAGATATTACAAAGATCTCCTCACAGCAACAAAGAGTAATCAAATACTACAAAGATCTCCTCACAGCAACATAGAGTAATCAGATATTACAGATCTCCTCACACCAACATAGAGTAATCATATATTACAGATCTCAAAGATCTCCTCACAGCAACATAGAGTAATCAGATATTACAAAGATCTCCTCACAGCAACATAGAGTAATCAGATATTACAAAGCTCTCCTCACAGCAACATAGAGTAATCATATATGTCAAAGATCTCCTCACAGCAACATAGAGTAATCAGATATTACAGATCTCCTCACAGCAACATAGAGTAATCAGATATTACAGATCTCCTCACAGCAACATAGAGTAATCAGATATTACAAAGATCTCCTCACAGCAACATAGAGAAATCAGATATTACAAAGATCTCCTCACAGCAACATAGAGTAATCAGATATTACAAAGATCTCCTCACAGCAACATAGAGTAATCAGATATTACAAAGATCTCCTCACAGCAACATAGAGTAATCAGATATTACAAAGATCTCACAGCAACATAGAGTAATCAGATATTACAAAGATCTCACAGCAACATAGAGTAATCAGATATTACAAAGATCTCCTCACAGCAACATAGAGTAATCAGATATTACAAAGATCTCCCCACAGCAACATAGAGTAATCAGATATTACAAAGATCTCCTCACAGCAACATAGAGTAATCAGATATAACAAAGATCTCCTCACAGCAACATAGAGTAATCAGATATTACAGATCTCCTCACAGCAACATAGAGTAATCTGATATTACAGAGATCTCCTCACAGCAACATAGAGTAATCAGATATTACAGATCTCCTCACAGCAACATAGAGTAATCAAATATTACAAAGATCTCCTCACAGCAACAAAGAGTAATCAAATACTACAAAGATCTCCTCACAGCAACATAGAGTAATCCGATATTACAAAGATCTCCTCACAGCAACATAAAGTAATCAGATATTACAGATCTCCTCACAGCAACATAGAGTAATCAGATATTACAAAGATCTCCTCACAGCAACATAGAGTAATCAAATATTACAAAGATCTACTCACAGCAACAAAGAGTAATCAAATACTACAAAGATCTCCTCACAGCAACATCGAGTAATCCAATATTACAAAGATCTCCTCACAGCAACATAGAGTAATCAGATATTACAAAGATCTCCTCACAGCAACATAGAGTAATCAGATATTACAGATCTCCTCACAGCAACATAGAGTAATCAGATATTACAGATCTCCTCACAGCAGCATAGAGTAATCAGATATTACAGATCTCCTCACAGCAACATAGAGTAATCAGATATTACAAAGATCTCCTCACAGCAACATAGAGTAATCAAATATTACAAAGATCTACTCACAGCAACAAAGAGTAATCAAATACTACAAAGATCTCCTCACAGCAACATCGAGTAATCCAATATTACAAAGATCTCCTCACAGCAACATAGAGTAATCAGATATTACAGATCTCCTCACAGCAACATAGAGTAATCAGATAATACAAAGATCTCCTCACAGCAACATAGAGTAATCAGATATTACAGATCTCCTCACAGCAACATAGAGTAATCAGATATTACAGATCTCCTCACAGCAGCATAGAGTAATCAGATATTACAGATCTCCTCACAGCAACATAGAGTAATCAGATATTACAGATCTCCTCACAGCAACATAGAGTAATCAGATATTACATATCTCCTCACAGCAACATAGAGTAATCATATATTACAGATCTCCTCACAGCAACATAGAGTAATCAGATATTACAGATCTCCTCACAGCAACATAGAGTAATCAGATATTACAAAGATCTCCTCACAGCAACATAGAGTAATCATATATGTCATAGATCTCCTCACAGCAACATAGAGTAATCAGATCTTACAAAGATCTCCTCACAGCAACATAGAGTAATCAGATATTACAGATCTCCTCACAGCAACATAGAGTAATCAGATATTACAGATCTCCTCACAGCAACATACAGTAATCAGATATTACAGATCTCCTCACAGCAACATACAGTAATCAGATATTACAAAGATCTCACAGCAGCATAGAGTAATCAGATATTACAAAGATCTCACAGCAACATAGAGTAATCAGATATGTCAAAGATCTCCTCACAGCAACATAGAGTAATCAGATATTACAAAGATCTCCTCACAGCAACATAGAGTAATCAGATATTACAAAGATCTCACAGCAACATAGAGTAATCAGATATTACAAAGATCTCACAGCAACATAGAGTAATCAGATATGTCAAAGATCTCCTCACAGCAACATAGAGTAATAAGATATTACAAAGATCTCCTCACGGCAACATAGAGTAATCAGATATTACAGATCTCCTCACAGCAACATAGAGTAATCAGATATTACAGATCTCCTCACAGCAACATAGAGTAATCAGATATTACAAAGATCTCCTCACAGCAACATAGAGTAATCAGATATTACAAAGATCTCCTCACAGCAACATAGAGTAATCAGATATTACAAAGATCTCACAGCAACATAGAGTAATCAAAAATTACAAAGATCTCATCTACAGTATTCAAAGATTACAAAAATCTCCTCACATGAACATTCTAAATTATTTACCTTCAATCATTCTTCTTAACAAAAGTACTGAAATAAACAAATAGTTATTGGGTCAATTTTGCAAAATAATAATGCTGCAGCATTTAAAGCCATAAAGACTTAGGTATCAGAAGACAACTAAAGCCACATACTTAGAATCAGAAGACATCTAAAGCCACATACTTAGAATCAGAAGACATCTAAAGCCACATACTTAGAATCAGAAGACATCTAAAGCCATGTAATTAGAATCAGAAGACATCTAAAGCCACATACTTAGAATCAGAAGACATCTAAAGCCATGTAATTAGAATCAGAAGACATCTAAAGCCACATACTTAAAATCAGAAGACATCTAAAGCCATGTAATTAGAATCAGAAAACATCATAAGCCATATACTTATAATCAGAAGACATCTCAAGCCACATACTTAAAATCAGAAGACATCTAAAGCCACATACTTAGAATCAGAAGACATCCAAAGCCATGTACTTAGAATCAGAAGACATCTAAAGCCATGTACTAAGAATCAGAAGACAATTAAAACCACATACTTAGAATCAAAAGACATCATAAGCCATATACTTATAATCAGAAGACATCTAAAGCCACATACTTAGAATCAGAAGACATCTAAAGCCACATACTTAGAATCAGAAGACATCGAAAGCCATGTACTTAGAATCAGAAGACATCTAAAGCCATGTACTAAGAATCAGAAGACAATTAAAACCACATACTTAGAATCAGAAGACATCTTAAGCCGTATACTTATAATCAGAAGACATCTTAAGCCCCATACTTTGATTCAGAAGACATCTAAAGCAATATACTTAGAATCAGAAGACAACTAAAGCTATCTATTTAGAACCAGAAGACAACTAAAGCCATATACTTAGAACATAAGACAACTAAAGCCATAGACTTAGGTATCAGAAGACAACTAAAGCCATATACTTAGAATCAGAAGACAACTAAAGCCATATACTTAGAATCAGAAGACAACTAAAGCAATATACTTAGAATCAGAAGACAACTAAAGCCATCTATTTAGAACCAGAAGACATCTAAAGCCATATACTTAGAATCAGAAGACAACTAAAGTCATGTACTTATACCAGAAGACATTTGAAGCCATGTACTTAGAATCAGAAGACAACAAAAGCCATGTACTTAGAATTGGAAGACATCTTAAGCCATGTACAGTTAAACCTGCTATAGTGGATACCTCTGTATCAGGATTACTTGTTTATAAAGACCAGTATTTCCAAATCTCTTGACTGCATATTTCAACTAAATTAAACCTGTGTTTAAGGGTCACCAGTACATAAGGGCCAATATTTTCTGGTCCCTTGGGCGGCCCCTATTTACAGGTTTTACTGTACTTAGAATCAGAAGACATCTTAAGTCACATACTTAGAATCAGAAGACATCTAAAGCCACATACTTAGAATCAGAAGACATCTATACCACATACTTAGAATCAGAAGACATCTAAAGCCACATACTTAGAATCAGAAGACATCTTAAGCCACATACTTAGAATCAGAAGATATCTAAAGCCACATACTTAGAATCAGAAGACATCTAAAGCCACATACTTAGAATCAGAAGACATATCTAAAGCCACATACTTAGAATCAGAAGACAATTAAAACCACATACTTAGAATCAGAAGACATCTAAAGCCATGTACTAAGAATCAGAAGACAATTAAAACCACATACTTAGAATTAGAAGACATCTAAAGCCACATACTTAGAATCAGAAGACAATTACAGTCATGTATTTAGAATCAGAAGAAAACAAAAGCGATATACTTAGAATCAGAAGACAACTAAAGCCATCTATTCAGAACCATAAGACATCTAAAGCCACATACTTAGAATCAGAAGATATCTAAAGCCACATACTTAGAATCAGAAGACATCTAAAGCCACATACTTAGAATCAGAAGACATATCTAAAGCCACATACTTAGAATCAGAAGACAATTAAAACCACATACTTAGAATCAGAAGACATCTAAAGCCATGTACTAAGAATCAGAAGACAATTAAAACCACATACTTAGAATTAGAAGACATCTAAAGCCACATACTTAGAATCAGAAGACAATTACAGTCATGTATTTAGAATCAGAAGACAACAAAGGCGATATACTTAGAATCAGAAGACAACTAAAGCCATCTATTCAGAACCATAAGACAACTAAAGCCGTATACTTAGAATCAGAAGACATGCCCAGTTACAGAATAAACTTTGCATGTTTTACCTTAGTCATGAAAAGTTGACAGAAACATTCGTCTTAAGCATTATAACTTTGGTATTAAATTTATAATATTTATAACCACTAGGTGGCTGCCACTGCTGGTGGACCGTTCGAGTCTCCGATGGTATACATAAACCTATTACCTGGTATTTCGGTACCAGCTGATAATCTTATACTAAGTATTATTTGGCACAGATAGCAAATATTAAAAATTTTAAATTCTTCTAAAGCTGAGATCGCCATTTTTTATATAGTGGTTACTCTTAGACAGACTTTGGCAATACATTTAGATATATTAATTGGCCTTGTCTGATACCACTTTCTCTTCAGAAAATCTATTTGAAATTGTAGCTCAACTGATAAAGTTAAATTGACAGAAATGATCATCTTGAGCATTATAACTTTGGTATTATGTTTATAATATTTATAACCACTAGGTCGTTGCCACTGCTAGTGGACCGTTCGAGTCCCAGAGGGTATATATAAACCTAGTACCTGGTATTTTGGTACCAGCTGATAATCTTTTGCTAAAGTAACATTTGGCACAGATAGCACCATTAAAAAATTTTAATTCTTCTAAAGCTGAGATAGCCATTTTTTTTTATACTGGTTACTCTTAGACATATTTTGGAAATATGTTTAAATATATTATTTGGTCTTGTCTGATACCACTTTCCCCTTAAAAAAATCTATTTAAAATTGTAACTCAACTGATGAAGTCTAATTGACAGAAACAATTGTCTTGAGCATTGTAACTTAGGTATCATATTTTAGTTGAGCTTGAGTTCTGTGTAAATTTGGTGAATTAAATTATAAAATTGTGATCAATTGATTGCTCTCAATGGATTTACCATGCTATAATGCCAAGTACAGTGGAACTTGTCTTTAATTAAGACTGTGCCAAGTACAGTGGAATCTGTTAACAGAGAATGCCAAGTACAGTGGAATCTGTTGTCAGACAGTGTCAAGTACAGTGGAACCTGTCATGAGACAGTGCCAAGTACAGTGGAACCTGTTGTCAGAGAATGCCAAGTACAGTGGAACCTGTCATGAGACAGTGCCAAGTACAGTGGAACCTGTCTTGAGACAGTGCCAAGTACAGTGGAACCTGTTGTCAGAGAATGCCAAGTACAGTGGAACCTGTCATGAGACAGTGCCAAGTACAGTGGAACCTGTCTTGAGACAGTGCCAAGTACAGTGGAACCTGTCATGAGACAGTGCCAAGTACAGTGGGACCTGTCTTGAGACAGTGTCAAGTACAGTGGAACCTGTCATGAGACAGTGCCAAGTACAGTGGAATCTGTCATGAGACAGTGGAACCTGTCATGAGACAGTGCCAAGTACAGTGGAACCTATGTTGAGACAGTGACAAGTACAGTGGAACCTGTCATGAGACAGTACTAAGTACAGTGTAACCTATGTTGAGACAGTGCCAAGTACAGTGGAACCTGTCATGAGACAGTACTAAGTACAGTGTAACCTATGTTGAGACGGTACCAAGTACAGTGGAACCTGTCATGAGACAGTGCCAAGTACAGTGGAACCTGTCATGAGACAGTGCCAAGTACAGTGAAACCTGTCTTGAGACAGTGCCAAGTACAGTGGAACCTGTCATGAGACAGTACCAAGTACAGTGGAACCTATGTTGAGACAGTACCAAGTACAGTGGAACCTATGTTGAGACAGTGCCAAATACAATACTTCCAGTGGAATCTGTCATGAGACAGTGGAACCTGTCATGAGACAGTGCCAAGTACAGTGGAACCTGTCATGAGATAGTGCCAAGTACAGTGGAACCTGTCATGAGACAGTGCCAAGTACAGTGGAACCTGTCATGAGACAGTGCCAAGTACAGTGGAACCTGTCATGAGACAGTGCCAAGTACAGTGGAACCTGTCATGAGACAGTGCCAAGTACAGTGGAACCTGTCACGAGACAGTGTCAAGTACAGTGGAACCTGTCTTGAGACAGTGTCAAGTACAGTGTAACCTGTCATGAGACAGTACCAAGTACAGTGGAACCTGTCATGAGACAGTACCAAGTACAGTGGAACCTATGTTGAGACAGTACCAAGTACAATGGAACCTATGTTGAGACAGTGCCAAATACAATACTTCCTGTCTTGAGACAGTGTCAAATACAGTGGAACCTGTTTTGAGACAGTGACAAGTACTAGGGAAGTAAAGTTGAATAACTAATGTAAAGTTTTTTGATAAAAAGTAACTGATTAGTTAAACAATAATTGCGTGCTGATTTATATTATCTAATATGATCTAGGTCAGAGACAACTTAATACCCCCGATATTGGTTGGTTGAAAAAGTGTAGGGAAAGCGGAGCTGCTATTTTGAATGTTAACTGGTCTCTGATTGGTCAATTGACACATTTTTATATTTTTACACAGTAAAATAATGTATCATATATTGAAATTACCTAATCAGCATAATTTTTACTGGTACTTTGATGTAATTAGAACCAAATTTCCTGAGAAGTATCTGAATAGAGAATTCGCTGCGAAACTGCTGGTGGGGTTGACATATGCAGGTGTGACAGAAAAACAAGGTGGTCAAGCCTATGTTTTGTGTCTATTTTCTGATTGCGGAAAGGACGCCGAACAGATCCATGTATAATTTATAGGTCAACACTCGCTTGAAGATGAGATAAACAGGAAACTGTTAACATTGTCGTCTATGGAAAACTATTTTGTTTTCTCTGACCTCTACACCAACTGCTCATCACTAAGGTCAAGGCCAACACTTTACTGCAGAGCCCCCACATGTATTCCCCCAAAGACAATGCTATAACTTAAAAGAAAAAAAAACAACAATGACATCGACAACAGTTAAATTTTTTAAACCATATTTATTGACATGACATCAGAATGAATAATTCAAAACAATTCTTGCATTGACAGATTACGTCCTCCTGTATGACAGAGTATAAAGCCGTTGTTTACAGTTTTCTTTGTGTTCCAGATATAGAAATGTATGGCCCTGTTATTGGGTGATATTAAGTTTTATTTACCTAAGGCAGTCATACTTCCAAAGGGCATAGTCCAAGGAGAAAATAACTGCCAAAGGTAAATAACCCTTCGTATTATACCTCGTTTGTTAAATTATTCACGATTGGATTAAAAGCAGTCACATGACAAAAGATAATAGTTTAAACATATTTTATTTCTATATATCATGAAATGGGATTGGGCAAAAGTTATACCAACATTACATAAAGCCCTCTCTCTGACAAAAGATAATAAGGATATGTCACCGAAAATTTGCCTCCGAGGGAGATAACCCAAAGGTAATCACCTGGCCGTGGTAAAATACCTCCGCTGTCATTTGCAACGGGGGAAAATACCAGGGAAATAACCCTTGTTGGCAAATCTCATATAAAAAGAATGCACTGTACACTGAGCCCGATCATGTAGCACATCCATTTTTCGGGTAATGCTAAAATATACAGCATAAAAGTATTATGCTTAATTTAATTCATGTGATGTGCAGCATGACTACAAAGTGAAATCAGCACAATGTCAACAGCACTTGCACAATTGCAATATTACTCCAGCAAAAGAGTAACTTCACATAAAGTGTAAATTTATGTTGAGACAAGTATGCCTACATGTTACAACAGCACAATTATTTTTAAGGTAGGATAGCTTAAATTACCAAAAGAAGCTGGGTGTAAAGTTGAAGATATACTTTGTTTCTCAGGTATTCTACTGTTTCTTATCTTCATTTTCAGATTCAGTTAAGTCACTTTTATCTATGGTAATTGAAATGCATTAATTTTATCCAATTTTGCTTTTATCACCTATATCTGATTGATTTACTTCAGCTGCTTTTGTTTTACCACTTTTATCTAATTATTGATTCATTTCAGCCGATTTCAATGATCCAGTTTTATCTCCCTTTGTGATATCGCCTGCCTTCATTTTACCTCTTTTGTTTGACTTATCACATGTATCAGTTTCCATAGTTTTGCTTTGTTCACCTTTTGCTAAATTTTCATTTTTAGATGAGGTAGATAGTTCACAAATTTCTGAATCCTTTTTATCACAGAACACTTTTTTGGTTTCACTTTTTTCTGACTTCGACTCTGACTCAGATTCCGTTAATGTAGAAGTGCAACTTTTCAATGACTTAACAGCTTCCGTTGACAGCGATTTTTCAGATTTATTTAAATCCTCAACCTGACTTGCATCAGTTTGATGTTCAGGTTTCTTCACATCTTCAGTGTCTTTTCCTCTTCCATCAAGGTCACCTAGAGGTTTTGTCTTGGAGATCACAATCTCACTATTATCAGCTATTTCTTCTGCACTATTGTTCACATTCAAACATTTCAATGAATCAGATTTTGATGTCTGTTCATTGGTCAATTGCACCTCTTGACTGGTAGGATTTTCCAAAGATTTAGCTGTCTGTGATGGCATAGTTTCATCCTTGCTCTCACTAGATTCAGAAATATTTTGAGAGGGAAAATCTTTGAATTCTTTAGACTCTCTCTTAGTTGAATTCCGTCTTGATACACTCCGTGCAGATGGTGCTCTCAACATTCCCTTTGTCTTGATAAGTTCTTTATCTAGAGGATTCACTCTGTTGCTAGCTGACAATGTCTCTCTCTCTTCCTGTGCCAAGCGAATTGCATCAACCCTGTAATATGATCACATCACTGAATTAATTTCCAAATTTTTTTTCCATGAAAAAAAGATGTATTATTCATTTTATCAGGGATAATGGGAATGAGAATAAAAAATTATATTATTATTTGATCAGCATATGTTTACAAAACCTCTAATAAACCGAATAACTATTTTTCTATGCTACACATAAAAATAAAAAAATTTTGTATTTTTTTTTCTTCCAAAAAAATGAAGGTATTTTATTAGCGAAATCTATAGTTTTCATGTTTCCTGGGGTGCAGAGAAACATAAACAGATAAGATAATGGTAAAAAGCATAGTCTGAAAAGTAATGCTAAGATTATAATGCTCAGTTGATTTTTAAAAATTCACATCTTATTTTTTCATGTTAGTATTTCAATGTTAATATAGCGAAAAATTAGAGCTTCATGAAGATACAGATAATTTGACTTTTTTTGTAAGACCAGGGTCCCAAAGCAATTCTAAACCAAATGGAATTTTCTGAATGATTAAGAAATATAATTTTTGATATCGAGAAAAACAAGTTTTGATATAAAAAAAAATACCAAAAAATAGCACTTTGACATCCAATAAACTAGTACCTCATGATTTGGCCATTTCGTTTTTAACTTACTGGTATCCTGAAGAAAACATAATATGTTCAATTTGCAGGGTCAAACATAATTTTGGCAATTATAATGAAATAATCTGACACACTGTCAGCTAGGCTTCGGTCTTGTAGAAGCGAGGAACTGGTTTTAATGGTTCAAAATGACTTACATCAGTAAATTTACTTTGCATTTGTGTCTCTTATTTATAGTACTTGGCATACATATTTACACATGAGTAAATTTACTTTAGCACTACCTTTGAAGTTAGTGCAAATTTGCTCCACATGTGATTTGATTTTGAAAAAAGTTTAATGCCACACTCAACAATTTTTCGGTTCTATGGTGGTGGCCAGTTTTTAATGATAGAGGAGAGATTTTGGTTACAAAGTACCCGGGAAGAGACTGACCTTCTGCAAATAAAACGGCAAGCTTTCTCGCAAAAATCAGCTGAGGTTCCAGCCACGTTCGAATCTGCCCTGACCAGAAGTGAGAAACTTCATGGTTCAAAGTACGATGCTCTAACCACATGATTATGGAGGTAAATTTGTCCATGTGTGCAAATTATGTCACATAAATGAAGCCGGAGCTTAGAACTTATTATTGCTACAGAACCAACGTACCAAGCATTAATCTAGGTGTTTGTTATTTTTTTTAGCAAATCCAAATGGGCCTACCTGTGCTGTGAGTCTGGTTGCATTGTACTGATTTCTTCAAACAGAGCTGCTATTGTATTATCATGTTCTGAATCTTTACATGTCTGGCTTAACCTGCAAAAAAATAAAAAAATAAAAAAATAAATAAATTAAAAAAAAATAAAATAAAATAAATGACAAAGATTGCTCCCACAGACAAGTTAACAGAACTCTTACATGTCTGGTTTAACCTGCAGAAATAAGCAATACACTGACTGCTCTGACAGACAATCAGATATGCCATCATTCTTACATACATGTCTGACTTAACCTGTAAAGTTATTTCTAGCTTCATATGCTTGTTCCTCAGGAATGATAATACCACAATCTAAGGGAGGTAATACAAGAGTTAAAAAAAGAGGAGCCATTTCACCTGTATTACATTAGAGCTGAAACATATGTTTGAGTATTTACGGATAGTAAACGGTGAACGGATAGTAAACAGCAAATCATGGAATATAAAATCATCATTTGAATAGTCACTCACATGACCAGTAGTGTAGCATCATACATCCTGTAGTATATTACACAGTGTAGCATCATACAACGTGTAGTATATTACACAGTGTAGCATCATACAACATGTAGCATATTACACAGTGTAGCATCATACATAGTGTAGTATATTACACAGTGTAGCATCATACATAGTGTATTATATTACACAGTGTAGCATCATACAACATGTAGTATATTACATAGTGTAGCATCATACAACCTGTAGTATATTACACAGTGTAGCATCATACATAGGGTAGCATTATACAACATGTAGTATATTACACAGTGTAGCATCATACATGTAGTATATTACACAGTGTAGCATCATACATAGTGTAGTATATTACACAGTGTAGCATCATACAACATGTAGTATATTACACAGTGTAGCATCATACAACCTGTAGTATATTACACAGTGTAGCATCATACAACATGTAGTATATTACACAGTGTAGCATCATACAACGTGTAGTATATTACACAGTGTAGCATCATACATAGTGTAGTATATTACACAGTGTAGCATCATACAACCTGTAGTATATTACACAGTGTAGCATCATACAACCTGTAGTATATTACACAGTGTAGCATCATACAACCTGTAGTATATTACACAGTGTAGCATCATACAACCTGTAGTATTATACACAGTGTAGCATCATACAACTTGTAGTATATTACACAGTGTAGCATCATACATAGTGTAGTATATTACACAGCGTAGCATCATACAGTGTAGTATATTACACAGTGTAGCATCATACAACATGTAGTATATTACACAGTGTAGCATCATACAACATGTAGTATATTACACAGTGTAGCATCATACAACATGTAGTATATTACACAGTGTAGCATCATACAACATGTAGTATATTACACAGTGTAGCATCATACGTGTAGTATATTACACAGTGTAGCATCATACAACATGTAGTATATTACAGTGTAGCATCATACGTGTAGTATATTACACAGTGTAGCATCATACATAGTGTAGTATATTACAGTGTAGCATCTTACATAGTGTAGTATATTACACAGTGTAGCATCATACAACATGTAGTATATTACACAGTGTAGCATCATATAACGTGTAGTATATTACACAGTGTAGCATCATACAACATGTAGTATATTACACAGTGTAGCATCAAACATAGTGTAGTATATTACACAGTTTAGCATTGTATAACATGTAGTATATTACACAGTGTAGCTTCATACAACGTGTAGTATATTACACAGTGTAGCATCATACAACATGTAGTATATTACACAGTGTAGCATCATATAACGTGTAGTATATTACACAGTGTAGCATCATACATCCTGTAGTATATTATACAGTGTAGCATCATACATAGTGTAGTATATTACACAGTGTAGCATCATACATTGTGTAGTATATTAGGCAGCGTAGGATCACTTTGTCATCACCATTCAACATGTATACAGTAAACTTAATACTACAGAAATTATAAAACTTATGCTTTGACATCCGATAATAAATCTTTTGATGCTTGAATATCCTCACACTTACCTGAGAAAACTAAGGGAAATTTAAAGAATGAAAGAAAAAATATATATGAAGAAAAAGATGAATATCTGGATATGTATCCAATAGTAACAAAAAATATTCAAATTGCTCTAATTACAATAGCAAGTCTTAATTCTTACATGCTTGTTAAAATGTTACAGATCCAAGAGAAACGATAGCTTCTACAAAGAAGGTGGGGTAACATACAGCTGAAAACAGAACTTCTATAAAGATGATCCAAATATTACATGTAAACAGACAAACAATACTTAGGCATACCTAAAACAAAATAAGGGGAGGTAATATACAGCCGGAAACATGTGGTAAAGTAAGCTGATATAAGATACAAGGATTTAGAAACACTATGTTGCTCACAACTCTGTTATTCATGAGAATTTTTAAGTCTCATAACTCTGGCAAATATTGCCAAATGTTGTAATAATTGAAATCATGTTCTACCAAATTTTGCTTTGAATTTGACAAAATAAACTTCAGTAATTTGACGTTGGTCAAAATGTTCCCAGGGATTTTCCTACTTCCTAAACTCTCGATCTGATGGAGGTCAAAATGTTTCCAGGGATTTTCCTACCTCCAAAACTCTAGATTTGATGGAGGTCAAAATGTTTCCGGGGATTTCCTACCTCCTGAACTCCAGATATGATGATGGTCAAAATGTTTCCAGGGATTTTCCTACTTCCTAAACTCTAGATTTGATGGAGGTCAAAATATTTCCTTGGAATTTCCTACTTCCTGTTTCTAGGGATTTTCCTAACTCCTGAGCTCTGGATCTGACAGAGGTCAAAATGTTTCCAGGGATTTTTCTACCTCCTGAAATCTGGACCTGACAGAGGTCAAAATGTTTCCAGGGATTTTTCTACCTCCTGAAATCTGGACCTGACAGAGGTCAAAATGTTTCCAGGGATTTTTCTACCTCCTGAACTCTGGACCTGACAGAGGTCAAAATGTTTTCAGGGAATTTTCTACCTCCTGAACTCTGGATTTGACGGATGTAAAAATGTTTCCAGGGATTTTCTTATCTCCTAAACTCTGGGTCCAGGGTCCGTAAAATTTAGAAAATATAAATCAATTGAAAAAAATCCTAAAATATTCAATTTATGACATTTGTTTGATAATACTATATTCTTTATTTTGAAATTCCAAATTAGGAATTTTTACATATTTTTGGGGAGGGTACATGACATTTTCCCATTGGGAGAGTGTCCTATAACGGGACCCTAAAATGGCATAGGAAAATCCCTGGTTTCAAACAGACAGATCTAAAACAATAACCCCCACATAAAATTAGAACCTAGGGGTATACAATGAAAAGAGAAGAGTGGAGCTGTTTATAGGTAGACATGAAACAAAGACAAAGAGTAATGCTTGATATGGAAAATATGAGATAATAATCTTTATCTGCAAGGTAACTAACTTCCTGGAAAAGTTCCAATTTAGGCACTAATATGAATGGAGCAATTAAGAACTTCTGTATAAACCATCTTAACCGCATTCTGTTAGCTAACGAGGATGTAATAACATGTACTTTAATTTAGTATTCTTGTCTCAATATTCGAATTTAATTCACCTTTGCTTTTGTTTTGTTTCAATATAAATATAGTATTCCTGAAAGGAGGAGAGTGGCAATTGTCACAGAGAAAATACATAGTCAACTGAGGTGAAGCCAAGGTTGACAACGTTTTCAAACTGGATGACACTATCCGCTCAGGGATCTTATATTTACTACATCAAACCAATTCACAGTATTAAAAAGTCGACTCTTGTTATAACGGCCAGGTTGGGATCCAGTAAAATTGCCACTATATCAAATATGCTGTTATATCAAATTTCAAGGCTTAGCATGAAAGTAAGATTGCATGAACATAATTTGTTGTTAAACCCCTATTAAGTGTTAAAATTCTATTCAATGATCGCGTGAATGAAATAAAATGACTACAATAAATAAAATTGTTTTTATTGTTATTTTCATTCATTTCATGAATTATGGCAACAATTTTTATTATTGATATGTTTTGCCATTATAACAAGTTAATTATAAAGGTAAAATGTATGCTTGTAGCCAAAAATCACTGCCGGTGCTGGAAAGCAAATATGATGTTACATCAAACAAATTAACATGGATGTAAATTCGTTTCCATGCATTTTTTGCTGTTAACCAAAAGCTGTTATATCAAGTGCTGTTATAACAATAGTTGACTGTACTCTTAATTCTATAATCATAAACAATAGAAACTATATCAATACAATGTGTTTAAAGGGGCATTAGCTGTGTTTTTTGTTTTTTTTCCAAAACGAATTTCTCTTTTTTTACTACTTAGATTGATATACAATAACAAAAAAGAGATATGACGGGCTTAAAAATTCCTAAATTCTCATATATTTTGTGAAAACTGCTTCAGAGACCATGGTTTGGACTTTTCACTTGTAACTGAAACACTCTGCCTTACTATTTGTATATGAATACCACACTCTCACTTGACGTTACCTTATTTGAATTCACAAAGTATACAGGAATGTAAGATTTTTTTATGTATTCAGTGTATAGCTCTTATTTGTTATTGTACACCAAGCACATGTAGTAAAAGTAGAAAAAAATTGAAATAATTCGTTGGGGTAAACTCAGCTAACACCCCTTTAAGTGAACAAAGGTTACCCTTATTAGTACACCTGAAGAAATACAACCATAATCAAATTAATTTCTGTGATATATTCTTTATCAAAATCACACTGCTAAACAATATCATATCAGTTGAAAATATTCAAAGTTTATCGACCAATGAAAATGCAAGGAATTATGAACAGGGATAATACATTTAAGTAGTTACTCTCTTGTTTGTGTTATAGAAATCTCAGCAATTGTAGGCGAGGTCTCCACTAGATGTACTTACTTGGGAGCTAATCTCTCTGTAAGAACTGTAATGGATGTCACAAAGGAAGTCAGTTGTGTGAGAATCGTCTTCAGAAGTCCAATTTCCTGTTTTAATCTCACGACATTGTGTAATTGTACTGAAAAAAGTATGAACATAACAATTAAGAGCAAGACATCTATACATGTCATGCCATGTTAACTTTCATGTCCTGTGGTCCAAAACAAAGATTTCTATTTCCACACAACATACGTTTATATATCCAAATGTAGTCTAATGTAATGTTTAATATACTGCATTATAATTATATTGAATTGTGACATCATTGCTTGTCTACACTGTCTAGCTTGTGACACCACAGCCTGTCTACACCATCTGGCTTGTGACATCACAGCCTGTCTACACTGTCTAGCTTGTGACACCATAGCCTGTCTACACCATCTGGCTTGTGACATCACAGCCTGTCTACACTGTCTGGCTTATGACACCATAGTCTGTCTACACCATCTGGCTTGTGACATCATAGCCTGTCTACACTGACAGGTTTGTGACATCATAGCATGTCTACATTGTCTAGCTTGTGACATCATAGCATGTCTACATTGTCTAGCTTGTGACATCATAGCTTTTCTACATTGTCTAGCTTGTCAATATCCTAGAGGTCGATGAGGAATTTACAGCGTTTGGCAGGTGTATCTGCCATTTTGCTGCATCAGAATTTCTCCGTCCAGATCCTAGGGTGTACAAGTTGTACATACTATGGCATCACAATAGTTTTATGGTGTAGGGCTTCTATGTAATGAGAATGAAATGCATTTCAAAATTTAAATTTCTATAAAACAAATCATCAATGAAATCAATGTTACATCAATGAAAACGGAACAAACAAAAACCTTTATTTTAAGATCGGCTTTAATATTTTTGTAAAATATTTCAAACCATGTTTTGACAATACATAGATACAAATTTATGGACTTTTGAAGTGCTTTTTCTCCAATAAATCTTTTCAAGGACTACAACAACAAAATTCAAGGTTTTTTCAAGGCCAGTACAAACCATAAAACATGTTTTAAACAACAACAATAGATCATTTTCAAGTTCTTATGTAATCTGGTTTTGGTTCTGGACTTTTCTTGCGCCACTTCAACTTTGTTATACTTAGTGATTTCCAGTATGGATCTTTGTGCTGATCAAGAAATAAAATGCTTGATTTCATACAATAAATCAAAATGTTACAATATTTCCTTCCTGGTGTAGAGTTCAGACATTAACCTAATAAAGGTTATGACATAAATGGACTAGTGACAATAATCTGGCCTTCAGATATAACAGCATTTTATTTCTTGATAGACGCAAAGACACATAACGGAAATCATTAAGCATAACTAAGCTGAATCAGCGCTCGGATAAGGCCAAAAAAAATTAATCATTTGTTTCTTGGGCACCGCCGCATCACCAAAGATGATGCCACATTCTAAATTTTTATTGTTTTTTTTTTCACTTTTGGAATTTTCAATTCCGTAAATATCCGGAATTTTCAATTCTGGGTTTTATTATACTTCATCTGATTTTGTAAATTAAGCATTCAATTGACTAAGATGTAGATCAGAGTTATGTTTACATGAAGTTACCATGTGCTGTGGGCTTCGGTGCTGGTGGTAAAATGAGTTTATTATTGACACAGATTGTGTCTGTGGGACACGGATTATTCTTGAATGGAGTATTATTGGAGAATATAGTAAAAACTGCAATGTAAAAAAACTGTTTACATGAAATACAGATGGAAATATAGACCTTGGGAATTGGGCATATCCAGCACGGCGGTACGATGAATTACCAAATCAGCACTTGTTTACCAAATCAGCACTAGAAGTTACCGATTTGGCACCTTAAATTATTACTTGTTCATTTTTTCCCCACAAAATATATCATTTTAACAACAATTTTATTGATTTAAAAGTAATATTTCGACTATTTGTGAGTGGTATGTTCATTTTCAAATGTAGGATACAGAGGCCTGTTTTACTAATGTTCATTTGAAAGTCTATCATAACTTGCTAGTTTAACTTGGGAAATTGTGCTTTCAACCTCTCACTCTCATTGGTCAACACAACTGTGGATTACTTGGTTTGAATGGAACAAAGAATCATATAACGTTACTCTGTACATTAGTATAAACTTGCACACCAAAATTGGAATGGACCCCTGTATATTACATTTACATGTAAATGGAACATATCAGAAATGTTTAGTTGAAGTAATTCTTTCAAATTAATCATATCATTGTTAAATTAATATATATATAAATATATATATATATATATATATATATATATATATATATATATATATATATATACAGTGAACCCTCTTTACAACGATCATGTTTGTTCCCACATAGGATTGACGTTATATCGAATTTGTCACTGTAACAAAATTGATGTGGTGGGCATTTTATAGTTAGCTCACTTGATTATCATTTACGCATATAATTACAAGTAAATAAATAAAACAGAAAGTCATAACGGTTCTTATTATGTTATTTTATACTATTTTCACCCTTTTAATTGTCATATTTATGCAAGATAATCTTGTAAACATCGATGCACAATTATTTTTTCAGTCGCATATAGTAAATCGGTGATGTCGTAAAATGCATGGATCATGTACAAAAAAAATCGAATGTACCTGATTCCGAGTTGGATTCTTTATCGTTTAAATAAAAAGCGCCGAGATTGCTGATACAAATTAATTAAAAATGCCTTTCATAAATAAAATCTTACTAAAATGTCTACGGCTGTCGCAAAATTTGAAGTAATTTAAAGATATGCCATTGTAACCACATCGGCACAGACATGTAGCCTAACGGAACTTGTCAACTATGTGTATTTATTTTTAATTATTTAATTATCCTTTTTTTAATTTATGCACAGCTTGTATTATAATGTCGGTTCAGTTCTAACAAAACCTGTTTTATAAACATTAGGCCTACTGCAGTACAGGTAAGGCTAATCGTTAACGCCTATCCCCGATCAGTGCAGATCGGAAAACAATTGACGGTGTAAGTATTTAATTGACACAATTATTTTTACCTGTGATCTTTTGACCTATATATATATATATATATATATATACAGTGAACCCACTTTACAACAACATTCATTATAATGAAATATTCGGTATCCGACAAGAATTGCTCTGAAACAAACATACATGTACATAAAAAGTACTCATTACAACGGAATATTCGGTATCTGATTCCGACATTAGATTCCGGGAACAAATGTTCAAAACTCAATGTAAATAAATTCTTCACAACGGCATAACGGCATACGGCACAGTAGAACAACCTGCTGATCCAAATAATTGTGTCAATAAAACAATTACACTGTCAATTGTTCTCTAATCTGCACTGATAGGTGACAGCCTCGGTGTCAACGATTAGCGCTTGAATCATCCTTGTCTGTACAATAGGCAGTAGGCCTAATGTTTATAAACCATCAGTACGTTTCGTTAGAACTCAACTGACAGGAAGAAAAATACAAGCACAGATATTAATTAGTCCAGATATTCTCATGATGTATCAGTATGTCAAATTTTATTTCAATATGTGCACCCGCTGCAGAGATAATGAACAGAAACTGTTGTTGTAAGGACCCACTGACCTACTGACTGACCTTCCAACTGACAGCAGCAAAACAATATGCCCCTCCTTCTACGAAGAGGGAACAAAAAGCAGTTTGTACATAGTGTAACAAAATTCTAACTCTTGTAAGATAATATAATTTGTGCTTCAATTCCATATTTAGTAGAATACATTCATGAAAATTTCCAGTATAAAATAGCAATATTCATACATTCTTACCTTGAAAAAAGTCTTGCTCGTTAGCTATCTGCTGCACTAATTCTTCCCAGTGCTAAACGAGAATAGAGTAATCAATGATTAAAAAACCTCACAACTAAAAATTTGACATCCCCAAATTAATCTCAATCAGTCTTCTTAACCACTGCATTGGGAACAAACAAAACCCAAAGCAGGGCCATTTTTAAAAGCATAAAATATGGGACTAATTCAACATCTGTAGAATACATCTACTGAGAATTATAAGACACAAATGCCATCTAAGTTTTCATATGAGCATTAGAAGCAGGCAACCCTGACCTCAGCCAGCTTTATGAACCAGGTGCCAAGACTGAAGCAATAGCAAAAGTTGCCCTCCTCAGCATTATAGAGGAGAGCTAATAATTATCAAGTATGGTGACTCATTCCTGCCATTAACTGCCAGGTGTTTCTGTTGACATGTCAGATGCTCATATTGAGTTGTCAGATAATGGTGTTGACGTGTCAATTTTTTTGTAATATTGAATGTCGTTTTAAACCACATTCCACAATTTCTCAGTTATATGGTTGGGGCCAGTTTTTAGCCAACAGATGGTGGGCTATTCATATGGCCCTGCATCCGTGGTCCGTCTGTCATCCATCCGTCCTGAACAATTCTTGTTACCACTATTTTTCTCAGAAAGGATCTCCTTGAAATTTGACATGAAGGTTCCCCTTGGGTTTTTACCAAAGGAAGATTGTTACTGTTATTTCTTAGAAAGTACTGAAGGGTTCTACTGGAAATTTGACATGAAGGTTCCCCTTGAGGTCTAGTTGAGCATATTACTTTTTCAAAGAGATTGGAATCCAGTATAGCTGACAGTCGGCCATCTTGGATTTTGACCAAAGGAAGTTTGTTACTACTACTTCTCAGAAAGTACTGAAGGAATTTCCTTGAAATTGGACATGAAAGTTCCCCGTGAGGTGTAGTTGTGCATATGACATCTTCAGATAGATTGGATTCCAACATGGCTGAGAGGTGGCCATCTTGGATTTTGACAATGGAAGTATGTATTTTTTAGAATGTACTGAATCAATCTTATCGAAATTAATTATGGAGGTTCCCCCAGAAGTCTAAAAGTGCATATTACATTTTTAGAGAGATCAAAATCCAAGATGGACACCTGTCGGCCATGTTGAATTCCATTCTCTTAAAATGTAATATGTTCAGTTCAAGTTCAGTTTTTCTATAATTTTGTGAAAAAAATATCGCAAAGAAATATGAATTTAAGTTCAAATTCAATGTTAAGACACCAAATAAGAGAAAAGAAGAGTCGGTCATAGATCAAACAGAACATTCCATGGTGGGTGCCAAGATCCTTCTGTTGAAGAGAGAACATGGGAAAAGACCAGCCTTCTTTCTCACATAATTAGCTTTGGAACTTGAACCTGGGCTGAATAGAAGTGAGAGACTTTATGATTTAAAGTGTAGTGCTCTAGCCACTTGGTCACGGAGGCCCGCGACTTGTCAATGAAAAATGTAATTACTGATTTTGTTAATGTTATTTTACAGCACATGTGATTAACATACCTTTTCAAGGGCAGGTTGTCTTTGTTCTGTTTGGGCATAGTGGGCTTCAAGGTCATTTTCTAAACTATCTATACATTTCTGCAGGTCTGTGACTGATGTTTTCTTAGCAAGACATCTCCGAAGAGTGATGTCCCTTTGTAACTCCTGCACACTATTTTTCATTTTTTCTACTCGTTGACAAAACTCCTGAAAATGAAAACTGACATTATTTCTGAGGCCGGAAAAAAATGCAGCATGTCATTACACAGCAGAACCTGTCTTCAGATACTACTGTCGTGAAAGACCACCTGTCTTGAATATCTGTACAAATGAAACCTTTTATTTTGAGAGACCCTCTGACTGTAAAGACCACATTTTAGTGGCAGAGTGGTCTTTCAAGGTGGGTTTCACTGTACTACTAGGATATTATCAAATGAGCAAACTAATATTGCTCAGATGTTCAGGTAAAACATCAAAATTTAAAAACATCAAGCAATTTTCACAAAATATATACAAATTTTAAGAATTTTATGCCTGAGTTTATCCCCTTTTTGTTTTTGTATATAAATCTAAGTAGTAAAAAAAAGGAAAGAATTTTTTTAGAAAAAAAACACGGCTACCATAATTTCTAATTTAATTTAATAACTCTGCGGACAGATGTAAATCAAGATCTAGTCTTCAATTTGAATTACATGAATTTCCCTTAAAGAAAATATGTTTGCGAAACATTACACTACTGAGAACTAAGTCAATCAGAAGGATTTGAAGCAATATGAGCTGTCGTAGATGAAAAAAATTACATGCCCATTTTATGTAATATTTTATCTTGTATATATACCAAAGAGACCATCTTGTGGTTAGAATAACAAATGCATGCATATAATAGCCCCAAACTTGCCAAATGTAACCCATAATATTAGTCTGATATTATTCTGGCCATTACACATTAACTTTTGGTAATTCTTACGAAGATTACAAAGTGTTCAGTAACGACGTGCTATTTGAAGTTAATCTGTCATCTATTTTTATTACACTTTGAATTTTTTCTCGTACATCATCATTTCATAGCTTAATCAGGCAAAGTTGGTCCCATTGTTTCAAAACACTCATTTCTGAAATTATTGACGTGCCGGGTATATTGGGTGATCTTGACACATTTTTAACTCGTCCCATTGCATACTCGGCTTTATCATTCTTGACAAATATGAATTGCCCTACTCCACTGGACATGACGGCATGATTGTAAAGCATGAGGTATGCATAATTTTCACAGTTATATTGTTTAGATTTTGGCAATGTCAGCATTCATTTCAGGGTAACATTAAAGACTGGAAAAATTTCTTTTAGTGACATGATATTTTTATTTATATATTGATCTGATATGTTTCATGTATTTAAAATAGCATTGAAAAGTGCATATTTTACATAATACATGTACTTTCCACTAAAAATCATGTCCTGTATTTTAAAAGGAAATATAAAACACATAAAAATCGGCCAACTTTAACACACCTAATTGTGTCAAGAGACTGATAGATTGACCACGTAAAGGACCGAAATCCTCCTGACCGAATTACTAAGTACATTTAATGTGGCGAAAGAGTTTCTATGAAAGGTCATTGCATACGAAAATACAGCTGGATTTTTCAAGGTACGAGAAAACTTAAAATTCTAATAAAACAAATAACTTTGAAAAGATCTTTTACAAAGTTTCACATGTTTGTTAATGTATCTGAACACACATTTTATCATATTCTCGTCTTTATGTCATGGGACAAAAATCACCATTGTGACAGCTTATATTGCTTTAAAGTCTCATAACTTTTATAAATACAGCGAAATGTTCCCCCGTAATACAACTCATCCTAGATAGTATTAATATAAAACCTACAAACCTGTCTATAAAGGCCAATCCCCATAATATATGTACAACTCCTCCTAGATAGTATTGATATAAAACTACTGACAAACCTGTCTATAAAGGCCAATCCCCAAAATACATGTACAACTCATCCAAGATAGTATTGATATAAAACTACTGACAAACCTGTCTATAAAGGCCAATCCCCAAAATACATGTACAACTCCTCCTAGATAGTATTGATATAAAACTACTGACAAACCTGTCTATAAAGGCCAATCCCCATAATACATGTACAACTCATCCAAGATAGTATTGATATAAAACTACTGACAAACCTGTCTATAAAGGCCAATCCCCATAATACATGTACAACTCCTCCTAGATAGTATTGATATAAAACTACTGACAAACCTGTCTATAAAGGCCAATCCCCATAATACATGTACAACTCCTCCTAGATAGTATTGATATAAAACTACTGACAAACCTGTCTATAAAGGCCAATCCCCAAAATACATGTACAACTCATCCAAGATAGTATTGATATAAAACTACTGACAAACCTGTCTATAAAGGTCAATCCCCATAATACATGTACAACTCATCCAAGATAGTATTGATATAAAACTACTGACAAACCTGTCTATAAAGGCCAATCCCCATAATACATGTACAACTCATCCAAGATAGTATTGATATAAAACTACTGACAAACCTGTCTATAAAGGCCAATCCCCATAATACATGTACAACTCCTCCTAGATAGTATTGATATAAAACTACTGACAAACCTGTCTATAAAGGCCAATCCCCATAATACATGTACAACTCATCCTAGATAGTATTGATATAAAACTACTGACAAACCTGTCTATAAAGGCCAATCCCCATAATACATGTACAACTCATCCAAGATAGTATTGATATAAAACTACTGACAAACCTGTCTATAAAGGCCAATCCCCATAATACATGTACAACTCATCCAAGATAGTATTGATATAAAACTACTGACAAACCTGTCTATAAAGGCCAATCCCCATAATACATGTACAACTCATCCAAGATAGTATTGATATAAAACTACTGACAAACCTGTCTATAAAGGCCAATCCCCAAAATACATGTACAACTCATCCAAGATAGTATTGATGATATAAAACTACTGACAAATACCTGTCTATAAATAGGCCAAAACTCCCCAAAATACATGTACAACTCATCCCAAGATAGTATTGATATAAAACTACTGACAAACCTGTCTATAAAGGCCAATCCCCAAAATACATGTACAACTCCTCCAAGATAGTATTGATATAAAACTACTGACAAACCTGTCTATAAAGGCCAATCCCCAAAATACATGTACAACTCATCCAAGATAGTATTGATATAAAACTACTGACAAACCTGTCTATAAAGGCCAATCCCCATAATACATGTACAACTCCTCCTAGATAGTATTGATATAAAACTACTGACAAACCTGTCTATAAAGGCCAATCCCCTCCAAAATACATGTACAACTCATCCAAAGATAGTATTGATATAAAACTACTGACAAACCTGTCTATAAAGGCCAATCCCCATAATACATGTACAACTCATCCAAGATAGTATTGATATAAAACTACTGACAAACCTGTCTATAAAGGCCAATCCCCAAAATACATGTACAACTTATCCAAGATAGTATTGATATAAAACTACTGACAAACCTGTCTATAAAGGCCAATCCCCAAAATACATGTACAACTCATCCAAGATAGTATTGATATAAAACTACTGACAAACCTGTCTATAAAGGCCAATCAAGGGAAGAGGCAAAAGTGGCGTTAATAGCAAGGTGGCCTTTATAAGTAGGTTTATTCATTATAAAAATCAACAAAGGTTATGTTTAAATGGCTTATATAGCCAGGTGCCCTTATACAGAATTTGTGCTTATTTGATATAAAACTACTGACAAACCTGTCTATAAAGGCCAATCCCCATAATACATGTACAACTCCTCCTAGATAGTATTGATATAAAACTACTGACAAACCTGTCTATAAAGGCCAATCCCCAAAATACATGTACAACTCCTCCTAGATAGTATTGATATAAAACTACTGACAAACCTGTCTATAAAGGCCAATCCCCATAATACATGTACAACTCCTCCTAGATAGTATTGATATAAAACTACTGACAAACCTGTCTATAAAGGCCAATCAAGGGAAGAGGCAAAAGTGGCGTTAATAGCAAGGTGGCCTTTATAAGTAGGTTTATTCATTATAAAAATCAACAAAGGTTATGTTTAAATGGCTTATATAGCCAGGTGCCCTTATACAGAATTTGTGCTTATTTGATAGAAACAAAAATCATGCAAACAGACGAATGATAAAAAAATATCATATACTTTCTATGAAATACATTTTTTTCCCATCTCTGATACAGGAGCCGACAGGAACCCCCCATTTATCACACCCTTTAAACTCTTATCAAACCCTCAATTGGAACACTTCTTGTGTTTTTATTTGGAAAACCTCGACTGTTTTCTGCTTCATGCAAAACCTAATATCTTGCATATTCAGAGACTAATTGTGAAGAATTTTAAAGATTGTTGAATGAAAATGTGTGAATGAATCCTTTGATTTAAAAAGAGTAAAAATATTCCACGGGTAGGTTCAAAACACTGCAAATAATTGTGCATTTTGTATGTTAGATATGAGTGTACACAGTGAAGGCTAGGTCTATTCCCTTCAACACAATGTTTAGCTGAGAACAGCCTCACGACAGGGCTTTACCAGAAGTAGAATATGCATGAATGTTCTTTCAAATTCCCTGAAGGCCTACTGTGTTTTCAGATATATCTCAGTAACATATTTACACTAAAATACAAATTATGTCAGCAATTATTTCAGACCTGTCATCAAGTGAATTCCCATGAAGGAATGCGAGTTGTGTTAATATAGAAATTAAAAGACATACATTTTATCTTTGAAAGTTAGCCTACTTTTTGTCTATTTATCAGTAGTGATTTAAATATATAATAAAAACAACAAAACATGACAAAATCTGTATCGCATGCTATATCAACCCGAGACTCCAATATCAGCCTAAGGGCTTGGATTTATATGGCATGCGATAAAATTTTGCCACGTGTTATTCTATATATATCATTATGCCTCTAATCTTCTTAATCATACTGACGACAGTAAGAAAACTTTTAAGGTTTAAGGAGCAATGCACAGACCGCCCAACCCTTCCCCAAGAAAAACTCAAAAAAAAGAAAAAAAAAGAAGACATAACGCTGTCCTACATGTAAAATTTAAACAGGGTCAATCTTCTAGTAGAAGTTTGTAAACTTGAAACTATGATAATCTAAAACAATCATCAAAATATAACTCCTCCAATTACCTTATGTGTTTTATCAAATTCAACACAGTGTTCGGCAAACACCCCTTTAGTATCGGTGAAGTGTAATTTCTGAGTGTTGTAGCCACAACGTCTGCCATTTTGATTAAATTTTCCGCTGTAGAGATTTCGAGGGTTAATGGTTGGTACAGCACTGGATGAGGACATATTGCTGTAAGATAATGATTAGATGTGTATTTTACAACATTTTGACTTTTTTATCTGATAGCTCACTAGCTATCACTGTCATGTCACCTTCTAAATCTTATAATGAAGTCAATATTCATATATATCTCTGTCTATTAGTCTCTCTGTGTCTATCACTCTCTCTCTGTCTATCAGTGTGTCTATCTGTCTCTCTGTGCCCATTTGTCTCTCTATCACTCATTATCTTTCTATCTATCACTCATTTTCTTTCTCTCTCTCTCTGTCTATCTATCACTCATTTTCTTTCTCTCTCTCTCTCTCTCTCTCTCTCTCTCTCTCTCTCTCTCTCTCTCTCTCTCTCTCTCTCTCTCTCACACACACACACACTCATGCATGAACACACACATATATGTATACAATGGAATCATGCTATCTCAAAATTCACTGGACGGCCCCGTTTACTTCGAGATATCTGAAATTCAAGATAACCAAAATTTCCAATTCACATATTTTCTATTCTTATTGGACAACGAATAGTTCTACTCCTGGTATTGCTTAATTCAAATTGAATCTAAGCAATTATTAATTACACTTTCATCTTTGCTCATTGACAGAAGTCAAATGTCCCGTGTTTGCAGGTAAACAAGTAATATTAAGAATGATTTTTGCATACAAAATGTAAACCTTCAATCGCAGATGGTAACTTCGAGGTATCAGGTGACAATTTTGTAATATTTCAATATTTCGGACCAGAAAAACACTTAGAGATAAAGTGAAATTTAGAGATAAGAACTTCGAGATATCCTGAATAAAAGTAGTAGAAATATATAGTAAAATATTCAGAAATGGCCGACTTTGACATAACCAGAATTTAGATATGATTAATTTATCTATTTTATACACACTTACATAATTAATGTTTATCTAATTTCACTCCAACTCAAATACACACACAGACACACACATATACACAGACACACATACATATACACAGACACAGACACACAGAGACACAACACACATACATATACACAGACACAGACACACATACATATACAGAGACACACATACATATACAGAGACACACATACATATACACAGACACATACATATACACAGACACACATATATACAGACACACACATATACACAGACACAGACACATATACACAGACACAGACACATATACACAGACACACATACATATACACAACACACATACATATACACAGACACACACATATACACAGACACACACATATACACAGACACATACATATACACAGACACACATACATATACACAGACACACATACATATACACACACACATATACACAGACACACATACATATACACAGACACACACATGCATATACACAGACATACATACATATACACAGACACACATACATATACACACATACATATACAGACACACATACATATACAGACACACATACACACACAGACACACATACATATACACAGACACACATACACAGATGCACATACACACACACATATACACAGACACAAATACACATACATATACACAGACACACATTCACATACATATACACAGACACACATACATATACACAGACACACATACACATACACAGACATAGACACAACACACAAACACAACAAATACAGTAATCAAATCATTTAACCTTGCTAGGGCTCCAGTGGTACTTGTAAGTGCTAAAGAACTGCTGGTACTGATGCTGGATAAAGGACCAGCATTTCTGTATGGGAACAAAAGAGGCTCCATGCACCTATAATACATAAATTATTACAGATAACAATGGAAACAATTAACAAAATAATAAAAACTATAAATATACTGAAATCACTGAGATGAATAGGAAAAATCAGGCAGTCTCGCTTGTCGGGATATCTTCTTTGATAAGACAAAATATGTTGGTCAACAAATATAGTATAAATTTTGACATCCTAACTTTCTGTTCAATTTAACAAAACAGTCCTTGAGACGGTCCCTTACTTTGCAAACTGTGCTTTGTAGTCAGTGCAGATTTGTCCCCCTTGAGATGGATGGAGTGGATGCTGCTGATGGATAATTGATTTCAGTCTGTCCATCAATAGCTGCAATAGAAAGTTATATGAAAATTGATGGTAAACAAGTGTGATTACTTCCTACATGCATTTATCTAGTATAGGATGGTGAACATTTCTTTAAGGGGTCTCTTTTGCAGGGTGTAGAGCATCATGCTTTCAGTTTCAACTCTGAAAGCTCTCACTCCAAGTCAGTGTAGGGTTCGGGAAGCTAATTTTGTGAGAAAGTTTGCTAGTTAACATGGAGAAGGATGGCAGTCTAATCAGATACACTGTAACTGGTACTACTCACTAAATTTACACATGAAGCATGGTCAGCGTAGACTGGAACCTAAACTGATTTTTGTGAGAAAGTTAGCAAGTGTCCTTGCAGAGGGCCACAGGTTGTTTCCTTGGTACATTGTAACCAGGGTCTCCCCTTCACCATTGATAATGAAATTTTAATTAATTTATCACTTACATAGGCTAGATCTAAAAACTCAAATCTATTAGCGGAACTTGAGAAGGCAGCAGACATGACCAAATGAGTGTGCAGTGTCGGTAACAGTGTTTTCAAGGTGACCAGTTCAGCTTTGAATAATTTCTCCTTCTGATCAAATTGCCTAAAATATAAAAAGAATATTACAATGACAAGTAAGTAAAATTGTAGCTGAATGAATTAGAATGTATCCCAAATAAAACACTCCCTCCCCAGTTTTCCTTAGATGTCCATTGTTAGAAGACTAAAGCACCTGTCGGTGAGACAAACAAAACTGACACTAAGAAAATATCCAACTCTTCTTTGAAATCTGTTGTAACCATGATGAAACCCTGAGATAATATGAAAATTAAACTCAAGATGTACCACTAGATATATACAGATCTAACACCCAGTCAAGCTATTTACAGTTAAGACTAGTTGATACTGAGAAATGCTTCAAACAAAGTCAAGTTTGGAACAAAAATTTGTCAATACACATTGTATAATTTTGAATCTTGACCTTTTACATGATAACTCTTAAATTAAAGTCGGTTTTCTAACAATTACGCCACAAATATCTTGTAAAAAAATTTTTCTGCTACATAATTTTTTTCTTATAATGCCAGTCATTACTGCCATATGAAACTCTATTTTTAGAACAAGTGTCCATTTCAAAGTATCAGTTATCATGATATACCACCATAGGTGATTATGGGCAAGGAGGTAGCTAATTGATCGTTAGAGATCACCGGTGTTAAGCCAGACAGCAGTAGTAAGACCAGGTAATTGAAGAATTAAACAAACAAGATGATTACGTAATACGAACCGTTGTCCTTTAATGATCTATTTATGATACCAAAGAACGATAACCCTATTTTCAACAAGTTTTGGGAATTCAATTCATCGCCAAATTCGATATATACCACCATAATTTCTAATAACAAAAGGTGGCAGTTTATTGAGAACTGACTGTCCTGATATTTATAGGTAATTAACTAAGCCATAAAATAACTGATACAGAGAGACCACTGTCATAAAAGACCACCTGTCTTTAGAGACCACTGTCATAAAAGACCACATGTCTTTAGAGACCACTGTCATAAAAGACCACCTGTCTTTAGAGACCACTGTCATAAAAGACTGCCTGTCTTTAGAGATCACTGTCATAAAAGACTGCCTGTCTTTAGAGACCACTGTCATAAAAGACCACCTGTCTTTAGAGACCACTGTCATAAAAGACTGCCTGTCTTTAGAGACCAGTCATAAAAGACTGCCTGTCTTTAGAGACCACTGTCATAAAAGACTGCCTGTCTTTAGAGACCACTGTCATAAAAGACCACCTGTCTTTAGAGACCACTGTCATAAAAGACCACCTGTCTTTAGAGATCACTGTCATAAAAGACCACCTGTCTTTAGAGACCACTGTCATAAAAGACCGCCTGTCTTTAGAGACCACTGTCATAAAAGACCACCTGTCTTTAGAGATCAGTCATAAAAGACCACCTGTCTTTAGTGACCACTGTCATAAAAGACCACCTGTCTTTAGAGATCACTGTCATAAAAGACCAGCTGTCTTTAGTGACCACTGTCATAAAAGACCACCTGTCTTTAGAGACCACATTTTGAAAACCATTTAATTAATTAATCCTCTAGATAAAACCTCTTTTAAGAGACCACCTGTCTTGTAAGACCAATTTCAGTGGCAGATTTGGAGGTCTCTCAAGACTGTATAATAACTTACATATTACCAATGGGTAAACCATCCAATATTTGATATCTAGGCTTAATATGTATTTATGGGTAAACCATCTAAATTTCATAAAATATGGACAAAGTATTTATCATTAAACCATCTAAACCCAGTTGCATTATAAGTTAATAAACTGAACCTATGGTTAACCTATCGGTTTAACATTAGTTAACTTCAAGTTAAATTTAACAACATATTGTGCAACTGAGTCCTGGTATATTTAATAGTTTACGGATAAATAAACTTACGTATCTACTTCTGTGAGAAGAACGGCTTTTTTCTCTGTAATCTGTTCCTGTATTGTGTCATACAAATCAGTGATCGCTTTCTTCTCCATCTGGGAATTCTGCAGTATCTCATTCAACAAAGCTTTCAACAGAAATATCGAATCGCGAACAGAACTTTGAAGATCTCGTACAGCCTGCAACATAAATGAATAGCTCTTTTTTATCTTCAGAATATTTTAAATATATTTCAAATCACAAGTAGCATGTACATAAAAAATCAAATGTTTGATGCGATCCAACCAAAGGCTTAAAGTTGGTGGGGTGGGCAGGTGAATAACTAAGTGACAAAATTCCAGATTTTTTTTACAAGAAAAAGTGCAAAACTGCTTAAAATTTTCGATCTCTGGACACTTTTCATTTATTTTTTGCCTTACACGCATACTCTGGTCCAGTATTATTTTACATCCCTGTGTGATATTGTTTTTTTTAATGATTTTTTGGCCTTACTTGCATACTCTGGTCCAGTTTATTACATCCCTGTGTGATTTTGCTTTTATTTTTGGCCTTACCTGTACACTCTGGTCCAGTTTTTTATATCCCTGTTTAATATATAGAGTTGATATCGGTAAACTTAACTTACCAAGTTAACTTGAGTTAAAATGCTGAACCTGACAATTTTCCTTCTACATCTTACTAAAAAAAAGACCTGATAACTTGAGACCGAAAAAATGGAAAAAACCGCTAATGTCAATATTAAAGCAACACCCCAATGCTTAATTTCAATATGAAAGTGACCAGTTATCCCTATGTTAATTCTTTTTACATCTTCATTACATAAGCATGTGATGATATGAATAGAACGTAAAAAAAATATATGCCTTCTATATCATATATATAGTTTTTAGTACATACAATGAATAAAAATCTTCACAAAAATTCTTGTTTACATACAATATTTATGTAGGCCTTCAAGTATTCTGGCAGTTACTGAGATGCTCACTAGAGTAATCAGGATTCCAGTTTAGTGACAGTCCTTTTAACTAGAGGACCTGTTTATCTTGATATTTTAACTTGGTCCTGATGACCATGAGATAACGAAGTTCAAATGTATATATTTTTTGTTGCCGTACCTCCATATTCTGGTCCAGTTTATTACATCCCTGTGTGATATTATTTCTTATTTTTGGCCTTACCTGTATACTCTAGTCCAGTTTATTACAACCCTATGTGATGTTGTTTTTTATTTTTGGCCTTACCTGTATACTCTGGTCCAGTTTATTACATCCCTGTGTGATATTATTTCTTATTTTTGGCCTTACCTGTATACTCTAGTCCAGTTTATTACAACCCTATGTGATGTTGTTTTTTATTTTTGGCCTTACCTGTATACTCTGGTCCAGTTTATTACATCCCTGTGTGATATTGTTTTTTTTTTTTTTTGGCCTTACCTGCATACTTTGGTCCGATTTTTTAAATCCTCGTTTAATATTGTTTTTGGGGCTTTTTTCTGCTTTACATGCATGCTCTGGTCCAGTTTATTACATCCCTGTGTGATATTGTTTCTTATTTTTGCTCTTACCTGCATACTCTGGTCCAGTTTATTACATCCCTGTGTGATATTGTTTCTTATTTTTGGCCTTACCTGTATACTCTGGTCCAGTTTATTACATCCCTGTGTGATATTGTTTCTTATTTTTGGTCTTACCTGCATACTCTGGTCCAGTTTATTACAACCCTGTGTGATGTTGTTTTTTATTTTTGGCCTTACCTGTATCTGGTCTAGTTTATTACATCCCTGTGTGATATTGTTTTTTATTTTTGGCCTTACCTGTATACTCTGGTCTATTTTTTTATATCCCTGTGTGATAGTTTTTTTTTTTTTAATTTTTGGCCTTACCTGCATACTTTAGTCCGGTTTTATAAATCCTTGTTTAATATTGTTTTTTGGGGCTTTTTTCTGCTTTACATGCATGCTCTGGTCCAGTTTATTACATCTCTGTGTGATATTGTTTTTTATTTTTGGCCTTACCTGTATACTCTAGTCTAGTTTATTACATCCCTGTGTGATATTGTTTCTTATTTTTGGCCTTACCTGTATACTCTTGTCCAGTTTTTTACATCCCTGTGTGATATTGTTTTTTATTTTTGGCCTTACCCGTATACTCTAGTCCAGTTCTTTACATCCCTGTGTGATATTGTTTCTTATTTTTGGTCTTACCTGCATACTCTGGTCTAGTTTATTACATCCCTGTGTGTAAGCAGTCTCTAAGTCAACACAATGTGATCGGCTCTCACTTAAAAAGAAAGACAAACTAAACTTAAGAATGACGTCCCATATATTTCATCATCAACTGTCAGGGCTACTTCAAAATTATCTAGTTTTCCTGCTTATGTGATATCATGATACACATTAGAACAAATGCATGAATAGAAATTTCACACACTGAATCAGCTAGTGTACAAAATAATGTACTACATGTATATTATTTTGAAATGGTAAGCAGTAGGAATCAGCAAGATCACTTTACAAAGCTGACCTAATGCTCAACACCATAAAATAATAACAATACTAAAAACATATATGTCGGGGGGGGGGGGGGGGGGGGGGGGGTAACCATAAATCTCATTTTCCCAGACTGAATTTTATTTTACTTGCGAGGTAATTACGAACACATGGAGAGTCTAAATTAAATCATTACAGGGGTGTCAGGCTACTTGTCAGTACAAAATATTTGAGCTTCAGTAATGCATGGAATCAAAGCAAGGCAACATAATAAACCTGTACACCCCTAGTTTCGGGATATAAACAGTATTTTCCTGTTTCTGGTAGATGTGACACTCTATCTTGGTAGACCTATACCTTTGTATAAATACTATGCAATATTTTATGAGATTCAAATGATTTCAAACTTACATCTTCATATCTCTAAAACAGTTGATACATAACATAGTTTTCTTTTCCGTGGAAAACAGTATATATGGCTCTAGATGTACAGCTGAAAAAGAGAATAGTCACAGACCAAATCTGAGTATAACTCATAAGTACAATTCTGAGTATAACTAATAAGCACAAAGAGTATAAAGCAGAAATATATAAAATACCCCCCCCCCCCCCCAAAAAAAAATAATAACAACAACAACAAAATAAATTCCTTTTACTGAATCTACCAACCTACCGTACATGTAAACAAAGAGAAAAGTGAGTCCATGATAAAGTATACAAAGAAATTTCTGCTTCCATATAATGGAGGGCTGAAACAACAGGATCAAAATAAGTATTGTATTTTTTACATTTCAGTCCAGACAAAGAAAAAATAACAACAAATGCATAATTAATTAAGTGTCAAAGAAATGTAACAGAGAGCATATGTTTCGTTCACCAGAGATACATTATTGTCTCATATTTCTCCCCGACAGCTGTCAGCCATCGTTAAAAACAGCACTGACTATGAATTTTCTAGTAAATGGCTAAATGCTTTGTGGACTAAGTTCAAGAATAACGGTTATAAAAATGCATTGGGGACAATATTTGAGCAAACATTATCATGGTTAGGCACACTAAGTTCCTTGTGGTGAACTGTCAGTGTTGTAGCTGGAACCAAATCAGAATGTCTATCTACATTTAGCTTTCATCTATTTTTAGAAACTGCATTTACTTTTTAGGACATGCATGTATTTTTTGGGATGTGCATCTAATATTTGGAATGTGCATCTATCTTTTCATTTGTCTCTGATGGCTTTAAGACAATCTACTTGATATAACGAATATGGTATAGTATAAAATCTTAAAAAAAAAAGCCATGAAACATGTACAGTAGAACCTGCCTTGTGAGACCACTATTATCAATGACCACTCATCTTGTGAGATCACATTTATAAAGTCACTTGGCTAAACAATACGGGTACTTTCATTATGACCTCTGGTGAGAGACCATTGGTCTTGAGAGACCATATTTCCGTGTTCGATTGGGTGGTCTCTCAATCAGGTTCCACTGTACACCAGTTTCACTGTCTATCCATAATCGTGTCATTTTAAAGGCAATACCTAAATCATAGTATTCTCAGATAAAATTCTTACGACATTCACGATGGATCTCTTTCGTTCTTTTAGACAAGGTAACAACATCATGTCTGGCAAACATTTTGGCTTTATGTGTTTCCTCCCGACAGGAAGAACATAGCGGCTGAGAACATGTGTTACAAAAGAACATCTCTTCTGATACCTAAAAAAATATTAAAAAAAGAAGTATAGGTCTACCAAGGTAAACTGTGAGTCTAAATTAAATCATAACAGAGCCTGTGGTGACAGGCTTTGTGCTACTATCAACACAAAAGTATTAAAGCTTCAGTAATGCATGTAATCCGAGGCAATATGTTTTGTCTGTACAATCTACTGTCAATCCAGTTTTATTTGTGAGAATTTTATTTACACATAATTTCGCGAGAGCTCTCACTCACAAAAATTGTTTGCATAATGAAGTATGATAATACATGTAGTATAATGAAATGGGCATTCGAAATCACGAAAATATCATCTCGCAAATAATATAGAACTTGTGTTTTGCGAAAATAAGTCTGGCAAAAATTTCCTGATTTACAGTATTTTTGGAAAAATTCAGAAAATAAACTGTATTGTTTTCATTTTTTGGCAAAACCCAGATGTGCCTCTTACCTTGACCTATATCATATTAAGATTTATACCAATTTTGGTTATAATCTGAGGAAAGAAACAACTCAAGTTATTAAATGGAAAAAGGTAAGTAAACTTTCATTGATCAGAACCAAAAAAAAGGACATATAGATTAGACACCATTTTTCTTCCCATAATTCAAGCAATGATCACATGATTACTTAAAAGTTGTACGTAGGTTTCCTAACCTGGCGACTTTAATGTTAGGTTGCAGAGGAACAATGATAAGGCTCGTTAGATTTCAACATGCTCATGGCCATGCCTTAATTAATATAATTTAAAATGACCATAGATATAAAAAAAACTTTGTTATAAAGCTCTGATTCTAAAGTTACAGGTCTGACAACGACTATTCATCAAAGACTAACTGACTAACATACATGAAATACATGTTTTACAATCCACCACATATATATTGTATATACATTCAAACTTGTCTATAAAGGTCAGTAAAGGGAACAGGCAAAAGTGGCCATTATAGGCAGATTGCTTTTATAAAGAGGTTTATTCATTATAAAAAAGAGGTTTATTCATTATAAAAAAATTAACAAAGGTTACGTTTGAATGTCCATTATAGGCAGGTGCCATTAATACAGAGGTGGCCTTTAATGCAAGTTTGACTGTATCATGTGTATAGTCAGACTCTACTCTGAGATGGCTCTTATTTACATATATCTTATCACAGTTGGCACATGGCTCTTTCTCTTTTCTATATATAACTTATAACAGTTGGCACATGGCTCTTTCTCTTATCTATATATACTTTATCACAGTTGGCACATGACTCTTTCTCTTATCTATATATACCTTATCACAGTTGGCACATGGCTCTTTCTCTTATCTTATCACAGTTGGCACATGGCTCTTTCTCTTATCTATATATACTTTATCACAGTTGGCACATGGCTCTTTCTCTTATCTATATATAACTTATCACAGTTAGCACCTGACTCTTTCTCTTATATATATATAACTTATAACAGTTGGCACATGGCTCTTTTACTTATCTATATATACCTTCTCACAGTTGGCACATGGCTCTTTCTCTTATTTACATATATCTTATCACAGTTGGCACATGGCTCTTTCTCTTATCTTATCACAGTTGGCACATGGCTCTTTCTCTTATTTATATATACTTTATCACAGTTGGCACACAGCTTTTCCTCTAATCTTTATATAACTTATAACAGTTGGCACATGGCTCTTTCTCTTATCTATATATACCTTATCACAGTTGGCACATGGCTCTTTCTCTTATCTTATCACAGTTGGCACATGGCTCTTTCTCTTATCTATATATACCTTATCACAGTTGGCACATGGCTCTTTCTCTTATCTATATATAACTTATCACAGTTGGCACATGGCTCTTTCTCTTATCTATATATAACTTCTCACAGTTGGCACATGGCTCTTTCTCTTATTTACATATATCTTATCACAGTTGGCACATGGCTCTTTCTCTTATCTTATCACAGTTGGCACATGGCTCTTTCTCTTATTTACTTATATCTTCTCACAGTTGGCACACGGCTTTTCCTCTTATTTATATATATCTTATCACAGTTGACACATGGCTCTTTCTCTAATCTTTATATAACTTATAACAGTTGGCACATGGCTCTTTCTCTTATCTATATATACCTTATCACAGTTGGCACATGGCTCTTTCTCTTATCTATATATACCTTATCACAGTTGGCACATGGCTCTTTCTCTTATCTATATATACCTTATCACAGTTGGCACATGGCTCTTTCTCTTATCTATATATACCTTATCACAGTTGGCACATGGCTCTTTCTCTTATCTTATCACAGTTGGCACATGGCTCTTTCTCTTATCTATATATACCTTATCACAGTTGGCACATGGCTCTTTCTCTTATCTTATCACAGTTGGCACATGGCTCTTTCTCTTATCTATATATACCTTATCACAGTTGGCACATGGCTCTTTCTCTTATTTACTTATATCTTCTCACAGTTGGCACATGGCTTTTTCTCTTATTTATATATACCTTATCACAGTTGGCACATGGCTCTTTCTCTTATCTATATATAACTTATCACAGTTGGCACATAGCTCTTTCTCTTATCTATATATAACTTATCACAGTTGGCACATGGCTCTTTCTCTTATTTATGTATACCTTATCACAGTTGGCACATGGCTCTTTCTCTTATCTATATATACCTTATCACAGTTGGCACATGGCTCTTTCTCTTCAGAAGAAGTTTGGTCAACCAAAAATTTGGTCAACTGATCAGATGTTGGTAAACTTTGATCTTCTTTAAGTGCTGTGACAACCCTGATATAAAAAAATAAACATTTTTGTGAATAAGATTTTGCTCATTACACAAATTACAAATCATATTCAATCATGGTTTCGATGATTTCCAGATTTTTTTCTATAAAAACGTCCCAAGAAGTATACTAGGACATTTAACTGTTGCTTTTAATTTATATCGAGATGATACCAACTTACGAAAAAGTGACCTAAATTTTGATGTACATGTGTATGTAATGAACTCATAAAAATGCACTGAGGGTTCTCAAATGCTGATGCTTACCCAGACACCAAAGCTCAATGTTCAGTCTCATCTGAGACACTTTTTACTTCCGCTTCTAATACTACGAGCTGGTACCATAAAATCAGAAAATTTTGTTTATTTCATTTCTTTAAATTAGGACTGAAATTAAGACCATGCTGAAATTGATACCGGAATTGCATCTAATATATAAGCAGTACTAATTTCCTTTACAAATTTCCCACATTTGGTGGTTTGTGCTGTATCATGTTTCCTGTACATGTAGTTATAAATGACCCTCATTTTTATCTAATGGAAAGGGAAAAAATACATGTATGTTATGACAAAGTGTTAAGATTTATATAATCACATACATTTAAGAATCATTATTCATTTCATGTACAAATAAAAAATTGACTAAAGACATGGGTAGACGAAAGAAGGTTTGAAAAGATTTTTTTATCTAATGATATTTAATGTAAACAAACTTGGCTTTACTTTTCAAAACAACAAAATTTTAACCCCATGAAATTTTCTGAAAATTCATTACTTGTGTTCAATTTTTAAATCTTACAATGTACCTGTCCCAGATTTGAAACTCTAATTTTTTGACACATGAGGCAAACTCCCAATTATTGGGTTACTGTGGTCATAAAAAAAGAAATGGTTAAAAAAAAAGCATTATATTGACATACCCACATAGAGGACAAGCCATAGTATGATCAACATCTCGACCATGTAAACAGCGGGAACAGAAACTATGGTAACACGACAAAATACACGGATCTTCATACTTCTCATTGCAAAGATAACAGGTCAAAGGATTCCATTTAGTGACATCCAACTCATCAGAACTGTCCAAAGGATGAAATATTTCTCCAGACATAGTAATATACCTGTAACGTGAAATGAAAAGTTGTGTTACCTTGCAGAAAATAGGTAAATACATGTAGGTAAATTTTCTGACCAATAAAAAATTTCAAGTAAATAAACAATTTTTTTGTGTGATTATATAAGTGCAACCACTGGTAAAGTTCATTTAGATTCTCCTACAAATGTATTTTATTTTGTTGTAAAAGAAGGACTGGGTACTTTTCCTCTGATTCTATAGTGAATTCTCACCTCACATTTTATACAACAACTGGGAAAAAATGTGCTGTCAGGCTTGCATTGTATTAAAATCCTAATACAGTGAAACTTGTATATAAATATAAAGACTTCCTTAGAGACACATCAAAACTGGTCTTTATAGGGAGGTAGTCTTTATAATGTATATAGAGGTCGATTTGTACACAAACGGTACTATTGGGGCAGCAAAAAATGGTCTTTGTGACCAGATGGTCTTTATACACAGGTGGTCACTAAAGCAGATTTAACTGTACTATACTTTTCTTAGGCATTTGACACCATGCCACATCAGTGACTACCTAACAAGAGGTCCCACTACTATGAAATCAATGGAGACATACTGAAGTAATTAACTCATGGCTTTCTCAGTGACATCAGAGAGTACAATGTGTATGTAGATGGGGATGCCAGAGGGAACAAGCCAGTAAGATCCCTCAGGGGACAGTGTTGGGACTGCTATGCATCCTGATTTACATAAAAGATATGGGGGCATCTATTTCAACAATATCAACTTTTTGCTGATGACTCTCTACTACCAACCACTCAACAACATGGAATATGGCAAAAAGCTTCAACACAAATTGACTGAGCTTACCAAATTAAACGGGCAGAGCGGTGGCGGATGACATTCCGTCCCACAAAATGTTACATTCTGTGTGTCACTAGGAAACATAACTCAACTATCTGCAACTGTAAAATGATGGGCCAACACCTAGAGACAGTTTATACATATACATGTAAATACCCATATATCTAGATGTTGAACTCTCAGAAGATCTAGGATGGGAACCTCATCTCAATAAAGTAATCTCCAAAGCCAATCGTACACTAGGATTCCAGAGACACAACATCCTTAAATGCCCTAAAGACATCAAGGACCAGACCAATAAATCATTAGTGTGCCCACATCTGGATTATGCTTTGTAGGTATGGGACCCATATAGGAGAGGTCACCTCAGCTCCCTCAGAAATGGTATATGTACATGTACAATGGCGAGCTGCCAATCAATCCTACAGACCCTTGGCTGGCAGTCATTAGAAACCAGCTATAGACAAATAGCCAGACTCACATTCTTCTACAAGACCATCAAAGGAGAAGCAGCTGTGAATTTACATGTACCATCATATCTGGCAAAACTAACAACACTAACTTGGCAATTCCATTCTCAAAGATTCTCTAGACTATGTACATCTACTTATGCCTACAAGTCACCTTCATTCCCTGGACCAACTGGAATAGACTTCCCTGGGATGCTCTCCAAGCAACATCAGTGGAGACATTCTGAAAGGGCCTGCTGACAATACTTTAAACACCAACCACAGTGCTCCAGATAACTTTCTGAGCACTTGGGTATAATATTAATATCCATCATTTCCAAATATTTTTACCCACAAAATTTCTGTCAAGTGAGTATTTTCCAATTCTGTGGCCATATTATGATTGCCATTGATTTTACTATAAAAGTTTGGTTGTTAAATTACCACCAATTGATTTGTATTGAACTGTCTATACAATGGAAGTCCACAATTTACACATCTGGGTTTGGGTCAGCTTAACTGTATTATCACTACAGAGCTTTTACACATATTATGACCAAGATCCATTCAGAACAAGTGAACTCAATATTTTATCTATCAGTAGGTATCAGATCCAATGTGTTTAGTTTGACGCTTCATTTTTTGATTTGCATTGGGTATCTTATGCATGGATTTTAATTTGCGTATCCATTTATTTTTTATGCGTAAAATATGCAAATATGCAGCTTATCTGGAGAACTGCAACCAGTTTTTATTCTCACCTGTAAATACCTTTTTAACCAAGTACACAGGTTGATGTTTGCATAGCAGTATCTGCATAATGTTTCCTAATTGCAGATCAACAACACAGATGTACATGTACATAAGGATCAACTTCTGAACGCAACATTTCAACAGAAATTAAATTTAGGCATACTTTTGTCGCTGACCCTAAATGTAGAACACTAAAGAACCCTAAAGAACTCTAGCTTTATTTTCACTCTTTGTGATTATGTATACGTAAAAAATAGCAGAATCGTAATCTTTAGAACATGTCAAATATTGCAAACTTTATGGGATATCAATTGAATCATTGAGTTCTGCAGACGCCATGTTGAAACAACCACTTGGTCGTAAATTTTGTAAATGTCAGATATAAAACGGCCTGTGGAATCAGACATGCGCTAAAATATGAAAAGTTAGAAAATTATTAAGTTATAATAATTAATTTCATAATATTCCATTTTAATATTCTGCAAATTACATGTTATTTTGAGTTATGATTAATATAATTCGCCTAGGTCATCATCAATACCTGTAACAAATAATAAATACTTCAGTAATATAAAATGCCTGTGGAACTGTAAATATTGTTGATTTAATAAATTATCAACAATATGTCTAAACATGGGACCATAAAGAATGTCAACTTTCAACTTATAAACTTTTCTTTTTCTTAAAGGTCGATAGGATTTATTTAGTCTATTTTATTTTATTTATTTGAAATATCAACTGGGCATTTTTTTTTATTTATTTTTTAGCGTTTTTTTTCAGGTGATAAATAATGGAAATGAACAACAGTATCTTTTTTTCACGGTCATTAAAGACAAATTTATTTATTTATTCCAGTTTCATTTAAAAGATGTCGAAAAGCTTTTTACATTTTTATGACTGCAGGGAAATCAGTCTTTAAATACTTAATTAGGTAAAACCTGCTTTATTGACAACAGTGGTCTAAATACTTTTTTTTTTCACCATTTTCTGTAGGTCAACAATAAAGACAAAAAAGTATTATATCAGTAGTCTTACAACTGCATGTTGTTATTATAATGCCCATTTTCACAGACCTCTCGTGTACTCAGTTGCATATTGGTAACGTTTTAGGCCGTCATGGAGATTAAAATTAATGCCGAAATGATGCTCAATTTAGCTTAAAAGAGCGAAGAAAAAACCTTGAGCTTATGTACTGCAGGGATGTTATACAAATAGTCCCTTATGAAACTTAAACATGGTATTCAATTATTAATACTTTCTTCAATATACAGTAAATACTTGCTTTCAATTGACCACCTGGTCATTTAATATATACTTGAATAGTTTTTTCGGTAACCGGTCCCCTAATAAAACTGTAATACCATTTGTGTACTCTTAAATCTAAAAGTCTAGAGCACAGTAGTATAAAGTCTTATTGTCCATATAAATCTACCCCATTTCATTAACGAATAAATTGTATTAATTGATCTTTTACCCCTTATCGATGTATGAATTCAGTTCTGTTACACATTCAATGACAAACCAGCCCACCACAGACTAGGAGTCTCGTAGAAAGATGTTGTAATATTTTCATTTTATATCATAACCCATATGTAGCATTCAGAATAGAAACAAAGTGCAAACATTACAATTGAAATGGAAGCAAGGGTCTGTGAACAACCTTGAAGGTTCCATCAGCATACCACCGCTTGGCGTTCTTCAGTAGCATGCCGCCATAAGTGACGTGGAATGCAGAGGTCACCCACTAAAAACGTTTGAAACGGTAATCCGTGATGTTGTTTTGTAACAAAAGAATACATGGTATATAATACAAAAAAAAGCAAACTGTACCATTATAAAATTAATTATGCGTTTGAAGGGTAATAAATTATTCTTTTCCATTATGATATTTAAAAATCGTTTGTTCCATTGTTTTTTATTGATGATGTCTAATCATCATATTTAATATTTTCACAGATCCAACGTGAGAAAAAAGTGCGAAAAAAAACCTAATCATGATACTAAATCTGGTTCTCTTACCCTGTCTAAATCTGTTGGTAGCTCTATGTTTAAGGCTTAGTAGCACCCGCCACTTTCTTCTAGACGCAGACTTGTAGTCGCTTTGTTTTCATCACCTAAAATACAAATTTCACCCCACAGAACCAAGGACATATACAGTTATATATCTATTACTTCGTATCAACTTTTCTTTCTTTTAACAGCAAACAAAATTGCTGGTTTCACAATTTACGTTTCCGATACTTGACACTATTTATTGAATGGTCATTTATAGAAAACACTTCACATAAAACTCTGATAATATCCAATTGTGGGTTGATGCACGTACATGGCGTACTACACCTCCAAGTGTAGAGCGCTAAAGTAAAAGGAAAGTTGCAATTTACCTGTATGTTTCGTGAACATCTTCTTCCATAGTATTTGTGAAAATGTGATGTAATCGGGCATACCCCCATAACGCGATTTGAAATACATAAAATATACCTAGGTAAACAGTACCCATCACTGCTGGAGTTGTTTCCGAGTACCACCATAAAACGTTCTTACCCCTATGTAAGAATCGCAGCAATACTTTGGTCTTACGAGCACACACTCTTAATTTATATAGCATCTCCAAATAATTCATTAATAGATCTTATTTATTTCAACCAAATTGTTGTCTTGTAAATATTTACTCCAGGTATGTTGCACTGGAATTTAACATACGTACTGAAAACGCAACTTTTTTTCTTCTTGAATCAAAATTTTTTAAATCGAGCATAAAAAGCAATATGGTCAACTCCCGTGACATATCTCCTCCTGTAAAAATGAAAAAAAATCAAAATATCAATTTCAAGAGTGTGACTTTCTACATTTATATTGGAACGAAGCCATCGGTATAGAAATGTAAGTCAAATCTTAACACCTTGATGTGTGTAGGTACTCAATTAATCTGTAATTTACAAATCTGATGTATTAATACATGTACATTAATGGTATATCAAATATATTTAAAGTATTTTTTTAGAAAATAAGGGTCAAATATAAAGAATGCCACTTTTGGCAAATGAAACAACAGACAATTTTTTTTAATACACAACTTCAAAATACACTAATTCATTGTCACACAAAAGTAATTAAACCTTGATCAGTCGTTATATTCCAATAGCTCTACCTACGATGGTCACTACATTAACTCTGTCGGCATTTTACAGTGGAAGATAATGAGGGCGCAGAATCATTAAAAAAAAAATTAATATCGAGTTAAACACAACCTTGTTAGAAACAAAATTATAATTATTGCCAATAGTATTTTTTTAATTACATCGTTTTTATCGCATCGGATTTTTTAATAACATATTTTGCAAATTTATTAGAAGAAAAATGAACAACCCTAAAACTTGTTCGGGTTGTAATTTTTTATGCAAATTCTTCAATACCAATAATAACAAAAGGAATCTCCGAATAAAAATAAAATTTTCATTCACTTTCGTGTAATTTCAATGTCATAAATAACACGCTCGATGCTGTGTCATCATTTTGGACATCTATAGCAAACCATACACCTTTTATAAGGTATTGGCACTCAAAAGATTTTTTTAATATTTATTTGAAGAGGACAAATGTCATAAAGAATCTAGGACGATCATATTGCTAACATAAAGACTCTAATAATTTTAATTTGATTAGCCTTTTAATTAACTCAGTAATCTTAGGATTAATTATAATATACGAAGGCCCGAAATGATTGAAGGCCGTAAAACCCCGAAACTGCCGAAGTTGTGCAGAAACATCCTGCAGAATAGTGACAGTCGGTAGCCCCCCACTTTAGACTAGTCCAACCCCAGGTAAACGGCCATCTTTACGTTACTGATATATCATACTGTCACCCGTACTCAAATAAAGCCTTTATTTAAGTATTTGAAAATGTTGTTCCATGATCCCCCTTTTCTATTAAATAGTTGTGTAATAAAAGTTCAATTAGTTTACGGTTTGCATGACTAGATCTATATAGATCTTATATATTGTTGTAGTGTAAAGGTATAGAGAAACGCAACTTCCTTTTTAAATCGCATCCCAAAAAATCATTCAATGATTATACAGATAGAATGTACCCTCAAACTTATTTAGATATCTGATGTTCCCCTTTTTCAAGATTATAAAAAATACGTTATATAAATTGTCTGATTTTTCATCGTTCGTTCGGAAATAAAATATTTCGGGTTTTTTCAATAAATTAGGCAATTGTACACGCTCCGTGTTATTTTGGACAAGTCTCCCATTTTGTTTGTATTAATTATTAACGAGGTATGAAACCCCAAACTGCCATTTCGGATCTTTTTTGAATTGTTCAAATGATGATTTTTGTTGTATTTTACGGTGCAGGGTAGTTAGAGACCTTTTGCATTCAAATTATAACCCCTCCCTCCAAATAGTTTTGTCTGATAACATGTGTACGATTACAAGTCTATTTTGTTTGTTTAATTATTGTTTGAATTTCAATTGGTTATTTTATTTCTTTAATAGTTTTGTCAGGTTAATCTTATTTTTTTTGTTATTTTACACCTCTGAAAAGGTGTGAAACATATCTCCAAGCATTTAACTGGTATGCAGATTACCTGTCCCAATATATGGGAACGTTAAGATATTGCAAACTACAGTCATGGGACATATATATTCGTCACTTATTTTATTTTCTTCTTTGTTTTATATAAAACCAACAATTTTTAAATGCCCACAAAATTCACTAATTTAAGCAATATTTCAACTATTTTATTTTTACATGAAGGAAAGTGAATACATATTTTTAATCTTTTGGAAATTTAGATATACTCTTTGTTTATTTTGAGAAAATAATGATTCTGTGGAGGATGAAACTATTTCATGTAAATTTTGACATGTTTCATTAGACTGAAAGAATAATTACTAAATTTATAAAATAATTGCATGTGAAAAAATACTGACATTTCTGTAAATAAACATGATAATTTAAAAATGCATATATTTTAGAAATATGAAATTATCCTACTATAAATTTGTACAAATTTGTCAAATTCTGGTATGATCTGTGGATTTATTCAGAATTTAAAAATAAATTGTTGGTTTTATATAAAACAAAGAAGAAAATATCAAATTATCATAAGTGACGAATATATATGTCCCATGACTGTATTTTTTTTCTAAGAAGTAGATCTGGGTTTTTAGGATTTTAATCGATGTTCCATTGGGTACATGTAGATTTTTTTCTTGACTGACGATGTGTGCCATTTACATAACAGTTTTCTACATTACAGAACTCTGTCTCTTAGAAATATCATTTTTAATTTTATATCTACAAAAAAACTTTACAAATTCTTTTTTTTCATTAAATAGTTTTACCAGGTCTTCTCTGGGATACACAAGCACATCTAACATGCATATTTACCAGCATTTTTGAAAATACTAAACTCACACCACATACATTGATGATAGAATATACAGTACATTTACTTATCATTGTATAAATATGTCTAGAATTTCAAATTGTTCATATTTAAAAATTTCATAAAAAAGATAATAAATTTGGAATACCACACTGACAGTTGAAAAGGTACATGTAAACCAGGGACGTATATAACACATATCTTATACATCCCTGGCTAAACTGAAAGAAATATTATATTTATATTGAAATAAACCTTAAGCATATTTTTTCATAATATAAGTATTTACTTGAATTTTATTATCATTAATTTTTTCTGCAAAGAAAAATCGTTTTCCCTTTATACACATGTACTTTGTAAGAGTTGGGGCCGTTTTGACTGAATACCCATTAAAATATATCCAGAAATTAATTATCGGATGTTAAAGTATTTGTTTTATGTTTTGGGAAATAATTAGTGGAAGGTGCAAAAAGGAAGTCTTACCAAATGTTATTGGGATGTAATTTTTTAGGAAATGCTGGGTAAAATCAGAGAATTTAATTCTCTGATTTTACCCAGAGTTTCACAGAAATTGATTGGGACTTAGACTGAAATTTTGTGGTTTACATTTGTATATATAATAACAGACAGCTATCAACTTGTGATTTATAATAACAGACACCCATGCGTTTCTATCAATGACTCACCCCCAAGATGTAGGCCAAATTTTCTGCCCCAATTTTAAGCGATTTTTTATTGTTGTAAAATCAGCCTGATGTTACCAGAAAAAATTGCTTAAAATCAGGTCAGAAAAATCTGCCTAGGTGTATGTTATCTCATCTACCCATGAAGTCACATTTGGACTTGTCTATTTCAAAGAATGGTAAAGTCCAATAATGGAATTCGGGGGTGTATGGTTTAGAATAAAAATTTCATAATAATTTTACATGAAATATTGAACTTTTTCACTGCCTATTTATGACAGTAGACCATACTATTTACTGTTTTGGGTGAGTCTAAAAGTGATCACATGGGCTGATGATCAAGTAACATCTGCAGGTGCTAAAAATTTCTTTCAGCTGCTTGGGTCCAGGACTTTTTGTTAAATTTGGCCTTGGTCCGGTCCTTTAACATATGGGTCCATTAACAAAAGATCTCAGTCAGAGTTTTAATAAAATCAATCAATACAAATAACAATTATCAAAGGTAGGAACACAAAATTATATAAGCCACAAAGTCATATGAGAAAATGACAATTGAACTCTATTAACTAAAGGAAACAAATGAAGTTTAGATATAAAGAAATTGACAGAATAGTCATTCATTGATTCAGACTTGTTAGGTCCTCAGACCCACACAGCAAGAAAACAAAATTGTCCGAAAGTAAAATATGTAGGTCCCGGACCTCGGACTTAAGGAATTTTCAGCCCCTGCATCTGAAACATGCAATATTATATAGGCTCACAAATTTATAATGTACAAGATGGTCAAGGAATAAATTTCCAAAATTTGTGGACAGTGGCAATATGAATACGGTTACTAATCCAACTTCTGTCCTTTTGATACATACATGTATTGTAATTACAAATGTATCATTCAAGTTCATGTTTACCAAATGTAAATTGGTGTTATTACAGCACTAGCATTATAGACATTTCAGCACTAGCATTATAGACATTTCAGCACTCATATTTAGGCTGATTGACAGTAAAAATTTAAGTCAAGTATTTGACATGAACCAATTCATTTTACATGTAATATCAGATTTTCTGAAACCTATCTGAAACCCCTGAAGTGGTTTTGACAAAACTTTACAGGAAGCAAGTAGCCAAGGTCCTCTACCAAGTTTATGTTTTTCTGGTTTCAGCCAGGTAGACTGAAGGGTGGGGCAAAATAGGACCAAGAGGGTACTCCTTTTTGAAAACTGACTTCTCCAGAACCGCTGCAAGTAGAATCAAATTTAATTTTTGACGCATATTTGCGGTCTTTTCAGACTTGGTAATTTTCATTCATTTTTTTATGATTTCTTTGATTATCTCTCTTTATATTTACTTTGGTGCATTCATTTTATGTTGTTTTACCTGTAATTATGTGAAGAAATATTTTTGTGCAAGAATTTTACCAAAATCTGATTTATTGAAATTTTTATGAATTTTTGAAGACTGCAAAATAAGGAGATGGATGTGACACTTTTCACAATATCAACGTAGTATCGGCTTGATTTTCAAAACTGCTCAAGGAATTTTGAGCAGACTTTACAGAAAGCAACCACAAATTAGTCAAGATCCTCAACCAAGTTTGTATTTTTAGACATAATGCCCAAAACAAACCAATTGCAAATATGCTAGATTTTCAAATTTCTTGGGTGATTAATTTAGCCTACATGTATATGAACATATTGTTTTTTTTTCACATTTGTTGATGGTGTTCAAGTGAGCAATATAGGCTCACTTGTGCGTCTTGTTAGATATTTATTTTCATTGTGACAGTGAGATATTAATTGATTTATTTTAATCAGTTATTAAATGCCATTATTTCTTTCTTTTATTACCTATTCAAATGCTGAAAATTGCGTTGTGAACAAAAGTTTAGTGTCAAAGTTATTTGAACAAGTGCCAAAATTACTAGATTTTTAAAAATTCACCAATTATTCTGTATTCCATGGACCATGGAATACAGAATATTATGAAGAGTACAAATGTACAATTAATTACAAGGCATAATTGATGCTCATTACTGAATCTTGACTGGGGAGCGGGGATATAAGAATAGTATATATTACCAGTAGTTGTAAATTTAATCTGAAGTTCACTTTCCATTTTACTGACTTGGGTAATCTGCTATGACCATTTTAAACTGTTTGCAGAAGTGCCATTCGTAAGAATTTTCATAAATTTGTATTGTATCCTTTACTATCCTGTGTGAAAACTAGACAAAAATCATTTTGTTTGAATAATATGTGCAGTATACATGTACGACATATTATGAGTTCACACAGAGTAAGAAAGTGCTCTTGTACATGTGTGTTTAGATTAAAACTCAATTGGAGAAATCAGAATATATTATTGTTTCTGTCATATGAACATATATATATATATATATATATATATATATATATATATATATATATATATATATATATATATATATATATATATTTATGCCCTAAAAATGTAATTATGGTGGAACCTCATTATTAAGTCCACTTAACTAGCCGACTCAAAGTGGTCTGATTAGCAAGGTGGTCTCTTAAGTGGGGCTCTGTGTACCTACTATGTACTTACCGTTCATTCAGAAATTTTGATGAGACTTAATATTACAGACTTAGATGTGAGGTAGCTCTCCTAAATGAGCTATTGCAAAATGTCGGACACAACTCTTTTGGTTTGTTTGTTAATTGTTGTTTAACGTCCCACTCAAGAATCTTTCACTTATATGGAGACATCACCAAATGCCGGTGAAGGGCTTCAAATTTTGGCCTATGCTCAGCAGTTACGGCCATTGAGCAGTGAGGGTTCTTTAACGTGCCAGTACCTACTGCGACACAGGACCTCGAGTTTTACTGTCTCATCCGAAGGAGAGGAAACCAAACTGCCGCTGGCGGGACTCGACTCACGATCAAGAGTCGAGCGCGCTACCGACTGAGCCAGGCCGGCTCATGACACTTTTGGTAAATTTTCAATATGATCTCATAATTAAATGACCCATTTTAAAAACACTTGTGTGAATATGATATCACAATCGAATGACATAAAAAAAGCAGACAGGCAATAGGTCAATCAAACAAGGTGGTCCTTAGGCAAAATAATCGATATTGTTTCTTCAGAATACTGATACATGTACTAAGTTTTGAAGGATGTCACTTTTGTACAAGGTACATTAGTACATGTAAGGGAATGATGACATTCTGTGTGGGGTATCTATACGGCTACATGTAAATGTATTTCTTTGATGTTTGAATGTATTATGACTGACATTGGTGTGCAGTTAAGAAGATTTGTGGAGGTCAGGTTTAACAATTTCTGTTAAACTTTTTGCAACAAGACAATTCACTGCTCCCATTTTCCCATTTTCTCAACTCTGTTGTTGTACATGTGTATTCATATTTCAATTTAGATAAAGTATACATGTAGGCCTACTTATGTATGAATCAATTGAAGAGCAAAAGAGCAATAAACTACAAAATGTAAGAAAATGAAAACAATATACATATACATTGTATGTACACGTTCATTCAGTCCCGTTTGAACACAGTCATTTCGAAGGATTATGTCTTTCATTTCTTGGTACAATGTACAATATGTCAATCATGGTTCAGATGTTTTCAGAAAAACTTTCTAAGGCTGCCTCCCCTCTTAATTAGCTGCCTTTGTTCAAAAGGTAATGTTGTATTGAAATTTGCTTCCGGAACACATCTAAAAAGGTCCGCTTGAGCAAAAAAGAAGATTTTGCGTGATAATGAGAGAGCAATAGACTTCCCAAGTTACCACTATAATTTGCCCATGATTCGGACAATAGAGATACAATTAATTACTACGTGTATAAATTTACGAGAATATATTCGTTCAATATACATTGTATACATGGTCAATTTAGATAGATCTATCTGACATATTTGTAGAAGCAAAGAGCCTTCCAGTGCATGCATTATGCAGTACATTACCTGTAATACTATTTTAATCAAACAAACAACTTTGAACCAAGTTTCAATTAATATTTTCCAAGTTTTCATATGAAGAAATTGTATGCATACATCAGAACCATGACAGTTTGATCACCTTCATCAGAAATAGAAGCAGAGGTTTATACACATGTATGTTAGGTTATGCTTGTGTTAAATGTGTCTCTGGTTTATACACATGTATGTTAGGTTATGTTTGTGTTAAATACGTCCCTGGTTTATTATATACATGTATGTTAGGTTATGCTTGTGTTAAATGCGTCTCTGGTTTATATACATGTATGTTAGGTTATGTTTGTGTTAAATGCGTCCCTGGTTTATATACATGTATGTTAGGTTATGTTTGTGTTAAATGCGTCCCTGGTTTATATACATGTATGTTAGGTTATGCTTGTGTTAAATGCGTCCCTGGTTTATATACATGTATGTTAGGTTATGCTTGTGTTAAATGCGTCTCTGGTTTATACACATGTATGTTAGGTTATGCTTGTGTTAAATGCGTCCCTGGTTTATATACACGTATGTTTGGTTATGTTTGTGTTAAATGCGTCTCTGGTTTATACACATGTACATGTATGTTAGGTTTTGTTTGTGTTAAATACGTCCCTGGTTTATATACATGTATGTTAGGTTATGTTTGTGTTAAATACGTCCCTGGTTTATATACATGTATGAGGGGTTATGTTTGTGTTAAATGCGTCCCTGGTTTATATACATGTATGTTAGGTTATGTTTGTGTTAAATGCGTCTCTGGTTTATATACATGTATGAGGGGTTATGTTTGTGATAAATGCGTCTCTGGTTTGTTAATTCATTTCCAAAGCTTCTAGTTTGTCATGATAGGTTTCATGATGCAAGGACAAAATAAGGTTTATTTTCTCCTGCATTCCTCATCTTGATGTGGTAGAATCTTGTGTCCACATGATCAAACTACGTAAAACTAGTATCAAACATGAAAACACTGTTTACTCAAATTCTGTTTCTGTTATTACAATTTCAGTTTTAACATTTTTTAGTAAAATTCAATGAATATCACAAATAAACAGTATAAACTATATGTTTGTCTATCATGGGATACAATGAAACTATCATATTTATAACTGCCAATTCGTATCATATTATTTATTTTTTAGCTTGGAGTCACTGGCAAATCTGGCATCATTTGTCTCTTGAATGTTGGCATGATAAAACTCACAGTCATACAGTCAATAGATTGATAAAGTAAGCATTTGTAATTTTAAAAACAAGAAGTTAAAGGGAAATTATCTACATGGTATCAATTATTCCTTGACAGAGGAAAAAATGTTTGCAGGAAAAAAATGTCCGAACCCGGTTTAATTTTATGTACGTCCGAACCGTAGTTGTTTTGCTCTATTCAGTTCATTTTGTTTTCTGAAGTCTGGCAGTGCCTAACCCTATTCTGATCATGTTGGTAAGTGTACCAGTCTAATTTAGATAGGTCAAGTAGTCTTCTCCTCAGACACATTGTAACAGAATTACCATTTCTGTCCATTAAAATACTGTTGTTACCATTCCTGTATATTTAAAAAATGTTTAATTTGCCTACGGATGACAGGTTCATCATGTACCAGTAAAACAAATAAACAATCCATTTGGTGTACTTTAAATATTCCCAAAATGAAAGCTTTCATTACTCTAAATGTTTTCGCAGTCCAAATTATTGATCTCTCAAGTTGTTGGAAGCTTTAGTTATTGTAGTTATCTAAAATCTATTAGAAATCGCAATAACACAGTTCACAGCTCTTGAGGAATAGCATAGCACATGATAATTATGTGATTTCACAGTTTCCGTGTTAATAATTGGCTGTGATATAATTGTAAATATTTCCTTTGTAAATAATTACAAAGCACGTTTGTTTTTGTCTGATAATGTCTGGTTTCACAAGTGAGTTATTACAAGCCATTCACGTATTTGGTAATGAAGCACATTCTCTTCAATTTTTTTCCAAAAGTTACGGGATCCTGTTCGGAAACTAGATCATTGTCTATTCTGTTTACATGTAGTTACTAGTGATTGATGGTGTGTTGCTTTATATTGGATTTTGTTTAATTTAAATTTGTTTTATGTACAAAAAGATTTATATTTTTAAACATCACAAGCTAAAGGAGGAGAACTGCCAAAAATTAACCTGTGCTATGGACAGATGCAAATGTAGTGTGGCTTCTTTTATGTGTCAGTAATATGGGTCCTCAGGTTTTGATCTTGATCAATTACCCAATCATTCTTATTTCTTATGCTATGTAGGGCAAAGGAAAAATCTTTACCTTCTTAAAAATATTCTTAAAGGTACATTTTTGTACATAAGCCTTGTATATGACCTAATTCAATTCTGGGAATGGAATCTGGAATTTTCTGTTTGTGATTGGAGCACTTTGCAACTACATGTACATGTGTACCACAACATGTTAACACTAGATACTGGTACAGCACTGCATACAAATATATCTGCCAACATTAACTGACAGAGACACCATCAGACAGAGAGAGTATCACAGTGAAATAGTGACACACACTGAGTAAAACTGACACAGACACAAATAGAGTGACATGTTTGACACACACAGTGACATACAAAGACAGTTACATAAACAGTGAGACACAGACAGAGTGACAGACCATGACATACACAGAGTGACATGCACATACAGTGACATACATGTACACAGACAGTGACACGCAGACAGTGACACACAGATGGTGACGTACACACACAGTGATATACACAGACTGACATACACAGACAGTGACATGCACATACAGTGATCTACATGTACACAGACAGTGACACACGGACGGTGACGTACACAGACAGTGATATATACAGACAGTGACAGACAGACAGTGACAAACACAGACAGTGACACATAAACTGACATAAAACTTACTTACACAGTGGCATACACAGACTCAGAGTCACAAACAGTGATATACACAGACTCAGAGTCACAGACAGTGACATGATACACAGACAGGAACATGCACATACAGTGACATACACAGACAGTGATACATAGACAGCGGTACACAGACATTGATACACAGACAGCGATACACATAAACAATGATGTGAAAGACTTACTTACACAGTGACATGCTTAGAGAGTGACAGACAGACAGTAACATACACAGACAGTGACACACATAAACTGACATAAAAGACTTACTTACACAGACAGTGGCATACACAGACTCAAAGTCACTGACAGCTACATTAACAGAGTCATAGCCAGTGGCATACACAAACTCAGAGTCACAGACCATGACATGTTACAAAGACTCAGAGTTACAGACAGTGACATACACAAACTCAGAGTCACAGATAGTGACATACACAAACTCAGAGTCACAGACAGTGACATACACAAACTCAGAGTCACAGACAGTGACATACACAAACTCAGAGTCACAGACAGTGACATACACAGATTGAGAGTCACAAACAATGGCATACACAGACTCAGAGTCACAGACCATGACATGTTTCAAAGACTCAGAGTCACAGATAGTGACATACACAGATTGAGAGTCACAGACAGTGACATACACAGACTCAGAGTCACAGACCATGACATTCACAAACTCAGAGTCATAGACAGTGACATACACAAACTCAGAGTCATAGACAGTGACATACACAAACTCAGAGTCACAGACAGTGACATACACAAACTCAGAGTCACAGACAGTGGCTTACACAATATCGCAGACAGCGGCACATACACATTTTAATGGGTGAGCGGAGAACCCGAATAAAGTATGCACAGAAAAAAGACCACTGACCTTCCAGAAGTAAATTGGTGAACTTCCTCACATAATCAGCTTAGGGTCCAGTGGAATTTAAACCCTGGGCTGAGAAAAGGGAATATATACTTGCAAAGTGTGATGCTCTAACTGTTTGGACTTAGAGACCCTTGGCTACATGTACCTTTACATTATAGATGGGACCATGATTGAGTAAAACTGAAAATCAATTACCCAGTAGTTTTCCATTTTGGATTCCGATCATTGATTACAAAACTGTATATTCTATTTTAAAATCCATCGATTTTCCATGTTACAGTAATGAGTATGAAAAACTTGACAATCTAAGTTGTTTACTGTGGATTGCAATTGGTATACATTGCATTGTATGAAATAGATCAATAAATAAATAAAGGATATATATTTGCTACACACTTGTATTGATAATATTCTTCTTCTGCCCCATATGATGAAATTCAAATGTTATTCTTAGAAAAAAATTGGCAAATAATCTATTTATTACATATTTGTTTCTCATAAAGCAAGAATAATATAATCTTACACTACTTTGAGAGTGGGATGGTGAAATATCAATTCGAGTGCACGATGAGGCTTGCCGAGTCATGGACTAACAAAATTTTATGCATGAGGATTGAGATTTTGCCATCTCTCCCTCAAAAGGGCGTTTGGCTGTTTTTTTCTCAAGTTGAAACAGTAAAAGGAGCGACTGCATCCATCTGCAGATGACAAAAATATTTTTAACAGTAAATCTTGAACTTCTGGAATGGGCTTATCTAACCTTGCAGGGTGAGATAACATTATCTCTGATATATAAACTCACAGACAAATCAGTGTTATCTCTGACATCTAAACTCACAGACAAATCAGTGTCAAGTGAGAGAAAAAGTAGTCCAAAAATTTGAAGAGTATTTTGATTGGCCGAGTGAAAATAACACAGTTTATATTGAAATAGCATGTTAGAGTGTAATTTTTCACACAGTGAAATATAATTATTAAAAATAACAAATTTATTTAATTGATATATCATTATATTTCACTACCAAAAATGTAATCAGTGCTATTTGGCCTCGTTTGTATTAAGTGCCCCATACTACAGTGATATTCTATATTTAGAAATTAAAGAATTGACACTTTATCATAACTCGGGTGAAGTTGAACTTATGGTATGAACTTATGTAAAAAAAAATTGATATAACGACACTGATTATGTAATTGATTGTCCATCACTTTGCATCTTCCAATAAACCTATCGCCAAATGCCCGACACGGCACCTTTTGGCAAACTTTTCCATTATGACGTCACAATCAAATGGCCTGTCAAACATATGTGTGATTATGACGTCACAATCGAATGACGTCAAAAACGCACATGCAGAGCCATGTGTCAGACATTTGGCAATAGGTCAATTACAAACTGATTATTAATTATGATTTAGAATTGATTACATGAATATTGACAGCAACAACTTATTACAATGTTTATTACATGTATGACTACCGGACATTAGTGTTACTACTGAGTCATATACAATGACATTGTTTATTTTGATAACAACTATTTGATACATTGTACATCTAAACAATTCATCACAAACAAAATGATTTCTCATTAAATTCATATCATAAATATAAATCTAGGACTCCCCATAGTTTTAACTGATTGTAATGTCTCACTACATTGTATATTTTTATTACAACTCTAGGACTCACAATAGATTTGATTATAATATCTCACAACAACATTTACAGGTTATTTTAGGGTCTGTGCAGGTCCAGTATAAGGCCCACACCCAATGACAAAATGTAACATTTTTCCCAACTCCGGGTCAAATTATTTCTAATTTTTATCTTGGTGAAAAAGGAGTATCTTCTTGAATTGATTCAAAACATCAAAATAAAAACAAATTTTGTTGAATTTTCATCAGCAAATAGTAAGATACAAAGCCAGCTTTGTAAATTTGAATAAATCAAACATTAAAACATCAGGGAAATTAGCTTCAGATATATTTCTAATGTTGTTAGATATTTCCCAATTTGAGGAAACTGTACTAGTATCTCAAAATTTCCCAATTCAAAAGGTATACATGTAGGCCCCTGTTTCCAGAGGGCAGAAAAACCCTGATTTATGATTGTAAAGTTTATGAAAAATTATTGCCGAGAGGTGAGCTTTGACTGTAATTTTGATTATGCTATATTTACATGTATGTAATTTGATTTTCATCTTCAAAAGAATCCTGAAAACAATATTCATACAGCAACACATTGAGTCTTTGTTTTTGTTTATTGTTGTTTAACATCCCACTCAAGAATATTTCACTCATATGGAGACGTCACCAAATGCGGGTGAAGGGCTTCAAATTTTGGCCTATGCCCGGCACTTACGGCCATTGATCAGTGAGGGTTCTTTAACGTGCCGACACCTACTGTGATACGGGACCTCCAGTTTTTACTGTCTCATCCGAAAGACAGAAAACCAACCTGTCGCCGGCGGGACTCGACCTCACGATCCTTAGTCGAGCGCACTACAGACTGAGCCAGGCCGGCTCCATTGAGTCTTAAAGACAGATTAATGAATTTGATATGAAAAGTTGAGTTTTAAAAGAACATTATCAAAATGAATTATCAATGCTAGGCTTAGTCTATACATGTATATTTCTCTATTATTTTATTGTTTTTCAGATTGTTTAATCGACTCTCTCATGTTCTTTCTCACTATTATGTGATATAGTATTCGCTAGTCTTGAGATACGTGTAGATAATATGTTAAATAGGTGTAAATGACCTCCAGTACACTCCTCTCCCTGAAAGTCAGTGGAATCTTCATGACATCAATGACACAGTCATGATTAGTCCATTTGTGCAATTAGGGGTTAATGGGTTACTGGATATATAGCTGAAATATGTACACAATTCTATATTGTCAACAACCGTAACTATATATACAATAACACAAGGTCATGGGTGATAAAGTTAATCAAAACAGGATATAAAGTTTCAAACCTATATCAGAATATTTTGTTCTCGTTTAATATTCAGGACATGTCATATAGTTGTTTTAATTTCCTAGCTAACCTGATAATATATGACGTTACTCAGAGGTCTCTATGTTACATGTATCTAATGACTAATTTGGTCTTAGTTTGTTGTACAATGTTGATTGACAGTGTATCCTTCTATAATCTGGAATATATAATATCTGTCACCTTTAGTCATCAAAGGTTTGAGCTTTCAATTACTTCATGCTGATTACCAAGTAGGTGGGTGGGTGGGTGGTGGTGGTGGTGGTGGGGTGTGTGTGTTATGTAATTTATATGATGTAAGATTCCCTACATGGCACAAATAGTAAACGGATCCCCCAGGATAACAATTGACTCTTCTTTATATCAGTGACATGGCCTTGTCCAACTGTGTCTTTTAGGGTTGGTCAGTTAGCTTAAGAAACATTTGTCTCATTAGGCTAATATAATGCAATCATTTACACAGAGCTGTCAGTCCTTGTAATCCTGATTGAGAGTCCCAGGACCGACAACTCTGTGTAAGAGATTAAATCTAATGCTACATATGTACAAATGTAAATTGTTATGAAATTTTGTAGAGTTAAAGGGACTTTACATTTGTACATGTAGCAGTAATCTTTCCAATTTTTTTCCTTTTATTTTACTTTGTAGATTTACATGTATGAACAATAACAATCAAGAGATACTGTGTATACAGTCTTAAAAATTCTTAAATTCCTATATATTTTGTGAAAATTGCTTGAGAAACCCAGTTTGGCTATTATTCATTTGCAAATGATTAATTCCACCTTACTGTTAGTATATTTGTATACTATACTTCACCTGACCTAATTATTTTCATGTGTTTATGAGTTATAACGTTTGTATTATTTCATAGGTGTGAAAGTTCTTTCAAAATGTTCTTTTCACAGATTTTGTGAAGGATTAAAATTTGAATTTTCATGTAACCTTAACTTTTTGTTTATTACTTAATTAAGGAGTCAACTAATACAAATGTAATTACATTGACTTCTAAATCAATATATAGTACCACCTGTCTTGAGAGAACACCTTTTCTGCCACAGCATTATGGTGTCTCAAGATAGCTGGTATCTCAAGACAAGAGGTAACTGGTGCCTCAAGACAAGAGGTATCTTAGGACAGGTGGTATCTCAAGACAAGAGGACAAGTGGTGGTATCTCAAGAGCGGTAACTAAAGTGGTGTATCTAAGACAAGAGGTATCTCAAACAGGAGGTATCTCAAGACAGGTGGTGTCTAAAGACAGGTGGTATGTCAAGAACTAAAGGACAGGTGGTATCTCAAGACAAGAGGTAACTAAAGGACAGGTGGTATCTCAAGACAAGAGGTAACTAAAGGACAGGTGGTATCTCAAGACAAGAGGTAACTAAAGGACAGGTGGTATCTCAAGACAAGTGGTGTTGCTTGAGAAGTGGTGTTATAAGATAAGTGGCATCTCAAGACAGGAGGTATCTCAAGACAAGTGGTGTTGCTTGAGAAGTGGTGTTATAAGATAAGTGGCATCTCAAGACAGGAGGTATCTCAAGACAGGTGGTGTTGCTAGAGAAGTGGTGTTATAAGACAAGTGGTATCTCAAGACAGGAGGTATCTCAAGACAGGTGGTGTTGCTAGAGAAGTGGTGTTATAAGACAAGTGGTATCTCAAGACAGGAGGTATCTCAAGACAGGTGGTGTTGCTAGAGAAGTGGTGTTATAAGACAAGTGGTATCTCAAGACAGGTGGTGTCACAAGACAGGTGGTGTCTAAAGACAAGTGATATGTCACAAGACAGGTGGTGTCTCAAGACAAGTGGTGTCACAAGACAGGTGGTGTCTCAAGACAAGTGATGTCACAAGACAGGTGGTGTCTCAAGACAAGTGATGTCTAAAGACAGGTGGTGTCTCAAGACAAGTGGTCTCACAAGACAGGTGGTGTCTAAAGACAAGTGATGTCTCAAGACAAGTGATGTCTCAAGACAAGTGGTGTCTCAAGACAAGTGATGTCACAAGACAGGTGGTGTCTCAAGACAAGTGGTGTCTCAAGACAAGTGATGTCACAAGACAGGTGATGTCTCAAGACAGGTGGTATCTCAAGACAAGTGGTGTCTCAAGACAGGTGATGTCTCAAGACAAGTGGTGAAGACAGTAGTGTCAAGTGATGTCTCTTAAAACAGGTGGTGTCTCAAGACAGGTGGTATCTCAAGACAGGTGGTTTTTCAAGCCAAGTCATCTCTGAAGACAAGTAGTGTCAAGACAAGTGGTCTCTTAAAACAATTAGTGTCAAGACAAGTGGTTCCTCAAGACAGGTGATGTCTCAAGACTAGTGGTGTCTCAAGCAAGGTTTCTCAAAACAATTGGTCTCTCAAAACAGGTGGTTCTCAAGATAGTTGTTCTCAAGACACGTGGTATCTTAAGAGATGTGGTATCTCAAGATAGGTGGTCCCTAGACAGGTGGTCTCTCAAGACAAGTGGTCTCTTAAAAAATGGGAATTCAAACAACATTTTATCAAAATTAGGAAATCTAAAAATACACAAGACTATGAAATTACAAGAATTTCTTCAAATTCATTGTCATTTGTTTTCAAATTGGAAATTCTCACTGGAAATCAGGAAATAATACATTTATTTTTTGCTTTGGGAATGGAACCTAATTTCGGCAGGTGGTCTCTCAAAAGAGGTTTTATTTACAATAACATTTGACTAAGTAGATCTAAGAATGTAATCTCAGAAAGGTTGGTGGTCTTTTACAACATTGTTCTCAAAAGACAAGTTGTCTTTCATTACAGTGGTCTCACAAGACATGTTCTACTGTAGAAACATTCTATGATTCAATTTTTTTTTCATGAAATTCTGTAATAGAGTATCCTTGAAAAAATTCCCATTAACGAAATTAAGTATAATGCCATAAAATACTGGTAGGTCTTTTTGCAGATTATCTATGCAAAACCCAGACGGTGAGCATTTTGTTAGAATTTCTGTAATATCATATTACAAACAGTAGATTAACAGCCAAATATTGGATGGAAAAACATGCAAAAATTTATTTTATATGAATAAAATGTCTGGAACTGCCAAGAAAAATTGTTAAGTTACTTCATATTAAGTAAAATATAGAGAACAGTAAGAGTATATGGTTACAAAAATGATTTGAAGTCTTAAAATGCAATTAGGAGACATTTTGAATTATGTTATGTCGTACAGGAAGCAATGTCACCAAGAATTAGCGTAACTCATAAAATCAACAAATGGTGGTATTATCAGTGTAAGAAATCGACAAAGGAAGTGACAGCTAGTGTGTAACTTATTGTACTCGTTGATTACTTCTCTGCCATCGATAATTAGGCGAAAAGATCTCCAACAGAAAAGAAAAGTCAGTTTTAATCACAACAATACATTTGATATAGATCAAAGCCTGCATAATACTGGTGTTAATTTACAAAAAATGTAGAGGTGATTGCTCTAACGAAGGGGAATTTTATTGTAATGGATGGGAATTTTATCATGATGAAAGGGAATTCTGTAATAATAGAAGGAAATTCTATAGTAATAAAAGGGAATTGTATGACAATAAAAGGGAATTGTATAGTTATAAAAAGGAAATTCATTAGTTATAAAAGGGATCTCTATAGTGATAAAAGGGAACTCTAGTTACTAAAGGGTACTCTAAATGTGTATAGTAATAATTGAAATTTTTATAGTACACATAATAAAAGGGAACTCTATAGTAATAAGGGGATTATACAGTAATAAAAGGGAATTTTATAGTATCAAAAGGGACTTTCATCACTATGAAAGGAAGTCCAATAGTAATAAATGGGAACTATATGTACAAAATGTACATGTATATAGTGAGAAGGGATTTCTGTTCTAATGAATGGGAATGTTGTCATAATGAAAGGAAATTATAAAGCAATAAAGGGGATTCTATAGTAAATGAAGGGAACTTTGAAATACATGCATGTAAGAGGGGATTTGTGTTGTAATGTAGGGGAATTCTATATTAACTTTAATAACAAGTAATTCAGTTGTAATAAATGAGAATTCTATAGTATTAAAAGGGAGCTGTACAGTACACGTAGAAAGGGAATTCTGTTGTAACTAGTGGGATCTTTATCATAGAGAAAGGGAGCTCTATAGTAATAACATGGAATGCTATACCAAATAAAAGAGAATTATATAGTATTAAAAGGGAATTTATCATATAAAAGGAAATCATGTAGTAATTAAAGGTAATTCTATTAATAAAAGAGAAATGTATAGTGGATGGGAATTTTATCATTATGAAAGTGAATTCTGTAGTAATGAAAGCCAGGAGTTTATATAATAAAAAGGAATTTTAAGGAAATAAAATGAATGGGAATTTTATCATTATGAAAGTGAATTCTGTAGTAATGAAAGCCAGGCATTTATATAATAAAAAGGAATTTTAAGGAAAAAAAATGAATGAAAATTTTATCATATTGAAAATATGTAGTAAAAAAGGAATTGTATGATAATAAAGGGAATTTTATAAGAAATGAATGGGAATTTTATCATATTGAAACTACATGTATGTAGTAAAAAGGGAATTTTATAGTAAAAAAGGGTATTTTATAAGAAATGAATGGGAATGATATCATAATGAAAGGGACAATTATTTTTCTAATTGAATAGAAAGGGAATTTCATATAAATTAAAGGGAATTATATCATGGTGAAATGGAATTTCATAGCAATAAAAGTGAATTTCATGGAGTCCTAGATATTGAGTGACTATGCAAAATAAACTTAAAACTACTGATTGTATCCTCAAGAAAAAATTATTAAACAATCTTCTTCTTCTTCCTCCTCCTTATCCTCTTCATCTTCTTCTTCCTCCTCCTCCCATTCTTCTTCTTCTCCTCCTTCTTCCTCCTCCTCCTCTTCCTCATAATCTTTTCCCTCTTCTTCATCATCTTCTTCATCATCTTCTCTTTCCTCGTCCTCCTCTTCTTCTTCCTCTTCCTCCTCTTCCTCATAATCTTCTACCTCTTCTTCATCATCTTCTTCATCATCTCCTTTTTCTTCCCCCTCCTCTTGTTCTTGTTGTTGTTGTTTTTCTTCTTCTTCATAATTTTCTTTTTCTTCTTCTTGTTCTTGTTGTTGTTCTTCTTCCGCATTGTCTGACACTTTGCTCTAAAACCGCTGGACCAATCCATACCAAACTTGGGATATTACTGAAGGTGAGATGTAGTGTACCTGAGAATAAGTCATGTGACTAAATGGTAGCTCCTGATTGGTCCAACACTTCAACGGAAATATCTTTAAAACTGCTTCACCAATCCTTACCAAACTTCACATGGATATTCCTTAGTTTAAGTTGTACTGTAACTGGCTATCCATTTTCTGAATACATGTAATTTTCATTGCACTGGCAGTTAGCAATGTGCCCCACTGGAACCTATGCTGATTTTGTGAGAAAGTTTGCCACTTTACTTCTGAAATGCCAGTTGTATCTTTCCGGGTACATTTTCCGGATTTCCTCCTTTGCCACTGAAACCTGCTACCACCATATAACCTAAAGAGTACTGAGTGTGGCATAAAACAACATTTAAACAAACAAACAAAACAATTTTGTCTATGCTTGATTGGGATAATTGTACAATGTAATCTCACCTGAAGATCACCTCACATGTAAAATTGGGGTAATTGTACATTATAGTACAAAGTTTAAACCTGACCTGAAGACTTCTTCACATATAAGATTAAGGTAATAGCACAGTGTTTAAACCTGACCTGAGGATCACCTCACATATAAGATTGGGATAATTGTACAGTGTTTAAACCTGACCTGAGGATCACCTCACATATAAGATTGGGATAATTATACAGTGTTTAAACCTGACCTGAAAATCACCACACATATAAGATTGGGATAATTGCAGTGTTTAAACCTCACCTGAAGATTACCACACATATAAGATTGGGATAATTGCAGTGTTTAAACCTCACCTGAAGATTACCTCACATATAAGATTGAGATAATTATACAGTGTTTAATACTGACCTGAAAATCACCACACATATAAGATTGGGATAATTGCAGTGTTTAAACCTCACCTGAAGATTATGAAAAGTCCTGGAAAAGTGCTTGGTTATATGAACCATGTTCTACTACTGACTGTGAATTTGTCCAATGCATTTCTCGGTATCTACTTGTCGTAACATTACCCAACTTGACAAGATATTGGTTCTGCATTTCTAGTTGTGCATCACTGGTTTCATTTTTTTTGCCTAAATGTTTCTCAGTATGGTTACAATGAAGTTCAATTGGGGTTTCAGATTGGAGAAGTTAAAAAAAACGGAGTGTCTATTTGTCCGGCTAACCGGACAAATAGCTCTCTGACTATTTGTCCGGTCACACAAAATGCGCATGTCATATCTTATCTCCAGCAGCAGGAGCCCGCGTCAGAACGATGGCGGAAAACGGAGAAATTGGTATTGGGGACAAATTTTCTTCATACGAAGAGCTAGAATCAAAAATTCGGACAAATAGCCTCACAGATATATATCCGGTTAGCCGGACAAATAGCCTCACAGATATATATCCGGTTAGCCGGACAAATAGCCTCACAGATATTTGTCCGGTTAGCCGGACAAATAGCCTCACAGATATATATCCGGTTAGCCGGCAAATAGCAACTGCCTAAAAAAAATGCTCTTGCTCTCACAGGTTTGTGTGTTACTACTGTAAATGAGGAAATTTTTGTGGGAGTTTTTTTTCACGATACACAAGTTCTAAATTTATTCACAAGATTATATTTTTCATGATTTTAAATGCCCATTTCATCATTGTGTTATCATACTACAGTATGCAATAATTTTATTTTCACGAACAAGATCTCTTGCAAAATTATGCGTAAATAAAATTCTCGCAAATAAAACAGGAATTACTGTACTCTGAGAATGGAGATCAGTTCCATTACATGAGGAGTAAAGTCTGTTGTCATTAAGATTTACTGTATCTGCTTGCAGTTCCAATTATACTACTTAAGTTGATTTTGTTTTTATTGATTACATAACTTGCAATAGAGCTATGATCTCTCATACGTACAATTGATAATCTGTTCTTATTCACGGCTGCTACAAATTGCTTTTAGCATTGATTTTTTGGTTACTGGTCTTCTGCACAGTCGAGTGACATTTTTTTCAGGGATATGATGCCAGCCATATTTTAATGGTAGACGGTAAAATACTGTACAGTTGCTTTTATTCGTGGGGAATTTAATTTCGCTATATTAACGGTCAAAGAAAATACAGCAAAATTAAATACCTGTGAATATAATACCTTACACTTATTGAGTATCAAGAAAGACAATTTGCAACTAATATTGCACAAAATTTGAGACCAGTGAATAAGTTCCTTCAGAAAAAACTCGAAATTTTCTCTCTGCGAAATTTAACAATTATACAGTATAGGAAAATTAAGCTTGAGAAGGATTACTAGTACTGGTACACTAAATGCAAATACATGTAGTGATGTACACACTGAAGAGTTTTTCTTGTAAATACCATGACCACCACCCCACCCACCCCCCTAATGATGGAGTGATTTTGTCAGTTTATTAATATTATATATATCTTGGTCATATTCCATGTAGAGGACTATTGATTCTTTGAATTACCCTTGTTTTCTCTCCTTTTCCCTAATGGAATATGGTTTTCTCATCAGACAATGTTGATGTTACGTATCCATTTATATGCTTAACAAATTATTATGATTAAGAGAGAGAAAATGCTGCATCATGTCTTTTATGGAGATAAATGACAACTTATTTTAAAATGTGCATATACAATGTCCCAATCAGTGTTTAGCAATAGTATTTCATACAAAGCTTGCATATACCAACAGGCCTTTTTCTGACATTTTCAATGGGAAATGCCATTTGCGACATGATTAGGAATTCTAAAGTGAATTAGTATTAAACTGGGAAATATAGGATGCACACATGGAAATTTAAATGTAATGGAATCTTTTTCTTAAATGCATTTCCCCTGACATTAATTTGTCTTTCATTACAGTCATGGACTCAACACCTATTAAGGAATTTTTTATCAAATTGGTGAAAAAACACATGAACCGTATTTGTATTGGAAATGGGGCCTTATTTTGGCCCCATGGAAACTATAGAAGAAGACCTGGCCTTAAACTGGAGATATGTGAGAGCATTATTTCCCCCTTATGTGGGCCCATTTTGTCAGTTGCCGTATAATTGAATCAAACAAATTTTGTCACGACATTAAGCTTTAACTCAAAGACCAAAATAGAACTGAATTTTGAATTCAATTAATTCTTTAAGATAGATTACATGTACATACACAGAGGGACTATTACCAAAACTGATGTATTTTAATTCTCATTTGACTTATCCATGTTACATATATTTCTTTCAGGGATTTTGTATTTCTTTGGAAAATTGATTGTAGTACCGTTATATGCCTTTTGTTGTTTTTATACATCCATTTTAAACCCCAGTGTATAACGGTATGACACTGTGTTGTTTTTATACATCCATTATAAACCAGTGTCTTACCGTATGGCATTGTGTCGGTTTTGTACACCAATTATAAACCGGTCTATAACGGTTTGGCGCTGTGTCGTATTTATACACCCATTATAAACCAGTGTACAATGTATTACCGTATGGCATTGTGTCGTTTTCATACACCCATTATAAACCAGTGTATTACTATATGGCACGGTGTTGTTTTCATATCGTATGGCATTGTGTCATTTTCATACACCCATTATAAACCACTGTATAATAGTATGGCTCTGTGTTGTTTTTGTACACCCATTCCATTATAAACCAGTGTATTACTATATGGCACAGTGTTGTTTTCATATCGTATGGCACTGTGTCATTTTTATACACCCATTATAAACCAGTGTATTACTATATGGCAAGGTGTTGTTTTCATATCGTATGGCACTGTGTCATTTTTATACACCCATTATAAACCACTGTATAATAGTATGGCTCTGTGTTGTTTTTGTACACCCATTATAAACCACTGTATAATCATATGGCTCTGTGTTGTTTTTGTACACCCATTCCATTATAAACCAGTGTATTACCGTATGGCACTGTTTCCCTTGTCTGTCTGTCAACATCTTTAACTTGTAGATGCAATACAAAGAGAACCATTAAGTGTAACAGTATGGCACTATGACCCCTGTCTGTCTGTCTGTCTATCAACATCTTTAACTTGTAGATGCTATACAAAGAAAACCATTAGGTATAACAGTATGGCGCTGTGACCCCTGTCTGTCTGTCTGTCAACATCTTTAACTTGTAGATACTATACAAAGAAAACCATTAGGTATAACAGTATGGCGCTGTGACCCCTGTCTGTCTGTCTGTCTGTCTGTCAACATCTTTAACTTGTAGATGCTATACAAAGAAAACCATTAGGTATAACGGTATGGTGCTGTGTCCCTTGTCTGTCTGTCAATTTTTAGCCCACCATCAACAGATGGTGGGCTATTCATATGGCCCTGCATTTGTTGTCCATCCTCTGTCCGTCCGTCATCAGTCTGTCATCCACCCATCGTCCGTCCTGAACAATTCTTGTTACTTCTTTTTCTCAGAAAGGACAGAAGGGATCTATTTGAAATTTGACATGAAGGTTCGCCTTGATGTTTAGCTATGCATATTACATTTTCAGAGAGATGAGAATCCAACATGGCCGACAGGGGGCCCATCTTGGATTTTTACTTAAGGAAGTTTGTTACTGCTACTTCTCAGAAAGTACTGAAAGGATCTAGATGAAATTTGACATGAAGGTTCCCTTGAAGTCTAGTTGTGCATATTGCATTTTCAAAGAGATCAAATCCAACATGGCCAAAAAGCAGCCATCTTGGATTTTGACCAAAGGATGTTTGTTACCACTACTTCTCAGAAAGGAATGAAAGAATCTCCTTGAAATTTGATATGAAAGTTCCCCTTTAGGTGTAGTTGTGCATATAAAATTTTCAGAGTGATTGGAATCTAACATGGCCGACTGGGGGCCATCTTGGATTTTTACAAAAGGATGTTTGTTACCTCTATTTCTCAGAAAGGACTGATGTGATCTTGTTGAAATTTGACATCAAGGTTCCCCTTAGAATGTAGTGTTCATATTGCATTTCCAGAGAGATTGGAATCCAATATCGCCAATAGGCGGAAGTTTGTTATTGCTATTTCTCAAAAAGGACTGAAGGGATTTCCTTGAAATTGGACATGAAGGTTCCCCGTGAGGTCTAGTTATGCATATGACATTTTCAGATAGATTGGATTCCAACATGGCTAACAGGTTTCCATCATGGATTTTGACAATGGAAGTATGTATTTCTCAGAATGTACTGAAGGAATCTTTTCGAAATTGATTATGGAGGTTCCCCCTGAGGTATTAATGTGCCTATTACATTTTCAGAGAGATCAAAACCCAAGATGGACACCTGTCGGGCATGTTGAATTCCATTCCCTCTTAAAAAGTAATATGTTCAGTTCAAGTTCAGTTTCGTTTCGCTTTAATCTTATGAAAAAGGTATTTCACAGAAATATGGATTTAAGTTCAAATTTAATGTTTAGACACAAAATAAGAGAAAAGAAGAGAAAAGAACAGTTTGTCATAGATCAGACAAAGAACATTCCATGGTGGGCGCCAAGATCCATCTGGGATTTCTTGTTAACTTGCAGATGCTATAGAAAGAAAACCATTAGGTATAATGGTATGGCACTGTGTTCCTTGTCTGTTTGTCGATCATCATCTTTAACTTGTCGATGCTATACAAAGAGAACCATTAGGTATAACGGTATGGCGCTATGTCCCTTGTCTGTTTGTCTATCATCATCTTTAACTTGTAGATATTATACAAAGAGAACCATTAGGTATAACAGGTATGGCGCTGTGTCCTTTGTCTGTCTGTCAATATCTTTTAACTTGTCGATGCTATACAAAGAGAACCATTAGGTATAACAGTATGGTGCTGTGTCCATTGTCTGTCTGTCTGTCAATATCTTTTAACTTGTCGATGCTATACAAAGAGAACCATTAGGTATAACAGTATGGTGCTGTTCCCCTTGTCTACATCTTTAACTTGTAGATTCTATACAAAGAGAACCATTAGGTATAACAGTATGGCGCTATGTCCCTTGTCTGTCTGTCTGTCAACATCTTTATCTTGTAGATATTATACAAAGAAAACCATTAGGTATAACGGTATGGTGCTGTTCCCCTTGACATTTTTAACTTTTAGATGCTATAACATAGTACATTGATTCTGCAAATACACTCTAAAAATGCATTTGACAGATGTAGTCATATACATTTTATATAATTTACTCTATTCAGTTAAGCCAGCCTTGCTCAGTCGGTAGCACGCTCGACTCTGGATCGTGAGGTCGTGAGTTCAAGTCCCGCCGGCGACAGCTTGGTTTCCTGTCTTTTGGATGAGACAGTAAAAACTGGAGGTCCTGTGTCACAGTAGGTGTTGGCACGTTAAAGAACCCTTACTGCTCAACGGCTGTAAGTGCTGAGCATAAGCAAAAATTTACTGTCTATATTTGGAAGGACAGGAAACATATAGAAAAAAAAAATGCAGACAGAATAAGACGGTATTTTTCCGATTTTTGAAGTCTGAAGGGGAATGAAAATTTTACAAGATAGTTACTATGTTAAAAGAGAATGTGAATCGACTATTTGCAAAGTAAACTTTATGATAAGAAATTACCCAAAATGCAATACTATACTAAAGTCTTGTTTACCTTCTCCATGAACACTGAAAAAGTAGTTTTCTAAAAGCGTTTGACAACAAGGTACTTAACTATTGTACTAGCAAAAGTTTTGCAGACTAAGTTCATGGTAATACTTGAACTTCTACTTATGTTCTAGATTATTTCATCATAATAAAACTGTTATGTCATTTTGTGGGAAAGGTGCTGGTGCCCTACTGAGATCAGATAGATTCTTGACCCCCCCAATCCCACAGGTGTAAAACAAGGAGCTGCACTCGCTTTCAAGGCATTGCCTTACCTCATATTACCAGTTATACAACAGATCAGTAGGTGAGTTCCTTCTAGTACAGGATTTTCATAGCCTACTATAGTAAAGTCTGTATAACCTAGTGGGTGGAGTCTCTTGAATTCTTTCTTTGACCTGGATAAGTTTAAATTTTTGTCAATAACGCATACATGTACTGACTACACAGGCAAGAGTGATTGCCCCTGCTTCTTACCTTACATTGTACCTATGAGTATCCTGTGATAATAAACTGTTTTCCCTTGAAGCTTGTTATAATTATAACCAAAATGAAAGTAGAATCGTCCATATGAAAATCTGATTATCAAAAGGTTACTGTGCCCCACCCAGTTATGTTAATTGGTTTATGTATTATATATAATCTGGCCAAATCATGCTAGGAAATGAAAAAATGAAACCGATTATCATAAGAGAATGATTGATTTTTGTATTAGAACTAGCATGCCGTAGACACTTTCAGTTGAACACAAACAATTACTTCACACTGTCTCTTAGTATCCTCTGTAAAGATTGATCATTTTGGATTGCGATTTGTTATGAATTGTCAGCTTTCTGTATAAAAACATCAATCAAACAATATTGTATAGAAACGGAATGCTAATATTTTTTACTTATAAATGAGACTTATTTTTCCTAGCTACATATTAAAATTTCCAAATCTATTTCAATACTAGATATTAAATCAATAACTTAAATTTGTGTTTGTGTAGTTTCTAAGAGACGAAATTGCAGGTTGCATCTGTATTTCTTCTATTCATAAGGGGAGGGGTTAGGATGAAACGAAGATGGTGGTGAAGATGTTTTTCGTATGATTCAGACATTTAACCAGCAGGAGAATTGAAAGTTCCATCATGATAAAGATTTGCAAGAGCATTGCACTTGACCCAGTGGCACCTCTTATCTATAAATTACAAAGTGTCAAAATCAGCAAGGTGTCAACATCAGTATGATGTCAACATAATCAAGGTGTGAGCATCAGTAAGGTGTCAGCACAGCAAGGTGTCCACATCAGCAAGTTGTCAGGATCAGTAAGGTGTCAACATCAGTAAGGTGTCAGTATCAGTAAGGTGTCAACATCAGTAAGGTGTCAGTATTAGTAAGGTGTCAACATCAGCAGAGTGTCAGCACCAGCAGGATGTCAACATCAGCTAGGTCCTCCTGGCATCGATAATGTGTCAGTATCAGTAAGGTGTCAACATCATAAAGGTGTCAGTAAAGGTGTTAGCATTAGCAAAGTGTCAGTATTAGTAAGGTTTAGGCATCAGTAAGGTGTCAACATCAGTAAGGTGTCAACATCAGTAGGGTGTCAAGATCAGTAAGGTATCAGTAAGGTCTCAGCAATAGCTAGGTCTTGAATTTTCTCTCACAGAGAGGTACACCACCCAATCCTCACAAACATTTTACACAGTTTATACTCCAACATGTTTCCCACTGGCAGAATTCATAGCTACTTCACGGTAACCAAAACCAATAATGTAATACATAGTAACTTCACGGCAACCTCAATAACGTAATGCATAGTTACTTCATGGTAACATAATACATAGTTACTTCACGGTAACCTCAGTAACCTCTATAATGTAATACATAGTAACTTCACGGCAACCTCAATAACGTAATGCATAGTTACTTCATGGTAACATAATACATAGTTACTTCACGGTAACCTCAGTAACCTCTATAATGTAATACATAGTTACTTCACGGTGACCTCAATAATGTAATGCATAGTTACTTCACGGTGACCTCTATAACGTAATACATAGTTACTTCACGGTGACCTCTATAACGTAATCCATAGTTACTTCACGGTAACATAATACATAGTTACTTCACGGTAACCTCAGTAACCTCTATAATGTAATACATAGTTACTTCACAGTGACCTCTATAACGTAATACATAGTTCCTTCATGGTAACCTCAATAACATAATACATAGTTACTTCACATAGTTACAAAATACAAACAGTTACTGTAATAGCATCCTCATCCTCTCTATCAAAATACAAGTAATTACCATAAAAGCATCCTCACCCTCTCTATCAAAATTCAAACAGTTACTCTAATAGCATCCTCACCCTCTCTATCAAAATTCAAACAGTTACTGTAATAGCATCCTCATCCTCTCTATCAAAATTCAAACAGTTACTCTAATAGCATCCTCATCCTCTCTATCAAAATTCAAACAGTTACTCTAATAGCATCCTCATCCTCTCTATCAAAATTCAAACAGTTACTCTAATAGCATCCTCATCCTCTCTATCAAAATTCAAACAGTTACCATAACAGCATCCTCATCCTCTCTATCAAAATTCAAACAGTTACCATAACAGCATCCTCATTCTTTCTATCAAAATTCAAACAGTTATCATAACAGGATCCTAATCCTCTGTATCAATATACAGTTACCATAATAGCATTCTCATCCTCTCTATCAAAATACAAACAGTTATTCTAATAGCATCCTTATCCTCTGTGTCAAATTACAAACAGTTACTCTACAAGGTCAAAGTTATTCTACATGTACTCTTCTACCCCTCTAACTTGAAACTCTGACTACATCCTGATTTTGTCTACCTACTTTTGACTATGCCTTGGTTTATTCAGCTTCTCTCAAAAGTGTTTGCCCCACAAATTAGTAAAGAAATTTCTGTTTTCATGTATTTTTCTTGGCAGGCAAGCATATGAAAATTTGTAAACAAAATTTACAATGAATAAAACTTTAAATGATTTTTCCTACATGTAGCATGATTATCAGCTAAAGATGGCAAAAATATAACGATTGGTAATATTCAATTCTTCATTCAGAATGAATGCACTATGTTTACCTCACCTGGCCTGGAAAAAGTCCATAGGGCTGAAATTGTCAGGTCACCCCTTTTGGGAGTTATTTTCCCTTTTAGTGGATTTTTCATGTTTTTGATAGTTTTGTCCTATTATTTTAAAAGGTATAATAGATAGAGAGAAAGTGAAAGAATAAAAAATGTTTAGCATGCAAAGATCTACAAAAAAGGTAATAGGGCCGAAATTGTCAGGTTGACCCTTATAGGATTTTTTCCCCCTTTTAAGTGGATTTTTCATGTTTTTGGATGTTTTTTTTGAAATTATCTTGATCAGTATAATAGATAGGGAGAAAGTGGAAGAAGCAAATATGTTCAGCATAAATACATCTACAAAAAAGTCATTTGACTGAAATTGTCAGGATGACCCTTATGGGAGCTATTTCCCCTTTAAGTGGATTTTTCATGTTTTTGACAGTTTTGTCCTATTATCTTGAAAAGTATGTAGGTAATAGAGAGAGAGAAAGTGAAAGAAACAAAACTGTTCAGCATGCAAAGATCTACAAAAATGTTAATAGGGCCGAAATTGTCAGGTTGTCCCCTATGGGATTTTTTCCCCCTTTTACATTTTGTAAGTGGAGTTTTCATCTTATTTGATATTTTTGACGTTATCTTGAAAAGTATAATATAGAGAAAGTGAAAGAAGCAAATATGTTCAACATGCAAAGATTTACAAAAAAGTCAATAGGGCTGAAATTGTCAGGTTGCCCCTTATGGGAGTTTTTTTCCCTTTTAAGTAGATTTCTCATGTTTTTGGATGTTTTTTGACATTATCTTGAAAAGTATAATAGATAGAAAGAAAGTGAAAGATGCAAAATGTTCAGCATGCAAAGATCTACAAAAAAGTCATAGGGCCGAAATTGTCAAGTTGACCCTTATGGAAGTTATTTCCCCTTTAAGTGGATTTTTCATGTTTTTGACAGTTTTGTCCTATTGTTTTGAAAAGTATAATAGATAGAGAGAAAGAGAAAAAAGCAAAAATGTTCAGTATGCAAAGATCTATGAAAAAGCAACAGGAATTAAATTGTCAGGTTAACCCTTGTAAGGGTGATCAATGTGAAAATTAGTTCCCCTTTTTCTACTGTTGTTGCACATTATCTTGAAAGATCTATAAACATATCGGCTTATAAGAAATCAAATTATAATGAACAGTACTCTCGCAAAACAAATTTCAAAATCTTTGGCGTCACAGAAAAAAAGGAAGAAGTGACAACGGATGTAATGCTTCAAGTATTGGAGAAAACGGCAGGTATAAAAATTGATAGAAATGACATTATTGCATGTCATAGGATTCTGGGAGAGCTAAACAAGGAGAGACCGATCCTAGTAAAAATGAAAAATCCAGAGACTAAAGCGAAAATTATGAAAAATAGATCAAAGGTAAAGAAAAGCGGAAAGGGAATTCGATTGGTGGACGATGTGACCAGGGCTAATGCAGAACTCATTACACGACTCCTAAATCACACTGATATTGAGTCTGCATGGTATTTCAACGGGGCTGTGTATGGAGAATACAAAGGGAAGCGAATTAAATTTGACATTACAGATGAGGACGAGGCCATGATCTCGCAGAGGTTAAAGAAACATTAACTTCCGTGTTTTCAGTGCATGTTTATGTCCGGACCGTTTCCGTTAGTTGCGTAACAGTGACATTTCCGTTTCGAAAGTTGCAATAGTCGATCGAGGTACACGGTGTCATGCTGATTCAGTGACTGGTTTTTACTAATTTTCTAACAAGGTTACATTAATTTTGAAACAAAATGATTAGTACTTTGCTATTTGTTCTCATTTTACCAGCTTCTTCCTTTCCTTCTTCTATCTGTAACTCGAACATTGATAACAATAGTACAATGACCCTCGGTCTGTTAATTTTTATCATTGTTTACATATATGTTGTCATGCATATTGACACATTGAGCTATGTTATTTGTTTGTACGTGTGTTCACACTTTGTTATTACTATACGTAAACGTTATTATGGTTGAAATAATTTCTATTAATTGTCAGGGGATGAGTGATTAAAAAAAAAGGAGAGATGTTTTTAGCCATATGAAACGTTTTAATGCAAACATATATTGCTTGCAGGACACACATTTTACTGAAGACTTAGAAAAAATAGTCAGGTCCCAATGGGGATTTGACTGTTTTTTTAGCTCCTTTAAGTCTAATGCCAGAGGTGTGGGAATCCTTTTTAATAAAAATTTTGAATATAAGGTTACTAAAGAGAAGGGAGACACAGGTCGTAATTTTCTTATTCTAGACCTGTTAATTGGAGAGAAAAAAATAAACCTCTGTAATTTATATGGTCCAAATTCTGATTCGCCCGATTTTTATGTTAATGTTTTTGACTCTATACAGGACTTTGAAAATGAGAATATGATTATCTGTGGTGATTTTAATTTGGTGCAAGATTCTGATTTGGACTATTTTAATTATATTAATATAAATAATCCAAGAGCTAGGCAAATAGTACTTGAAAGTAAAGAAAACCTAAGTTTTACTGATCCTTTTAGAGAACTTCATACAAACGAAAAACGATATACTTGGAGAAAACGAACCCCTCTGAAACAAGCAAGATTAGATTTTTTTCTCATTTCTGAAATTCTTTTAAATCATGTTCAAGAATGTACAATTGAAAATAGCTATAGATCTGATCACTCAGCTATAAAACTTACTCTAAAGTTGAATGATTATACTAGAGGAAAAGGACTATGGAAACATAATAATTCATTACTGTTTGAAAAAGAGTATGTTGACACAATAAATAAAACAATAAGAGATATTATTACACAATATGCTGTGCCTGTATATAATTTTGAAAATATTGATGATATTCCTAGAGATTTACTGCAATTTACCATTAGTGATCAACTTTTTTTAGAGGTACTATTACTTGAAATAAGAGGGAAATCCATATCATATGCATCTTATAAAAAGAAAAATACAAAAAAATTAGAAAATAAGTTAAAAGAAGACATAAAAAATTTGGAAAAGACATTAAATGAAGAAAATGAATTAAAACTTCAAAACAAAAGGACAGAATTAGAAAACATTAGAAATAAGAAACTAGAGGGAAATTCGATAAGGTCAAGGTCAAAATGGGTAAGTCAAGGTGAAAAGCCAACAAAATACTTTTTAGGATTAGAATCAAGAAACTTTACTAGTAAGACAATTCCAAAATTAGAAAAAGGTGATGGGGAAGTGTTAACTAATCAAAAAGAAATACTTAAGGAAACAAAAATCTTTTATGAGAATTTATATAAAGAGAGAAAAGATTTACAAGATATTGACCTTCAAGAAATGTTTGAAAAGGTAGGAACCCCAAAACTTATTGATAGTGAAGCTGAACAATTAGAAGGTAAGATTACATATAATGAAACACTTTTGGTGCTGAAAAACTTGAAAAATAATAAAAGCCCTGGATCTTCAGGATTCACTTCTGAATTTTTTAAATTCTTTTGGAATCAACTTGGCCACTTTGTCATTCATTCTTTAAATGATGGTTTCTCTAAAGGAGAATTGTCCAGCACCCAGAAAGAAGGTATCATAACCTGTATCCCTAAAGAAAATAAACCCAAACACTTTCTAAAAAATTAGAGACCAATAACATTATTAAATACAGTATATAAAATAGGTTCAAGTGTTATAGCAAATAGACTAAAACCACTACTTTATAAACTCATTAGTAAAGAACAAACTGGATTTATCTCAGGTTGCTACATAGGGGAAAATACTCGCTTAATTTATGACATTTTACATATTACTGAAGAGGAAAATATTCCAGGTTTACTTTTATTTATTGATTTCGAAAAGGCATTCGACTCTATATCTTGGAAATTTATTAATAATGTTTTGGTTTTTTTTTTATTTGGTGCCATGTTCAAAAATTGGGTTTCTTTATTCTCCAAAAATATTAAGTCAAGGATTAGCCTTGGGGGTCACCTATCAGAGGCTTTCTTTCCTGAAAGGGGCTGTCATATCTTCATTCTATGTACTGAAATCCTATCACTTAAAGTTAAGAATAACCCAAACATTAAAGGAATAGTTGTTGACAGATATGAATACAAAATCTCACAGTATGCAGATGATACTTCCATTTTACTAAATGGGTCAGAAGAATCTTTAAGTCATGCTCTTAAAACTTTAGAATGGTTTGATAAAATTTCGGGTCTGAAGATAAATTTTAGTAAAACTCAAGTTACATGGATTGGCAATAAGAAATATGGTACAGAGAAACTTTGTAAAAATTGGGATCTGCAATGGGGAAATCATACTTTTACTCTTCTGCGTATCAACTTTGATGTCGATTTATCTAAAATTTGTGAAATAAACTATAGGTCTAAAATATTAAAAGTTAAGTCAATAATGAAAAATTGGAACCAGAGAATTCTTACACCAATAGGACGTATCTGCATCTTAAAATCCCTTCTCATTTCACAATTTAATCATCTTTTCATAACATTACCTAATCCCCAGTCATGCTTTATTTAAAGAATTACAGACATTACTCTACAAATTCTTGTGGAATTATAAAATTGATAAGGTAAATAGAAAACTCATAACACTTAATTATTCAAATGGGGGTCTAAACATGATAAATTTAGAAGCATATATAGAAGCACTTAAGCTAACATGGATAAGGCGAATTATGAATACAGAAGGTATCTGGCAAAATCTGATTCTACAATCTATCAATATGAAGTTTATATTACAATGTGGTTTGAACCAGTTAACTGATACTATTGCACATCTCAAGAATGATTTTTGGAAAGACACTCTTATTGCATGGAGAAAATTGCAGTTAAAGAATAGTACAGAATTAAAATTTGCAAGGATTCCACTATGGAAAAATGATAACATTAAAATAGATAATAAAAATGTTTCTTAAACAGTGGTTTAATAAGAATATAATATATGTAAATGACCTTCTAAATGAAAATGGTGAATTCCACTCATATAACAATTTCAGAGAAAATTTTGATATTCAAACAAACTTTTTAGAATATAACGGTGTTATCAGCTCTATAATGAAGTACTTTAGACACACAAAACATGAAATGATAAGTAAAGAATATGGCCCTTGGATTCCAAATTCTTTAAAAATGATTTTGAAAAATAACAAAGGATCAAAAAACATGTATGAAATACTTAAGATGGGTAATGTTAAGATAAATGCACAGCAAAGATGGAAGAATGCTCTTGACAACTTAAATGAACCAACCTTTAAAGATATTTATAAGTCATTGCATTTTATAAAAGACACAAAGCTTCAATGGTTTCAATTTAGAATAAACCAATTTATACTTACCACAAATAAGTCAGCATTCAAAATGAACTTATCTGACAACCCATTGTGTTCTTTTTGTTATGATGAAGAAGAAAGTATTATACATTTATTGTGGTCATGTCATAAAGTACAGGCATTTCTTTCCAAAATAGAGGACCATTTTGCTCAGTACTCACTTTCTCTCCATCTAAACATGCAGTATTTTTTACTTGGACCTTATCCATCAACATGTACTGCACAGAATTTAATTGTACTTAATAGAAAGTTTTATATTTATAAATGTAAATATGATAGAATTCAACTATCAGTTAATGCATGTATAAACATTTTGAAATCAAATTATCTAACATATAAAGAAATCTTTCAAAGGGCAAGTAAATTAGAGACTTTCTATTCTTCATGGCTGAAATGGGCACCAGCCTTAAATATTCAAGAAAGGTAATTTACTTTATTTTTTTTTTCCCTTTTTTATTTTACTGGTGGTATAAAAGGTTATTTTGATTTATAATTTTTCAGACTAACCTATAAAATGTGAACACAAGTACAAACAAATCAACAAGACAGAATTGTACATACAGTTACTTAGTCTCTCTCTCTCTCTATATATATATATATATAAAATGTGCTGCGATTATAATCATATATTGTAATAATTTCATACAGTGCAATAAAAAAAAAAAAAAAAAAAAAAAAAAACATCGGCAAATCAAGTCTTCCCTTATGCAAGTTAATTCTCCATTTCAATGAATTTTTCAAGCTTTTGTAGTATATTGTCAGTAAAATACATTTCACTCAGGTGATTATTAAGGCCCCCAATAGGCCTACTGTTTTTCATGTTTATTACCCATTTTGTCTTTTACACATTTTTTAAGTTTTCTGCAATATTGACCAATTTTGCCAGGTGAGCGACTTAAGGCCCCTTGGGCCTCTTGTTAGCCTTGTCACTCCCAAAAACCCTTACCCCCCCCCCCCCCCTGAAAATTCCTGGATCCATCATGACTTATGTATCATTCATATAATAAACAGAGAATCAATCTAATAGCAAGAATAAATGAAGTAAGAATAGATAAAGGAAGAGCATTCAATAATCTGATTTATAGATTACTCCAGGGAGCATTCAATTATTATTATCAAGTCATTATGAAATATGTTTCACAAATTACGGTTTTCTGCATTTGTAGCTTGTCATTGGTTAAACTATGGGTATCTCCTGTTTACGTTAGATTTTTACACAACTATTGTACCTGACACAAGAATTTTATTGATTCATCATATCCCCGAAGTAGAAGCCGTGTGAATATGTACATGGCACTTGTGCTACGTTAAACAGCTGAAAGACAGTGCTGTGATAGAATGTACATGTATGTGTAACTGGGCATATTGTTCTGATGTCAATTTCCAACGGGAAGAAGCTGTGTTCATGCTGGTTGATTAGTGCCTGCAATTAAATATGACAGTTGATTCAAGGGAGTACAAATATAGTCAAGTCAGTGCTGTGTTTTAGTCCGACCTGGATATCAACTTATATGTATTTTCTGTATCAAAATTCTATTACTGTTAGAGTCTTTTTTTTTATTCTGCACTAGCATTTTAAGAAAGAAGTCAACGTTTTTATTAAGTGTTGACTGTTAAGTGATCAGATGATATACAGCCATTTGATTTGCGGAGTTAGTGTGCTATATATGTCTTCACAGATATGATTTCTTGATCAGGTTATTGATATATTGAACGATTCTCCGAGTTATTGACGATGACTTCCTCTTCTGGTGTTCCGTATCTTCAAAGCTTTCATGTAAGTAATGTATAACTATGTATTACAATTTACTAATTGATTTACAGAAGGTTGTGATGAAGAGCGAACTGATAAATTTGGTGTAGATTGTTGTCGCTAGGTTGAGATGATGTGTACTATTGTATATAACATTCTAAGACCTTTGTAGTATTGGGGGTAATCCACGATGTCCATGTCCTAACGTCACTTGTTTATTTATGTGGGCTGTGCACCGCTTGAACCCACTGTTCTGATTTTGTAAGATTTTAAGTTCCCTGCTAGTCACTTACTAATGGTTTCACAGGTATACAGGGACATGTTTTAACAATACTCCCAGAGTGTGCTTGTTTTTCATTAAGTTTACGAGCCGGCCTGGCTCAGTCGGTAGCATGCTCGACTCTTGATCGTGAGGTTGTGAGTTCGAGTCCAGCCGGCGGCAGGTTGGTTTCCTGTCTGTCGGATGAGACAGTAAAAACCGTGGTCCCATGTCACAGTAGGTGTCGGCACGTTAAAGAACCCTCACTGCTCAATGGCCGTAAGTGCCAAGCATAGGCCAAAATTTGAAGCCCTTCATCGGCATTTGGTGACGTCTCCATATGAGTGAAATATTCTTGAGTGGGACGTTAAACAACAATAAACAAACAAACAAACATTAAGTTTACTTTGTAAGGTCAGTTGGCTTTCTGGATACACTGTAACCTGTTGTTTAATTCCTGTTCACATACAGTGAAATTTGCATATAAAGATCCCCATAGGGACAGAACAAAACCAGTCTTTATACATTTGTACATGTAGGGAGGTGGTATTTAGATAGAGGTCGATTTGTACACAAATAGTACTATTGGGGACAGCAACAAAATGGTCTTTGTGACCCGGTGACCTTTAAACACAGGTTTTTGCTAAAACAGGTTTTACTGTACTTGAAGTATTTTGTTCTATTTTTAAATCAGCAGTAAATCCAGTAAACTGTCAAAACTTTACAAAACTGTTTTACAGTGCCTTTGTACATGTTGTAAATATATATCATTTGACAATGGACATGTGCATAGTTTTTTTAGTTGATATTAGCCACACTTTACATAATTGCTGCCCAAGCAATAAACAGCATTTGTAAATGTTTACACTGAGCAATAAAAATATGAAATACACAGTAAAAACAGCCAGACTTTACATGCCCTCACAAACAACATTTTGAATTATAAATCTAAACAATGTACATCAGTCATGTGGAAAATTCAGTAAAAACCAGCCACAGTACTTTGCACATGTTACATGCTCTCAGAAACAGCATTTGAAACATACATGTAAACAATAAACATTTGGAAATTTCAGCAAAAAACAGCCACACTTTACGTGCGCTCAGAAACAGCGTTTGAAATGAGCGTGTACATAATCAACAATACATCTGGAATACTTCAGCCAACAATAGTTATGCAGAACATGTTGTTACAAACAACATTTGAAACGTACATGTACACAATCAACAATGTACAATGTATATCTGTAAATCATGCCGCAAAAAAAGAGCCACAATGTACGTGCCCCCTCAAACAGCACATACATTTGTATGGTTGTAAACAGGTGGCAATGAGAGTTGCTTGTATGGTTGGTGATGATTTCTGCTAAAGAAAGAAATTGAGAATTGGATTAGATTACTTTATACAGATGAAGTAAGTACAAATGTATCTTGGGAAAAGTACTTGTAATGAGACACTTCAGTGAGAGAATTAGGGTGTACTCTCCACAAATTACAGTTTATCTTTCAATCAAATTGCATAACTTGTTGATTCACATGTTCTCTCTCTTAATTATATCAGGCTTTAACATGTCAGAGAAAATCAAACCTGTTCATTTTTCTTGTGTTTTTTTGCAATCCTGTATACCGGGTACCTGAAAATTTCCAGTGCATTTAATTTTCACCTTTTTTTGCCCTTAGATGAAAGGGGGCAAATTCAAAATGAAAGCCAAAATTTCTAGCTAAACAGTTATAGCGTGAACATACTTGTACATGTTACCAATGAAGCTATGGTAAATAAGGGCAAATTAAAGAGGGAACCAATAAGTTTTCTGTCGTAAAATGTCCAGAGAAAAAAGGAGATGGTGAAAATGTCCAGGTATACTGTATATGGTAACCTTGAGCATTGGTGGATACCAAATTTTAGTAAGGTTGATAGAGAATCGGGGACAAATTTTACAGAATGTTGTTGACAGATATGCCTTCTGATCTTCAGTCTCTGAGTATATTAAATGGGATTTTCCACACTCATTTGGGAATGGGGCCTTGGTCTTTTGAAACAGAGTTTTAACAGCATTTTATTGAAATTCAGAAATTTAAAATTGCACAAAACTGTTTGAAAATGCCAAAAAAAAAATCTTCAGATTCATTGTCATTTGACTTGCATTTGGAAATTTTGATGGCAAATTGTAGAAAGAAATATGCTATGGAAAATTAACATATGCTCTGGAAAATGGACGAATTCATGTACTGTAAAACTTGCTTTAATGATCAGCTACATATATCTATAAACACCACCTGGTCATAAAGGGTCTTTTGCTGTCCCCAATTGTACCATTTGTGTACAAATCAACCTCTATATAAAGACCACCTCCCTATAAAGACTGGTTTTGTTGTGTTCATAAGAGGGTCTATATATATGAAGATCTATAGTTATTCATTTTCTTTAAAAGAGCTTTATGGCACGCGATTTTAACCAGTACCTTGCTATCACATAGATACCTCAGGTATCTATGGGATAACAGGCTGTTATATATGGGATAACAGGCTGTTATATATGGGAAAAAAGGCTGTATCTCTGAATACCATCAAGTATACAGGGTTACGGGTCAGCTATTCCATAGATACCTCCTGGTATCTATGGGATAGCAGGAGGTATATGTACGATAGCCGATTTGTAACCCTGAATACCTCCTGATATTCAGGGTTACTGCAACTTAATTCATACATATCCGATGTTTTAATGAAATACTTCGCTCTAACCCTGTATATCTCCAGGTATTCTAAGAAACAGAGTTTTTGGTGTGCTGTTTTAACCAAAACCTCGACATTCCCATTGCAAAAGCCTCTACATTTTCCAGGCTAAATAAATCTGATGCTGTGATTGGCTGAGGGAAGATTTTGTATCTCTGCATCTCAGAATATCTGAATGTAATAGCTGTTTTGATTGGCTCATTGGCTATATATGAATTGCATTGGGAATACTGAGGTTGAAATGGCACACCAACAACCCTGTATCTTAGAATACCTGCAGGTATACACGGTTTGAGCGAAGTATTTCATAAAAAAGCTCCGTTATCTACGAATTAAGTATCAATAACTCTGAATATCAGATGGTATTCAGGGTTACAAATCAGCTATCCCATAGATACCTCCTGTTATCCCATAGATACCAAGAGGTATCTATAGGATACCTGACCTGTAACCCTGAATATCTGTTGATATTCAGAGTTACGGTCTGTTATCCTATGGATAACAGCCTGTTATCCCACAGATACCAGGAAGTATCTATGGGATAGCAGGGTTTTGGTTAAAATTGCGTGCCATACAGCTTACAATCTGTAACAGCCTAAGTTCAATCTTTTTGTTGCCATGGTATTTCCAAAGAATAGACCTTTGTCTAGATAATGCCTTTTCACTATAAAATAATTACATTTGCATTGTTAGTTTTTTGAGGTTGCATTGATCTTCGTGCAGGAAAGGGTTATCAAATCCTCTCTTCTGTAAAATAGCTGTGACGCCAGAGAAAAAGAAATTAATTCATCATTTTATCCTCAGAGCAAATTTAATCTTCAGTTGTCTTCGGGCACAAGCACTTATCTGCACAACTTACCCTTGGAAATGAGATAAAGATATTTTATACTGAGCTATTACTGATCATTTGTTTTATTATCCATTGCCCTTGGAAGACCTGTCCTTTCCTCTAAGACTATTTCCATGTTTATATCACTCCAGTCTCAGCTTTTGTTACACTCATTTTGTCTATCTGTCATTGTCCCTCTTTTTGTCATCGTCACCATTTCTCTCTATCTCTCACTCTATCTGTCATTGTCCCTCTTTTTGACACCGTTGCCATTTCTCTCTATCTCTCACTCTGTCTATCTGTCATTGTCCCTCTTTTTTGTCACTGTCGCCATTTCTCTCTATCTCTCACTCTATCTGTCATCCCTCACCGTTGCTTTCTCTGTATCTCTCATCTATCTGTCATTGTCCCTCTTTTTTGTCACTGTCGCCATTTCTCTCTATCTCTCACTCTGTCTATCTGTCATTGTCCCTCTTTTTTGTCATTGTCACCATTTATCTCTATCTCTCACTCTATCTGTCATTGTCCCTCTTTTTTGACACCGTTGCCATTTCTCTCTATCTCTCACTCTGTCTATCTGTCATTGTCCCTCTTTTTTGTCACTGTCGCCATTTCTCTCTATCTCTCACTCTGTCTATCTGTCATTGTCCCTCTTTTTTGTCACTGTCGCCATTTCTCTCTATCTCTCACTCTATCTGTCATTGTCCCTCTTTTTTGTCACTGTCGCCATTTCTCTCTATCTCTCACTCTGTCTATCTGTCATTGGCCCTCTTTTTTGTCACTGTCGCCATTTCTCTCTATCTCTGTCATAATCATCCTTATATCACCTGTTCTGTTTTTGTTAATAGGTAGTTGTTCTCTCAAATTTGTAAGCTGTATTTCTATAATGAAGCAGCATACATTTTGGACACAACCTATATGTATTCCTGAACAGAGGTACAGCACTAAGTAACCTGGAACTACATCATATACACACACACACACACACACACATTTGTGGTAAGGGGTTTAATTTGTCATAGCATTTTAGAAATTAAAATAATATTTTGTGGAGTTGAAAATTAGTTTTTAATCTTGAAGAATTTTGGGAAAAGTTTACATTATTTTAAGGAATTTTGTATTTAAGATCTAGTAAAATTTTAGTTTTAAGACAGTGGAATTTACAAACAAGGTTAAGATCTATTGCATGTATTGGTAGTATTTTTACTATTTATATCCTAGCATTGGGAGTTAATCGATACACATCTATAGATGATAAGAGTTGCAATAAATAAAAACAGTATTAACAAAAACAGTATTATACAGCCAGATGACAAATGACATCTTCCTTGACAACAAGATACCAAAATTGTTTACACAAGCTCAATTTCAAATTAATATATTTCATGTTAGACAAGACATTGGTCTGTCCTCAACAAAGAATGTTTTGCTGAGATTGTCTGTATTCCTCTATAATTAGAATTGATATAAGCTAATGGTATTAGAGGTAAAAGTACAAATGTACATGTAATGAATTTTTGAGATGGGAAGGTGATGTTTAAGGTGGGAAAGTGTGGATAAATGGTGACAGTGTTTGAGGTGAGAAGGTGATGTTGAATGGTGACAATGTTTGTGGCTAGAAGGTGATATTGTATAGAGGCGATAAGGTGATGTTGAATGGTGACAATGTTTGAGGTGGGAAGGTGATGTTGTATGGAAGTGATGTTTGAGATGGGAAGGTTATGTTGAATGTTGACAGTGTTTGAGGTGGGAAGGTGATGTTGTAAGGAGATGATGTTGTATGGTTCCCATGGGAAGCCATATAATGTTTAATTTGTAAATAAGGAGGGGCTAGTACACATAAGGCTCCAAAATGGGTCAATTCTGTGTGTAACCATTAAGGTCCTTTGGGGCACTAAATACATTCAAGGATATGTGTGGTATCTGTAACTTCTGCTTACTGGTAATTGGCTTGTAATTTTGTAGACTCTCATGATGAATCTCCTTATTAAAGTTTGACTCCAAAATTTTTCTGTAAATTTTTCTGTTATTGAGTTTGAAGATTTTTAAACATCTTTAAATACATACTGTAGAATCAGAAAAATTTGGTGCGGTTTCAATTTTGTTTATCTCGTTATTGTTATATTTAGAAAAGAAATTCAAACCATGATGAAATTTAACATACATTACACTTAGTGATAGCAATAGTTACCTTGACAAACATGTTTTTGTTTTTATTTCAATATAATTTAATGTCAGTAGATTTGTCCTGTTTTTAAAAGAACAAAATTTTAACCTTACAAAATTTTCTGACTGTAGTACATAATGTTATTATGTAATTCTATATCGCTGGTCACCTTTCTTAAAGGTACATCAGCTGTGTTTACAAAAAAAAAAATATTTCTACTTTTACTACTTTTGCTACTTGATGTACCTAAAAAATCTTATATTCCAATATATTTTGTGAAAATAACATCAGGTTCAGTTTGGTATGCATATACAAATAGTTAAAGGTTGAATGAATCAATTGCCAAACTTGGTTTTTCACAAAATATATAATTGCCAAACCGGTTTTCACAATTATATATATATATATATGTGTGTGTGTGTGTGTGTGTGTGTGTGTGTGTGTGTGATATATATATATATATATATATATATATATATATATATATATATATATATATATATATATATATATATATATTGTTATTGTATATCAATCTATATGTAAATTGTAAAAAAGGGGGATAGAATAAAAAAACCCAGAGCTAATGTCCCTTTTAAGTACTTTTATTTATCCAGACTTTGACTACATAAGATTTAATGTATAATTGCCATGGATACAACTTCTAACTAATGATAGGATAATTATAGTTTATTAAGTATAAAAGAGGAAAAGTTTATTGATTTTTCTTATTTCATCATACAAACCTTTAATTAAAATCTAGTTCAGTACATATTTGTCTAATAATTGGAAAGGTGAAAAGAAGCAAAGTGAGTCATCTGATTATTGCCAAATATTTCATATTTGTAGATTAAAGTGATGTGTTTGTGGTCCAATTCTTGATACCTGGCTTTGTCATGAGTCCATAGCATAGGTTACAAGTTGGGACACTTTTCCTGGAGCTTGGGATATCTCGGAAAGAAGGAAAACAATATATGTAGGCCCAAAGAGAATGAAAAAAAATATATAGGCGGGAGGATGGAATGATTACAATAAAAAAAAAACTTGTATATATATCTTATACATGTAATACTGATTCAGATATACATGCATAAACACATACAGTTTGTTTGTTTATTGTTGTTCAACGTCCCACTCAAGAATATTTCACTTATATGGAGACGTCACCAAATGCCGGTGAAGGGCTTAAAATTTTGGCCTGTGCTCGGCACTTACGGCCATTGAGCAGTGAGGGTTCTTTAATGTGCCGACTATTACTGTGACACGGGACCTCCAGTTTTTACTGTCTCATCCGAAAGACAGGAAACCAACCTGTCGGCAGCGGGACTCGAACTCACGACCTCATGATCCAGAGTCGAGCGCGCTACCGACTGAGCCAGGCCGGCTCATAAACACATACATACATATACTTATGCACATACATGCATACACACATGCATATACATAGATGTACATACACACATGCACATACATGCATACACACATTCACACACAAGTACTGATACCCATGTATACATGTACATGCACACACAGAGAGAGGACATTCAGACAGACAGTTACATGTATATTAAAGATATTTGACTGTTTGGATGCTGTATTGCCAAATAGATATTTAGTATAGGTGTAACAATCAGCAACTAAGATATTTGACCATTTGCATGTGATTGCCAGTTAGATATTTAGTATAGGCGTATGTATCAGCAACTAAGATATTTGACCGTTTGCATGTGATTGCCAGTTAGATATTTAGTATAGGCGTATGTATCAGCAACTAAGATATTTGACCGTTTGGATGTGATTGCCAGTTAGATATTTAGTATAGGTGTAACTATCAGCAACTAAGATATTTGACCGTTTGCATGTGATTGCCAGTTAGATATTTAGTATAGGTGTAACAATCAGCAACTAAGATATTTGACCGTTTGGATGTGATTGCCAGTTAGATATTTAGTATAGGCGTATCTATCAGCAACTAAGATATTTGACCGTTTGGATGTGATTGCCAGTTAGATATTTAGTATAGGTGTAACTATCAGCAACTAAGATATTTGACCGTTTGCATGTGATTGCCAGTTAGATATTTAGTATAGGTGTAACTATCAGCAACTAAGATATTCAACTGTTTGGATGTGATTGCCAGTTAGATATTAAGTATAGGTGTAACTATCAGTAACTAAGATATTTGACCGTTTGGATGTGATTGCCAGTTAGATATTTAGTATTTGCTTTAACATGGATATCTTATTTGATTCTGTTATAGTACATCATTTATACAAGTAGTGATTTATCTGTAAGAAGAGCTCAGATTCACATTTATTACAATTCCTTGTTGATGCTTGATCAATATTATACTGATAATATCAGATCTGTATGGTCCCAACATGTATACAAATGTCTGAAGACATGTACATTATAATGTCAGATCTGTACGGTCCCAACATGTATACAAATGTCTGAAGACATGTACATTATAATGTTAGATCTTTATGGTCCCAACATGTATACAAATGTCTGAAGACATGTACATTATAATGTCAGATCTATACGGTCCCAACATGTATACAAATGTCTGAAGACATGTACATTATAATGTTAGATCTTTATGGTCCCAACATGTATACAAATGTCTGAAGACATGTACATTATAATGTCAGATCTGTATGGTCCCAACATGTATAATGTTAGATTTGTGTGGTCACTACATGTATAATGTTAAATCTGTGTGGTCACTACATGTATAATGTTAGATTTGTGTGGTCACTACATGTATAATGTTAGATTTGTGTGGTCACTACATGTATAATGTTAAATCTGTGTGGTCACTACATGTATAATGTTAGATTTGTGTGGCCAGTTACATGTTTATGTAAATCTGCTTGGTCACTACATGTATAATGTTAATTCTGTGTGGTCACTACATGTATAATGTTAAATCTGTGTGGTCACTATACAAGTATAAATGTTAGATTTATGTGGTACTACATGTATAATGTTAGATTTATGTGGTCACTACATGTATAATGTTAAATCTGTGTGGTCACTACATGTATAATGTTAGATTTGTGTGGTCACTACATGTATAATGTTAAATCTGTGTGGTCACTACATGTATAATGTTAAATCTGTGTGGTTACTACATGTATAATGTTAGATTTGTGTGGTCACTACATGTATAATGTCAAAATCTGTGTGGTCACTACGGTATAATGTTAAATCTGTGTGGTCACTACATGTATAATGTTAGATTTGTGTGGTCACTACATGTATAATGTTAGATTTGTGTGGTCACTACATGTATAATGTTAAATCTGTGTGGTCACTACATGTATAATGTTAGATTTATGTGGTCACTACATGTATAATGTTAAATCTGTGTGGTCACTACATGTATAATGTTAAATCTGTGTGGTCACTACATGTATAATGTTAAATCTGTGTGGTCACTATACATGTATAATGTTAGATTTGTGTGGTCACTACATGTATAATGTTAGATTTGTGTGATCACTACATGTATAATGTTAAATCTGTGTGGTCACTACATGTATAATGTTAGATTTATGTGGTCACTACATGTATAATGTTAGATTTGTGTGGTCACTACATGTATAAATGTTAAATCTGTGTGTTCACTACATGTATAATGTTAAATCTGTGTGGTCACTATACATGTATAATGTTAGATTTGTGTGGTCACTACATGTATAATGTTAGATTTGTGTGGTCACTACATGTATAATGTTAAATCTGTGTGGTCACTACATGTATAATGTTAGATTTGTGTGGTCACTACATGTATAATGTTAAATCTGTGTGGTCACTACATGTATAATGTTAAATCTGTGTGGTTACTACATGTATGTTAGATTTGTGTGGTCACTACATGTATAATGTTAAATCTGTGTGGTCACTACATGTATAATGTTAAATCTGTGTGGTCACTACATGTATAATGTTAGATTTGTGTGGTCACTACATGTATAATGTTAGATTTGTGTGGTCACTACATGTATAATGTTAAATCTGTGTGGTCACTACATGTATAATGTTAAATCTGTGTGGTCACTACATGTATAATGTTAAATCTGTGTGGTCACTATACATGTATAATGTTAGATTTGTGTGGTCACTACATGTATAATGTTAGATTTGTGTGATCACTACATGTATAATGTTAAATCTATGTAGTCACTACATCTGTGTGGTCACTATACATGTATACATATATATGATGTGAAGACATTTGTCTTTCATGAGAGTGATCTTTTAAGACAGGTTTCACCGTATTTACTACATGATTGTAAATGGTAATATCATACAGAAAATAGATATTGTATATCAGTTCTGTAGACCAGGTTGTCAGAAATTTCTAGATATACAAATGTACATGTAAGTATCAGATTTTGTATTATAACTAATATACATGTATTTGTAGGGGCTGTGTACTGCCTAGAGCTGGGTCCTAAGCTTATTTTGTACGGCAGTTTGCCAGTTTACTTGTGGAAAGTTAGCAGGTGCCCTTTTCCCGGGCAGATTGTAATAGGTTTCTCTCCTTTACCATAAAAAACTGGCTGCCACCATCAAACTGAAAAATTATTCAATATTGAGTGTGGTGTAGAACACCATTAATACTAAATCTTGTGTCTGAGATATGACCGGGTTATAGAGACAGACATTAAATACAATGTACACATGAAGATATAGTGATATTTGATGATGGATCTAAATGAATAGAAATTAATTATTCAATGCAGGATTGTCAAATTCCATAAAGCTAAGTGATTCTTATATGATATACAGTGATATCTCATTACAAGGTTCAACATTAACACATTCACCCCTAGAGACACATTTGGACTGGTCTAAGTCATTGATTTACAGAAGAGTCCATTGTTTTACGGGAAGTGATGAGGTAAGATTTGTCCGGTTGTCCGGGACAAGTCCGTTTTACATTCAGATAAAAAGATGTTTCTTCTTACTTGTCTGCTTGGACAAGCAAAATTAAAATTAAGTCAAAAATTAATTTTCTACAAAACAGTAGGCCCTATGAATACGTTACAATTGATTTCCAGGCAAGTCATTTATCCTGCATTTGGACGGGTAGATGTAAATACTACTTGTCCTACAGGACAAATGGAAATTATCATTATTGCCGATCCCTGTGTTGCGTGGAAATCGCACGAGTCCAAATTCCAGTTAAATGTGAAATTTGAAAGGCGGATCCCAATAGAAAAATATGTTAATTTAAATCATTTTACTGTACTATAACAGCTAACTGTTACCCATGCAGTTGTGAATGTCACTGGTTGAAGGGAGGATAAGGTCCAAAATTATAAGACAAGACAAGACAAATATTTATTTAAAGTGATGCAAATTTTATATTGGGTATTGGGTAATACACACTGTTCAAATACATTTCAAGTGTATTTATGTACAATATATGCATGTTATCTCATTTACCCCTATAGACACATGTGGACTGGTCAATGTCATTGATTTATGGAAGAATCTATTGTTTTCAAGGGTTGGTTAGTTCATGTGAATTGTTTGTATGTATATATAGTAAAAGGTTTGTTGGTTTTGGAATTTATTCCAGTACTAGTACATTGTACTAGTCTGTCTGTCTGTCTGTCTGTCTTTCTGTCTGTCTGTCTCTGTCTGTCTTTTTGTCTGTCTGTCTGTCTGTCTCTCTCTCTATCTCTCTCTCTCCGTCTCTGTCTGTCTGTCTCCATCTTTGTGTTTGCTCTCTCTCTCTCTCTCTCTCTCTCTCTCTCTCTCTCTCTCTCTCTCTCTCTCTCTCTCTCTCTCTCTCTCTCTCTCTCTCTCTCTCTCTCTCTCTCTCTCTCTCTGTATGTGTGTATGTTCATGCAAACATATATGTATATAGATCAATAATAAAGATCACAGGAAAAAAATCTTGAATACATGATACAAACAGACATTTGTAATTTACAAAAGATTCTCTAAGAAATCTGAAATATGTTCCATTTGTTTTAGATTTGTGATGTTTGGCAGTTGTTCAAATCATTGTAAGTAGTACGTATATAACTAAGTAATACGGATACTGACGCAATGTCTCGGCCTCCATTCTTCATTCTTAAGAAATACTTTATACATGTAGTTATGTTTGCTTTCTTCTCTAAAGTCTTCTAATAAAGATTTATAAAAGCCAGTAATTTAATTTGACGCAGATTGTGTACTAAACTATCAGCACTTGATACCACGATATGTAATCTTTATGCAGTATACTGGTATTGCATTTTTTTTCTTCACTTATTTATTTTTTCACATGTATTTTTTAAAATGTATACTGTAGTTCAATGGATTTTGACGAAGATATGAAAATAAATAATTTTTTGCAAATGAAAAAAAAAAAAAAAAAAAAATAAGGAACAAGTGAGTGGGATAGCTATAATTCTCCAACGTTTTTTCTATTATTTTGGGGATGGGGGTTGCCCTAAATGACTTAAAAGGTTTGTAGTAAAATGGTTTAAAAAGGAATTATGTATTTTCCTCAAAAAGGAGGAATTTTCCCCATAAGTTTAATTTTATATATTACCCCATTAAAAAGCTTGAAACATACCATATTCCTACACTAATTCTAATATTACTGAGGCTGGTGTAACTCTTCAACCCCTGAAAAATGACAGACTCTTCTGTAAATCAATAACTAAGACCAGTTCATTTGTGTCGTAGGGAGTGAATGAGTTAATTCTTTTTCAAATATGTAATACCAAATATAATGTATGACAACTTATGTGTAATTAATGATGTCGGTATTAATGCAGACTGATGTACTACAACACCAATACCAAAGTTTCTACCAGCATTCTATAGCAGTGGTCTCACAAGTCAGTTGATCTTTTATAACAGTGGTCTCACAAGTCAGGTAGACTTTTATGACAGTGGTCTCACAAGTCAGGTAAATTTTTATGATAGTGATCTTAGAAGACAGGTGGTCTTTTATGATAGTGTTCTCACAAGACAGGTGGTCTTTTATGACTATGGTCTCACAAGACAGGTGGTCTTTTATGACAGTGATCTCACAAGACAGGTGGTCTTTTATAACAGTGATCTCACAAGACAGGTGGTCTTTTATAACAGTGATGTCACAAGACAGGTGGTCTTTTATAACAGTGATCTCACAAGACAGGTGGTCTTTTATAACAGTGGTCTCACAAGACAGGTGGTCTTTTATGACAGTGATGTCACAAGACAGGTGGTCTTTTATAACAGTGATCTCACAAGACAGGTGGTCTTTTATAACAGTGGTCTCACAAGACAGGTGGTCTTTTATGGCAGTGATGTCACAAGACAGGTGGTCTTTTATAACAGTGATCTCACAAGACAGGTGGTCTTTTATAACAGTGGTCTCATAAGCCAGGTTTCACTGTAATGTTCTTTAATGTATTTCTTTGTGCATCAATAAATACTGCAATCAGTAAATCCTTGTTTTGTTTTGTTTTTTGAAGTTTGACTTTATTCTGTTTTAAGAGTTTGTTGACAACAATCCAAGTTTATTTATAATTAACATCCTGGAATGTTATTTACAATTAACATTCCTAAAAAAAAACATCTGAATAGTTTGAATTGATGTTTTTTCTGATGTCTACGACTACGGTCATTTTCCTTGTGGAAATGTAGCCAATGACTTCTGGGAGATAAATATTATAATCTCTGATTAAGGATGTCTGGATAATTTACATGTTGTTAATTTCTAGATTATCTTGCACAATTATTTTTCCTAGGCGATGACGTTACCTTAAAACATAGATCTGTATATGTAAATTATATATGTAAGATCAGCCACTTGAAAAATTGGCTGAATAAATTGTATGTGTCTTTAATAATTCGTAAATATCATGGGAACATGATGGTAATTCAAATGCTGTTCTGTTTTGAATTTCTCAAGTTGGTGCTAAAGATAAGGTGATTATAAACGAAACATTCATTGCAAAGTCATGTTTTGGAATTAATGTGTTGGGAATGCTTTCCTTGACGTAAGTATCTATTCATCTGTCAATATCAGAGCAAAACAAACGCTTCCTGTGAAATCTATAAAATCTGGAATAATCCAACAACGACAGTAGAAAAAAAGTCTGTACTGCAACTGGGATAATCTATTATACTATAGCATACAACCTTACAGGAAAGCTATAGAGCTCCATGAAATGTGAGTATTTTTTCCATTTTGAAAGACAAATAATTCTATTTATCTACGTAGATTTTGTAATTTCTCAAGTGAATTTGTATACTCTACTGTATGACCTCTTGATGTTATGATAAATGACCAATGTTTTTATTTTTGGATTGATTTGTCAGAGATTTTGGTCTTTCTGAAGGGTTTTTGTATTTTTACTTACATGTAAGCTCTCTTTGCCACAGAATTTATACATTGTTTGGCCTCTGTACTGATGGCACTTGTGTATGTATTTTAGAAATACCTGAATGCTACAAGTACTGTAATATATTTGAATTTTCCCCCCTTGTTTTTGTGTTGATAAAACTGGATCGTGTATAAGAGTCCAGCAACATTTTGTATGAGAGTTATAATTTACAACTGTAGGTATAAAATCACTTTCCCCTCACACCCGTGTTGTAAACTAACCGAGATGTTGATATGTACGTGTAAACAGATATGTCTGACACCAATCATGTTACAAGGTTGCGTTTGAAGTCTTATGTTGATATTTTTTTTATCAGGCTCCGTTGTATAACAGCTTAACATATGTTTGTGTCAGTTGTATGAATATTTTCACTGATATTAGCTTCTGATATGTATGTAAAACTCAAATTTTATCTCTTAAAAAAAATGAAGATTAATTTTGAATGAGATTAATTTGAAATTACTTACAATGTAAATGGGATGAGATGTCTGTTGAAGTACAGCGAAACTTGTATATAAAGACCCCCTTAGGGACACAACAAAACCAGTCTTTATAGGGAGGTGGTCTTTTTATGGAGGTTGATTTGTACACAATTGGTGTTATTGAGGTCTTTATGACCAGGTGGTCTTAATACACAGGTGGTCGCTAAAGCCGGTTTTTACTGTACATGTACATTAACTGTGTGAGGTATAGAGAAACCTTTCTTGAGAGATCACTCTCATGCGAGACCGCCTGTCTTGTGAGGCCTCATAATCTTAGAATTACTCAGTTAATTAATACTTACGATAAAACCTCTTTTAATCGGTAATATATAATACAAAGTATTTATGTAAAAAATGTACTTATTTCGTACAATATTCCGCATACATGTACAACACATAATGAAAATGTTAGATTGTAAATTCTTTTTCATATTCTCTAAAAACATAAAATCCACTGAGGATAATTAATTGATTATATGATTTTGTAATCCGTAATCTGAAGTGGGAAACAGATCAGTCTTGGATTATGATGAATTATCATCCAATCACTACTATAAACAATAATTTAGCTCGGAAAGGATTACCAAAATCAATTATAAAATATTCTTGATTACTTTTTGATTTATATGTGAAAATTTGCCTTTTTCTAAATAAGTAGTTGTTTTTCGTTCCTTAAAGCCATCATTTCAAATTTTAACAATTAAATTCAAAAAAAATTATTTTTTAAATATTCCCATTGTTCAACTTCCATAAGTAGCCATATTTGTTCTGTTTTCTGAATTAAAAATTGGTTTAAAAGTTGAGATGACAGCTTTAAATATCCCTTAGTGTTTCATACTCAACTGAAATGATTTGATATATGCCAGTGATTGTTTAGGTGCTGTTCTCAGGTAGAGTTACCATAGTATCTGTGCTTGATCAATATAAACACCTAAATTCTTCCAAGGTTATTAAAGCTTCCACACCTGATATATCAAGTTCACACAAAATCAAGCACTCATCTTCCCAAACAAATCAGAATATTCAGGCAATTATCCAGCAGGGACCAGTCAGTGTCAGTGATTCCGATTTCCGATGTTGACCACCATTTTGCTTTTGACAGTAAATCCGAATGAATGTGATGAAACAACAGTAAAACAATGTAAACATTTTACTGATAATAAAACATTGAAAATAAACAACAGAATAGACTTTAAAACTGTCATTCTTAAAAAAAAAAGAACTGCTCCTTTCCACTAAAGTCAAACTTGTCTATGGAGGCCACTCAAGGGAACAGGTAAAAGTAGCCATTATTGACAGGTGCCCTTTATACAGAGACTTATTAATCATAAAAAAGTAAACAAAGGCTGTGTTTAAATGACTTTTACAGACAGATGCCCTTTATACAGAGGTGACCTTTAATGTAAGTTTGACTGTAACTCGTTCACCCCTAAATAGACATTTAGACTGGTCTAAGTCATTGAATTACAAAAGAGTCCATTGTTTTTCAGGGGTTGATTAGTTACAGTGTTGAATTCATTGTGTCATTGTAATTTATCTAGAAACAATAAGCTTGGCTGTTGGGGTATACAACTGGTTAAGTGTATATTGAGGTTAACCTTATCTTAAACATTACCATTTCTTGATTAAAGCATAGTTTAAATTTTGTGTCAATAATCAAAAGCATGTCACAGCAATTTACTTCTCATTATTGAACAGGGGTAATTTACAAATAATTTTTGTCTGCAGTTAGGCAAATAACACCATAAAATCGCTTACAGTAAAACTTGCTAAATAGCAACCACCTGTGTATAAAGACCACCTGTATAAAGACCACAAATCTGGTCATGTAAAGACACTCTTTTTTTGGTGTGTGTACAAATCAATATCTGTACCTAGTCTCCTCAAAATGACCTACACTTCCCTATAAAGATGGGTTTTGGTGTGTCTATAAGAGGGTATTTATATACAAGTTTTTTTGTATTTGTTCAGGCCATATCTAAGTTATTTCTTCACCTAGTCTTCTCATACAATGTATATGCTACAAGTATACATCTTAAGGAAACAGAGTGTACATTGTTGCATACAAATGTTGTGTTCCTACCACCCTTATTTTTAGAGTTATTCTCCTTTGTTTATTTTATTTACATGTCTGGGACCAGTGGGACACTGGCTCAGTTGGTAGTGTGCTCGACTCTTGATCGTGAGGTCCTGAATTTGAGTCCAGCTGGTGACAGGTTGGTTTCCTGTCCTGCAGATGAGACAGGAAAAACCGAGGTCCCGTGTCATAGTAGGTGTTGGCACGTTAAAGAACCCTCACTGCTCAATGGCCATAGGCCAAAATTTGAAGTGCTTCACTGGCATTCGGTGACGTCTTCATATGAGTGAAAGATTCTTGAGTGGGACGTTAAACATCAACAAACAAAACAAACCAGTGGGATATTTCTAAATTATTTCTTTACCAAGGTTCTGTATTTTTTGTACAGTGTCACATACAAATTGCTCTCCTACCACCCTTGTTTTAATTGTTATTCCACTTTGTTTATTTTATTTATCTGGACCATTCCCCTGGGGGTTAGAGGATTTGCAAACAGACCAAGTACATGTACTTGGATGACTAATAGAGCATTTATAGCCTCCTGTTTTTATATATAAATTGTACTAGGGTAATACTGACCAGCGATATTTCCGTTTGTGAAAAGGAAGATCAGTAATAAGGGACGATTATGTTTTATCAGTGTAGATATTAATTGATTCCAATATTAGCTGAATAATTAAATTACCTGATATATGATATTTATGACCATCTGTTTGATAACATTTCATGCTATAGGCTCCTTATTTGTACGAGTTTAGTTTTACCTAGTGTACTTACAACATTATTATCAAAAGGAGTCTTACTGTACCTGGCCTTCCTATGATCAGCGATACACAATCGGGGTTCGTTCTTTAAAAGGTTTGTTGTTTGTTGTTGTTGTTGCTGTATTGTTGTTATAAGTCCCTCTCAAGGATCTTTCACTCATATTGAGATGTCGCCTGATGCTGGTGAAGGGCTTAAAATTTTGGCCTATGCTCTGCACTTACGACCATTGAGCAGTGAGAGTTCTTTAACGTGCCCACACCTACTGTGACACAGGACCTCGGTTTGTACTGTCTTATCCGAAGGACAGGTTTGTATGATGACATATACTGAAATTGTTTTTCCCTTGTTGTTTCACATCCCGCCAAGAATTTTTCACTTATATGGTAAGATGTCACCAGTTAAGGTGAAGTGCCACAAATTTTGACCTGTGCTATGGACTGACGCCAATGCAGTGAGTGTTCTTTTATGTTCCACACCTTCGGCGACATGGGACCTCGATTTTTAGTCTCATCTGAAGGACTCGTGACTTTCATTTTGTATGCCGAGTGCTTGGTAAAGGAACAATCACATTTTTAAGGTCTTTGGTATGACCAGTCCAGGAATTGAACCAGGCATCTTCTGCTTGCGAGTTGAACATTTTACCACTAGAACACCACAAGTGGTATTTGAAATTGTAAACAGCAAGATCATATGTAAACTTTATTAACTAGGATTTGATGGATCAAATTAGATCGTAAAAAAGAGAGGGGGTGGGGTAGGTATAAAATTTGGTCAGTGAGATGTAAGTTCTGTTAATTATATAGATGAAATTAGAAGTTATATTTAAGTCAATTTTTGAGATAGAGGTTCTCCTAAAATTACATACATGTATACATAAGAATAGTCACAGAGATGGATATACATATAAAATGTGGACGTTTCTACTGATGGTATTTACAAATGTAAATTTATAGTTTCACGCCACTGAACAATGCATATACATCAGATATATGGTTGTTATAAGTTTTTCATGAAGAAAACCTCGTTATAATTTACATGTATGCAGGAATTCTCTACACTTGTTTGGATTGGGGCCTGGAACTTTGAATTGGGAATTTTAGAAACATTTTATGGAAACTGGGAAATCTAGAAATACACATAACTATGAAAACACAAGAATCTCTTCAAATTTATTGTCATTTGACCTCAGCAAGTGAACTGGCAAATTTCCATACATAATCATTTTCTTCTCCATTACCGAGTTTATTGAAACAGAATTATCATTTGTTGTATCAAAATCTTGGATGTGTAATGGCCTAGACTCGAGCCCATGACATTTGACTCGCAAAGCATGAGTATTACCACACTTTACTACATGTACCTGTATGAGGGTAAGCATTATACATTACATTGCAATCAAATGCTTTGTTTTATTCCCGTAAAACAAATTAGATTAGAACTGCCGGGCACCATGACGGAGTGGTTTAAGAGCTTCTAGCTCTGAATTCTGAAGTTTCTGACATCTACCGTAGTTAGCTCTAGAAGCCCAATGGAGCCTATGCAGATTATGTCAGGAAATTTGCCAGTTTACTAATAGGAAAACTGGTAATATTTCCCTGGATACGTAATAACCAATATTTTTTCTCCTTAACTCTGAGGAAGTGGCTACCTCTACAGAACCAAATAATTGTTGAGTTTGGCTTATCACACAATTAAAAATTAGAAGTACAATTGTGAAACCATTTTATGTTTCTGTAATATTCAAAACCCGCTGTGTTCATTTGTGATCAATGGAGGAATTTTTAGTGTACATGTTCTTGTATATGTTGTCTATGTTAATACACGTTTGTATTATACTGCCAGCACGTGATCTGTAATTTAAGTTTAATGATATTTAAACGAAATGTACTCGTAGTACCCAGTATGTAATATCTTTGACTGTTAAATCATGCCTGGATATATACTTGTACATTTACCTTGACGGAAGAAGTTGATTTTGGTGACAACAGAATTATTGACCCGATCCTTCGTTACATGTGTAATGTAAAGCCCGTTCAAAACGTGGATCCTTTGCTGTGTGACCTGTGGATGTTATTTTTCATACTTATACCAGATATTATATTGGAGACTTATCACTTGAACACAGGGGACCAAATCAAAGTTTGCCATGGAGTTTAATGATGAAATTGATTTAGTGGGTAATGTACGTTGATACATATCGTTATCAGGAAGTGGGCGTTTTTTTCTTGTATCCCTGCTATGATTTAAATACTTCATACATGTACCTTCTCTGCACTATTCCTTTACTTCTATCATATTGAAGAAACTCTTTGATTGTTTAAATGGTTTGTTAAGATGGTAAAATTGTCTTTCTTTTTGTTGTTGTTGTTGTTATTGGTTTTTTTTTTTTACAGAAAGTCACCCATGTACTGTATGGTGTCTAAAGTAGATGGGCATTTTACTTTTGTTTACATAGTTCATGCAACAACATTTTTTCAAAGTATTCATCTGAAGTCATTTCTGAATCAATTTTATCAGACTTACCCTAAAACTCAAAATACCTAACAGTTTCTTTGTGTATTTGTTCAGAATGTTCAAATTTTCTGTTTTCAAGATTGAGGGATTTAAACAGAAAAAAAAAACCAAATTCTTCCTGTTATAATTCTCTAAATTTACCCATATCAAAAAGAGACATTAAAATTTTGTATCCTGCAAAACTCATCAGTATCATAAAACAATGTAATGAAACAATAGAAATTCATAACAAAACAAAATAAACAGCTTCAAAACATAAATGCCAAACAGACATGCATGTAATTGTATTAAAATTGATTAAGAAATGACCATGTAATTGTTGTTTGAACAAATGTGGATTTATTTATGAAATATATAAAAAAAAAATAAATAAAATGTTTTCTCACAAATGTGTATTTGCATCCAGTTGAGACCTAGGTTTTTACTTCAAACATTAAATTATGTTATACAATAAATCTTGTCTTAAGAGACCACTGTCAAATTGAAAAGCCACCTGTTTTGAAAGACAACATTAAGGAAATCACTTGGTTAAACAATTCTTTCATTACCACTTCTCTTGAGAGACCACCTGTCTTAAGAGACCACCTGTCTTAAGAGACCACCTGTCTTGAGTGACCACCTCTCTTGAATGGCTACCTGTCTTGAGAGACCACCTCTATTGAGTGACCATCTCTTTTGAGTGACCACCTCTCTTGAATGGCTACCTCTCTTGAGTGACCACCTGTCTTGAGGGACCACCTCTATTGAATGGCCATCTCTTTTGAGTGACCACCTGTCTTAAGCACCCAAATTTTCATGACAGATGGTTTGGTCTGTTTTAACAGATATCACTGTACTGCCTATGTATAGGTGTACATCTGTAAAGTGGCACATCTGGGTAGAGTCAAAAACCGAAACGATACCAAAAATAGGTTGTACAGGTATTATAAGCATATTGCCTTGCACGGACTCCATGCATTACTGAATCTCTAATACATTTGTGACGACAAGTAGCTTGTCACCCCTGTTATGATTTAATTTAGACTAGGTGTGTTGGTAAACATGTGCCATTTTACCTTGGTAAACCTGTAGTCAGTATGCTTGAAGAATTAAAAACATATAACAACCTTCACTGAGTACTTATTCTTCTCGCGTATATACAGGTATCATCCCATTAAGACCCGTTATCTTGGTTTCATCTTTATGATCTTTTCCTCTTTATCCCTGTTATCAGTGCTTCTCTTTGATATTTCCACTTTTGTTCTTTCTCTTTTCTTTCCATCAATACTTTATTGTTTTTATCTATCTGTGTTATGTAGTCTCCTGTGTATTTAAAGAATTTTACAGATTCTTTAGTTGACATAGTTTGTTATTCAGAGATACATGTAGAAACAGAGAGGGATAGAGAAACACACAGACAGACAGACAGACAGAGACACAGATGGACACAAAGAGAGACAGATTGATAAAAGATGACATACAGACAAGTTCTTGTTTTATTCTCTTGTTTATCAGACTTTCAGTAGTTGTCTAGCTGTAGAGAATTATTTGTGTGTGGGAGGTTTCAGGTCATATTCAGGTCATTTATCAGATCTTAAAAACACATAAAAACTTACTTTGCCAAGCATTAGCATGTTTAGTTAAAGTCACATGTCTTAAGATGAGACTTACGCCTTTCACCCTGAGTATCTTAGTGGTATGCTCTGTTGTTTAAGGCCAGTCTATTACAGTTTGTAGGGTTGATAGGGTTAAACCAAGATCCAGTGCCGAGCCAAACAATAAAACTTGGATAATTTAGTCAAAGTTCAATGAACCACCTAAAAAAGTTTGAATAATCTGGACCTGATGAACTGTGTATGTTATTGCTGAGTTTCTCTTAGGTGGCATATGTTATCTTTTACTAGCTCACCTGGCATTAAAGGTCAATTGAGCTATTGCTCAATGTCTGTAGTTCGTCCATTTAAACAACTTCTTCTCTATAACCACTTGTACAGGACAGATTTCAACCAATTTGCCAGGGACTTTAGTCTTTGGAAGTGGCTTCAGGTTTGCAAAAAATACGGGCTTTTACCTATGGAGTTTTGGGTACATCTTTAAAAGTTTTTTTTTTCTTATGAACCTTGTGTATTTGTTTATAAACAGGTAAAATGTGAGATACTAAACTATAGCTACTGTTAGAATGTTTTCACATAAGTACAACACTTTCGTGGAGATGTTATACGACATAAATACAAACAATTGTGATATAAAAAGTTTGTGTTTGTAGTACAGTCATTGTCAAATTACTCCAGTAAAAAAAAAAAGAAAAAAAGATATTAAGACTCAAACACAACTACAGGTAAAAAGGTTGTGATAGAAATATCATGTGAACTACTTGTCAAATGACTTTGTTTAATAAGTGTGGAAAACCTGACAAAACATTTGGTTTTACAAAAAAGTCTTAAATCCTTAAACGTGACGGAAAGAACCCTGCTAGATTGTACCCAGGAGGAGGTTCCACAGGTAAACTGGCAAACTTTCTCACAAAATCAACTTTGGTTTTATTTGGATGTTTCCAGCCATAAACTGAGTATTTTTGGAAATTACATGTGTGTCTGTAGCCATTGTTAGAGGTGGCTTAATTTATGATACCATGCCATGTATACATGTGCATGTATTATAAACAAATGATTAACAATATAGATACTGTTATGCATACTTTAATGTTTTATGTATATTTATGTATTTACTGGTAAATGCATTTATGGCACATACAGTCAAGTGCTTTAAAACTGTTTGAATAAAAATAATCATGTGTCAGTCAGTACCAGTCCTTCAAACCAGGTATATGCAGTTTATTTAGGTCATTTTCAAAGGTAAAGGATTTAATAACATCTAATATTTTCTGGTTGGTTTATTTTGTAGTATACATTTTCTTATTTTCTGTAAGAATATGCCCATTATTTTTTTTTAGATTATTTGCATCGGAGTATATTGTACTTTTGTTTTATCAGAAAAATCATCTCTGGAAATTTAACATACATATATTGTAAGGTTTATATGTGCACAAAATTGTTCCATGGTAATTCTCCTCTTTCTCATTGACACTCAATGTTTTTATTTCACAATAATTAAGTTAATTTTAGTACTTATAATTAATCATAATGACCGCATATGTCTAAAATAGTTTCAAAGTAGTCATATATGTATACCCATTATAGAACCTCTGAAACTAAAAGCGTATGATTCTTGGTTATGATTCATGAGTCGATTTCCGGATGTTTCAAATTTTTCTAGGTGGTCCCTTGAACTTTGACTAATCAATGTTTTACTGCATTATGGTATGCTAGAGAGCGTCATTATTGTCTAAAAGTAATCTTAACTGGAACAAAATTGAATTTTTAAAAAGCTCAGAAGGTACAAAAAAAGAATTTCAGATTAAATAATCGTAGGTTTGAATGCTCGCATTATTTGGAATAATTGATATATTCCTGTGCGCGATGATTAGTTTTCATTCTCTGCTCAGACAGACAGATAAATGAAATTGTGTACAAGTGCTATAAAAGGACAAAAATCGAAGTCTCAAATGCATTACATTTAATTTAGATCGGTAGTCATCACCATCACTGTCATCTATGAATCTGGCTGCAGTTCCTTTTATTGCTCAGTTCGTATCAGAACGGAAGCACTCTCTTTGACCTGGTTTGCAAAATAACATTTTGTGTGAGATTAATTGGTGTTGGTTACATTTAGAATAGAGGAAAAATTCTGCTAATTGTGGTTTAAATAGTGAGAATTGCTATCTTAATCAATTCAAATTTGATTTGGGCTGTGAAATCATATTATGAACACTTTGATACATAGAATTCAAGGGAGATAACCATTGTAAAAAAAAAAAAATTCAAAATAATGTTTTGATCCATCATTTTAGAGATGCCTCTTGCCTATATATATATGTGTGTGTGTGTGTGTGTGTGTGTATGTGTGTTTGTGTGTATGTGTGTTTGTGAGTGTGTGTGTGTATGTGTGTTTGTGTGAATGTGCATGTACATGTACAACATGTATGTTTGTATATATATAATATATATATATATATATATATATATATATATATATATATATATATATATATATGTATATTTGTATATATATGCATGTGTTTGTGTGTGTGTGTGTATGTACTATAGCTGAAACAAATTGATGTTCAAATATTCATGACTATTATTGAATTCATATTTGAATATTTAGAAAATAAAATAAAATTTGATGTTAATACCTGATGATCTGTGACAGAAATTCTACTGTACCCAGCTTATTTTGATGTTACTACTTGATGATATGTGACAAAATTAAAACCAGAGTTCCCTTGGCATAACACAGTAGAACAGGTCAAGCTCTGTAACACTTTAATTGAACCTGAAATATAACCAAGAAATCTTTGGATAAACATAAATTGTGTTTCTTTCTTAAAAAATACAATACATGTAGATATATTTTACTAACATATAGATATCAGTTAGAATAACAATAAGTTTGTCTTTAAAGCATTTCATTTTATCATCTCAAAATCTTTGTAAATCACAATTTGAGTTATTGCCAATATCAGGGTTGTGTCCCTTAGATATATACCATGTATGGAAATAAATGGAATGTTTTTAAACACACACACACAAAAACAGTTTCTATCTCATACTTTGTAGATGTCAACACATGGATACACGCGCACTAACTTTAAAATGATTTTACTTATCAATAAATATTTTATTTTTAATATTGCAAATGTCACCATAAGGGTATATGCGCACTAACTTTGCAATTATTTTTACTCATCAATTATTTGATGTTGTATATTGCAGATGTCAACACAAGGGTACAAGCGCACTAACTTTGAAGAGGATGACATCTCAAACAGCAGTGGTCCTCCCACAGTAGACTTTAATGCAGGTGTAGTATTTAAAAATGGACTGACGATATGGCAACGTAAATCGGTACTGGAGCGTGTACTTATGATCTTTGTGTTGCTATTGACAATTGCTGTGGTCGTCTTAGCTGTGTTGCTAACATCCAAATCAGAAAATAACGTTCATAGCATAGTGAAAAGCAAAGGTAAGCGTATTTTATGTGAAATCTAACAAATATGTCAAGTGGGGAAGTTTGCTGGTTTTCTGGTAGGAAGGTGGTGCTCTTTTTCTTGAATCCATAATATATGTTAGTGTTACCAGCTTTTTATGGGGTTCATTTTAACTGTTAGTGTTACCAGCTTTTTATTGGGTCCATTTTAACTGTTAGTATTAACAGCCTTTTCTGTGGTCCATTTTATCTGTTATCATTACCGGCCTTTTCTATGGTCCATTTTACCTGTAACCATTACCGGCCTTTTCTATGGTCCATTTTATCTGTTATCATTACTGGCCTTTTCTATGGTCCATTTTATCTGTTATCATTACCGGCATTTTCTATGGTCCAATTTATCTGTTATCATTACTGGCCTTTTCTAGGGTCCAATTTAACTGTTATCATTACTGGCCTTTTCTGTGATTCATTTTATCTGTTATCATTACTGGCCTTTTCTGTGGTCCATTTTATCTGTTATCATTACCGGCATTTTTATGGTCCAATTTATCTGTTATCATTACTGGCCTTTTCTAGGGTCCAATTTAACTGTTATCATTACTGGCCTTTTCTGTGATTCATTTTATCTGTTATCATTACTGGCCTTTTCTGTGGTCCATTTTATCTGTTATCATTACTGGCCTTTTCTGTGGTCCATTTTATCTGTTATCATTACTGGCCTTTTCTATGGTCCATTTTATCTGTATCACCACTCTTTTCTATGGTCCATTTTATCTGTTAGTATTAACCACTCTTTTCTATGGTCCATTTTATCTGTTAGTATTACTGGCCTTTTATTGGGTTCAATTTTACTGAAAATGTAACAGGCTTTTTCTTGGGGCCATTTAAACTGTTAGTATTACCTGCCTTTTCTACGATCCATTTCATCTTTAATCATTACTGGCCTTTTCTATGCTCCATTTTAACTATTAGTATTACCAACCTTTTCTTAGGTCCCTTTTACCTGTTAATATTCTTATTCAACATATATGCTCTTTTTCAATGATTTTCCTGTTTATGATCAATATCTTGTCTGATTTTATATTTTTTGGCGCTTTCTTTGAAGAGTTTCAACTTCAATACATGTACATGTATATAGAATTAAAACAAAACAAGTACCTTGTAACAAACAAAAACTGTAATTCTACATGTTTTACTCACCTGAACCATGGTATATGACCATTTACCCCTAAAGACACATTTAGCCTGGCTTTTGTCATTGATTTAAAGAAGAGTCCATTATATTTCAGGGGTAGATGAGTTAAATCCTCAAGGAAAATTTATGATTTTAAAGCATCTATGAACAAAAAATATATATTGTTTCATTTCCTGTTTGCTAGAAAGCTTGTACACGATGTAAACTTTTAGACCAATTCATGTATCTCTAAAGTATTCGCTATATAAAAAATGCTTCACCTGCAGCAAAAACTAAAAAAAACCCAAAGAAACCAATTCTTCTTCCAGCCCCCCTCCCCCACAAAAAAACAGAAACAAACACCCCCTTAAAACACAAAAATAAACCGTCAATACATGCAATGATTTAACTTTTATTTTTGTTTTCTTTTTGACATTTTTTTTATATAATCTGTAATTTCAGAAATATGTTTGACACCAGCATGTGTAACCGTTTCCAGTTTTATCCTGAATGCAATGGATACTACTGTTGATCCGTGTCAGGATTTCTACCAATATGCTTGTGGTGGATGGATTGACTCACATCCCATTCCCTCTGGACATTCTCGTTGGGGAACTTTTAGTGTCCTGTGGCAGGAGAATCAAATTGTTATGAAGCAAGTCATAGGTTTGTATATTGATTTGTTTCTTTATCTTTCAGTAAAGAATTGATTAAGATCAATTGATGAAATGCTCCAATGTTGGAGCTATGCTATGGACAGGGGCATATTTAGTGGTAATGTTTAATGTGATATTATCCAACTCATGTAACTTGATGGGAGGGAGTCTATTGAACCGTTTCTAGACCTGTATGAGTGTAGAATTTAGATATTGTAACATAACTGCATTAAAAGGACACCGGCAAGAGTAAAGTCACAATACTTACCTGTAACAAGTACGCAATAAAATGCATTTCCTGTGAAATTCGTCTTAACCCCAAAAATTGAGTAGATTCGTCCATATGATAATAATAAAGTTACTCTGCACAGCCAAATTATATGAATATTGATGCGCTTAAATCGACACTCTTAGACCAAAGTCGCCAAATTTACTCAAGTCTCAAGCACATACACCTAGGAAAACAATAACAATTACACATACCTAGTCAATTTTTTTTTCTGGGGAAAGAATCAGCTGCTACATAGGGGAAATTTGGTAGATTATATTGCAAATGTTTCCCAATAATTGATTTGTAAAATATTTTGGGAAAATTTTGAAAGTTGCCAGATACAGAGCTTCTATGGTGCAGAATTGCATCTGTGATTACAAACCAAAGCACATTGCTAAGTGAAACTAAAAAAATTCTGTAGGGAACCGCAGATCTTGAACACTGTATCCCTACGTGAATCCTCGATCTGTGATTCAAGGAGATTTTCACGTCATTGAGGTTATGAACTGAGGATCAATTTGAATTTGTTGTCAGTTAAACATAAATCTTACTGAATTTGTTTGAAAGGAAATAATAATATTTCTGTGTAATATATATAACATATATATAGGCTGACACAATACATTAACACTACTAGTACTAAGTTTGAGATTCATGGGAAGAAACTTATGCTAGCTGATTCAAAGTCAGAATTATGGGAAGAAACAGAAGCAGGTGCTGTCACTACAAAGTCAGAGGATTTTGGGAAGAAGCAAATGCTAGCTGATTCAAAGTCAGAATTGTAGGAAGAAACAGGTGCTATCACTACAAATTCTGAGAATTATTGGAAGAAACAGGTGCTAGTACTAAAAAGTCTGAGAATTATGGGAAGAAACAGGTGTTACTTGATTCAAATTTATTCACGTGGATTCATTGTCAGAACCCTCAAGCTTTAAAACAAGAGCTCTCCAATTAAACCTTTTTGAGCAGTGCTTTTGTACATCAAATACTATCTTAATTAAAAGCATTTCAATTCTATTTCTGTAATGTAATTGAATTACGAACCAGAGCTTTCAGCAAAAAGGTTCAATATTAATTTAGTACAAAAAACATTACTGCCCCATGAGAATTTTGTAATTCATAAAAGATGCAGTTATTAGTCATACCGTAATGGCATAGTCTTACAGGCCGTGAAGTGTTAAATATGACAGATTTCCATGCTGTAATCAAATTAGATTTCCATGTTATAATAATCTTATGCTAAAAAATTCTCAAGTAAATTATGCATTCTGTCTAGTTGTCTGATATTAGTGAAAAAAAACTATCAAATGAGTGTTGTCAGCAATTATTTACATGTATCAATTGCAATTTTCTACATAAAAATATATTAAATTTTTCACCAAACTTTACGATTGAATTAGATATTGACCTTCCGCAATACATAATATTTGCCACTACTTGAATATTTACATATTAGCGCTTATTCACAGATTTTCATGAATTTTTATTTGTTTGTATTTAAACGGTGTTTTATGCCGAGCTCAACAAATTTATATATGGTGGCGGCCAGTTTTTAATGGTGGGGGACAGAACCCAGTTACGGTATATTCGGAAAGAGACCACCAACTTTCCGCAAGTCAACTTGCAAACTTTCACACAAAAATCAGCTGAGGTTATGAACCTGTGCTGACCAGAAATGAGGCACTTCATGGATAAACTTGCAGTACTCTAACCACAAGATGAAAGTCACATTTTTTGGATGAGACTTAAGATAGAGGTCCCATGTAACAGCAGTTTTGGCACTTAAAAGAACACTCACTGCATTGGTGTTAGTCCATAGCACAGGTCAAAAATTGTGACACTTTACCCAAGCTGATGACATCACCTCGTAAGTGAAAAATTCTTGGTGGAATGTTAAACAACCGTAAAAATCCTAGCAAAATTTGAAGATCTGTCTAGTGAGGGACATATGCTTTGAAAGATTGACGTCAAGAATCAAATAACTTTTTTTGAGAGACCACCTGTCTGAATAAAAAACAAAACAAAAAAAGACATTTTCATGGCAAATGTAATAATATGGACCTCTGTAGAGGAACTACATGTATGGTATCTTGTATCGATTCTGTCACAATATTTTTAGTGGGTGACTATCTACTGTGAAAATAAAAAACCAATTTATGGTCAATGCAGCTAAGAATGGTCATGACACGCATGTAGCCTGGAAAGCAATAAGAAAGAGATTACTTTATAATCATAATCGCAGAATCAGCTTCTCCAAAATCAATAGATAATTCACTTTGGGAAGAAACTGATGTAGGTTTTTTCTTATGATTTTTTTTTACTTTGCCTTCTTCTAATGTCACTTTGAATAATTACAATTTTACAAGAATTGTTTTTTAAATTTCTTCTTAAAACATAACCAGGTCCTACAATATGGACGTTGAATTGCATATTTCTATGGCCTTACAAATGTCGGTAATGATAGTCAGAGTAATGTGGACAAATGGATTCTGTGAAGTGACTTTGTTTATAGCTCTTATACATTTATAAAGGTCAAACTTAGGTCACTGATATTAAATGTTGCAGTCAGTGTTCAGTTTTATAGGTTTTTGAAAGGTTTTTTATTTGTTTCTCTCTAACACTGTCTCTCCTTCTCTCTCACTCTGTCTGTTTTTCTCTCTGTCTCTCTGTCTCTGTCTGTCACTGTCTTTCTCTCTGTCTCTGTCTCTGTCTCTGTGTGTGTGTGTGTCTCTCTCTCTCTCTCTCTCTCTCTCTCTCTCTCTCTCTCTCTCTCTCTCTCTCTCTCTCTCTCTCTCCATGTATATATACATGTATGATATATATAAATATATATATATATATATATATATATATATATATATATATATATATATATATATATATATATATATATATATATATATATATATATCTGTCCCTGTGTCTCCTCTCTCTCTATCTCACTCTCTCTTTTCCTCTATATCTCTGTTCCTCTCTCTCTCTCTCCCTGTCTCTCTCTCTCTCTCTCCTTCACTTTAGGCCTACCTCTGTGCATTTTTTCATCACTCTGTAAAATAAAATTGTATTAGCAAAAATAATCAATGCTGATAAATTCCTGCTTTTTAGATAATGTGTACTTTAGCTTTTTATCTTAACTTGTCTGTTTAGATATTGTGTTTAATACATCATGAATTATTCATTTCCAGTAATTGTGTCATAGAGAAACCAGAAAGTGTTCTTTTTCACTGGATTCTAATCAATATCTTGATGCCAGTGTCATCTCAAAATTACTAAACACTCATTACTGTGGCTTCACTGGAGAATTGTTTGTTAAGGAGCAAATGTTTTTACACATATTTAATTAACTCTCTCTCTCTCTCTCTCTCTCTCTCTCTCTCTCTCTCTCTCTCTCTCTCTCTCTCTCTCTCTCTCTCTCTCTCTCTCTCTCTCTCTCTCTCTCTCTCTCTCTCTCTCTCTCTCTCTCTCTCTCTCTCTCTCTCTCTCTCTCTCATTATCTTTTTCTCTATCTGTTTCTCATTGTCTATGTTTCTACCCCAATCCTTCTTTCTGTGTGTGCTTCTGCTACTTTACTTTTCTGCATGGGTATCCCAAGGATTGGACCTCCAGACGCTTCCCATGATAGAGACCATTTTGTTTATCAGACCACTTTGAGTCAGTCAGTTTGGTGGTCTTAATAGCAAGGTTCACCTTAACACCTCACTAATCAGACCACTCAGAGTTAGTCAGTTTGGTGGTCTTACTAGAGAAGTACCATTGTAACACCTCACTAATCAGACCAGTTTAAGTCAGATGGTCTTAATAGCAAGGTTCCACTATAACACCTCACTTATCTGCCCACTTTGAACCAGTCAGTTAGGTTGTCTTAATAGTGAGGTTTTTCTGTACAGACCACTTCACTAATCAGACCATTTTGAGTCAGTCAGTTACGTGGTCTTAATAGTGAGGTTCCACTGTAACACCTCACTAATCAGACCAGTTTCAGTCAGGTGGTCTTAATAGCGAGTTTCCACAGTAACACCTCACTAATCAGACCACTTTGAGTCAGTCAGTTAGGTGGTCTTAATAGTGAGGTTACACTGTAACACCTCACTAATCAGATGACTTTGAGTCAGTCAGTTAGGTGGTCTTAATTGCAAGGTTCCACTGTAACACCTCACTAATCAGACCAGTTTCAGTCAGTCAGTTAGGTGGTCTTAATTGCAAGGTTCCACTGTAATACCTCACTAATCAGACCAGTTTCAGTCAGTCAGTTAGGTGGTCTTAATTGCAAGGTTCCACTGTAATACCTCACTAATCAGACCAGTTTTCAGTCAGTCAGTTAGGTGGTCTTGATTGCAAGGTTCCACTGTAATACCTTACTAATCAGACCAGTTTCAGTCAGTCAGTTAGGTGGTCTTAATTGCAAGGTTCCACTGTAATACCTCACTAATCAGACCAGTTTCAGTCAGTCAGTTAGGTGGTCTTGATTGCAAGGTTCCACTGTAATACCTCACTAATCAGACCAGTTTCAGTCAGTCAGTTAGGTGGTCTTGATTGCAAGGTTCCACTGTAATACCTCACTAATCAGACCATTTTCAGTCAGTCAGTTAGGTGGTCTTAATTGCAAGGTTCCACTGTAATACCTCACTAATCAGACCAGTTTCAGTCAGTCAGTTAGGTGGTCTTAATTGCAAGGTTCCACTGTAATACCTCACTAATCAGACCAGTTTCAGTCAGTCAGTTAGGTGGTCTTGATTGCAAGGTTCCACTGTAATACACCTCACTAATCAGACCAGTTTTCAGTCAGTCAGTTAGGTGGTCTTAATTGCAAGGTTCCACTGTAATACCTCACTAATCAGACCAGTTTCAGTCAGTCAGTTAGGTGGTCTTGATTGCAAGGGTTCCACTGTAATACCTCACTAATCAGACCAGTTTCAGTCAGTCAGTTAGGTGGTCTTAATTGCAAGGTTCCACTGTAATACCTCACTAATCAGACCAGTTTCAGTCAGTCAGTTAGGTGGTCTTGATTGCAAGGTTCCACTGTAATACCTCACTAATCAGACCAGTTTAAGTCTGTCAGTTAGGTGGTCTTAATTGCAAGGTTCCACTGTAATACCTCACTAATCAGACCAATTTCAGTCAGTCAGTTAGGTGGTCTTAATTGCAAGATTCCACTGTAACACCTCACTAATCAGACTACTTTATGACGGTGTATGACAATGTTGATAACATATTTGACACCTTTCTGAGCATTCAACAGATTATTATAGAAGCATGCCTCATGCTTAGTTCCAGTAACTTCATTAAACCCTTTCACTACAACATTCATTGCCAGTTCTTTGGGCTGTCACATGATAATGATCATATAGCATCACATGACAATAGCAAACTCACAAATTTAGTGAATGCGCATCAGGCGGTAGATATGGAAAATATATACTGCCTGATGGGGTACTTACGGTTAGATATGTTTCATAGATTGACCAATGAAAATAAGGAAGATTTTATTCAGAAGTGTAACAAATATATATATCCACAGTGAACAAATCATTAACATCACCTCACTTAGAAGAACATATTGGCAGTTAAGACCAGAAATATTATGTTTCTTGAAAATTTATTTTATGTAAGTCCAGACCTGCACTTAATACATGACCACTTTGCTTATCAGACCACTTAGAGTCGGTCAATTTGGTGGTCTTAACAGTGAGGTTTCACTGTATATTTGTTCATGTAAAAACTTTAGCCTAGATGATTTGTAGGTATAGTTCCTTGTAATAAACAAAAGAATTCTTTATCTAAAAAAAAAAAAAGAAAATTTAACTTTCTGATCATCGTCAAACGAGTAGGCGCTGTATCTATTCTGGGTCTGATACTTTATGACTTGATGCCGTGCATGTCAGTTGTCTTATTCAGTCAATGATCCAGCAACTGATGTATCATCAACAATTCTTGGCGTCAAGGTGTTTAACATGATGGTCCTGGCAAACTCTTTGTACTGACAAGGTTTAATTAGGGTATGACTTTCACGTACATTGTGTATTGTATTACAGTTTTGTTTGTTATCAGAACTCCGATTGGATTTTAACATATAATAAATCTGAAATAATTAGGTTTGAATTGTGAAATAATATTTCAAGGAAACGTATAAAATCTCATGGGTAGGATAAAAGTTCAAATATATTGATTTCTACTGGCTCCAGGGAAAAGTCTTTGAAATATGGGAACATACAAAAACAGCTGCTTTCAGAAATGAAATCCAAAGGTTACCACAGCAACGGAAGCAGTGTCGTAAAATGAAGATGTTCTGCCTATGTTACAGGTGCTCTTTATAGATTTTCAGAGAATTTTATGTTATATTCATTCTACTGAGAAATGTTTTTATTTACTTCAAAAAATCATTCATTGACTTCAAAAATAATAATGTCATTTAAGGTGCACAGGGGTTAAAATGAATTTTTTCCTAGGCTGTTTGGGGGTCTGGTTACAGGATCCATTTCAAATGCAAACATGACATTTATGTTCCAAAAATATGCAGAAATTCCGAATTCGGAATTTCAAGATCAAGAATAAAGTATTTTAAAACAAATGTCTTAAAAATAAGTTTTTCTGTTATAGTTAAAATGTCATATATTTTCTGAATATTTGCTTTGTCCTTGTTGGAACCAGAATTTTAAGGAGGTAGGAAAACCTCTGTAGAGGCTTTGTAAATTCCTTATCTAAATTATGTAAAGACAAAGCAAAAAAAAAAAATGTTGAATTAAATGGACATTAGCTGTGGTTTTTTTTGTCAAAAAAGTTTCCTTACGTTTTTACTACTTAGACTAATATGCAATAACTAAATAAAAAGAAATATACACAAGCATAAAAATGTTTAATTCCTGTCTCTTTTGTGAAAATTGACCTATCGCCAAATGTCTTACATGTGGTATTCCATGTGCGTTTTTGACGTCATTTGATTATGACATCATAATCACATATGTTTGACGGGCCATTTGATTGTGACGTCATAATGGGAAAGTTTGCCAAAAGGTGTCGTGTTGGGCATTTGGCGATAGGTCAATTGCTTGACGAACCCAGGTTTGGCACTTTTTCAATTGCAATTGATTAACTCAACATTAATACAGTGAAACTTGTATATAAAGACCCTCTTATGGATACAACAAAACCAGTTGGAATAGGGAGGTGGTCTTTATATAGAGGTTTATTTGGATACAAATGGTACTATTGGGGGAAAAAAAAACATTTTATGACCAGGTGGTCTTTATATACAGGTGGTTGCTGAAGCAAGTTTTACTGTATTTGTATATGACTACCACAGCGGACCTGACCTTATTTTCACAAAATATTTAGGAATATAAGATTTCTTTATGTCTGTGTATAGCTCTTTTTTGTTCTTGTAGATCAAGTACAAAGAGTACATGTAACAGTAGAAAAAAAAAATTTCTTTTGGTAAACACAGCTAATGGTCCTTTAAAGTAAATGAGCTGTGATCGATGGAAGTTTTACATGCAGATTTTGTCTCATATATTTCAGGAAGAGATCTTCTGATGGTTAAAATAACAAATGCTTGCATAATAAACTTGGCAAGCCTGACCCCCTGTAACTGTCAGTTTGAATTCGCCATTGCAAATTAGTAAATTAACTTTACATATTTTTGGGGCCTCTGTGGCTACAAAGGTAGGTGGTTTAGAACATTGCACCTTGAACCATGAAGCCTCTCACTTCTGGTCTGTGCAGGTTTGAACCTTGTTGGAACCTAAGCCGATTTTTGTGAGAAGGTTTGCCAGTTTACTTGCGGAAGGTCGGTGGTCTCTTCCTGGGTACAATGAAATCAAGTTATCTCCTTCATCATTAAAACCTGGGCCCGAAGTCACCAAATTTACTCAGTACTCAAGCTCATCTAACTTTGCATGATTTTAAGTTAAAAACACGCAAAATTGATCCTGTAACTGGTCATGTTTATATATTGACGGCATATAATTAAAAATAATGATCAAAATCATTGCTCATTTGAAAAAAATATAAAGAAATATTAATATATTGTTTGAGTATGTACTCAAATTATGAGTACCGTACTCGACATATTTATTCATTTTTTACAGGAAAATCCTGAGTATGACGCAAAAATTTATATGTGAATGATAAGAAATAATAATGTGCTTCCTAAAAATTCAAACATTTTACAAAAGAAAAATGAAAAAAATGAAATAAAAGTTGGGCATCAGTATTGAGTAAATTTGGTGATTTTGGGCCCTGGTTGCCACCATATACGGTATATATATACATTGTATATGTATATATATGAAAAAATGTTGAGTGTGACGTAAAACACTATTCAAAATTCAAAATAAAAATTCAATTTTACAAAAATTGCAAAGTGTCAAAGGCATAAATATGATTTAAAGCTGGACTCAGATGTAAGTTCTTGTATTCATTTCATATCCATGGGAAAAAGAATCATTGTTTTTTTCGGCATTGCTTTAGCTTTCAACAAATATTTGGACTTGCATGGTAAACTAAAAAGTCCTGCAAAAGTTTGACCTAGAGGTCACTTACATATTACGATTGCGATCCGAGAAAGACTGTACTACAATACAGAATTTATTTCATGTCTGAAAAAAAACCATGTTTAAGGGTTCAAATTGGGATAAATATATGGGTACCTTGGTAATTTCGTTTTTCAGAAATATCTTTCAACTGTATTAACAACATTTAGGGTAGAGATAACAAAATGTCGAAAATGCCATCGATCTGCCATTGAAACCAGATGCGCTATCTGCATGCACACCTTTTATTTCAGCGGAAATAAGAACATATTTCAAATGGAGGCAAAATTTACCTTTATGAATGATAACTGAAAACTGTTCTCATATTCTGTAGGGGTATTACATGTACATGTATTTGCAATTTTGATGCTTACTAGATTTTTTTTTACATATAATTACAGAAAAAGATTTAAACAAGACAGCTAGTAGGTCCGAGAAGAAAGCCAAACTTTACTATGAATCTTGTATGGATGTTAACAAAACAATTGAGGATCTTGGATCAAAGCCTTTGGATGACCTCCTGGATAAACTAGGGTGGCCTCAATTTAATGCCAGTGCTGGCGTGGACTTACAGGGAATGATACAAAAGATTAGCCAGAGTGGCCTCGGGGCCTTGTTCTCCTTCTGGGTCGGAGAGGATGATAAAAACTCCTCCGTAAATATATTGCAGGTTTGTGAAACAGGTTTATTTTACTGCTCAATCAATATTACATTGCTAAACTTTTGAACTTCACAAGTTCCCCCCTCCCCCCCAAAAAAATAGCTTGATCAATTCTGTTTGAATTTGACATATACATGTAGTATGCCTAGAGTAAGAGAATACATTCCTGCCCCTAGCTTCTATTTGGATAAAAGTGTCAACCAGTAACCCAGTCCCTTGGGCCTCTTTTTTAGGGATGGTGTTTTGTTTTTGTAAGCATCTATTTTGTCTGCTGGTCTGTTTGCAACACTTTTGTCTGTCAACTATGTTGTGCTTAATTTCTTTCCTAAACTTTTGACCACATTCAGTATTTTAGACATGTTAGAACAGTAAGATCTGGGACAAGTGTTGAATTAAGACCCAACAGTATTTACCAGAGTTATAGGACCTTAAAATCTTCATGAATGCTTTAATCCCAGGAGCAAGATGTTTCTGAAACATCTTTTGTTTGTCTAAGACTACTGTATAACTTTTCATATGTTTACATGGCATGTTGTGCATTTTGTATAACCCTTTCACCACCAAGTAATTTAATGGAATACTCTTTTCTACTGTATTTGACCAGTTTATTATGGTCTGCCTGGTAGACAGGAATAAATGGAGTTTTGTGCCACACTCAACAGTTTTTCAGCCATATGGTGATGACCAGTTTTTTTCAGGTTGGAGGGGAGAACCCTGTTACAATGTATGGTATTTAGGAAGAGGCCACTTACCTTCTGTAGGTACATGCATTGACCAGAGATGAGATGGATTAAACCTTTTCCCACTCAGACCACACAGCGGCTGATAATTACCTTGAGAGACCACCCCATCAGCCACCGAAATGTGGTCTCTCAAAAGAGGTTTTATCTAGAGGATTAATATTTAACTAAATAGGTTTCAGAATTTGGTCTCAAAAGACAGGTAGTCTTTCATGAAAGTGGTCTTTCAGTACAGAATACACTGTACCACTCTGCTTTTGATCTCTATATGTTTCTGTTTTATTCCAGTTAATTTATTTCTCACTTCCTAAAACTCATTCACCCCTATAAGTACATTTGGACAAGTCTTAGTCATTGATTTACGGAAGCTTCCATTGTTTTTCATGGGTTGGTGAGTTAGACATGATGATGGGTATTGATAATCAGATTTCACACAGTAATCTAGCTAATAGTTAGTGTATGGTGTCATTGACCTTTAACCCTAAGCTGCTTCTCTTGAATACATGCACACTTGTATGTTTTATAAAAACTGAGCCTCACCAGGGAATATTTTAGAGCTTAAAATATTGGTTTTATCTTTAGCCACATGAGTTTCTGTTAATTAATTGATATGCACTAATGGAAAATATTACCTGACAATGATGTGTGTTCCATTGTTCTTCCTGGTTAGTGTAAGATGATTGGTAGATATGCAAATGTTAGATAGACACAAACAGGGACAGAAAAATAAACACTCTACAGAAAGATAAACATTTGACAGACTAACCTACAGTTGTAAATGATCTACCCCTTGAGGCATTAATGAACTAGTCTTTGTCTTTGATGTTTGATGAAGTCTATTGTGTTTCAGGGGTTGAATAGATAATGATTAAACACACTAATGCAAATTCATAGACATACACAATTATTTAAACAGTTATTGGCAGACAGGCATATCAGCTAAAGGCTAGCAAATATAAATGTTGAAAATCAATAGAAATTCAATGTGGAAATGACTGGACACCATTTCTAGACATCAGATAGACAGAGCTATACATAAAGATAGATGGTAAGAAGTAGACAGATAATAGACAAACAGGTAGACACAATAGATAAATAGACAAAAAGACTCCAACACATACCATATATACTACAAGACCTTATAGATATTGGCTATAAGACACACACCATACATACATGTACTACAAGACCTTATATAGATACTGGCTGTAAGACACATACCATACATACTACAAGACCTTATATAGATATTGGCTATAAGACACACACCATACATATCACAAGACCTTATATAGATACTGGCTGTAAGACACACACCATACATACTACAAGACCTTATATAGATACTGGCTATAAGACACATACCATACATACATGTACTAAAAGACCTTATATAGATACTGGCTATAAGACACACACCATACATACTACAAGACCTTATATAGATACTGGCTATAAGACACACACCATACATACTACAAGACCTTATATAGATACTGGCTATAAGACACACACCATACATACTACAAGACCTTATATGGATATTAGCTATAAGACACACCTTACATACTACAAGACCTTATATAGATACTACACACACACTTATACATACTACAAGACCTTATATAGATACTGGCTATAAGACACACACCATACATACTACAAGACCTTATATAGATACTGGCTATAAGACACACACCATACATACTACAAGACCTTATATGGATATTAGCTATAAGACACACACCTTACATACTACAAGACCTTATATAGATATTGGCTATAAGACACACACCATACATACTACAAGATCTCTATAAGACCCACACCATACATACTACAAGACCTTATATAGATACTGGCTATAAGACACACACCATACATACTACTTTAAGACCTTCTATGGATACTGGCTATAAGACACACACCATACATACTACTTTAAGACCTTCTATGGATACTGGCTATAAGACACATACCATACATACTACAAGACCTTATATAGATACTGGCTATAAGACACACACCATACATACTACTTTAAGACCTTCTATGGATACTGGCTATAAGACACACACCATACATACTACAAGACCTTATATAGATACTGGCTATAAGACCCACACCATACATACTACAAGACCTTATATAGATACTGGCTATAAGACACACACCATACATACTACTTTAAGACCTTCTATGGATACTGGCTGTAAGACACATACCATACATACTACAAGACCTTATATAGATACTGGCTGTAAGACACACACCATACATACATGTACTACAAGACCATATATAGATGCTGGCTGTAAGACACACACCATACATACTACAAGACCTTATATAGATACTGGCTATAAGACACACACCATACATACTACAAGACCTTATATGGATATTAGCTATAAGACACACACCTTACATACTACAAGACCTTATACAGATACTGGCTATAAGACACACACCATACATACTACAAGATCTTATATAGATACTGGCTATAAGACACACACCATACATACTACAAGACCTTATATAGATACTGGCTATAAGACACACATCATACATACTACAAGACCTTATATAGATACTGGCTATAAGACACACACCATACATACTACAAGACCTTATATAGATACTGGCTGTAAGACACACACCATACATACTACAAGACCTTATATGGATATTAGCTATAAGACACACACCTTACATACTACAAGACCTTATATAGATACTGGCTATAAGACACACACCATACATACTACAAGACCTTATATAGATACTGGCTATAAGACACACACCATACATACTACAAGATCTTATATAGATACTGGCTATAAGACACACACCATACATACTACAATACCTTATATAGATACTGGCTATAAGACACACACCATACATACTACTTTAAGACCTTCTATGGATACTGGCTGTAAGACACATACCATACATACTACAAGACCTTATATAGATACTGGCTGTAAGACACACACCATACATACATGTACTACAAGACCATATATAGATGCTGGCTATAAGACACACACCATACATACTACAAGACCTTATAAAGATATTGGCTATAAGACACACACCATACATACATGTACTACAAGACCTTATATAGATGCTGACTGTAAGACACACACCATACATACTACAAGACCTTATATAGATACTGGCTATAAGATACATACCATACATACTACTATCTGCTAATCTAAAAACATGTCATTGTTATTGATTAAAAGGAAGTGAAGTAAATATAAACTACCTGTCTTACCTTATAATAGAATGTTTGATACTTGTCAACTGGATGTGCTTGTCAACTAGATGTGCTTGTCAACTAGATGTGCTTTTCAACTAGACATGCCTTTTGTAGGAGGTGTATGATAGTTTTGATTCACCAGATCAATATATGATAGCTATGTGTACTGGTTCTAGTTTCTTGCATTACCAACTGCTGCATTTTCCTTTGTTTCTCAGAGTATTGGTCTATATTGGTGCTTCCTGAACAAATATCTTACCATACCAGTTTACAATATGTAATGTTTACCATTTTATACATGTCATATTGTGCATACGAAGATTCTATCCAGTGTAATATTATCTCGGAGCCATATTATAGTACTGTTAACATCTGTCAAGCGAATCAGCATTTTGGTATTGTTTTAGTCACTTTGAAATCATCATATTACCTGTTAGGTATTTGCCATAAATGTTCTTGTTTGTCTGCTTTAGTCGACAAACAGAATTGAAAATAAAAACAAAATATTTTCATTTCTTTTTTGGGCAGGATGTTATATACATGTTATATACATGTATGTGTATATTTTATCATACTCTGTTTGTTGTACTGTTTTATTAATTATAAGTACAGAATGATCTCCCTTTAACCATTAACATGATTTAAATGTACAAGTAAATACACAGTGATCTCCCTTTATTATTTTGTACTGAACTGTTATCCTGATTCGGTTTGAAATGTTAAGAGGGACCATGGAGAATACATGAAGACATGTACCTCTCAGCCAACCGAGTTGTTTATTTTGTATTCCCCAGTGATAGTCTAAAACATAACGCCACCTTTTGGTTTTTTTTTCTTAATATTGGCAGTATAATGGGTTTGGCAGCATATCAATGTACAAAATTTCAGTGGTGTGGTTGTATTCATTGTCTTTCCATCCCTGCTGTATACCAGTATATATCATATCCTGTTTACAACTCAGTACATGTACCATAATTTGGGATATTTTGGCCATTGTTTAAGTTTGTCCAATTTGACCACCTTATCAAACTGGCCAGAATTAAACTGACTTTTCTTAATCGTCCAAAATATGTTTGACAGCCAGAAAATCTGGATATGTTTTTTACATTAACCCAGAAACATTTCTAATGTTAACTTTCCTTATTTCTGTTTAAAATATGTCTTAAACAGGCTGGTAATCTTAAAAATATTGTTGTTATATGAATTGTTACATATTTTGACAGGTTGATCAGGGTGGACTAGCACTGGAGAGGGACTACTACCTAAACAAATCCTTAGATGAAGACAAGGTTTGTAAATCAATAGATATTCTGGGTCAATTGAAAGTTTGTAGATCATTTGATATGCTGGCTCGTTTGAATGTTTGTAAATCAATAGATATGCTAGCTCATTTGAATGTTTCTGATCAATTCATATGCTGGTTCATTTGAAAGTTTTCAAATCACTTGATATTCTGGGTCATTTGAATGTTTATAGATCACTTGATATGCTGGATCATTTGAATGTTTTCAGATCAGTTGATATGCTCGTTCACTTGATATTCTGGGTCATTTGAATGTTTTCAGATCACTTGATATGCTGGTTCATTTGAACGTTTTCAAATCACTTGATATTCTGGGTCATTTGAATGTTTATAGATCATTTGATATGCTGGATCATTTGAATGTTTTCAGGTCAGTTGATATGCCGGTTCACTTGATATTCTGCGTCATTTCAACATTTGTAGATCACTTGATATGCTGGCTTATTTGATTGTTTGTAAATCAATATATATGCTGGCTCATCTGAATGTTTTCAGAACAATTGATATGCTAGATCATTTGAACGTTTTCAAATCACTTGATATTCTGGGTGATTTGAAGGTTTGTAGATTACTTTATATGCTGGCTCATTTGAACATTTGTAGATCACTTGATACTCTGGGTCATTTGAATGTTTGTAGAACATTTGATGTTCTAGATCATTTGAATGTTTGTAGATCAATTGATATGCTGGCTCACTTGAACCTTTGTAGATTGCTTAATATTCTGGGTCATTTGAATGTTTGTAGATCATTTGATGTTCTAGATCATTTGAATGTTTGTAGATCAATTGATATGCTGGCTCATTTGAACATTTGTAGATCACTTGATATTCTGTATCATTTGAATGTTTGTAGATCATTTGATGTTCTAGATCATTTGAATGTTTGTAGATTTCTTGATGTTCTGGGTCGTTTGAACACTTTTAAATCACTTCATATTTTTGGTCATTTTAACATTTGTAAACAGTTTTATGTCATAGTACATGTTGAAGAAGTTTTTCAAAAAGCATTACCTTAAATGATTGGAATTCAAACTTACATTTTTAGATGCTTTTTGGGATTGATTTGATTGAACTTTAAATGTCAATCTCCATGTTGTAGGTACATGTAAATAAGTAGGATTTAATGACTGGTGTTCAACCCACACATAAACCTATCCTTATTCATCGCAGGTGGATGTTAATTTTTATTTGCTTGTAGTTATAAAACCTGTTTCATGGTGTCATTCATGTTAAGAATACTTAATCTTTTTTTTTTTTTTCATTTATTAAAAGTAAATAATTAAAGGCTCATGACCGTTAATTTACGCTCAGCAAGGTTGTTAATTTTGTTTTAAATGATCCTGTGCTTTTCAAAATGCTTATATAAAGTTGTTATCTTTCCTTTAATTACGCTTCTAAGTGATTCACTGTTTTGTAGCAATTTGAGTTTGAAGATAAAAGATGATTTCTACCTTGTAACGACAATAAATACAAACAGTTGCGTAATATTCAAGGCAACTCCAGATGAATAAGTTCAACATATGGGTTATTGTCATTTCGTATCCATCACAACTCGTACCAAAGTGAATTGGTTGACTCGTACCCATGTTTTAGGTGATTCGGGCTCATCGATTACCTCATTTGTGCCCATCGCCTGTTTGATTGTAGAATTATTTTTGAAGGTATACATGTATTTACCAACAAGGTAATTACCATAATGTTGTTTGGTATTGAAATGACATACAACTATCTGTGGAAATAAATTGGCTTCAGAAGTACTTTGCTGACAGAGGTATAATCCAATTCACAAAACGTGACAAGCGGAGTAATCTCTTGATTATCTTGAGAATTATTCTACTCAATTTTCGGTCATGAGAATCTTTATGGGAAAAAACTTCTACCGTAGACGTGACATAGCCCAAGAGGACATGAGCTGAGACGGGCACGAATTGAGATGGGTCCGAATATACCAACATTCCACAAAGAAGTAAACACGTTGTCATACAGGTAGCAAATAAACAAAACACAAAGGATAGAAAAAGAAGGGAGATAGAATTGATAAAAAAAATTGTGCTGAACGTTTAGGAAAAGAAATAGAGCATTGAAATATTTTGAGGAAGGAAATGAAGCTGAAACAAAATTAATAATTTGCCACCTTTCTTTGAATTTCCCCTGAAGAAATCTCTATCTGTCAAGGCTATTTTTATAACACTTCTGTTCAATCATGGAGACTCAAACTGATCGGAGAATACCAATACTTTCTTTTGTTTTTATATATTTAACTTGAAAGTGGTGAAAGTATAAGTATAGAAATGCAATATTCTTATTTAGAAAAATGAAAACTTGCGGTTTTCGGTGAAATACTTTCCACAATTTGACGTACATTCATATTTGGCATGCTTTCCGTATTAATGTAACAGCAGTGATCAGTACACTGAGATCTAATTAGGGGTGTTTGTATTATGTTGTTTTTATCATTTTCTGACTTATTGCAGTGTATGTGTGCACTAGTTTTGATCAGTATGCCTTTAAATTGTATAATGCGTGAATCGGAGAACTTTTTACGATATTTCATGTAGTTCAATTTGACCGGTCATGGGCCTTTAATTTTAATCTCTGTACTAACATGCTGGGAACAGCTGAGAATTACATGTACATGTATACTGATCTTAATGAGATTGTCAATTTGAGCATTTTTAATGACTGGTGTTCAACCCACACATAAACCTATCCTTATTCATCACAGGTGGTTATTTACTTGTAGTTATAAAACCTGTTTCATGGTGTCATTCATGTTAAGAATACTCGTTCTTTTTTTTTTCATTTATTAAAAGTCAACAATTAATTTTAACCTGTACTTTCATGCTGGGAGCAGTTGATAACTACAGTGAAACCTGTATATAGGGGCCACCCAAGGGACCAGAAAATATTGACCTTTATGTGCAGGTGACCCTCATACACAGGTTTAATGTAGTTTAAGTATGCAGTCAAGGAACTTGAAAAAACTGGCCTTTATAAACAGGTAATTCTTATATAGAGGTGGCCGCTATAGCAGGTTTTACTGTACATGTATATGGAACATTATAAGATTGTCAGTTTCAGCATTTTTTATCTTTTTGTGTATCACTTTATTCTTATCAAAACAAGTGGTCTCTCAACAGAGGTTTTATCTTAAAGGGGCAATAGCAGTTTTTACCAAAACTATTTAATTTTTTCTACTTTTGTACTTGATGTACAATAAAAAAAATAAAAGCTATACACAAGCATAGAAAATCTTATATTACTATACATTTTTGTGAAAATAAGGTCAGGTTCAGTGTGGTATGTATATACAAATAGTAAGGTTGAATAAATCAATTACAAGTGAATAATTGCCAAACTGGGTTTTTGAAGCAATTTTCACAAAATATATAGGAATCTAAGAATTTGTATGCCTGTGTATATCTCTCTTTTGTTATTATATATCAATCTAAATAGTAAAAGGTAATGCCCCATTAAGAAATATTGAATAAAACTGTGTTCTGCTTGAGATCTCATAAGACAGGTGGATACTTATGAGAGTGGTCTCATAAGACAGGTGGTTGCTAATGTGAATGGTCTTCAAGAGAGGTGGTTGCTTATGAGAGTGATCTCAAAAGACATGGTTGGTAATGAGAGCGGTTTCACGACAGATTGTTGCTAATGAGAATGGTTTCAAGACAGGTGGTTGCTAATGAGAGTGGTTTCACGACAGATGGTTGCTAATGAGAAAGGTTTCAAGACAGGTGGTTGCTCATGAGTGTCTCTCAAGACAGGTTTCACTGCATTTACATCAAGAGTTTATTACTTCAACGAAAGAAATAATCCTCAAGATAGACTGAAATGATATGAAGATGAAAGACTTTTAGTTTCTTGTTGATTGCATGTATCACCACTTTTTACCTTTATTTACAGGTGTTAAAAGCCTACCTTGATTACATGACCAAAGTGGGAGTTCTATTGGGAGGAGAAGAGAATCAAACTCGTTCAGATATGAGAGATGTCATCCTCTTTGAGATTCAGCTAGCCGAGGTCGGTTATTGAAATTTACATATTGTATACGGGGAAATTTCTTTCTCCATTTATTTTTGCCCCTTTCACCCTCATAGTCAGTGGGCAAATTCAAAATGGTAAATTCATATCTTTAATAGCTGCAGAGAGTTCCTATTACATATTTCATTTTAAACAACAATCAAATTTAAAAAAAAAATTAGATGTAATCATGCAGAAATTAGACATTAATCCTTACATCTTTGGAATTAAATTTCGGGAAAAAAATACTTGTTACAGTTCAACTATCAAAAACCTGGTCTTTCTGCAGTAGATCGAGTTCAACTCCGTAGATGTGTAGACACTAGACAGAGTAAACGCTGCATGTCATGTTTATTTTTTGAAAGACTTGCCTAATCACTGTTGATTATGCATATTTGTCATCGGCTTCTGGTTTCAGTTGGAAATAATCCCACACAAAAGTAACTCTAATTAGTCAAGCCTTCTCTGTTCCCGATTCCCCCTTCTATTACAACACGAACACCTAACACCTAACAGACACAATATTATGAAATAGCTGCAAGTTAAAAAGAGGCTGGATATATTATCACATCTACTTTCAAATTATATCTATATTTATCATTTATAGATTATTTTATATTCTGATAAAGAATATTATGTTTTTTTTAGAAGTATTGGCGTCTGCTTCAAGTAAAGTCATGTTGTTTGGGTCATTCGAAGGACCTTATTGAACGACACGTCAAATTACCCCATGCTACCACATACTACATCATACTTCCACATACTACCCCATATGACTCTAATAATACCACATACTACCCAATATTACTGCATATTACTACTTACTGAGTCATTTTGATACAAACTATCAAATTATTCACAATAAAAAGATATATTTTTAGCAATAAATCTGAGTCAGATAGGCACGTTCATGCCGGGTTAACCAGTTCCAGATTATTGTTTCACTATTATCGGGTTTGGATTTAATGCTAAAAATCAATTTTTAATTGTAAATAATTTGTTAATTGATGTCAGAATAACTTAGTTATTAATAGTACCTAATATTACGGGGTAGTATCTGGTATTATGGGTTGTATGCAGTATTATGGGGCAATATGTGGTAGGATATATGTGTGTTATATACAAAAACGAATTATTCCGAATTACAGTTTCACTAGTATCTAACTCAGATTTATTACTAAAAATAAACATTTTTTGTAAATAATTTGATAATTTGTGTCAAAATTACTTTTTAAGTAGTAATATGGGTAGTATTGGGTAGTATGTGGTATTATAGGGTAGTATGTGGTAATATGGGGTAATTCTACGGGCCCCTTATTGAAAAATTTTTTTTTAACCGAACCAAACCGAAATCCAGAAGATAGAACTGTACCACGTTCCTAGCAGACATGTATATGTAGTTTCTGCTAAATAAAACTTGTCAATAAAATAAGATCATATTGTAAACTGAAATTTTAATGAGTCTGAACAAATTTAAAACAGGGCAAAACATTTGCTAGTGATGTAGCATGAAAGTAGCACAAAGCAAAAATAACCTGTATACAGTATTTTGATTGACATTACTTTATTTATCTAGACATATTTAGGTAATCTGGAAAACAAATTGTTGCAGATTAAACCCAGCATGATAAACCTCAAGTTTATTCTTAGGTTTCGGAGTATTTTGAAATTGAGCTGCTTTATCATTCAAATTTTAGCCCTATCTGAAGCTTAAGATTTTAAGACTTTAATTTTACTCAAACATGTCGATGGACCCTGCTTGTAAGTTGGTTGTTACCATAATTGTACGTTTATAATCCGCATTTATGTATTATCTGCAATCTGCACCCCCATTTCAGCATCAGATCTCAGAGAGAAAAATGAATTTGTGAGTTTAGTCCTAATCCGTAACAGGTTTTTTTCATGGCCATTACTGGGGTATTACTATGACCGAATATTGTTGTATAAAAGTGCAGTATCACGATTGTAATATTTATTTAATAAGAAGAAATATGATTAATAATTGTTTGAAATAAATGTGAAACTACATAATGGGAATCTGAAATACAAAACTACAAGAAACTAAAAATGCTCATTCATTTAACTCCCTCGTTTATAATTACAATATGGCCGTGTCATGCTTTGTCATTCACAAGCATGAAACATGTTGAGATTGTTCAGATTTTCAATAACAACATAAAGCTCTACGAAGAAGGTAAATAGTCCAAACAGGTACTATATATTATGTTCCCCATCATTAAAGTCATGGCCAACTATCAATCAGCAATCATAGAGTCACTCGTCAACCAACATCACAACTGTTCATAATTATAGGATATTTGTATTTGCCAATTGAAGTACACACACATTGAAGAAAAGATTCATTTATTTAACATTTATTCACTTTCACTGTAGACAAATAAACACATTACACTCATACAGAAAGCTTTGATGAAATTTATTGACTCAAAGTGCAAGCATCCTAATTAAGTAAAAACTTTGTCAGGTTTACCATCTGATGTCGATTCTCCTGCAGTAGTCTTGTGGCTGTGAAAAAAATGCTCCAAGAACCTGTTCTACTGTATTACCTGCACCACACCCATAACCAGGTGTGTTATGGATGTATTCCAGTGCCGTGAGGGCAGCCACACCTTACATGACACAGCATCCTGATTTTAAGTCTCATCTGAAACACCCTATGACTGTTTATAATTGTATATGCATATTTGAGTTTTGAATCAAGCTTTTAAACATTTTGTGATTCAAGTATACATTGTGTATGTATTGTATATACAATATATTTATATACAGTGGAACCTCGCCTAAAGACCACCTCATTTAGGAGACCACCTCGCATTTCAGACCACAAGTTATATATACTGATGAATACTAAGAAGTATAGAACCTCACTTAAAAGACACCTCACTTAGGGACACTTTTAGTTAGTCAGATAGGTGGTCTTAATAGCGAGGTTCCACTGTATATATATATATTTATATATATAGATATATATATATATATATATCTATATATATATATATATACTGTGAAACTTGTATATAAAGACCCCCTTAGGGACACAACAAAACCCGTCTTTATAGGGAGGTAGTCTTTATACAGAGGTAGATTTGTACACAAATTGTACTATTGGGAATAGTCTTTATGACCAGGTGGTCTTTATACTCAGGTGGTTGCTAAGGTTTTACTGTAATTAGACAATGAATATATATGGATAAATTTTGTATTATCTTGCTGATACCTCATAAGTATAATGTTATTCACAGGTATTTAATTTCAAGGTATTTTCTGTGAACGTGAATACAGTGAAATTAATACCCCCACGCCAACCATCCTGGTGAATAAAAAGCAACTATACAGTATCCTATCAGGTACATGTATGTTTTGACCTAATTTACCCTGTAGACCTTGACATACATTTATCAGTATGAGCAATGTCTGTCATTTATTTTTTGGTGATCTGTCTATATAGTTTAACTATCAAATTCTGACAGTTTTGATTCATTTAACCAGATAACTATTCCTAGTGAAGAGAGAAGAGATGAAGAAAAGATTTATCATAAGATGACGATACAGAAACTGACTGAGCTGGTTCCTGTGGTAAGAATTTGTGAATATTTATAAATCAGCCCAGGTGAAACAGAGTTCAAAATTAGCGATAGTCCGCCAGTCCGAGACTAATAACTTTTGCAGTGGACAGGTCAAGATTGTGCTTCAGCTGTAGACCCTTAAGCAGTAACTGCAGTCCAGTGACATTGCCAGTCTTCCAGTTGGTAAAATGATACAGAATTCCGGAAATTGACGTCAAGAAACAATCAGTTACTATAAAGATGTCTATGTTTTTGTGGGTATCTGTATCATTTTGCCTACCGGAAGACTAGCAATGTCACAGGACTGCATTTACTGCTAAAGGGTCTGTTTCAGTCGACTAGTAGAAATATGTATAAATATTACAATATGAATGTGAGCAACAGTTAATGAAAGCCTTTAGTGTATGTACATTAAACAACAAAATTACCTAATTTCAGCCCCTTAAATTTTTTTTCTGATCTCAAACTAATAAGATAATCATAGTTGTTTTGTCGGATGAGAATATAAAATACACAAAATTAGGTACTTTTCTTAAACTACAGATAGACCCATTAGCAGTAACTGCGATCCTGTGACTTTGGTTGGCAAAATGATACAGATACCCACAAAAACATAGACGTCGTTATAGTAACTGATTGTTTCTTGACATAATTTTCTGGGAATCTGTATCATTTTGCCAACCAAAGACTGGCAAAGTCACAGGACAGCAGTTACTGATAAAGGATCTTTTTGATAAATTTGTGACAATTTGGCATTTATTCATCATATCACTTTGGGGCTTGTGAATTTGTCGTAGAACCAGTAACATTTGTTTCCAACTAGGCCAACTGACTAGTGAGACAAAAATGTTGAAATTGTAGTGAGACAGAAATGCTAAATTCAACCCGGGGAGAAATGTTGAAATTTTAGTGAGACAGAAATGCTAAATTTGACCTGCGTGAAATGTTGAAATTGTGTGTACCTTAAGTCTCCTAATAGAACAGGTTCTCTGAATATGATCTACGGTAAGAATATTGTATAATGTTGAAATTGTGTGTAGGTGTATTATATAATAGTTAATTTTTTATGCACTTGGAGAGTTCTTACAAAATAAGTTTATATGCAAACAAAACACACCAAAACTAATGATTACCAGCACAATTGTATCTATTATAAAAACATACCAAAACTAATGATTATCAGGACACTTGTATCTATTATTGATTGTTAAATTTGGCTAGATTAACAATCATCTGGAAATAGCAAAAATATTGAAGAATATCAGGAACAGGATACTGGAATGCGTGATTATTGATGTGCGTGAAAATAGATGGTCAGATGATATCCTTAAATTCATGTTCTATTACATTCAACAATTTATTTTTCAGATTAATTGGTTGCAGTTCTTTAAGGCTTTGTTTTCTGTAACAAACATCACAATTAATTCTACAGAGCCAGTAGTTGTTTATGCTCCAACCTACTTACATAATATGTCCAACTTGGTTACCGATATGATGACAACGCCAGAAGGAAAGAGGTAAAAGGTTTTGTTTTTTTTAAAAAATGACATTATAGAAATTTGTAAGATGATGCAGACTATGTATTACACACATAGAATTACATATAAACACACATACTCATACTTAAACGCACACACTCATATGTAAACACACAGAATTACATGTAAACACATAATTATACTTAAACACACATACTCATGTAAACACACATAGAATTACATATAAGCACACATACTCAAGCTTAAACACACATACTCATACTTAAACACACATACTCATACTTAAACACACATACTCATACTTAAACACACATACTCATACTTTAACACAAATACTCATACTTTAAGAGCCGGCCTGGCTCAGTCGGTAGCGCGCTCGACTCTGGATCGTGATGTCGTGAGTTCGAGTCCCGCTGCCAACAGGTTGGTTTCCTGTCTTTCGGATGAGACAGTAAAAACTGGAGGTCCCGCGTCACAGTAAGTGTCGGCACGTTAAAGAACCATCACTGCTCAATGGCCGTAAGTGCCGAGCATAGGCCAAAATTTGAAGCCCTTCACCGGCATTTGGTGACGTCTCCATATAAGTGAAATATTCTTGAGTGGGACGTTAAACAACAATAAACAAACAAACAAACTCATACTTTAACACACATACTCATGCTTTAACACACATACTCATACTTTAACACACATAAGCACACATACTCAAGTTTAAACACACATACTCATACTTAAACACACATACTCATACTTTAACACACATACTCATACTTAAACACACATACTCATACTTTAACACACATACTCATGCTTTAACACACATACTCATACTTTTACACACAAACTCATACTTTAACACACATACTCATACTTTAACACACATACTCATACTTAAATACACATACTCATACTTAAACACACATACTCATACTTAAACACACATACTCGTTTAAACACAGAATTACATATTAACTCATATTCATATGTATACACACAAACTCACATGTAAACATATAGACACAAAATGTCATGTAAACACATACAAACTCTTATTTAAACATATATACACACAAAATTGCATGTAAACGTGTAGGCCTACACATACACTCACATATAAACATAATCACACAAACACATTCAAACACAAACTCACATGTAAACTCATTCACACACAAACTCACATGTAAACACATTTACACACAAGCATGTAACATATACACTGGTATGTTAACACATTCACACAAACACACATGTAAACACATACACACACACACACTCACATGTAAACACTTACATGAACAAACTCACATGTAAACACAAACACACATAAACTCACATGTAATCACATGCACAATCTTGCATGTTAACACATACACAAACAAAATCACATGTAAACACATACGTTGTAAATACACGAATACATATATGCATATGCAAACTTGCAGACACATGTATGCATGTATACACACAAACACACACACACTCTCACATGCCATTTCACACACATATACACACAAAGTCACTTGTAAACACATTTTTACCTCTGACGTAAAAAATTCATTGCATTAAAGGGGCGTTTCATCTAAATTAATAAAATTTCAATGTTATGTATTTGCTCACCTCTACAAAGTTGAGAATGGCTTTTACTGATATATCACTGAGACCAAGTACCATAACTCTGATATATATCACTGAGACCACGTGACATGACCCTGATATATCACTGAGACCACATGACATAACTCTGATATATCACTGAGACAAAGTACCATTACTCTTGATATATCACTGAGACCACATGACATGACCCTGATATATCACTGAGACCAAGTACCATAACTCTGATATATCACTGAGACCAAGTACCATAACTCTGATATATCACTGGGACCAAGTACCATTACTCTGATATATCACTGAGACCAAGTACCATAACTCTGATATATCACTGAGACCAAGTACCATTACTCTTGATATATCACTGAGACCAAGTGACATAACTCTGATATATCACTGAGACCAAGTACCATTACTCTGATATATCACTGAGACCAAGTACCATTACTCTGATATATCACTGAGACCAAGTACCATAACTCTGATATATATCACTGGGACCAAGTACCATAACTCTGATATTCTGATATATCACTGAGACCAAGTACCATAACTCTGATATATCACTGGGACCAAATACCATTACTCTTGATATATCACTGAGACCACGTGACATGACCCTGATATATCACTGAGACCAAGTACCATAACTCTGATATATCACTGAGACCAAGTACCATTACTCTGATATATCACTGAGACCAAGTACCATTACTCTTGATATATCACTGAGACCAAGTGACATAACTCTGATATATCACTGAGACCAAGTACCATTACTGTTGATACCTCACTGAAACCAAGTGCCATTACTCTTTATATATTACTGAGACCAAGTACCATAACTCTGATATATATCACTGAGACCAAGTACCATAACTGTTGATACCTCACTGAAACCAAGTACCATAACTCTTTATATATTATTGAGACCAAGTACCATAACTCTGATATATATCATTGAGACCAAGTACCATAACTCTGATGTATATCACTGAGACCAAGTACCATAACTCTGATATATATCATTGAGACCAAGTACCATAACTCTGATATATATCACTGAGACCAAGTACCATAACTCTGATGTATATCACTGAGACCAAGTACCATAACTCTGATATATATCACTGAGACCAAGTACCATAACTCTGATACCTCACTGAGACCAAATACCATAACTTTGATATATCACTGAGACCAAGTACCATAACTCTGATATATATCACTGAGACCAAGTACCATTACTCTGATACCTCACTGAGACCAAATACCATAACTTTGATATATCACTGAAACCAGGTACCATATTTCTGATATATCACTGAGACCAAGAACCATAATATTGATATATGTCACTCAGACCACGTGACATAACTCTGATATATATCACTCAAAACAAGGTGCCATAACTCTGATATATATCACTGAAACCAAGAACCATAATATTGATATATGTCACTCAGACCAAGTGCCATAACTCTGATATATATCACTCTCACCAAGTGCCATAACTCTGATATATATCACTCTCACCAAGTGCCATAACTCTGATATATATCACTCTCACCAAGTGCCATAACCCTGATATATATCACTCTCACCAAGTGCCATAACTCTGATTATATATCACTCTCACCAAGTGCCATAACTCTGATATATATCACTCTCACCAAGTGCCATAACTCTGATATATATCACTCTCACCAAGTGCCATAACTCTGATATATATCACTCTCACCAAGTGCCATAACTCTGATATATATCACTCTCACCAAGTGCCATAACTCTGATATATATCACTCGGACCAAGTTATGATAATCTTGTCTTTGTCAGTGAAGCAGGTAATTTATCACTCAAAGTAACATGCCATTAAAAGTTTTTGTTATCAAGTCCCATAACTCTTTATCTTTATTTTTTATTCTTATCAAACCATTATCTGTTTTCTTTCATCCCAAAACTTATATTTACCAATAACAGCAAATACCTGATATTTTTCTTGTAGGACATTGTACAATTACTTGAACTGGCATGTGGTAAAAGCTCTGACACCATATTTGTCCAAACCGTTCCGTGATGCTCGCAAAATCTTAACAGAGGCTTTGTCAGGTAAAAACATTAATATTTTGTAAACAGTATTTTTGAGATTTTAATCTGTCTATCTACCATTCTTTCTTCCATTCATTATGAATATTTACTGCCAAACTATGAGAAGTCGTCTTTTAAGCTGCAATTGTTTGGTTTGGTTGCACATATTGCATACCAGGTTATTGTAAATTTGGTTTTATTCGCTGGAATTTTATTTATGCAGAGTTTCGCAAGAGCGCTTGCTCACGAAAATAAAACTCAAAAGCATAATTTTCTAACCTGATATTTAAAGTGAAACTGAAAGACACAATGCAACATTGTTCTTGGGGTTGATTTTAGCTAATGGACCAAAAATTTCCAGATTTGTAGCATAGTATGGTTTAATTTCAGGCAGACGACTTTGTTAATTGAAGTTACTAATTTTGTATTAGCCTCAAGGATTTTAGATCATCTGAGTCACTCAGCTGTATCATTGAATTTATGCAATTCCTATAAAATGGCCACCTTTTTAGACACTTTTTCAAACAACCCAGCCATTTGAGTCTTTGGACCATTTTCTATTTTATTCTGAAGGAACCACTGGTGGAGAAGAGCTTTGGCGTTACTGTATAACAGACACAGATCAAGTTCTTGGTTTGGCCCTGGGAGCCATGTTTGTCAGGAAAGCTTTTAATGGAAACAGCAAGATCAAGGTAAGATCATATGACAATACAAAAATTAACGTGTTTGATCATATTTTATGGCAGAATCTCATACATATATAAGGCATCCGGTTCTATAGAGAATGTTTCAGCTTACATCTTTGTGACAACAGTTATGTTTCTAATATACAGAAGAAAAATGGTTAAAGTACATGTATGTGTGATAAAGAAAACTGTAGTGACAAAAAGCCTGAATCAAAGGGGCAATGTGCTGTACACCTGAATACCTGGAATTCTTTACCCTTGCTTATTTTCACCTGTCTTTTTTGTTTGTTTGTTAATTGTTGTTTAACGTCCAACTCAAGAATCTTTCACTCATATGGATACGTCACTAAATGCTGGTGAAGGGCTTCAAATTTTGGCCTGTGTTCGACACTTACAGCCATTGAGCAGTGAGGGTTCTTTAATGTGCTGACACCTACTGTGACTCGGGACCTCAGATTTTACTGTCTCATCCAAAGGACAGGAAACCAACCTGCTGCAGGCTGAACTCAAACTCACGACTTCACTATCAAGAGTTGAGCACACTACCGACTGACCCAGGTCGGCTCTACAGTTATATCTTAAATTAACTCCAAATCACCATATTCTTATGGATGGTATGTATATCCATGCTTTAGCTTGAATATTTTTGCTTCCATTTTAAATTTGCTCTTTTATGTAAGTATGAAAATGGCGAAAATTAAACGGCAGCAAAATTGTCCAGGTATACAGTAATCATTTGTTTTTGTAGGTTTAAATATTTGTGGATTTTCTCTTCAAAACAAATGATTTCCTTTGATTTTGGTCCTAAAAATGCAGGCGATTTTCATACATGTACAAGTAAATCCAACATTTTAATAAGTTTTAACCCTAATGCTTATATATATTATGTTAGATAAAATGTATGGTTTTATCAGATTCAGCTCAGTGTTTGATGTATGACAGAGAGTTTTTGTATAGTGTACAAGCATTGATATAGTTTTACATGTACTGTGGTATCTCGCCTTAAGACCACCTTGCCTAGGGGACCACCTGATTTCAGACCTTAAATTTCCAGTCTCTTAATAAATACTAAAATAAGTACATAGCCTCACTTAAAAGATCACCTCACAACTCAGACCACTTTGGGTCAGTAAGTTAGGTGGTTGTAATTGCAAGGCTCCACTGTAAATTGTCCCTCACAGGTTTTGGGCTGTTCATTAGGAGATGTCCTATTGCCTGTCAAATTTTTTTCTTGGATTTCTTTTTGTTGATTTCAGTTACTCTTGAAAAGAACTTAATTAAATTCTCAGTGAAAATGAATGATTTAACAGTATTTAGATTATAGGAGATATAGAAATACACTTCTGTGATGTTCATTCTGCAGATTTTGAGTAAGATGGCAAATCATGTATTCATATAGAAATACTTTTTAATATTTTTGCAAGAATTTTTCATACCTTGACAGAAAATAGAAACAAACAAAATAAACAAGCCATTTTGTTATTTAATGAGGTTTTTCTTCTCAATTTCAGGCAGAAGAGATGATTGCTGAAATCAAACATGCGTTTATAAATAACTTGCCTAAATTGGCTTGGATGGACAATCAAACCAGAAAAGCTGCTATAGAGAAGGTGCTTTACTTTGACCAATTTTTTTTTTCTTGTGATAAAGTGATAACTCCTTCGGTGTTAGAGCATGCCTTTCATATGTATTAGATCCTGGCGTGTGTACCTTTTTGTAGAAATATTCTGGCACGTTCTCTGTAAGAAGTTTTCATTTTTGGTGACCGGTCAACAGGGGATGCTTACTCCTCCATGGCACCCGATCCTGATCTGACCTTTTGATTTCCTGAGGTCAATGTTTGTCAAATGTTCACAAGATTAGTACCGGTATATTGTCACTTGAACCTCCTTAAGATTAATACTTTGGTATCTGTGATTTTTATATGTTAAATTGTATATTTTTCATTCTATCTATGAATTGTATTTGGTTTTTTAACAGATTGGGAAGTTGTTGATGGTATCAACATTTTCAACAATCCTATATGAACAGATTAGGAAGTTGTTGATGGTATCAAAGTTATTGTTGATATGAACAGATTGGGAAGTTGTTGATGGTATCAACATTTAATATGATAGGAAGTTGTTGATGGCATCAAAGCTATTTTGTTGTTATTAACAGATTAGGAACAGTATCAAAGCTAAGTTGTTAATGGTCAGATCAAAGTTGTTTATGTTATATTTTGTTAATATGAACAGATTAGGAAGTTGTTGATGGTATGGTATGAACAAAGTTATGTATTTAGTTTTTTAAGATGAACAGATTAGAGTTGTTCAGGAAGTTGTTGATGGTATCAAAGTTATGTTTTGTTAATATGAACAGATTAGGAAGTTGTTGATGGTATCAAAGTTATGTTTTGTTAATATGAACAGATTAGGAAGTTGTTGATGGTATCAAAGTTATGTTTTGTTAATATGAACAGATTAGGAAGTTGTTGATGGCATCAAAGTTTAATATGATATCAAAGTTATGTTTTGTTAATATGAACAGATTAGGATGTTGTTGGTGGTATCAAAGTTATGTTTTGTTAATATGAACAGATTAGGAAGTTGTTGATGATATCAAAAAGTTATGTTAATTTAGGAAGTTGTTGATGGCATGTTAATTTGTTAATATGAACAATTAGGAAGTTATTGATGGTATCAAAGTTAATATTTTAGGAAGTTGTTTGAATCAAAGTTATGTTTTGTACAGATTTGTTGATGATAGTTATTTTGAACTTTAATGTTGTTCATACATGTTTTGTTAATGACCTTTGACCTTTGATGGCATGTTATTATTGTTTAATATGAACAGATTAGGAGATTGCTAAAGTTATGTCGTTAATATGATATGAATTGGATTTCCAAGTTATGTTTTGTTAATATCAACAATTAAAGTCGTCTTGGATATATGTTTTGTATGATTAGGAAGGTGATTGTATCAAAGTCTGTTTTGTCTGAACAGATCAGGAATTATCTTATTTTAGATTAGAGTTGTTACATATGTTATGTTTTACTGTCAATGGAAGTTGTTGATGGCATCAATTTTGTGCCCTCTGATTTCAAGATCACAGGGCATATGTTTTGTTGGCGTAAAATGTCTGTTTGCATGAAAAAATATCAAGGTTAGCCCTCAGTGGAAATATTCATGTTAATTACAGTAGGATGTTTTGATGTTCATGTTTTGTTAATTAACAGATTAGGATGTTGTTATTGTATCAAACATGTTTTGTGGACATTAAAGTTGATTGTATCAAAGTTATGTTTTGATAACATGATCAGATTAGGAAGTTGTTGATGGTATCAAAGTTATGTTTTGTTAACATGATCAGAATAGAAAGTTATTGATGGTATCAAAGCTTTTTGTTGTTAACATGTACAGATTTGTTGATAATTTTCTTTTGTCAAGCATATTGACCTTTATCAGTATTATTGTTAATAAAGCAATCACATGGTTACAAGTTACATCAACAATTTCGTCTTGATAAGTATGATGGGGTAATGACTGACAATATTACTTATTACATGTACTGTAATATAAATCAATTTTGGCCTGGCTCCAAGTCACAGGGCTGTAAAAAGCTGTTTGCCGAAAAAATATCAAGCCTCTGGAACAGTATGTTTTAGTTCATAATTTAACCTATGTATACATGTGTGGACAAAAGTGAGTCATCAAAATGGCTGACATCATGTGCAGAGCAAATGTTACGTAAAAGGGTTTAATTTGTTGAATGAAACATATTTCTTATCAGCTTATGTTAATAAAATCACATGTTACATTTATTTTAGTTGAAATTTGGTAATAAAATATTTATTACTACTGAGCTGGCCTGGCTCAGTCTGTAGCGTGTCGGCACTGGATAATGAGAACATGAGTTTGAGTCCCACTGCTCAATGGTTTCCTGTCTTTCAGATGAGACAGTAAAAACTGTGTCCCGTGTCACAGTAGGTGTCTGCCACGTTAAAGAACCGTTGATCAAGCCCTTCATCGGCCAAAATTTGAAGCCCTTCACCGGCATTTGGTGACGTCTCCATATGAGTAAAATATTCTTGAGTGGGACGTTAAATAACAATAAACAAACAAATATATATTACTACTTGTATTATTGACAAATGTAGTCACTCACTTTTGGGCATATACAGTATATGTATTATTGACCAATTCAGTCACTCACTTTTGGCCATATACAGTATATAGAAAATTATCACTCACTTTTGGGTCAGTATATAAAAAATATCAGTCATATTATAGAGAAATTATTTCTTTTTTTTTTCAGCTGGATATACAAGAAGGTGACTACTTTGGGAACAATATTAGACACATGTTATTTGTGCAGAAAAAAAATCTGGAGATTCTCAGATCTCCTCCCAAGAAAAATGTGTACGTATTGGAATTTTTTTGTCTGCATTTATTTGAAAATTTATTTTCTACATTTGTAAATTCATTTCTGTGCAGCCTATGTATACAATGATTTTGTTTTGAACTTTGATTTTTTTAATTCATTTCTGTTCACAATGATTTTGTTTTGAATGTTTATTTCCTAAATCAAAAATCGTGTTTGTTGTCAATGTTCCACAAATTTTTATGATCAGTATAAAAGCCTCGTTTGCAATTTCTCTGTTTCACTCAATGAAATGTTGAGTTAACTGTTCAATAGAGGTCATTGAGATGTCTGTACCAATTGTAACAAAGATTTGGTCCTCACGTATTTCATTTGGATTTGACTGTGGACTCACGGGGGATGTGACCAGTCAACAGGGGATGTTTACTTATCCATGGTACCTGATTCCACCTCTGGATTTCCAGAGGTCTGTGTTTGTCTAATATCACAAGATTTGTATATGTATCCTGGACATCCTGAAAATTTATACTTTGGTATCTGAGATTTTATATTCTGTTCAGCCTAAATATATAATGATTTTGTTTTGAACTTTAATTTTGTAAATTCTTTTCTGTTGAACCTATGTACAACAATAACTTTGGAACAATTACCATAAAAATTATAAATGCCAGAGTGGTGGCATTAATGTTTTAATTGGCCTTGTTATATTTTTTTTCACACTTATTTCTGAATTTCATTTCTGATTAAATTATGTACAACAATAATTTCAAATTGAATTTTTGTTATTTATGTTGCAGCTGGGGTATGACTCCGCCTACTGTTAATGCTTATTACACACCAGCCAAAAATCAGATCGTCTTTCCAGCCGGGATACTGCAAGCTCCATTCTATGATTCTAACTATCCAAAGTAAGTAATGTTGAGGGGAAAAAAGAAAAAATCTTATTTTTAGTAATATCATTGTTTTAACCAAAATAAAAATCATGTTAACCTATGTGATAATGATGTTATTACACGTTTATAATCAGCTAATAGTTGATATATTTACCTATATATATAATTGTGATAATGATATTATTACACGTTTATAATCAGCTATTGGTCTTAACGGACATGTATGTGATAATAATACACTTTCCTAAGATAAACTTGGTATGGGAGAATTTCTCCTGGAAAATAGTTCTTCAGGCAGTAAGTCGATATCTCTTATAGTCTTGTATTTTGATACTCGGTCATTTAATTTTTGACAGTTAAATATCCATATACCTGAAAATACTGAGAGTTATCTAAAGAATGGAAGAAAAAAATAGGCCTCTAGAGAAAGTCAAATATTTAAAAAATGCAAATTGAATAGTAGTCTTAATGTTCAAATATTGATTTTTGGTATTTTTGTTTCAGTTATAAAAAAAAAACAGTGTTTCATATGAACTCATATTCATTATTTAATTCTAGGTCACTAAATTTTGGAGCGATGGGTGTTGTAATGGGGCATGAACTAACACACGGATTTGATGATCAAGGTGAACGGATGTAGTTTTCCTCTAAGATTAACTTGTAAACTTTCCATTCCAATCTTACTTTAAGAGTAAACCATCGAGTTATGCATGATATTGAGTCCTGTTGACAGATTTTTAAATTCCATTTGATGCACCGACACAATTTTTTCATGTTGTTAAAGTGATACGCCGATCAATATCGCTATTTTTTCATCATTGAAAACTGATGGGTATTGGTGTAACATACAATTGGAAATGTATTAGGTGATTCCGTCAATAATATCTTATTTATTATGCAATGATCCAGATTCCGAAGACGCATATGATAGGCTAATAAACATGTAATTTTAGACAACGACCTTGACTCTTATCACTATTGCTGAAGTACGGAGGTACTGTCATAATACCGACAACAATATCAAGTGCAATCTAATCACCCATATACATCGTACTTTTGTTCCAATTAGTATAACACCAGATCTGTTCCTTGTTCTTGGAGAATCTATGTGTGATCGCTTTCACTTTTGAATTTGTTACTTTCAAACATCTCTTTTCTTGTTTAATCTATCACCCAGACATGACTGCGGGTCCCCGTGTCCTAAGGCATGGCTTCCGATGTTCGGATGATAGGGGGTTAACTATAGTCGCCAGACTAACTTTTGTAAACCTGACAACTATGGTAAATGTGATACCAAAGATTACAACTACAATCAAGTAGTTTTTTTACAATTTATTGATTAACATATCTGCACATAGGTACAGGTATTAAACAGTCCAAAACATGAATAATTTACAATTATGTAGAGCCAGTCTGGCTCAGTCGGTAGTGCGCTTGACTCTTGATCGTGAGGTCATGAGTTTAAGTCCAGTCAATAGCAGGTTGGTTTCCTGTCTTTCGGACGAGACAGTAAAAACCAAGGTCCTGTGTCACAGTAGGTGTCGACACGTTAAAGAACCCTCACTGCTCAATGGCCAGAAGTGTCGAGCATAGGCCAAAATTTGAAGCCCTTCACCAGCATTTGGTGACATCTCAATATGAGTGAAAGATTCTTGAGTGGGACGTTAAACAACAATAAACAAACAAACAAATGGCTGTAACCTCAAAAAGTTGTTACAAACAACTTTGGTAAAAAATGAGTCCTCTCATGAAAGGATATAAAGAAATTTATAATTTTTCAGGAATGTTAACACTTGACATTCAATTACACTTTTGCCTTTTGATCATTGAGGAATTACACATCTGTAAGAATATTTGTAGTCCAGGGTCTGAGGTTGTACCATGTATATATAATACAGAATTATTTAAACCTTTCAACCCTACAGACCATAATAGACTTGTTTTAACAAAAGAAAAGACCATACCACTCAGATATTCAGGGGTCAGAGGGTATTAGCTTTGTTTTTTTTTCAAAAATGTCCTCTTCCTCTTTTACATCTTAGATTGATATACAATACTGAAAATGAGATATACACAGGCATAAACATTCTTAAATTCCTATATATTTTGTGAAAATTGCTTGAGAAACCCAGAGTTTGTCACTTTTTCACTTACAGTTGATTAACTTAACCTTACCCTTTGCATCTGAATACCACACTGAACCTGACTTTATTTTTAACAAAATATATAGGAATATAAAGTTTCTTATGCCTGAGTATAGCTTTTATTTGTTATTGTACAACAAGTACAGGTATCAAAAGAAGAAAAGAATTAAAATAATTTCTTTTTTGGTTAACACAGCTAATGCCCCTTTAAATGAGTGGTTACTTTAATGTGGTCTTATAAGGCAGGTGGTGTTTAATAAGAGCAGTCTCTCAAGACAGGTTTCTCTGTATCTCTGAAAACAAAATTACCTACATCTACATGCATTGTATCAGGATTAAAATCCTTAAACATAGTTTTTCAGACGTGAAATAAATACTGTATCGCAATACAATATTTCTCGGACGTATACGTAATATGTGAGTGACCACTAGGTCAAACACTCTGAGGACCTTCACTGTGCATGTTCAAATATCTGTTGAAACTGAAGCAGTGTCGGAAAAAAATGGCCCAAAGCTATATATTGCTAACTCACACATAATTCTTCTTTTTCGCATAAATATAAAATTAATATAAGTACTAATGTCTTCAAATTGTGCATGCTTCCTTAACCCTTGGGTTATCTTCATTAAAAATACCATATATAAAGTTAATTTACAATGACAAATCTAAATTTACAGTAAAGATGGGTTACGTTAGGCAAGTTTATTATAATGATTTACATGCAATTTTTCTTTCATACTTGCGGAAGGCTGGTGGTCTCTTCCCTGGGTACATTGTAACCAGGTTCTCGACACCAATAAAAACTGGCCACCACCATATAACTGAAAGCTTGTTGAGTGTCGCTTAAAATAGTAATCAAATTCAAGTTTAGATTGTTCTTTTAACCACCAGGAGATCTCTTTCTGATGATGTATGAGATAAAAAATTGCATACGATTTGTATGTTTTCTTAATTTGTTTTATTTCACTAAGGACGGGAATATGACAAAGATGGCAACTTACGACTTTGGTGGAATAATCAGTCTATCGTTAAATTTCAAGAAAGAACAGAATGCATGATAAATCAGTACTCATCGTACAAGATTGGGGATGACAACGTAAGTATTGTAACAGTGGCGCCCTCTATAGGTATCAGTATAAAACTGCATCCACTTTCCCATTGCTGCCACTGCTAATTTAATTTGTTTTCTATGCTTTGATTATATAGCTTGAAATTTTTGTCTTAATTTTAAATTCACCCTCTCATCCAAGTTTAAAAATGTTGAAAAATTAAACACATGCAAAATTTTCCTATCATACAGTTAGAACTTGTGAAAATTGAGTTTTGACTCTATACACATTTATCTGTGAGCACCCTTGAATACCAAACTGTTGATTTTTTATTTGTGCTTGAGGTTTGTTAACTTTGATTTTCTCTGATTATCACACAAATATTTTGCAGTAATAGGGGCTGAAAATTCTTCAAGTCCAAGGTCCAGGTCCTGTCTATTTTAGTTTTGGACCTTGACTTAACAATTCTGAACCAGTCATTGTCTACACTGTCATTTATAAGCGTATCTACCATTTCTTTCGTTTCGAAGCAATATAGTATGCTAAAACGGAGGCTTTTGAAGAGATTGAGTGTGTCATATTTCTATTTATACATTTGTTAAAATGCTTGATATTTCTTTCACCACTTTATCTGTTACAAGAGTTCTTAAGTGCATATAATTATAAGACACTGAAATTTGACAAGCCCAATGTTGGCCATTTTTATTAATTTTTGACCGGATTGTGAAACAAAATCCCGTTTATGACATGGCGAAGTTTGTATGTCTGCTCATCTACGTCAACAATTTGGTTTCGTTCTTGCGTTTAGCTTCATTGTGGGAAGACAATTGATAATATATCTTTGAAACTTATTTAGCTAGACCTTGATGAGAATTATCCATCACAACCTTTGTTTTTGAATTTTTATTCATTTTCCATTAAGATTTTGTCATAGTTTTTAGGTTATAATTGTGTTCCCCCTTAGATAAAGAATTCATTCGTTTCATGTAATTGTAATTAAATTGATTGTAATTTGACCACAATGTTGGAGGACCAGACCCAAGCATAGTTTAATGAAGAAGTCCTGGGCCCAACACTATAAAACCTGAGAATTTGCTGAAGTCTGAGAATATTCTCAACTTGGCCTCTTCAGCAAATCAGATTTCAGGATTAGCCAGAGTTGAGTAAAATCTTAATTCCTTGAATATGTCATCTTGATGTGTTTGAACTAGTGAAATGTTGTATTGTCAAGATATGTCTAAAATTAATATCAATTTTTTCAGGTTCGGGGGAAACAAACACTTGGTGAAAATATTGCAGACAATGGTGGATTGAAATCAGCTTATCATGTAAGATTTTTAGATAATTTTCCAACGTCAGTTAAGATTTACTGAACATGATATATGTATAGAGATTGTTTTATGATTGTGACAGAAAAATTGTTGAGTGTGGCATAAAACACAAATAACCCCCCCCCCCCCCCCAAAAAAAAAAATGTATGTCCAATATTCAGTAACATTTTTTCACTGGGGGTTAATATTGCAATTGGTTGTTTAATAAAACTTTCACATACAGTTAAATCATATGGATACCCAGGAATGATTATGAAACATCTAAATATGTGTGTGATGTTCAAATAGGGTTTAGATTTTACAATCATCTCTCATCATGTAATTCACAGATAAAATTTATGGTTTGTTGACAGTATATGTACATGATTTTTTCTTTTATCATTTCAAGGCATATGATGATTGGCTCTTTAAAAATGGAGACGAAGTCCCTCTTCCAGGGCTAAACTTCACACAGAGGCAGTTGTTTTTCTTAGGTTTTGCTCAGGTCAGTTCTTATGCATGATTATTTAAAATGTTTTTATGTGTCCGTGCTGCTGTTCCATTTTAGGCCACCTGAGATTATTCAATTTTTGTGCCTCAACTGGCATTTTTCTGAGGTTGTTTTCTGTTAGTTGTTGTTGTTGTTGTTGTTTTGTATCCAGCCAAGAAGTTTTCATTTATCAGCTATAAGTGAATTGCCACATATTTTGACCAGTGTTGTGGTCTGATGTTGTGAGGGATCATCAACCCTTGAAAAACAATGGACTCTTCTGTAAATGAATGACTTAGACCAGTCCAAATGTGTTTTTAGGGGTGAATGAGTCAACATGCTGAGGAACCTTGGTTTTTAAGTTTCATCAAAAGATCGGTGACTTTCACTTCTGATGCACAGTACCAAGCAAATGAACTGTCTCTGCCTTTTATATATTTCCCAATACCAGATCCTGTTTATTTCCCAATACTAGATCCTGTTTATTTCACAATACTAGATCCTGTTTATTTCCCAATACTAGATCCTGTTTATTTCCCAATAACAAATCTTGTTCATTTCCCAGTGCCAGATCTGGTTCATTTCCCAGTGCCAGATCTGGTTCATTTCCCAGTGCCAGATCTGGTTCATTTCCCAGTGCCAGATCTGGTTCATTTCCCAGTGCCAGATCTGGTTCATTTCCCTGTGCCAGATCTGGTTCATTTCCCAGTGCCAGATCTGGTTCATTTCCCAGTGCCAGATCTGGTTCATTTCCCAGTGCTAGTTCCAGTTCATTTCCCAGGCATCAGATCTGTTTCATTTCCCAGTGCCAGATCTGGTTCATTTCCCAGTGCTAGTTCCAGTTCATTTCCCAGGCATCAGATCTGTTTCATTTGCCAGTACCAAATCTGGTGTGTTTTCCATTACCAAATCTGGTGTGTTTTCCATTACCAAATCTGGTTTGTTTTCCAGTACCAAATCTGGTTTACTTCCTAGTACCAGATCTGGTTCATTTCCCAGTCCCAGAATTAGATCTGGTTCTTTTCCATATATCAGATCTGGATCATTTCCCAGTACCAGATTTGGTTCATTTCCCAGAATCAGATCTGGTTTCTTTTTCAGAATAAGATCTGGTTAATTTCCCAGAATCAGATCTGTTTCATTTCACAGTACCCTATCTGGATCATTTTCCAGTACCAGATTATACATATCATGATAACAGTTTGTTGACTTTGTTTCATATGATGATATTGATAATATTTTCCAAAAGAATGACAGTAGATATACAATGATATAACTGGGATATTATATTTGCAGGTTTGGTGTTCCTCTAGTACCAAAGAAACTGGCCATTACCAGATATTATCAGATCCACATAGCCCTGCCAAATACAGGTATTTTATATTCACATTTACACACACACATAAACAACACACATACACAATACATGCACACCACACACTCAAACACACATACACAACACACATACACAGTACACACATACAGAACACATACACAATACACAGATACACAACACACATACACAACACATACACAACACACATAAACAACACACACAATACACAGATACACAACACATATAGAATACACACATACACAACACACACACATACATAATACACACATACACAATACACACATACACAAAACACATACACAACACACATACACAACACACACATACACAACACACTTACACAACACACACATAAACCACAAATACACAACACACATACACAAAACATACACAGCACACACATACACAACACATGTACATACACAAGTTTTTATCAACACATATACAGGTTTTGATCAACACATGTACATATACAAGTTTTTATCAACACATATACATATACAAGTTTTTATCTACACACGTACATATACAAGTTTTTATCAACACATATACAAGTTTTTATCTACACACATACATATACAAGTTTTTATCTACACATATACATATACAAGTTTTTATCAACACATATACAAGTTTTTATCTACACATGTACATATACAAGTTTTTATCAACACATATACAAGTTTTTATCAACACATGTACATATACAAGTTTTTATCAACACATATACAAGTTTTTATCAACACATGTACATATACAAGTTTTTATCAACACATATACAAGTTTTTATCAACACATATACAAGTTTTTATCTACACATATACATATACAAGTTTTTATCAACACATATACATATACAAGTTTTTATCTACACATGTACATATACAAGTTTTTATCAACACATATACAAGTTTTTATCAACACATGTACAGTTACAGGTTTTGATCAACACATGTACATATACAAGTTTTTATCAACACATGTACATATACAAGTTTTTATCAACACATGTACAGTTACAGGTTTTGATCAACACATGTACATATACAAGTTTTTATCAACACATACATATACAAGTTTTGATCAACACATGTACATATACAAGTTTTTATCAACACATGTACAGTTACAGGTTTTGATCAACACATGTACATATACAAGTTTTTATCAACACATACATATACAAGTTTTGATCAACACATGTACATATACAAGTTTTGATCAACACATATACATGTTTTTATCAATCTGAGTCAAAGATTGTCAGAAAGATCATATGATAACAGTTTATGCTGTCCAATTATTTCAATTTCTTGGTCAAAGTGTACTAAGCCTTCCATTATAGGATATTATTTTTTTAGGGCATAACTAAAAATTTACTCTGTCTGTGATTGGTCAGATTGGTGTAGAAAAGTACTGAATTCAATCAATAGTGATCAATTTCTTATTAAAAAAGCGAATACAGGTCTTTGAAGTTGAAAATTCACAGCTATAAGAAGTGATAGATCAACAAAAGATTTTAAATCCGGTTTTATTTGTGGGAATTTTATTCATGCGTAATTTCATGAGAGCTCTCGGTCCTGAAAATTATATTATCCTATAGTATGATAATAGTATGATGACATGCGCATTTGAAATCGAAAATATATCACCTCATGAATAAATTTAGAATTTATGTATCGCGAAAAATAAAGTCTCCTGAAAATTTCCAGATTTACAGTAATTTACTGAAGTTGATTAATTTTGATAACCTTTTTCAAAGTCAATAGTAGTATGATATTACAGCTTGGATTCCAGAAGAACTCGTGTTTGATTTTCTATTTCATTAATTTTTCAGGGTTATAGGAACACTGTCAAACTCTCGAGATTTTGCACGAGAATACAATTGTCCTGTCAATACCAGAATGAATCCAGAGAAGAAGTGTGAGGTCTGGTGAAACCTGGTAACCATAGACACAAAATTGTATTTAGATCTGTGGCAGCATATCATTGCGGAGCATATTTCAGGTGATGGGGGTCGCAGAAATGGGGTCACGTAAATAAGGGTAATTACAACAGATACAACATACAGCTGTAGCTAAAAAGAAGATCATATTTAGGCAAAGAGAAATTCCTTTGTATTTATCTAAATTAGATTTCTACAAGAAACATTTACAGGTCTACCAAGGGAAAGTGGTCCATATTATTTCAAAACCTAAAACAATACTGTCATTTTCCAAAAATAAGAATGCACAGGTAAAACTTGACTCCATGCATTACATGCATCACTAATATTTTTGTGTCAAAAAGCTAGTCCTTCACTCCTGTTATGATTCAGTCTAGACCTGTATTTATTAACAATTGTTGATTTAAAGTGCTAGACCTGTACATGTTCATAGAATATACTTTAATCAGATCTGAAAACCCTAACCTACAAATTTTGAAAATAGAGGATAATTTGATCTCATAATTAGACTATATTTGTTGAAACTCTAGATATATATATATATATAATATAGACTGGGCCCCCTGACCTGTTAACAGATTTTCTTTACAAATTGTCTGGTAAGACTCAGTACTATATATATATATATATAGTTGTATCACAAACAAGAAATGTTTGAAGATCATCACAAGATATATAGTTTGTATTTCAATGTTAACTCATATTCGTTGTTATAATTTAAATTGTTACACAAAGATTCAAAGTTTTATCATTTTGTTCATTTACATCACATGTTAAACAACACAAACACTTCAACATTCTAGTTTACCCTTTTTAAAAAGTACGGTCTGGTCCACATTACTAGAAAAGAGCATTCCATTTTGATTATGAAGTTTGAAAGGTTTAAAGAGAAATGTCCTTTGTCAACGATACTGTAAAATGGCAAAAAGTTAATTCATTTTTTTCAGTTTGATAGAAAAAATACTGTGGCTCCTGCATCTTCACATTACTATTTATAATTTAGTCATGGTTTGGTTCATTCCGGTATGTTTAGCCGGGTTGAACCATTTAAAATCATAACTCAAGCATCGCTAGGAAAAGCTTATTCAATAATTGTCCAAAGCAGAGAAAAAATGTTTGGAGGAAATCGATTTACCAAAAGATGCAGTGTCTTGAAGACAAGGGTTTCAGTTTTTATGGTGCCTCAAATTAGTTTTGATTTCATTTCCCCTGTACAAAGTTTTTGAAATTATAGGGCATGCCAAGCTATGTTCCATAATTGTTTAAAATTATTGGAGTCTAAGAATTTTTCTCATTTAATCAGACTTCAGAATTATTACAAGTTTAGTAAAACCCTCAGACTTGAATACTCTAAAGATTTATGGTGATGAACCTAGATATTTGTATCCATGATTACCTGGTGGAATGTCTGTAGCCATGGTTACAAAGGATTATTTAGGTTTTGTACCATCAAATTCAGTAAATGCCCTAGCTTGCCTGCCTTTTTATTATATAAGGATAAAACATACAAAATATATTCTGCAACTGTTTTATCTGTTGCTTACAATTATTAAAGATGAAAAGCATTCCTCATCTGAAGAAAATAAGAAATATTTTAAATGGATTGAGTTCATACTTTTAGATTTGAGTAGTACTACATATCCATCCTATTTGTCTTCTTTTGATAGTAATATCATAAATTTAACTTGCAGTTTATTTTGTAAATGAGAAAAAAATAACGAGTTTTCTTGTCATTGACATCCAGTAGCTGTGCAAACCACCATGTAGTTAAAAGAAATACAGGTAGAGCTTTTATATTTTTTCATGCTTTGGTGGTGCTGGGCTGCTGTGGTGGGGATTATGTAGGTACATGTGCCATGTGGTGCTTTATGGGATTTTTTCACTGACAGTTACCATCAATAATACGGTGTGATTTCTGATAGTTATGGGCATTAAACGATTATCAGGTTACAGAGTACAGTCTCCTTTATTTATGACTATACATGGTCATTTTATTATAGTACAGACTATAGCCAACTTTTTTAGTGTTCATTTATAACATTTATTTTAATATCTACCTGAGCAGATAGTCCCACAGTTTTTACCTTTATCTTTATTGTAATATCTGAATCTCCAGAAATAAAGTCAATTAATGTTTCATAAATCCATTTGTATTTATTGTTGACAGATTGATATTGTGTATTATTTTGGAAAAATCAACATTTGTGCTAGGTATTAAAAAACGAAATGTATGTATTTAGAGGTCTTGAATTGATATAGACTCCAAAGGGAGGTAAGTCTGTCAAGGAAATGGTTTGTATATATATATATATATATATATATATATATATATATATATATATATATTCACCATTTTATATTGTTTTATATAATGTATATTTTGAATGTTTGTTTCGGTTTTGTTTTGTTTTAGATATACATATATATATAGAGAGATTTTTTATATTTTAACTACCTTTATGGACAGAGAAATCCAATTCAGTTCATCTAATCTCGTTTTGTATTTTGTTACTACATATTATTATTCATATACATGAATATACATGTATATAAGGGCTCATGATCCAGAGTAGAGCACACTACGGACTGAGCCAGGCCGGCTCCACTACATGTATGTATACATGTATTAGCATGTGAAATTCTTGAAGATTCTTTAGTTTATTACACAGGAAGTGTGATGATTAAGTATATTTTTTGTCAGTGTTGTTGATTTTTGTTAATTATTGCAGGAATCATCATTCAGAATTAGTCATTATCTTGTATTTTTTATAATCTTGCACTATGTAAATCGGGTTTTTATTGGCGAGAATTTTATTTAAGTGTAATTCTGCGAGAGCTCTTGCTCGTGAAAACATATTTTTTTCGCATAAGGAAGTATGATAATAGTGTGACAAAAAGTGCATATGATATCACAAAAATATTGTCTAGCGAATAAATTTAGAATTTGTGTATTGCGAAAATAAAGTCTTGTGATATTTACGAGATTTACAGCAACTGGTCAATCCATGTAATTTATTTTTCTGGTCTTTGTGATATTTGTCAGTAATCTGGTGCAATAGATACATAGTGTGTTGCTTCATTCTGGGCTCAATTACTAGTTTTTTCACAATTCAAAATATGTAATTTAATCACAGATATGTTAATGTTCCTCCAAAAGGATTTCGGACATTTTAAGAGTTTATCTGCAAAGTTCATTCTTCATTATTTTTTATTGAAAGCCTTAAAAAATTCCACGTTAACCCTTTTTAATCATCCGTTGTTTTGACTTGTATGTAATTATTTGTAAGTATTGGTAACTCTAACATCAAAACAACAAGAACCAAATCCATTCTAGTACTGCATTACATAAGTATGCCTATACTTGTATAAAAGTTCCAATATTTTCATTCATTTGAATCTGTTTGACTGTAAATGAACATGACTCATGCTTTCACAGTTAACATTCATACGCTTTAATCTGTGGTTCTTATCATTTAGGCCAAGATTCCTAAAATTTCTTGGCATAATTTACAGTGAGAATGAAATACATTTCCCATATAGCTTGTCATAACCAGTAAGTAAATAGAATAGTAGTTATGATAAGCAAAAGGTTACTCTACCTGTCATGTTATGTGAAATACACAATACGTTAACCGTCATACTTTTAACATTGTGATCTATATTCTGAAGTCTGACTTTTTCTTCATTATCTAGTTTTTCTAGTGTGTGATTAGTAGACTTGGACTTTTTCATGTTTCTTTTGTAATCTTATCATTTACCTGTGATATATATTTCATAGATTTTAACCCGTTCTTTCTTAGTTGCTCTTCATGTTTTGTTATCATTAAGTCCTGTTTGTAGATTTGATCAATGAAATCCTTTTCTCTGTCATTGACTGTGATTCTGGCTCATATGATAACATATTAACTCATTCACCACTAAAGACACATTTGGACTAGTCCAAGTCATTGATTTACCATGTAACAGAAGTGTCCATTGTTGTTCAGGGGTTGATGAGTTATGGTGCTGTTTTTAAGTATTTCAGAAAATCTATTTTATTATTTAACATCAAATATTTCTATTTACGTAATTATTGTTTTAAAAATTGCATTTTCAATTATTATGCATAAGGATAAAAAGAGCTTTGCCATCAGATACATTTTGTTAGTTCCTTATAAAATCCATACAGGAAAATGTTGTGTTATCAACTTTATATATTGTATACTTTGGAAATTTTGGCCCCTGGTTATTTTTTTGCCCTTTTATAAGAGAAACTATATCCACCCCCTGTCTAGGGGCCTCCTTAACCGAGTGGTTAAAGCATCAAATCTCTTACCACTTGTCAGCATGAGATCCAGTGCCTCCAGAACCTAAGCTGACTTTGTGAGTTTGGATAGACAGTAAAAACTGGAGGTCCCGTGTCACAGTAGGTGTCGGCACGTTAAAGAACCCTCACTGCTCAATGGCCGTAAGTGCCGAGCATAGGCCAAAATTTGAAGCCCTTCACCGGCATTTGGTGACGTCTCCATATGAGTGAAATATTCTTGAGTGGGACGTTAAACAACAATAAACAAACAAACAAACAGACTTTGTGAAAAAGTTTGCCAGTTACTTGTGAAAGTCAGTGGTCTCTTCCCAGGTACATTTTTGCTGGTACTCTCCCCCACCATCAAAAAATCGCTGCCACCATAATTGTTGAGCATGGTATAAAAAAGAATTCAAATATTAAAATGTATAAAAAAAATCTTACTTTTTGCTTTTATGTATTGTAGTATGTTAATATTTTGTTGTTGTAAACTTATCATCTAATTACCAAAAATGACAATACACATGACAATCTGTCACATAACACTGAAAACCTTTGTTTCCAGTCCTTTACATCAGCAATATTATATGTCAATTATTTTTTTTAACATTCAACAATAGAGAAATCCATTTAACCATTTCCAGCTTTATCCAAATCCCTAAAAATTTGTAAAATGATAAACATATATATTTACATATTTATTCATATTTTTTCACTTTTACACTTCATATATTTTGTAAATTCTATGTCTATTTTCAAAACATGTTTGGTTAGATTTAGATTCTGTCTCATAAAGTGTGATTCACACATGCTATTTCAAGTGCAGTTCCTACATTCTTCAGATGCATGTTTTACTTATTTTAAGATCTTATACTTCAAAATACTCTTTTTCGCTCTTATGATAACATCATAGACTAAATGAATCTTTTCTCAATGTAGGTTATGTATGTATATATTCTTAGTATATAATGCTAACATTAAATCCATCTTGTTGTCCCATTCTGCTCTATATGATTAATTATTACCTGATTTTAGTGGCATGTTCAAATTATTTTTATTTTATATGTTTTGTTTCTTCACTGAAATTGTTATCACAATAAAAACGTTTTACTCTAACCAGTAATTCATATTTCACTCCTCATTTCTGGATCCAGATTTGTGCACATGTAAATGTTTTGCCCCAAATTAGCACATCAACCCCTGAAAAATAATGTACTCCTCTGTAAATCATTGACTTAGACCAGTCCAAATGTGTCTTTAGGGGTGAATGAATTAATGTCAGCTATGCTGTCCAATCACAGTATGATATACAGTAAAACGTGCTTTATCAACCACCTGTGTATAATGATTACCTGATCACAGAGACCTTTTTTGTTGTCCCCAATAGTACCATTTGTGTACAAATCAACCTCTATTTAAAGACCACCTCCCTATAGAAACTGGTTTTCTTGTGTCCCTAAGGAGGTCGTTATATACAAGTTTTACTGTACATTTTATTTGACATGATAATAAGAGATGAAAGTATCATGCTTAACATCATGACACCTCCCTTCTGTGAGGTTATAAGTAAGAAGTTAAACCTCTCATTTCTTAATATTGAGAGTGTAAGTCCCCACCTCTGATCAGTGAGAATGTAAAACTTTCACCTCTAATCTTTGTGGATGTGAACATTTTATCTTTTGTTACCCACCTCTTATCGGTGCTAATGTAAGTCTCCCACCTCATATCAGTGATAATGTGAGGCTTCTACCTCTAATCATTGAGGATGTGATCATCTCTGGACAGTGAGGGTTTCGGGTTAATTTGATGTCTATCTGACTATGCTAGAAAGTTCACAGTATACTGTTAAACATGGATGAAGCTATTTCATACACTTTGCATTTCTTTCACTTTAAACATACTGGCTTTCCTATCGTAAATTTTCCACATTTAAGTAGTAATATTCCACGACTACACGCATATGGAGTTTATATTTCTCAAATGATCCGATATGCTAGGGCGTGTTCAACATATGAACATTTCATATACAGAGGTAAACTACTCACTGACCAATTATTGACATAGGGACATTGGAAACTGCGTTTCATGTCAACGTTCCGCAAATTTTACAGTCAGTATAATAGACAATTACTCTGTTTCATTTAGTGAATTGTTGAGTTGCCTGTCCGATGGCGGTTGTTGAGACATCTGTACCAATTATGACGAGGATCCATTCTTCACGTATTTCATTTTAATTTGACTATGGACTCAGGCGGGTGTGACCGGTCGACAGGGGATGCTTACTCCTCCATGGCACTTGATCCCACCTCTTCATTTCACCTCTTGTTCATTTTTTACCAGATTGTACCTATATCCTTGACATTCTAATGATTTATACTTTGGTTTCTGAGATTTTTTATATTGTATAGAAATATTTTATCTTTCATAAAACATCAGGCAATAATCATCTACTTCATGTAGATCTAGTCCTAGATTTAAAGCTAACTACGGGCAAAGTCATATAACAGTCAGTTAGTTAAGTTACTTAGTTAACTGATTCGTGCCATGGTGATGTGATATATATATAAAAGACTGACATATGAAATACAGTGAAATGTAAAAACAGAGTCATAAAAGTCACATGTAAAAAGACAGACATATATAAAAAGACAGTCACATAAAAATACAGTCACATACAAAACTAAAGTCACATGTAAAAAAACAGACATATATAAAAAGACAGTCACATATAACAAGTCACACAGAAAGACCATCACATATCAAGAGAAAGTCTCATAAAAATACAGTCACATACAAAACTAAAGTCACATGTAAAAAGACAGACATATATAAAAAGACAGTCACATAAAAACACAGTCACATACAAAACTAAAGTCACATGTAAAAAGACAGACATATATAAAAAGACAGTCACATAAAAAGACAGTCACATACAAAACTAAAGTCACATGTAAAAAAACAGACATATATAAAAAGACAGTCACATATAACAAGTCACACAGAAAGACCATCACATATCAAGAGAAAGTCTCATAAAAATACAGTCACATACAAAACTAAAGTCACATGTAAAAAGACAGACATATATAAAAAGACAGTCACATAAAAACACAGTCACATACAAAACTAAAGTCACATGTAAAAAGACAGACATATATAAAAAGACAGTCACATAAAAACACAGTCACATACAAAACTAAAGTCACATGTTAAAAAAACAGACATATATAAAAAGACAGTCACATAAAAATACAGTCACATATAACAAGTCACACAGAAAGACCATCACATATCAAGAGAAAGTCTCATAAAAAGACAGCCACATACAAAACGATATGTCATATATCAAAAGACATTCAACTATAAAAAGAGTCACATACAAAAAGACAGCCACATATAAAAAGACTGTAACAAACCAGCTGAAGTGTGTAAATGTACGCTATTAAATCTTGTACCCTTTGAATACAAATATGTACAGAGTACAAGTCTCTTTGAAGAATGGGCAATTGATTTTACAAAACTCGGAAATGAACAAATGAACGAGATTTTTATATCATTGTAAAGTTGTTTTATTTTTGTGTACTTGTTGTTTGTATGTTACCAATGTATGGTACAGATAATGTATATACTATTATGTACAGTGTTGTAACATGTCTACATGATTATTGTATATTTTCCATGTTCACATTGATATGTCGGTGTTATAATATATATATATATATAATATATATTCATAAAGAGTATATGATTATTCATAGCACAGTTCTGAACAATGTGTTACTGTAAGGGCGATCTCTCTGTCCATCGTTTTTGCATTTTTGAAAGTCAATGAGGAATGTACTGTTTTGTATTCTATTATATTGCACATATCCCATTTTGATAATATGATCTGCAGTGTTTCAATGTAATACTATCGTGCCGAAGAGATAGTAGAACAGGGATTATGCCTTTGGTCTGTCCAGTGCATTGATCTAGTTTATTTTGAGTAACTTATATTTTTCACATTTGTTTACAAATCTTTGTTTTACATCCCACCATGATTTCTCACTTATATGGAGATGTCACTAGCTATCGCAAAGTGCCATAATCCAGTGCTATGGATTGACACCAATGCAGTCAAGGTTTATTTACGAGCCGTGAGAGGGACCTCGATTTTAATTCAAATCAGAAAGACTTCCACTCCATATACCGAGTGCATAATTAGCCAGAAATTATGTGACTAAAATCCTCATAATTGACCAAGCTTTAGGAATAATTTTTTCGAAAACGTGCTTTAAATTTTAATACTGTTCTAACAGTTCTTTGTATAAAGATCTTATTTACATGGCTGTTAATAGCAACAGAATGGCATAATCTCACACGTACATATATTTTTCACTTGTTATTTGTAATCACCATTTGATTAAATATCTAACACGTTGTGAACAAACATTTGTGAAATTTTTGTATAACAAGTTACTTTGTTCCGCACACCTGGTCCTATCTTGCTTGGGATTCGCAATTGTTCTTCATGTTGAGACCATTGCTCATCTAATTCGTCGTGTTCTAATAGACTAGAGCTTCGATTATTAATTTGGTACCTCTTCATTTTTACTTTCAAATGTCCATCAGGTCTTTACATTACATTTTGACCATGAAAAAGATTCAATTTTAAAGTAATTCTTATTTTTTTGAAATACATTTAATATATTTAAGTATTTTGAAAAACAGTTTTTAACTACATTTTATTGCTCTCACAGGTGGTACCCTACTCAAAGATTTGATACAATAAGATACCGTTCAGTTAAATATAAATTGTATTCCTCCGCTAGGCATTATAAACTAATTTGATTGATTTGTTACGTATCAGTACTTGTTTTTGTTGCACATTTGTCCTTTTTAGTACCTCCATCTTTCAGTAAAGCAATTGACCTTTCCCTAAAGGCCCGAGTTCGGGCAGACTTTTCAATTATGATGTCATAATTGAATGGTCTTTCAAACATTTGTATGATTATGATGTCACAGTCGAATGATGCTAAATAGTGTACATAGAAAGCCATATGTCACACATTTGATTAAAGGTAAATTTTTCCCTTGCCTGTAGATGTGTCCGGTAACAGATGAAGTAGGTGGACATTTTGTGTATTGGAGTTACACCGATGCACTTCAACTATATATGGTCACATTAACATATAATTGAGAATTTCGTGAAAGGATATGATTTGGAATGAAATCAAAGTCAACGAAAATATCGTTACAATAATGAAACAACCTTGGTTCATGAGAATTTGTATCAAATCAGTGTCACATACAGTGTTATTACATATTCAATATTCTGGGCAATGTATGTTCCTGGTTTTTAATTGTCTTCACCTGAGGAACACATTTGCAAAGTTTGGTTTTATTTATTTTAACGTATAAATATAATACCAAATCTTTATCGCCAGATTATAATATTTGGTGAATCAGGTGGGATCACTGGTTATGGAAGAGTAAGCGTCCCCTGTTATCAGGTCACACCCGCCGTGAGTCCACGGTTAAAATAAAACTAAAACGTATTAAGTCTAGACCATTGAATGATTTACTGAAAATGAAATCCAGACATGATATAAGTGTATAAACACTTATGATATAGTTATTGTAGTTTTTTGTTTTTTATGTGTTGTGTCAGGTTACCATACTTACTATAGTTATTTATATTTTTGAATAATCAGAAAAGTAATGTAAATACCAGATGAATCTCTCTTTTATTGTGTTTTTGTTATTTACGTGTCTGAAAATTATGAGTGATTCTTACGGTGGACACGTTTTCCTTTATGTTTTGTATCATGTATGTTTTTTGTTTACCTCATCTTAATTTAGAACTTTGGCATTTATGTTCAACTTAGCCATGGTAAGCGTTTACTTCTACGAGGGACGTGATTCTACAGTAGATACCTCAGTAATCACATACTACAAGCATTTAGCCTGTGTTAATTAGTATTATGTATTTAATCTTTAATTAATCAGAGTTCAAACGTATAGAGAAGTAATACATGTTTGATTTATAAATGTAGTAAGCTGTATGTTTTTATTTGATAAAAAATGTATATACCATGGTCATTTATTAGTGCAAATTGTGTATATATATATATATATATATATATATATATATATATATATATATATATATATATATATATATATATATATATATATATATATATATATAAATATATATATATATAGTGTATTTGACTGGCCATTGTAAAATATCTTTTTCAAAAAATCGTTTTAGATGATATATTTTGGTGAATTAACTACATGTATTAGAATGTATAAAATGTAATGCATGCATTGCATAATCCATTACTTATATGTGTAAAGCACATATAAATATGGACATTAAATCAGAAACAAGTAGTATGCACCTTAAGTTAATCACTGTTATCAAATGCCATCCTTGATCAATCAATTAAAATCTCTTAGTTCCTTAAATCAGTTATGTTAAGCCTGTATCTGTTTTGTCATGTTATATTTGTGATCCATTTACGTCTTTGCCCATTGACTTATCGCTAAATATCTGACACGTGACTCTAAATGTGCATTTTGACGTCATAACCACAGATTTTTGACAGGCTATTTTAAAATTGTGATGTCAAAATTGAGAAGTCTGCCAATGATGCTGGTGTCGGTCGTTTCAGGAAATGCTAATGACCGTAACTGAAGATGCAGTATCATTTATTGATCAATAAGAAACTACAGAACTGCGCGAGGATGATTCGAGTCTATATATTATTGTTATATAAATGGGTAATTTCTGACACCCAGATCTCTGATTAGTCATATATTATGGTCCATATACATGTCATATACAAAGTAAAGTTAGAGGCAACACTTGTTCTTATATGTCCATGGTTAAATATATTAGTCTTTGATGAGGTTCTCCTTATGTTGGAATTCATTGACTGCTTAACTGTGATGTTAATAAAAATATTATTTCTAAAATCTTGTATTCTTGTTTTATTTAATACCTTATACACAAAAAACTCTAGTGAAATATAATCTGACAGCAATTTGATTAATTTAATATATATATATATATATATATATATATATATATATATATATATATATATATATATATATATATATATATATATATATATATATAAATAATGACTAAGACACGGACAAAATGAATGTCAAAGTTTCGGGACGACTTGTCCCTTCATCAGGACAAAAGGATTACTAGTATATGTATGTATGTTTATATATATATATATATATATATATATATATATATATATATATATATATATATATATATATATATATATATATATATATATATATAAAATACACCTATATCTAAGTAAATATACTACGAGAGTTTTAACTACTAAATTTATGCTTAATATAAAAGTGACAAATGAGCATTTTATTGAAGATTGAATTTTTTATTTAAGTCTAAGATTCCTTCTTTCGATTATACATTGATAATTCTTCATATTTACTTCGTGCTCCGTGTGTGTTTTTATAATTATTTAAAACTCGCCATTTTATTGGAGGTAAATGATAAGTAACGAAAGATATTATGTCCACATAAATATATATCAGTGTATTGCACTATTTAAGTAAGCTTCGTAAACCTTTCAGAGCAGGTGCTTGAATATTCTAACATGTGTACGTTTATCTTTTCAAACATCCTTGAAATTATTGGATTCTACATCTCTGATATATACCCCGGTCTAACTGTGTGAATGAAATAAATAAAGTTGCAGTTACTTCCCTTCCCCTATTTACAACAAATTTCTAACACTCCGGTTAAATCAGCACGGTAACGACATCATGTCATATCATGTGCTTGATAAATTGACGTCATGAAATTATACACAATATTAGAAAGTGATGTGCCATTAATCTATCTTGTCATATGTACACACACACACAATGTTGTATTCTACAAAATTCACCAGTACTTTGAATGAAACAATAGAAACTTATAACAAATCAAACACATACACTTAAAAAAGGAGCATTAGCTGTGTTTGCCAAAATCATTTCGATTTTTTCTACTTTAACTACTTGTACTTAATGTACAATAACAAATATGTGCTATACACAGGCATAAAATATCTTATATTCCTATATACTCAGTGAAAATAAGGTAAGATTCAGTGTGATATTCACAAAAAATAGTAAGGCTGAGTGTTTCAAGTGCCAAACCCGAGTTTCACAAGCAATTTTCACAAAACATATAGGAATTTAAGAATGTTTATGCCTGTGTATATCTCTTTTTGTTATTGTATATCAATCTAAGTAGTAAAAAGGGGAACATAATTTTTTGAATAAAAACACAGTTATTGCCCCTTTGATAGTGATAATTTTATTGAAATTGAACAGGAAATGACTTTTTTTTATAAATATTTGAAAAAAATGCGGATATATATGTAATGTATATAAATATAAATTATGCACGTTTTTGTCACACTACTGTACAATTCTTTTTTTCTATGATCTGTTTTTCTTTCATGCCAAGGTTCGGAGACATGCCTGTTTTTTCGGAATGTGTTCGTTTTCATAAATTAATTTAAGATTCTTTCTTCATACTAAAACAAGACTTAGTATGTTGTTCTGTACCATTGATTGCTAACATTCGCAATGTTTGCCAGAGTAATGGGACATTAAAGTCTGTATGAATAAATTGTTTCTTTGGGAAACCAAACTTCCCATACTTCACTACCAACAGTGTTTAAGTCATATGATAAGACCTGATTTCAAAAGAATTTTTACCTTCTTCATACAAACAAACAAAATACATCAAACATCCCCACGCTATCAATATGAAACATCTCAGTTACCAAGGTATAAATCTAGAGGGTGTCCAGGATATAGATAAAATCTGGTAAAATGGACAAACACGGACCTCTCGAAACCAAGAGGTGGGATCAGGTGAAATCGCGAAATTTTGTATTCGCAAATATGTCTGAAATTTTGAGTAAGCAAAGTAAACTTGTCATGGAATGTGTTATTTATTACACGCAATTGTAACCATACAGTTATAATAAAGATTTCCATACCCTCGTGCGATACGTAACGTAATATTGCAGTTAGATACAGAAATTCCGCTGGAACTACTTTTCTAAATAAAATTTGCGTCATCCAAAATATTTTATGACGTCGTTAAAAGAGGAACGAATTTTAAATTTGTGTACACACAAAGATAGATAAAAGAACTTGTAATAAATACAAAATACACAAATGTTTCTATTTGTAAAATCAAAGCTCTCCTTGAATTCTTCCGCTGCAAATATCTCGTACAGTCTGATGATACGGATCGAAGTATATGTGTGAGTTTGTGCATTTACAATGTAAGATATATATATATATATATATATATATATATATATATATATATATATATATATATATATATATATATATATATATATATATATATATATATATATATAAAGCTTTGCATTGTAAAGTCTTATATTTCAACACAAGTAGTATGAATTTAAAAATTTAAAAATAGAGTTCTAGTTCTAGAAAAGTGGCCAAAAACAAACGCTCAGAACGTTGACAATCGTTTCTGTCAAAAAGATTCATCAGTTGAGCTCGAATTGCATATAAATGTATACAACCGGAAAAAATGGTATCATACAAAGCAAAAACATTTAAATTTATTACCTGTCCATCTAAGAAGTACACATTGTAAAAATGAATACCTTAGCTATTAGAGAGGTTTTTTTTTAAATTTAAATGGTGTTATCTTAGCGAAATATTACTTTAGTATAAAATAATCGACGAAGACTGTACGCTTCGTCTCATATTTTATTACATTCTTTTATGCACCCTTCCCACGGAACACCTGCATCGGCCTAGATTCCATCTGCTGCCCACTCTATACACATCACTAATATGCATCGCACCTGCATCACCACTGTATTGACAATACTACAATAAACATTCCACACATATGACGGCATGTAATAGTATAATGCATCTGCCTGTGATAGTAGTTAACAATTAAACTTTCCCTTAACTCCTCAAATGACATAATTTACTCCTTATTTGGACACGTTGACATAATTTACAATAATTTGTTTGTAGATGTTCCCTTTACCTGTGGTACTCTTACTTGTGTGGTGATGCTTCCTGGAGGTTTTGTTTGTTGCAATTGCATTTTACTCGACACTCAACAACTTTCAGCCGTACGGCAGCGTCTAGTATATAAAGGTGGAGCAATAGACCAAGTGATGGTGTAACGAGTACAACCTGTAAACGTACTCCCATACTCCCATAAGTGCCTTAAATTCCAGGGGCCCGTTTTACGAAAGGTCCTAAGTCCTAAATCCTAACTGATATTCCTAGTTACCATGGCAACGCATCGCTGACTGGTAATTCTCATGACAATTAGGACTAAGACTTATGATTTAGGACTTAAAACTTTTTGTAAAACGAGCCCCAGGGAACTCGAAACCCCGCTGACTAGAGCCCAAAGACATTGGGGTGGGGAATGGCAATAAAAACATCTAGACCTTATGTATGCAATCAACTCGGCTGATATTTCACCAAAAGTTTAAACTTTGTCAAGCACACATTTTATTGTAATTTTTTGTTTCCTTTAGTTTTTGTATTTATTTGACTGTTTTTTTTTTTCAATTTATAAACACTTAAGAATTTCATTTTACAAAAGCGTCAACGAGTAAAGTAATAAAACCAACAACACTATACACATTTATCCGTTACGTTTGTCATGTAAGTGCTTTATACATGTATCTTAAGTGTACGCAAAATAAAATACCCTTATCTGTCTGTCTGTCTGTCTATCTATCTATCCGACCTGGCTAGATCAGTCGGTAGCGCGCTTGATTCTTGATCGTGAGGTCGTGAGTTTGAGTCCAGCCGCGGCAGGTTGATTTGCTGTCCTTCGGATGTGACAGTAAAAACCGAGGTCCTGTATCACAGTATGTGTTGGCACGTTAAACAACCCTCACTGCTCAATGGCGGTAAGTGCTGAGCATAGGCCAAAATTTGAAGCCCTACACCCGCAATTGGTGACGTCTCCATATGAGTGAAAGAATCTTGAGTGGGACGTTAAACAACAATAAACAAACGTCAAACAAATATATATATATATATATATATATATTTATGTGTGTGTGTTTGTGTGTGTTTCTTTGTGTATGTGTATGTATGTGTGTGTTTTGTGTGTGTATGTGTGTGTTTGTGTGTGTATGTGTGTGTGACCCATTCTAAAGAACAAAAACGTCATATCGCCATGCTCAATAACACATCATTCCTATGATTGCGAACATCTTTAATGGTAGTGAAAGAGGTCAGGCCACAATACATTGGAGAAAGTCCCTCCTTCTTCCACATGTAACTCAGTCATCAAGGCTCGAATTTAGTCTGACTAAAAGTGACACACAAAATTATAGAGATATTTTACAGAGAAATGCACATACAGATGTTAATTAACATTTGAAAAACGAACTATTGATATTATTAATCGATTTCTATACAATTGTAACGTGTCAAGCGCATCACATCAGATTGTAACCCAACCAGATGCTGACCGCACTCGTCGTTGCTTAACTTCAGTACATGGATATAAACTCTAACCGTCCAGTCACAAAAGCTAGCTGATGGAGTAGACAGCTAATCAGCCTATATCCATTACTCTTTCACTACCCACTCCACCGACAAGCTTCGTCCCGAAGCTTCGTGGGTTCAACCTGAAATCCACACCTTACATTATGCCCTTCAGCTGTATCCCTAGGATTTCAGGCTCTCTCGCTGCCACCAAATGTAACGTGCTGAGAACATCACATCGGATTTTCATCCATCCAGACGCTGACCACGCTCGCCGTTGCTTAACTTCAGTACATAGATATAAATGCTAACCGTCCAGCCACAAAAGCTAGCTGATGGACTAGACAGCTAATCTGCCTATATCCATGTCTGTTACACAATACTGAAAAAGACATATGTCTGAATATAGCTTATCCTACGTTTCACCACAAATTGACAGCTTTTCTCTTAAGAATTTTTGTTCAGAGTATTGATTTACTGGCGATCACAAGTATTTCTGAATAAAAGTACATGCCGACCACCAAGAGGCTTGATTTCATGTAAACTAAATCTTTTTTTAATGCCAAAATCACTACTAAAATCATAAATCCCACATCGTTAACATATTCAAAGATTATGTTTTTTCGAGGTGATGATATGTAATTCTTTTATAAAACCCATCACTGTGAATCTCTTGACAGGAAACGAAGTGTTGTAGGTCTATAGGTGTGAAAAGCTGTCCGTGAAAACTGTAGTTTTATTTTATTATGCTATCAGATTGAAGGCGAATTATGAATCCTTACTCATAGTGTTCATAAAGATTGGTTGTACTTTAAAACTTAAACTTTAGCTTTTCCATCTCTTGATACTCTTTTTTTTTAAAAAAATAAGTTGTGCAGCTTCTGAAACGTCACTATCAACACGTTCGTCATTATCCTATTTATTAAAATGTCTTTTGCAGCAAACTTTAATTTATGGCTTCCTGAAAAAGCCTCGCTAATCTAGCTACCCCACCCCCGCCAATAAATAAAACCCACATTTTCTCTGAGATGACACACATTTATATACAATGATCATAGTTATGTATGATGCAGACATATAATAGTAAAACACGCTTCTTAAATGTTACAACCAGTTTGCTTCTACATTTATATGAAATATTGTTATTGTTCAGTTTCCAAAAGAATAAAAAAGCATTTATGTATATAACGCGTTTTAACTATCAAAGAAAGAAATAGTATTACGTTAGACAGCCTTAAAATCCTCATGCATTCATGTTCTCCAGAGAATACGATAGAAATAACTTGTTCAGATGATTCTGGATGTTTATAAATACAATCCGTCATAGAAGTTCTCCTGTCTCAGATTTCAGTTGATAACCAGTTCCTATTTGATCTCATTGTCACCTGCCAAATTATTGAAGGTTACCCCGGGGGTCTGTGTCTGAACCTGCCGGAAGTGTGAATCATATTACATTTCCCCTCTGTCTTAGGAAAATTTGTTTGAATGGAAAGTCAACAAGCACCTGTCTAAAGGTATAAACTTGACGTGGTATCCAACACTTCCGCCATACATTTTAATTTCATTATAATATAACATTTAGATTCCGTCTATAACGAAGAATTGGATTAACTTAACTCCTCTTTTAAATGTCTTTTACTTAGATTTAAGGATGACAATTGACAGAGAGGCGAATGTCGAATCACTTTTACCATTACAATCAAAACCCCTCACAAAAATAGTGTGTTGCATTCTTATCATTTTGCTTCCTTTTTGTTTTATCATTATTATTTTACTATTATCGTGTTTTTGGCATGTCTTTGTTGTTTAAAAAATACCATCCTCATATTGTTTTTACAGTTAACCCTACATATTGTAATTACAGACAAACCCGTACTTTCGTCCGCCCATTGTCGCTTAAGCTGTGTGTTTTTCCCTTTTTACTTTTTTAGATTGATATACAAAGAACACATAAAAAGGCATAAAAATTCGTAAATTCCTATATATTTTATGGAAATTGCTTGAGAAACTCATCTTTGGCATTTCTTTTAATTGCCACTGATGAACTTAACCTTACTATTTGTATACGAATACCACGCTGTACCTGACCTTATTTTCACAAAATATACAGGAATATAAGATTTGATGTGCCTGTGTATAGCCCTTATTTGTTATTGTATATCAAGTACAAGTAGTAAAAGTTGAACAAATCGAAATAATTATTTTTTGTAATAATAATAGCTAATGTCCCTTTAAGCTATAGGCCTATATATATATAGATGGTTCATAAACTGGATTCCATTCTAAATAATGATGATAGTTGCTGTTTTGAACATTTTCTTATACGTCTTGTGATTTTAAATGTTTCTCGTGCTGCGATTTCGTGTCAATTAGTCCCTATGTACTTCAATAAAATTACACAAAATGTTGAAAATTTTCATTATCAAGATAAGTATCAAAATCAACAAGGATTTCGTACTGCTTCGCAGACATCCTTATCAAAACGTAAAACCCAACAATATTAACTTCAAGAAGTAACATGCAATGAAACAGTGCAAAATTATATATTAAACCAGGCAACCTGCTGCAGTGGCATCAGATCGAATGATGTAATGATCACAGGTTGCACATCGATATCTACGCAAATTATAGTTATCAAGACACAACATTTCAGTTTTATTTTTGGAAAATATAACAAATTAAGCAAGGCCTTCGGAAGTACAGTACAACAACCCACTCAAATAGCAGAGTCAATCAGATGGGGATCCTAAAGAATTCAAAAGAGATGTTGGAACATCTATTTCTCCAAATTTCAAACATATTACAAGCATCACGTCTTTTGATTTTTCGACTCTTACCTTGCTAGAAGCTTCAAAACAGACTCAATTTTATTATACGAAACTACTTTGTATTCTAGAATAGAGATAGAAAATATAGATACTTAGTGTTAGGTCACGAAGAAACATTTATTGTAAGGTCATAAAGAGACATATTTTGAGAAGGAGCACCTTGTTTTCAATAACAAGTACATTGAAGGCGATATCTTCGAGCACCACCATACACAGTGACTCCTTTTGGCCAATCAGATCTGAAACTAACTGATGACCTTTTCATCGAGCTTGATTTTTTCATTGACCTGGAGAGGTTTCCATGGACCATTTGCGATGGATATATAACATGCTGAGTGCTTCCGAACACCTAGTCCCATCCCGTTTGGGATTTGCAAATTGTTTTCCATGTAGAGGCCGTTGTTATATCATATTTGTCGTATTCCTATGGACTTGGTGTTTCGAACATCTACTGGTTTCTCTTTATTTTTTACTTTACGCATTGGAGAAGCCCAGTTTAAGTTCAGAGTGAGAGACCTAGTAAAATGAAAGCCAAATGTTGTCAAATATTAATTTGAATGTAATGTAAACGTATTGATCTAGATTCATATGTCAATTCAATATCAACTTTCTAATAAAATGTGCCAAAGGTTAGAAATAAGCAACCACAAAACATATATCATATATCTTGGATTTGTAAGTAAAATTGCTTAATTAATTGTTTATTCATAAGGATATATCAAAGCATTATATGACATCATAGTTTGATTCTATACATTTTATAGTGACGCGTAAACGTAACCCCCGACATCGGTAATTGGATAACTCGACACGTGCATATGTCACTGTAATAGTACTTCGCAAAATCTTTAATTGGTATGACAGTGTGCATTTTTCTCAGAGTCAGGAATAATTTTAAAAAAAATATTTGTCCGAGCTAGTCTAGATTTGAACCTAGAACGTTAGACTCTAGACCACCTTACCACAATGGAATACGATGGTAGTCGCTGGGCTTTGCTTGATTTCATGTATGATTTACACAATAAAGCAACAATGATAATATCGTTGTTTGCTGATCCACCAGTTTTCTTAATTTCATATTACTCCTATACAACGTTTTATCATTTTCTTGGGAAATATTTTAATTGAAATTTTTACATCCATCATAAAATACAAAATATGTTAAGAAATTTACGACATTGAAACAGAAACAGCGATTTCTCTTGAGGTTCTGTTGTGAATTTTATCGTCTGCTATCTTGGTATAATGATATTTCTAATGGAATTGCACTGATTATATTCAACTGGGAAATAGAAAACGCGCAACATTTGTTTATTTCCATACTATCGTATCCCCAAACCCAACGTGCTCCTTATCATGGCGGCTGATCAATGTCCGCCACATTTGACTGGATTAGGAATTTATTGATAATCTCACTCATCGGTTATCAGTCATATACATCTGACGTGTCAGCGAGTGGTCAGTTGGGTTTGTTTTTGAAAAACTTGTGATTTTCAGCAATTTCAATCAACTTGGATTGAAATTCTACGAGGTGTAGACCAAGAATGGATACAATGAAAAAAGGGTTTCGTAAAGTTTGGAAGTTTTAATTTTGTAGACGTGTTATTTTAATAAAATATTTAATTTTTTAAATTTGCAATCCTGTTTTGGAATATAGAATAGGCATTATCTTCTGACAAGACATAGGACATGTGTCATAAATGTAAGGGGGTACATCTATTTCGGTACCAGCTGATAATCTTGTACTAAAGTAATATTTGGCACTTATTACACCATTTAAATTCTGAATTCTTCAAAAGCTAAGATAGTCATCTTTTTTTTTTATAGTGGTTAATATTAGACGGATTTGGTTATGCATTTACATTTATTATTTGGCCTTGTCTTACACCACTTTCCCTTTAGAAAATCTATTTAAAACTAGAGCTCCACTGATGAAATCTAATTGACAGAAACGAGCGTCTTGAGCATTATAACTTTAGTATTATGATTATATATATATATATAATATATATATATATATATATATATATATATATATATATATATATATATATATATATATATATATATATATATATATATATATACATACAATTAGTAGGGACATTGAGCTCTATATAACTACCTTTAGAACCTTTGGTCAGCGAATTGTCAATCCCCGTTTAATCCTGAGCTGATAGTCTTTGAAATTGTTTTCTTGTAAAGAAAAAAATAACCAAGTCGGTGTGTTTTAATAAAAATGGACGCTTCTGTATAACTAAAAGGAAATTGTTGAACGTGGTCTAAAACGTATGTTTTATGTTCGGTAACGATTGTTTAATTGTCTCTATCGATTATGACAATGTTTCTTTCCTCAATCATTTTATCTGACTTTAACTGTAGACTAACGTTGTATGACCAGTCGATAGAGGGCGCTTACTTATCCAATATAACTATAACTAACGAACATTCTAGACAAGCTGCGTCTATCGAACCAAATATTTAGACTTTTGATTTCGCTATACGGTAGGACATAATAACTACAGAAGAATGACTATTTTGAGTTAAAAATAAATAAAATGCTCGTCTATAATATGGTTATCGAGTTTCATGACCACATTTTAGGTCAATTGATGTCCGGAAATAGATGTGGCCACCCATGATACTTTCACTGATCACAAATTTTAAACGTCCACTCACGTGGCCAACTTTTCACTTTTTTGGCCACCATGAACACTTTTAAACATTTTAAGGCGGCGATTTCGTGTCATTTGACTTCATTTATATGACCTTTGTTATAGGGTTAAATGTGAGATGCCTGTTGTCATAGTGTCACTTGGTATGCACCATCAAAGGTCACATGCCTTATTTACAGCAAAGAAATTCCGAGTGACCGTTGTATCAGGAAAGATTAACATCTGTTGGACTTTGAAAATATTCTAATAATTGAAAAGTAGTCATTAAAATCCGAATTTATGTCGCATGCCATGAGGATAGGGGGCACTCTTTGTTAATTGTTCTGATATCGGTATTTTGGCTTTGTAAAGAAAAGAAAAACAGGAGAGATATTTTGTTCAAACATCTGTTTGAAAAACAAGATACTAACTGATAACCATCGAAATTAAAATCCAAACTCTGACTCTTTTTCAGAATGTTTTAAAAATTAACATCAATTTATGACCCTTTCCTTCAACGAGGAATGATTTACGTTCAAAACAATTTCAATGATTTTTAAAAGGATAACACATTTCACGCAAAGTGGAGACAGAATTTAATATTTGTCTTCTCTTTTAGAAGTTCTTTAGAATTGATAAATGTCATTATCACTCATGTATGAAATTATCATAATTGCCGAGCATCTGCAGACAATTATAGATTGCGCTTATCTACATGTACATAGAAATTAAAACGATCAAATAGCTTAAAGATCTAACTCAATTATTTTCATTTCATTTCTTCACACCACGGACAACACTGTACACCCTATCATATACAGTTTGTATACTTGATAACAATTGTGGGACCTCAATGCTGTTAATGTAGATTTTGACAAAAACAGAAAGATTACGGAAAATTGGAATATTTATGACATATAAGATAATATGATATAAATCTTTAATAGAAGCAACTTAGAACGTTCTACTTCCGCTGTTATTAATACACGAGACTTAAGCAATAGGTTGCGACTCTTTCGTCGCCGAGCGTTTTCAAGGGATTCCAATATCACGGGTCTATGGTCAATATTGAGACATTGGTGCATTGGCATAAGTCTATAGTACAGGTCAATATTTGAGAATCTGAAATTTTTGTTGGCAGAATGTAAATATACATACAATATAGATCATATATTTCGTATACAGTGTACGGATTATAACACTTGTGTCTGAAACTTTCTTTAAAGGAGAAAGGCTATGGTAACGTCCAATACACTTATACTACTAATAATATTGATAAAATTGTTAAAAGGCTAATCCATGAATGTATCTAAATGGTCGTCACATTCTAAATATCGCTAATTTTAAAGTACTTTAAGTAGTTGCACCATGGATAATTCGTCCCAAAGTCATTTATTTCTTGCTAAATATCTCCTTCCTATTGTTTAAAACAATTCATCCGCTTTACTACACATGACCGTGAATAACCTTCAACAATTTCTGACGACTGCTGGTTTCCAGGACGTAAGTCTTTTGTCAGTTCTATTCTGTATTACCTCAGCAGACATTAATATTTCAAGGGGTCTCCGTGGCCCAGTGGTTAGAGCATCGCATTTTGAATCACGTTTCTCACTTCTGGGACCGAAGTCACCAAATTTACTCAGTACTCAAGCTCAACATTTATTTCGTTATTTTGACTGTATAATCGGTCACACATTTTTGGTTTTGAGTAATTAGGAAACATAATAATTTTTTTTCATCATTTATATATAATATTTTGCGTCACACATGATTTTCAAGTAAAAAGTGAATAAATATGTTGAGTACGGTACTCAAAATTTGAGTACATACTCAAACTATTTTTTAATATTTCTTAAGTTTTCTTCAAATTAGCAATCATTTTGATCAGTATTTACAATTGTTTACTGTTAATATAAAAACATGTCCAGTTACAGAATTTATTTTGCGTGTTTAACCTTAAAATTATGAAAAGTTAGTTGAGCTTGAGTACTGAGTAAATTTGGTGATTTCAGGCCCAGGTCGGCGCTGGTTCGAGCTCCCTGCTGGAAAGTTTGTCAGTTTTACACTTGCAGAAGGCCGATGGTCTCTTCCCGGGTAACCGGGTTTCTCATTCACCGCCGCCATATAAATTATATAAACATACTACCAAAGTTATAATGCTCAAGACAATGTCGTTTCTGTCAATACGACTTCATCAGTTGAGCTCCAATTTAAAAGTTATGTGTATTTTCTAAAGGGAAAGTGGTAGGTATTATACAAGGCCAAATAATATCTCTAAAAGTATAGCCGAAATCCGTCTAGGAGTAACCACTGTAAAAAATTACTATCTTAGCTTTAGAAAAAAAAATTGAATTTAAATGATGTTAACAGTGCCAAATATTGCTTTAGTATAAGATGAACAGCTGGTACCGAAATACCAGGTACTAGGTTTATGTATACCCTCGGGGACTCAACCGGTCCACCAGCAATGGCAACGACCTAGTGGTTATAAATATTATAAAAATACTACCAAAGTTACATATAACTGAAAAATTATTGAGTGTGGCGTAAAACAGTGTTCAAAATCAAATTCAATTTTTCAAACATTTCACCTCCTCTAGCTTGACTACTTTCGGTGATGTCTAACCGGTAATCAGTTCAGCAAATTTTATGCAACATCTAAGGTTCTAAACACATAACCAGCTGACCTCAACCAGAACCACATTCACCAGGGACAAGAGTTTCTACAGCGACTAACCCTCTGACAAGATGTTGTAGACCCGAAGAACCATCCAATATTGTGTTGAGTTTCTGTTGACCATCATTGTTAATTACGGATTCTGTGGGATCCCAGACCTTTCTTGCACAACAGAAACAAAAAAGAACAATATTTATTGCCATCCGATCGTAGTAACAGTAAGTATTTCATGGCTAGCATTTAGAGGTAAGTACATCACAGTTTAAACAACTATATATCATCAATGTTGGTCGTGGACTGTGGCCTAATTCTAAGTTGGATTATGTCTCTTAAACATGTCTATAAAGAGAGGTACATGACCTCTTACCAAATTCACTGCAATCACTTACCTCGTCATGTAGTGAAACCTTAGACGGTACATTCGTATTTACTGTAATACATATGCTAAATATATACATTCCGGGGATTTGCATCAACTTAAAATTGTCATACCTTGGGAATAGATACCTGTATTTGTTTAATTTACCACCTGAAGAATATATTGGTCTCTTGAAGTTGCATAACACCTCTCTTTATACCGTTTATACTCTCTCGTATTACCGACTTGTGGAATTCTAAATCTAAAGTAGGCACAGTTGCCTGTATTTATGACATATGTTGAGTATAACGCTTTCCACTCTATCTGCATTGGATTAAAAACCAGAATCTTGATTTGAACGAATGTTTTGTACTAAATATTATAAAACTCTTTCTTGTATTTATTCTAAGGAACATGTAATTTGTTTTACTACCTATTCATCTATCTATCCACCTACCACCTTACCCACCTATCCACCTATCACCTAACCACCTATGCACCAACCCATCTATCACCCTACCCATCTGTCCACCAACCCACCTATCCCCTAACCACCTAACCACCTATTAAACGCCCATCGCCATATCACACTACCACCTATCACCAGCTCACCTATCCACCTATTCACCAACCCAAGTATCCACCAACCATCCATGCGTCCGTCTTTTCTTCACATTAGGGTCAGTAAAAATTAAGATAATTTCTAATAGTATGTTAACATTTACTCGGGTATTAAGTTTTAATTGTAATTTGCAGAAAACCAGAAAAACCATTAAAATACAACAAAAAGGAATCAAATGGTTTTTCTGTTTAGAACAATTGGATTCAACATAATTTGGAAATTTAGGATAGTTCTTGAACCGAATTACTACTGTTAGTTTAGGGATGACTTTTAGCTCTTAACCAGATCATTTGTTTCACCTGTCCTTTGATGTCTTGTTGATTACAGGTAATCTGATGGTATCGACAGGTGCAAACGTTTTACCTGTTAGCCTGGAATGCGCGTGATTGATGCATGATGCTTTAATCTCAAATAAATTGACGTGTGTCGCTGGTCTCTTCACAACCGAGATAGTTTAGATTAACATTGCTTCTAACACTTCAAGTTAATTTTTCTAAAGGATTAAGTTTTCACTAATGTAATGATTTTTTGTCACACATTCCGTTACATACTATAGTATATTAGAATGTTTTGTGTGGAAATATGCCAAAAATGAAGGCAGTGTATACGTCGTGTTTGCTGTTAAGTATATGTGCATTTCCACGTTGTTCGGGTAAAACTATCACCTTAAGCTTAAAACGATAGTTATTTAGTTTTGTGGGTCTTTTAAGTGTTTTCAGATGTGTAATGTCTGATGGTTGTTTTCGCCAAAGCACACAGAAATAATAGTGAGTGAAATTGTACAGATCAACGAACCAAGACGGGATATGAGATGTTATGAGTATTGGAGATCAGTCATCCCAAATATATATAAAACACTTATTACTTTACATAAAAACAAAAATCGGGATGCGATGGAACAAAATGAACTTTCTATGTATTAGTCAATATTCCATCATATAGACTTTCTTTAGTAGAAAGAAAGATAAACGTGATGTTCTTTTATAATTTTTTATTATATAATATTTTGTTTTCACGAAGAAAGTGCAACCGCAAAATCCGAACACCCAAACAAACCAATAGAATATCCAACACACCACTCAGATATATAAACAAACATACATCCATACATCTATTCATGTCAAAGTGACCACGTTTTTATTATGTGTGATGTCTTTAGTTTCTACTACGTTCTATAAAATTGTCGTTATTAATTGCCAAACCGTTGTTGATAAATCTAAATGTCAAATTAAAGACCAAAGCTATTTTTTTCTTTTGATTCAAAAGCTTCTGAATAAAGTCTGCTTCATATGAATAAAGGAACACGTCGGCTAATAAAGGAGCGCATTTGTTTCCCATATGAATGCCGACCGTTCGCTGAAAGACCTGGCATCGGAACACAATATGTATATTGTCTATTAGAAATTCCAACATCAACATATATAATATATGATTTCTCTTAATTATTCTATAAAGTGAGATGTAAAATAAATGTACCACAATTTACAAATCAAAGACCACCTCACTCAGAGGACCGCCTCTCGTAAATATTTAATCTTTTGAAAGTTTCTTAATAAATATTAATTTATAAGTCCAAACACTCATTCAAGACACCATGTATCAGGCCAATTTGAGTCAGTCAGCTATATCCTCAGGGTGTCGTGGTTCGACCATACTAAGTGTATAAAGTTTAAAGTGTTATTTTTTAGTCAGACAGGTGGATATCGTGGTTCCATTGTATAAAGATATTGGTGTATAAAGATAAAGTGTCAAGTCTTATTATCAAGCCACTTTGAGTCGGTAGGTGGTCTAGATATCCTGGTTACACTGTACTTGGTGTATAACATGACAAGTCTTATGTTCAAGTCACTTTGAGTCGGTAGCCTGGTTACGCTGTACTTGGTGTATAACAAGTCTTATGTTCAAGTCACTTTGAGTCGGTAGGTGGTCTAGATATCCTGGTTACACTGTACTTGGTGTATAACATGACAAGTCTTATGATCAAGTCACTTTGAGTCAGTCAGGTGGTCTAGATATCCTGGTTACACTGTACTTGGTGTATAACATGACAAGTCTTATGATCAAGTCACTTTGAGTCGGTAGGTGGTCTAGATATCCTGGTTACACTGTACTTGGTGTATAACATGACAAGTCTTATGATCAAGTCACTTTGAGTCAGTCAGGTGGTCTAGATCCTGGTTACACTGTACTTGGTGTATAACATGACAAGTCTTATGATCAAGTCACTTTGAGTCAGTCAGGTGGTCTTACTGGTTACACTGTACTTGGTGTATAACATGACAAGTCTTATGATCAAGTCACTTTGAGTCGGTATCTAGATATCCTGGTTACACTGTACTTGGTGTATAACATGACAAGTCTTATGATCAAGTCACTTTGAGTCGGTAGGTGGTCTAGATATCCTGGTTACACTGTACTTGGTGTATAACATGACAAGTCTTATGATCAAGTCACTTTGAGTCGGTAGGTGGTTTAGATATCCTGGTTACGCTGTACTTGGTGTATACAGCGTCAAGTCTTATTATCAAGCCACTTTGAGTCGGTAGGTGGTCTAAATATCGTGGTTACACTGTACTTGGTGTATACAGTGTCATGTCTCATTATCAAGCCACTTTGAGTCGGTAGGTGGTCTAAATATCCTGGTTACGCTGTACTTGGTGTATACAGCGTCAAGTCTCATTATTAAGCCACTTTGAGTCGGTAGGTGGTCTAAATATCGTGGTTACACTGTACTTGGTGTATACAGCGTCAAGTCTTATTTACAGGCCACTTTGAGTCAGTCAGGTGGTCTAGATATCCTGGTTACGCTGTATTTTGTGTATACAGTGTTTGGTCTTATTATCAAGCCACTTTGAGTCAATCAGGTGGTCTAGATATTGTGGTTACTCTGTATTTGGTGTATACAGTGTCAAGTCTTATGATCAAGTCACTTTGAGTCGGTAGGTGGTCTAGATATCGTGGTTACGCTGTATTTGGTGTATACAGTGTCAAGTCTTATTATCAATCCACTTGATAAACACTGACATGCAGACGAAATTCAATTTCTAAAAAAAATCAGCACTCGACTAATCTTATGATTTTCTAAACATCCTTCAATATTTGGACATATCTGAAGTGAAACCAGACGACCGGGTGTCAAATACCATTTTGACCAACAAATTAACTATGAAATTCCATCCAAACAAAGGTGTTTGTAAGGTATCGAAATGTGACACGAACTATAATGTTTTCCTTTTTATATTTTCATTTAAGCTTTGTATCTCTTCTACCGTGTTGACTGTTTAATACGAGTGACACGATTCAAAATTACGATAACCTTATCAAAATCTCTGAATTAACTCTTGATTTATAATTTTAATGGCTAAACTATTACCAGGAGTTAAATAGCTACTTGAGGTTATTTAAGAGCCATGGAACTGTCTGACCAGTCCACCCTGTATCAATCTACGCACATAAAGCGAGAATACTTTACTTATCGTAAAACAAAATGACACTGAAATAAAGAGGATCATATTCATATCACTAGGAGGTATATTTGATCAACCACTACAGATCTCTTCACCTACAGAATCTAGAGCTTTTTGTTATACCTCCGATTTATGGTTTCTTAGAGCGATCGAACATCAAAAGTTCAAAATTTCACTTTAGATTACATTGTTGATTAATTCAATTATCCCATTCCTCTGCTACACAGCACAGACGTAGCTTCTCGTCAACAACAAAATGCAATCCGTACATGCCGAGTCTTTCAATCAATTTGCCTTTTTTGCAATGTAATTTTATCAAGATATCTACTCATTTCTTTAGAATAAAATACAAGAAATAGTTAGAAAGATAGTCGTACATTGCAATTACTCATGTTGTACAGACTGACTTGTGTTAATACTTGAGTTCTTGTAGAATTTAGAATGTCTTCACATATTGATCTATTGACTGGAAAGAGTCCATATACAAATGTACCCAGAGATCAGAGAATAATCGAGTTTTAGTAGAATTAAGAATGTCTTCACATATTAATCTATTGATTGGAAAGGTATATATACAAATGTACCCAGAGATCAGAGAATAATTGAGTTTTAGTAGAATTAAGAATGTCTTCACATATTAATCTATTGATTGGAAAGGTATATATACAAATGTACCCAGAGATCAGAGAATAATTGAGTTTTAGTAGAATTAAGAATGTCTTCACATATTAATCTATTGATTGGAAAGGTATATATACAAATGTACCCAGAGATCAGAGAATAATCGAGTTTTAGTAGAATTTAGAATGTCTTCACATATTGATCTATTGATTGGAAAGGTATACAAATGTACCCAGAGAATCGAGTTTTAGTAGAATTTAGAATGTCTTCACATATTGATCTATTGATTGGAAAGGTATATATACAAATGTACCCAGAGATCAGAGAATAATTGAGTTTTAGTAGAATTTAGAATGTCTTCACATATTGATCTATTGATTGGAAAGGTATATATACAAATGTACCCAGAGATCAGAGAATAATCGAGTTTTAGTAGAATTTAGAATGTCTTCACATATTGATCTATTGATTGGAAAGGTATATATACAAATGTACCCAGAGATCAGAGAATAATTGAGTTTTAGTAGAATTTAGAATGTCTTCACATATTGATCTATTGATTGGAAAGGTATATATACAAATGTACCCAGAGATCAGAGAATAATCGAGTTTTAGTAGAATTTAGAATGTCTTCACATATTGATCTATTGATTTGCCCATATACAAATGTACCCAGAGATCAGAGAATAATCGAGTTTTAGTAGAATTTAGAATGTCTTCACATATTGATCTATTGATTTGCCCATATACAAATGTACCCAGAGATCAGAGAATAATCGAGTTTTAGTAGAATTTAGAATGTCTTCACATATTGATCTATTGATTGGAAAGGTATATATACAAATGTACCCAGAGATCAGAGAATAATCGAGTTTTAGTAGAATTAAGAATGTCTTCACATATTAATCTATTGATTGGAAAGGTATATATACAAATGTACCCAGAGATCAGAGAATAATCGAGTTTTAGTAGAATTAAGAATGTCTTCACATATTAATCTATTGATTGGAAAGGTATATATACAAATGTACCCAGAGATCAGAGAATAATCGAGTTTTAGTAGAATTAAGAATGTCTTCACATATTAATCTATTGATTGGAAAGGTATATATACAAATGTACCCAGAGATCAGAGAATAATCGAGTTTTAGTAGAATTAAGAATGTCTTCACATATTAATCTATTGATTGAAAGGTATATATACAAATGTACCCAGAGATCAGAGAATAATCGAGTTTTAGTAGAATTTAGAATGTCTTCACATATTAATCTATTGATTGGAAAGGTATATATACAAATGTACCCAGAGATCAGAGAATAATCGAGTTTTTTAGTAGAATTAAGAATGTCTTCACATATTAATCTATTGATTGGAAAGGTATATATACAAATGTACCCAGAGATCAGAGAATAATCGAGTTTTAGTAGAATTAAGAATGTCTTCACATATTATCTATTGATTGGAAAGGTATATATACAAATGTACCCAGAGATCAGAGAATAATCGAGTTTTAGTAGAATTAAGAATGTCTTCACATATTGATCTATTGATTTGCCCATATACAAATGTACCCAGAGATCAGAGAATAATCGAGTTTTAGTAGAATTAAGAATGTCTTCACATATTGATCTATTGATTTGCCCATATACAAATGTACCCAGAGATCAGAGAATAATCGAGTTTTAGTAGAATTAAGAATGTCTTCACATATTGATCTATTGATTTGCCCATATACAAATGTACCCAGAGATCAGAGAATAATCGAGTTTTAGTAGAATTTAGAATGTCTTCACATATTGATCTATTGATTTGCCCATATACAAATGTACCCAGAGATCAGAGAATAATCGAGTTTTAGTAGAATTAAGAATGTCTTCACATATTGATCTATTGATTTGCCCATATACAAATGTACCCAGAGATCAGAGAATAATCGAGTTTTTTAGTAGAATTAAGAATGTCTTCACATATTGATCTATTGATTTGCCCATATAGTAATGATCAGAGAATAATCGAGTTTTTAGTAGAATTAAGAATGTCTTCACATATTGATCTATTGATTGGAAAGGTATATATACAAATGTACCCAGAGATCAGAGAATAATCGAGTTTTAGTAGAATTAAGAATGTCTTCACATATTGATCTATTGATTGGAAAGGTATATATACAAATGTACCCAGAGATCAGAGAATAATCGAGTTTTAGTAGAATTTAGAATGTCTTCACATATTGATCTATTGATTTGCCCATATACAAATGTACCCAGAGATCAGAGAATAATCGAGTTTTAGTAGAATTTAGAATGTCTTCACATATTGATCTATTGATTTGCCCATATACAAATGTACCCAGAGATCAGAGAATAATCGAGTTTTAGTAGAATTTAGAATGTCTTCACATATTGATCTATTGATTTGCCCATATACAAATGTACCCAGAGATCAGATAATATGTTTATATTGTGATTCTAACGATACTGAGGATGACTGTCACTTTATTTTGTGCCCGATGTACAGGGACCTACGATGTAGGTTTATCAAAAAGATTTTACTACAGAAGTCCGACTATATATTTAATTGGTCCAGTTACTTTTGGCGAAAAACAGGGAACCTAATGTAACCCCTATCAAAATTTCTTTCTCGTGCATTGAAACGTAGATCCACTTAACCCTTTCACCCCTGAATATCTTAACGGTATCTTTTTTGTTCTTTGTTGAAGACCAATCTATTACGGTCTCTAGGGTTGTAAATGTTAATAAAGGTATAATTGGTTAATTTTAAAAAGCCCATACCTCTAAAATTCAACCTAATGATCACCTGCATATGGTAAATGTTAATAAACTATATATATTGTGTACTGTGGCAGGATATGTAAAGTCTAACATGTTAGTGTAATGCATTATGTATCACTGCTTATAACTGTCTGGTTAATACGGTGCCGAACCATTCATGTTTGTGTAAAGTTATTGCCAACGTAAGCAATGTACATAAACAACTTGGTATGTTGTGCCTTTTTGTAAACTTTTTGAACCTACATCACAAAACAGGCATGTTTCAGAGAGTGAAGGTTTCTAATGTTTTACGCTACACTTATTTTTTTTTTGTTATTACATTTGGGTTTTACGGTGGCGATAAGTTTTTTTTTATGATGGAGAATGAAGTCCGTATACCGTACAATGTATCAGTGCAAAACCGCCCACCTTCCGCAGGTAGACTTACAAACTTCTGAATATGATAGACTTAGTTACAATACTCTTACATTTGGATATGGCGTAGCCCTAACCCTTCTTAACTGCTTACAGTGAGAGTGACGTCACAGGCCAAATTAAGGTAAAGACAACTGGCAATGAGAGAGAGAGAGAGAGAGAGAGAGAGAGAGAGAGAGAGAGAGAGAGAGAGAGAGAGAGAGAGAAGAGAGAGAGAGAGAGAAAGAGAGAGAGTGTGTACGGCTTTTCAGGATATCTATTAGACATTGCAAACGAAGCAATGTATTACTTGGTTGTTTTAATATTATTCTTGGTGGTGACATTAAATGTTACAGTTGTTTGGCAATCTGATGAGAGATATGCAGTATGGCAATACGACAAACAATTCAATTACGATTCCTTTAACAAGATGGTCTTAAAGAAAATAATTGTCTGGTATATCTTGTCGGATTCCAAACTGATTTGGTTACTTTTCCCGTAATGCCATTTAATATATCAAACAAACCATGTTGAAAACAATGCGGATAATTGCATTACATAGATTTCAATTTTAGGAGACATGCAACAGTTTTAACAGAATGTTGTAAACCTAACATACAATCTAGTGATATTCTGATTTAATGTAAAGCTTCATCAATGTAACGTTTTATTCTATGCTTTTACCGTATCCATATCCTTTTTTGTTGTGTTTGTTTTCGTTTTATGAATCAGCATCTTCGATGCAGAAGAAGTGCAACATGTGCATGACATGCATACTTACGTCACTTAGCATTGGGAGACGTAAATGCTTTGTAGCGTGCAAAAATAAATAAAAACAGTAAAAATAAAAAAAAACAGTTGTAGGAGAATTTCTAGAAGGAAATATCAAATACATCCGAGGCAAGATGCCATCATGAATGATGCAATATTTTAAACCTGTGGACAGGAAATCTTTGCAAAATCAATTTTTGTCACTCCTTTTATATTAAACAAAGCTAAAAATGTCTTTAGAAAGACAATTGAAAATCAAGTTAAACAACTGTTTATAGTTTAGACCGACGTTATGGTAAAAGCAGCTAGGAAAATTTTATTTCTGGTGCATCCTGTTGAACATGAAATCAATGAGACGACAGAGAACAGCATATCTGCTTCGTACCTAGATTTACTCACGTCGGTTGAGAAAGACGGTTAACGTCATACCTCCCCTTAAGACAAATGTAACGATTTAAATTTCCAGACCACTAACTCCCTGGTCTCGCATAGTAACATTTCGTCTTCTCCTTCATATGGCATTTTCCTTTCACAGGTTATACTATATGTCAGACCATACTCCACTTATAAATGTTTTATTCTGAGAGTCAAACGACTCGCCAATAAACTACTCACACAGGGATAGGTTGTTGAACGCTTGAAATCATCACTAAGGAAGATTTATGGTCGATACGATGATCCTGCTAAACATTGTGAAGCCCCCCCCCCCCCTCTAAAATTTTACATATTATTCTGGAGCACGACAATATGGCATGTACAGTAACTCCCTTTTGCCAATCAGAACTAAAAGTAACTGGTGACGCTTTAATTGTTGACCGAACTCGAGAGGTTTCTATGGACTATTTGCGAAGGGTGTAGCATACTTACAGGGGACGCTGACTCCTTCCAGACACCTGGTCCCATTCTGTTTAGGATTGGCAATTATTATATATGTTGAAACCGTTATTACATCAAATATGTCGTATTCCAATGGACTTGGATGTTCCAATATCCCTCGATGCTTCTTCGTTTTTACCTTAAATTAACGATTTGAATTACGAAGACTTAAGAGTGAAGTTTTTAATTATTGGCTTCGTCTTAAATACCGGACACGTCTTATGTCTGGACGTTGTACATCAAAGACAATAGCAAATACTAGGAGAAAATAAAAAAAATCACTAGTCTGTGTCATCATCTTCGGTTAAATGGTTATTGAACAATTTGTAGTTAAACTATGGAGCTGTAGTCATGCTTTAATTGGCGAATTTCATTTAAATGGCAATATTTACTCACAATATTTGACTTACGTCAAATTTGAAAAATTATTCTGTGCTAATAAGACAAAAATGAAATCCTGACCGATATATGACGCGTGGGATCAATTATCTTAATAATGAAAAGAGTTTGGAATGCAGCGATAAAAAAAACAAAAAACAAACGATAACAGCTGTGCAGTGTGAACGTATGCTAGCCTTAAACGCCTGTCTAAAATCTTAAGGAAATTTAAAATTAGATTTAAATTAAGATATTTGTCAATCGTTTACAAAATATCAAATTCAAAGGAAATAAAAGGAAAAAAGACTTTAAATAGGGACTTTCAAACTATGTTTACTACAGAAAGCATCAATTGTCATATTTGAATTGTCTTTATTAAGATATGTAAACTGCAAGATAAGAGATGCAGGCTAACACATGTTTCAACTTGATAAAATACTAAGTGTACAGGATCTACATGTTCAGTATTGGCGAGGTATACCTTTATTGTTCACAGATCAGATCATGAAGATGGCCGCATTTCGCTTCGTAGATAATGCTTCCATATATCAGTTCCATTCACTAGGTGCAAACAGAGAATGTGTTTACTCTCTGGTTTTGATAGGATGTTTTTGTCATGTAAATGAAGGTGGAATGTACATACATAGATGTGCTTGTTAGTAATGTAAGCTCAACGTTGACATACGAAATTGATTTGTCTCCTATTTCTATAACGCTTAAATTATGGTGAAATTAGAAATCAGCTTGTTACAAAAAATAAAACGAAACAAAGACAGACAGAATGACAGACAGGTATATAGATAGATAGATAGATAGATAGATATCTTCAGGATAAAACAAAGCATCATGCAGAAATTGGTTAAAATAAATATAAAAAATTATACTAAAGTTTTTTACAAATATTATAAACATACTACCAAAGTTACAATGCTCAAGACGATATCGTTTCTGTCAATTAGACTTCATCAGTTGAGCTCCAATTTAAAGTTATGTGTATTTTCTAAAGACAAAGTGGTATTATACAAGGCCAAATAATATCTCTAAAAGTATAGCCGAAATCCGTCTAAGAGTAACCACTGTAAAAAATGACTATCTTAGCTTTAGAAAACATTAATGAATTTAAAAGATGTTAACAGTGCCAAATATAACTTTAGTATAAGATGAACAGCTGGTACCGAAATACCAGGTACTAGGTTTATGTATACCCTCGGGGACTCAAACGGTCCACCAGCAGTGGCGACGACCTAGTGGTTATAAATATTATAAACATACTACCAAAGTTATAATGCTCAAGACAATATCGTTTCTGTCAATTAGACTTCATCAGTTGAGCTCCAATTTATAAGTTTTGTGTATTTTTTAAAGAGAAAGTGGTATTATACAAGACCAAATAATATCTCTAAAAGTATAGCCGAAATCCGTCTAAGAGTAACTACTGTAAAAAATGACTATCTTAGCTTTAGAAAACATTTATGAATTTAAATGATGTTAACAGTGCCAAATATTACTTTAGTATAAGATGAACAGCTGGTACCGAAATACCAGGTACTAGGTTTATGTATACCCTCGGGGACTCAAACGGTCCACCAGCAGTGGCAACGACCTAGTGGTTAAAAATATTACAAACATACTACAAAAGTTATAATGCTCAAGACGATATCGTTTCTGTCAATTAGACTTCATCAGTTGAGCTCCATTTTAAAATTATGTGTATTTTCTAAAGAGAAAGTGTAATTATACAAGGCTAAATAATATCTCTAAAAGTATAGCCGAAATCCGTCTAAGAGTGCAAACGTGCACGTGGTCAAAACAAATGCTCAAGACGATCGTTTCTGTCAATAAAACTTCATCAGTGGAGCTCGACTTTGATACAAATGTAATTTTGGAATGACATTTGACGGAACACTGCAAACTGACAAAAGGACAGATAAAAACAAATTTCCACTCCGGAGTTCTTCAAATCTCAGATATGGGATGGCTTAGTGTATATAAAACCAATTTCTACTCCAGAGTTCTTCTATCTTCATCTAACAAACTTAAAGAACAATTTTAAGATAATCCAAATGCTTAATCATATCCGTATTACTTGATAGAAAATACATGAAATATCTAATAATCTGAAATTTATAACAAAATATGACTGTTACACAAGGACCTGTGTTTAAATTGCAAGAAAAATGTGTTCGTTCAGACTTTTAAATGACGAAAAAAATCAAAGTGCAAGTCAAACGTTTAAACTCACACGACCTCTAGATTGTAGATAATAGCAAAATAACTAGCAAACAATGTAAAATGACAGTTAAGAAATATTGAATAATTAACTGTTGGTTGATTGTTATTCAAATGTTGACTTTAGTGTGGTTTGACATTTTAAATTTGGTTTTTTTGGCGTAGACATGAAAATGATAGATTTATTCGAGACCAAGGTGTTGAAAGATGCCTTGCGTTTTGCACTCCTGGAGAAGATGTGAATTTTATAAAAGTTGAAATACTACAATATATATCTTTTAGAAATCTTTGTTTTTTTAAACCTTTACCGTCAACTCACTGACCCAGACTTTCTCGGGCACCTGCCATAATTTAAAAGTACAATTACCTCTACCAATTCTTTTTCACAACCATTAACAATTTCGCCTGTAATATGCAGGTTTCTTTCAATTGTTTTGTATCGACTTGCCAATTCAATTCAGCACGTCATTCTTTAGAAACCTCTAGGGATGTTGCTTATTGAGTATAACTGGATTTCAGCGTGTTGGAAACTAGCAAAATGCCTGTTCTGGAGTTTTATATCTTCTTAAAGTGTTCTGGTTTCAACAATTGATGGATATCATCTAGAGAAAAAAATTAAAAGAATGTGATGGATTTGTAACATAGAGTAATCGCTCTTTGTGTTAACTTGCATAATAACTTAGTTGTTATGTAATCATTTCGGTGTAATCTTCTTAAAAGTGCTCGTTTTGGAATTCAAAATTCTATTTATAATTTTTATCTTGGCATATATATTTATTAAGGATGATCCCCTAATAAGGAATTATCATGGATATATGTGTGCAAACCGTAAAATTCTTTCTTTTTTTCACTGAATATACCCA